>CM060324.1:649671-657171 GCA_030674155.1 Stramonita haemastoma | reverse complement strand
AAGAAAGTAGACCCTTTTTTTTTCTTTAAATGCATGCACACTGGTATTGTGTTTAGACAGCATTGCCAACGTCAGAATGTGGCTACCTTAATGGGAACCTAGGGAGGCAAGGGGGGGGGGGGGGGGGGCAAACGGTCGCATATGCAAAATCTCACCATCGTTGAACCTCGGAACTCTAGCCGAAGAATCGAGAAAAAATAAAATAACTATCATAAATATGATCTCTATGCCAATATGTTTGCCAGAGCTAGACGCATCAGACTACAATTTCCACGGTGAAATATCTTTAGTGTAAGGAAAAGTATATCCACGGCTGCAAGAGAGTTGTCTTGGCAAAAGGGTGTAGAACAACCCCCCCCCCCCCAAAAAAAAAAAAAACAAACACACACACACAAACAAACAAACAAACCCAACTCTTTCATAGCATAGGCAAAATTTTATGTCTGTAAGAGAAAGAAAAATGACCGGCGCCATACCATGCTAACGCGTTTACTCAAGAAGAGCAGTCCGAAGTTTGCTGAGAGGAATCCGCCGTGTTTATGACTGTTATGTTATGATATGCAACGTAGTGCAATGGAATACAATGCAATGCATAAAATACAAATGCAATGCAATATAACACAGTACAGTACAATAGAATGCAATACTGTATTGATATGATTCAATGCAAAGAGTACAATACAGAAAAGTGCAGCAATATGTAATACACTATAACTACACCACATTACATAATACTATACTACACTGCAGTACACTACACTAGACAACACTGCACTACACTGCGCTCTACTACACCACACTACACTACACTACACTACACTACACTACACTACACTACACTACACTACACCACATTAAATTACAGAACTCTACACTACACTATACTGCACAACAATACTATACTACACAACATAGCACTACACTGCACTACACTATAACCACACTACATTACACTACACTGCAACATTCACACTACACTGCACTGCACTACACTACACTTCACTACACTGCACTACACTACAATACACTACATTACACTACACTTAACTATAATACACTACACTACAATAAATACATAACACTGCGCTACACTACACTACACTACACTACACTACACTACACTACACTACACTACTCTACACTACACTGCACTGCACTGCACTGCACTGCACTACACTACACTACACTACACTACACTACACTACACTACACTACACTACACTTCACTACTCTACACTACAATACACTACACTGCACTGCACTGCACTGCACTACACTACACTACTCTACACTACAACACAATACAAAACAACACAAACAATACAACAAATGCAATAACTAATGCAATAAAACACAGCCAAAATACAACACAATACAGTACAAAACACACTAAAATATAACACAACACACTTCAGCAAAACACGACACACATTAACACAACAGCATCCAAAACAATGCAATAACAACACAACCTAAAACGATACAACACAAAAAAATTCAACAGTACAAGCCAATAAAACACAACACACAGTACATTACAACACAACACAGCCACTACAAATTCAGAATTACATAGCACAACACAGCACAACACAATACAATACAAAACATCACAACACAACACAATACAAAACAGCACAACCACAAAATACAGCACAACAACACAACACAAACACAACACAACACAACACACTCCATACATACCTCATATGTACCAGTAACCGTAAGCACAGAAGACAGAATAAGCACACACACAAACGCAACAAAAAGTTACGAAGTAAGTAGAAAACGAAGAAATCGATTGTGACCTACTTTTTTCTCCATCCTAGCTCCCAGGCAAATGTTACCAGTGCCTCGTGCCCTGCCTTGCTTCCTAGTTCACTGTCATTCTGCTTTAGTCTTCTGTTCTTTGGGGGGATTTGTATTATGCATGTACGTGCATTCTTTTTTTCTTCTTGCGCTGGTGTGGTGGTGGGGGGGGGGGGGGGGGTAGTGGGCTTGTTCCTTCATTAAAGGGATATGTAAAGTTTTGAGAGAAAAAAATGTCACTTTTTCTTGGTAAGAGTTTTCTTCTTCTTTTCTCTCTCTCTCTCTCTCTCTCTCTCTCTCCTCTCTCTCTCTCTCCTCTCTCTCTCTCTCTCTCTCTCTCTCTCTCTCTCTCTGTAAACAAGAATTGGATTGCCAGGAAGGACTGCAGTGCATGTCTACAACAATTATACAGACCGGATAAAAAGAGGCACGACACCCACTGGGTATTCATTTTCTTGGGGTTCTTTCTTTGCTGAGATTTATTTCTCCTTCTTTTTGTCCTTTTTTTTTTAGAAGAAAACGCACTGGATTCAGAGACATTTTTTCCTTTATTTTTTGGAGGAGGAGGAGGGGGGGGGATACTTCTGTATTCCTGTTTTTTTTTCTTCAAAACGTGTCTCCGTCCTCCCACTAACACCTCCAGCTCCGAATGTGTCTTTTTTTTATTATTTGTATGTTAGGAAAGGTTCTTTTCGGAGTGTCTCACACGCACACACACACACACACACACACACCACACACACACACACATACACACACACACACACAATATAATATATATATATATATATAATATATATATATATATCAAACCTATCTATCTATATTAATATAGATATACACATCTATACACATACGTGTATGTGTGTGTGTGTGTGTGTTTGTTTGTGTGTGTGTTTGTGATAGTGTGCGTGTGCATGTGCGCGGGCGTGCGTGCGTACGTGCATGTATGCGTGCGGGTGGGGGGCTATACGTGTGTGCCCACCTAGCTATCACCACCCACCCTTCTTTTTTTTTGTTATTGTGTCCTTCATTCCAGCCTCAATGTTTTTTTCTGGTTGTTTCTTTTCTTCCCTTCCCTTTTTCTTTTCCTTTTTGTTGCTCTTTTCTCTGTTAGTGTTTTTATCTGTCTGTCTTTGTACTTTTTTAGCCTGTGTGACAGACCCCATAGCCGAGTGGTTAAGACCAGCTGACTTTAATCATGTGGGTTTCATGAGGTCATGGGTTCAAAATGGTGGACCGGTGGTCTAGAAGTAACACATCTGCCTAGAAAGTGGAAAGTCAGGGTTGGAAGTGTGCGTTGTGTTTGCTCCCCGTTTGGCACCAAAAATTAGCACCCAGACCACCACTCACAGTCTAATGGACTTTTCCCGCATCCATTTACACCATGAGTGGTGGTCTGGGTGCTAGTCTTTCGGATGAGACGATAAACCGATGCCCCGTGTGTTATATACAGTTAACGCACACAAAAGAACCCACGGCAACAGGAGAGTTGTCCCTGGCAAAATTCTGAAGAAAAAAAGTCCCTCTGATAGGGAAACAAGTACAGTTGCAGACAGGAAAAGGGGAAAAAAAAATGATGGTGCTGCTCTTGTGGCAATGCGCTCTGCCCAGGGAGAGCAGCCTGACTTTCACGCAGAGAAATCTGTCGTGCCTTAAAGTGGTGTAAAATAAAAATAAATAAATAAAATGAAATCTCGCCAGCAGCGTCTGGTAAATTAAGGGAGGAGGTGGGGGGATCCTACAAGCTCCCAAGTTGATTTAAAGCGTAGAGATGCCAGTGACTCCATTCTCCTTCTGTATACTACACACATACAAAAGATCACATATGCACGTTAAAGACCCCTTTGTTCATCCAGTGGATTACGGAAACATGAAGTACGTAGCACAGCATGCACTCTGTACAAAGCAGTGAGTTGCTCTGAAGTGGGAATGTGTGGGCTGAGGCAGGGGCAGACCTCCTGCAGAGTGACAAGCAGAGGAGGCCAACCACTATGCACTCTTTTGGGTAAGGAAAAGCTGAGAAGAGAGAGGGAGGGAGGGAAATAGAGAAAAAGAGAGAGAAAGAGACATGGGGGAGGGAGGGAGGGAGGAGGGGAGGGAGGGGGGGAGAGGAGGAGAGAGAGAGGAGAGAGAGGGAGAGGAGAAGAGGAGAGAGAGAGAGAGAGAGAGAGAGAGAGAGGGGAGAGAGAGAGAGAGAGAGAGAGAGAGAGAGGAGAGGGGAGAGAGAGAAGTCACTCGTGTGCTTTTTTACATCCATTCCCCACCCTTATCAGGGATAAAAACCAAGATTTTAAAAAATCCTTAAACTAAACAATGATGAAATAATGAAATAAGAGAGATAGACAAGGCAAATTCTTTTATTTCGAGGATAATGAATAAGCACTCGTGTGCTTTTTTACATCCAGTCCCCGCCCTTATCATGGATAAGATATAGATAAAGAGAGAGACAGACAGAAAGAGAGTTTCCTAGTTTGTTACTTTCGTTATTTCTTTACTTGTTTGTGTTTTTGTTCGATTTTTGTTTTGTTTATGGACTTTACAGAGGGTATCAGTGACAGGTCTTTCGCTTTGTCCTGAAATTAAACTGGCTTTCTGTTAAACTTAATGACAGAGAGCGCACAGCTAGAGTGAGTAAGGAAAAGTTGGGCTGGAGGGAGGAAAGAAAAAAAGAACAGAAGAAGAGAAAGGAAATGCAGATAAAGAGAGGCAGACAGCCAGAGAGAGATACAGAAAGAGAGAGAAAACGATGAAGTGAATGAGAGAGAGACAGATACATGGTGCAGAGACAGGGGGAGGGTTTTAAAAAGGAAGAGGAGAAAGGACAGAGTGTATGAATGACATAAGGGAGAGAGGTATAGACAGAGAAAAAAAAGACACGGAGAGAAAAGAATTGAAATGACAGGAAATAAGGTAAACATATGAAGAGAGAAAAAGGAAGGAAAGATAATTGTAGCAGAGTAAACATATTTGATGTCCCATCTCTCCACATACCTCAGAAATACGGTACAGCCAGACAATCCGGATGAAAGGTCTGAAAAAAATGTTGCTTAAATTCTACACTTCATAATGAAAGCGAAGTGCATGCAACGAGTGGCTTTCGACCACCACCCAAGGAAAAGAGCATCACACGATTTACAGGTGGGTCCTGATTTAGTAACACGACGCTGCGACAAGGCTCTGATCGCATGGGAGGTAATCTACTTACCGCCCCTTCACACAGAGAAAAGGGGGAATAAATGGGAACGGGAGAAATGAAGAATGAGAGGGAGAGAAACATAAAGAGAAGAACAGAGACACCAACACACAAACAGGAAGGCAGACTGACAGAGAAACAAATTCTTGAAGCTTGTTACTTTTCGTCTGCCTCGTGCATTTTATAATTCTGCTTTTTTCATTGTCTCTGTGTGCAGTTGTAAAATTCCTTAGCAATTTTATTTTCAGTTGTATCGAAAATGATATTTCACAACTTCAGACTATTCACCAAAGAAGTTTTCAAATTCATTTGAAGCCGCCGCGCCGGAGTATTATATGGCTGCCTAAATAGCGAGGTACTTGAAAACAGCCTTACATGCAAACTCTATCCAGTCTCTGTTTACAGTCTCACAGTGACGTACCCCTGATGAATGAGACAGACTACATGTTCTGTGTAATGCCCACGGTGTTAGGCATGGGAACGTCCAACAAGAACAACAACAACAACAACAACAACAACAACAACAACAACAACAACAACAACAATAAATGCAGAATACGTATAATTATGCTAGTAGATTTAATCATATTTTCGTCGTTTCTTCTTCTTCTTCTTCTTCTTCTCTTTTCTTCTTCTTCTCGCAATTCCTCTTTGCAATTCTTCGCAATTCTTCTTCACAATTCTTCTTCTTCCTCTAACACTGAGACATTAGCTATTGTTATCTGTCACATGAGCAAAAAATGCGTTACGCCGCCGTTGAGCCTCTGACAAGTCAGGCCCAGCGCATCCAACTTTGGCGTGGGAGAGAATCGTTGTCTTTCGAGTCTTTCTGAATAAAAGGCAGGAGAAAGGACAGAAAAGGCAGAAAATAGACAAAGAAGGAGGTGACAGGGAGGACAAGAACAAGACGGAAACAAAGAGAGGGATAGGAAAGAGGGAATTTCTAGAACAGAATTTCCAGAAGGTGGGGATTTTGTTTATATAAGGCCCCCGGGGGACTTTTGTGTTTGTAAGGTTTCGGCACTCTCTTGGGCCGTCGGCTCTGTTACAGTGCAAAAGCGGGGTGGATAGGACTGGAAATCGGACTTTTTGTCACATAATCTACATACGGTCACGTTTTTTGGGAGGGGGGGGGGATGTTATGCGCGCTCTCGCATGAACTTCTGTATGGGTTTTCGTGTTTTTTTATGCATGCGTGTGGCGGAGACCCTGCACTTTGCCGTGGTGCATCATAATTGTCTGTTATCATTATTATTATGTGTACTACAAGGTATAATTGCTTGCCATGTACCAGCTTTGGTTCGGACAAACTTGCTAAAGTATAGCGGGAGCCTGCCTTTGTCGGGCTGTGCTGTCGCCACAAGACGGACGCCACACATACGGAAGATGGTTGTAAAGTATGTATGCATAAGTACGGCACTCTCTTGGTGCCGTGGGCTCTGTTACAGTGCAAAAGTCGGGGTAGGATAGGACTGAAATCGGACTTTTTGTCACATAATCTCCACATACGGTCACGTTTTTAGGGAGGGAGGGGTGATATGCGCGCTCTCGCATGCAACTTCTGTATGTGTTTGCGTTTTTTCTATATGCATGCATGTGGCGGAGACCCTGCACTTTGCCGTGGTGCATCATATTGTCTGTTATCATTATTATTATGTGTACCTACAAGGTATAATTGCGTGCATTAGACCGTGAAGCAACAGGGGGTTTTTACTTTCCATTATCATCTTGTGTGTTTGTTTTTTTTCATTTATTTATTTTATGTATGAGTTTTTGTAATTTTTGTCATCTGTTCCCACTGGCACACAGTGCCTTTTTTCTTACAAAAAGCGGAAACGCGCGTGCTTGCGCGCGCGCATGTGTGTGTGTGTGTGTGTGTGTGTGTACGCGCTGGTGTGTGTGTCGTGTTTTGTCCCTATGGGTGTGAGTGCGTGTATGTGTGTGGGGGAGGGGGGAAGAGGGGCCCAGGATGGGATTTGAACTCTAAACTGGTGGCATGTATGACGTATGGATTAAGACAATAATGCACAATAACACATGGTTTGCAATAGGCCGCCAGGTGCTTTCATCCAAAGTGTAATTATTATCTTACTATGGTCCTATAGCATCCTTATTCTTGGAGATTTTCTGTCTCCCTAACTTCAAACAGGATATAAATGCACACACCCCGACAATTCATACATGTGTATGTTTAATTTATTTGTTATTTTTGATTTTTTCATATTTATAACTGAGTAAAGAGCTGTAAGGTATTGACAGTTCTTTTACTGCTATATATTTTCAACGATCTCGCCGGTGTCATATTAGGACAAGGCTTGGGACAGCAGAATTCGATAATAAATAGCAATATATCTCATGCGAGTTTCTCAAAATTATTAACTCCCCTAACCGAACGATCCGTTATGATTTTTAGTAGCCTCAAAGAAGGGAATCGCATCTTGAATCAAGGGAAAGAATTAGGAAGCTCTGCGCATGCGCATGGATTAATCCATGAC
>CM060324.1:646228-649571 GCA_030674155.1 Stramonita haemastoma | reverse complement strand
GGGAGAGAGGGGAAGAGGAGAGGAAGAGGAGAGAGAGAGAGAGAGAGAGAGAGAGAGAGAGGAGAGAGAGAGAGAGAGGAGAGAGAGGAAGAGAGAGAGAGAGAGAGAGACAGAGACAGAGACAGAGACACAGAGAGAGGGAGAGAGAGAGAGAGAGAGGAGAGAGAGAGAGAGAGAGAGAGAGGAGAGAGAGAGAGGAGAGAGAGAGAGAGAGAGAGAGAGAGAGAGAGAGGAGAGAGAGAGAGAGAGAGAGAGGAGGAGGAGAGAGAGAGAGAGAGAGAGAGAATAAAACACATCCAATTTATGACAGCAACCTTTAGTATTTCTGTCTGCATGCCTAGCTTGTTTATTAACTGACTGACTGAGTGACTGAATGAGTGAGTGGTTGATAGAGCTTGATAAAAATCAAGCCACAAGATGTGTAGTCACGGGTGGGGATAGGGATGGGGGGTGGGGTGGGGGGTGGGGGGTGGGGGGGGGGGGGGTGCGGGTCGTTACTGTTGACCTGTCTGTGGATACATCATTATTTTGCTTCTTTGACTAATGGGATTTATTGGCTTGTTTTTTTGCTTTTATTTTTGGTTCTCATTTTGGTGTGGCTTCTGTTAGGAATGAAGGTATATCAGAATTTTGATAATTACTGCGTTTACTTCCCCTTTCTTTGTTAGTTAATTATTCAGGTCGTTCACCTCTGTCTCGTTACGTATTTTCATGTCCTCTCTCTGTTTCTATGTCTCTGTCCCTCTCTTTCTGTCTGTCTGTCTGTCTGTCTGTCTGTCTGTCTGTCTGTCTGTCTGTCTGTCTCTCTTTTCTCTCTCTCTTTCTCTCTCTCTCGCTCTCTCTCCCTCCCTCCCTCTCTCTCTCTCTCTCCCTCTCTCTCTCTCTCTCTCTCTCTCTCTCTCTCTCTCCCTTCACTCTCTAGATCTCTCCCTTTTTGTACTCTCCCTTCCCCCCCTCCCTCTCTGTCTCTGTCTCTGTCTGTTTCAGTCAGTCAGTCAGTCAGTCTGTGTCTCTGTATGTCTGTGCATCTCTCTGTCTCCCTCCCTCCCTCTCTCTCTCCTCTCCCTCCCTCTCTCTCTCCTCTCTCTGCCCCCTCTCTCTCCCCTCTCAGTCGTTTGGATTTCTTCCCCTTCTCGTATGTGTATTGATTTACTTTTAGTTACCTGATTAAGCTGTCTGCTCTCTCTTTGCAACATATTCGGAGATATCAATTATTCTTTTTTTGCAGTTTTTAAGCGTATGCGAACAGGTTTTGTTTGCCTACCATGAAGGTGTCCGGGACCGACTTCGGGGTTGATGTTTAAACACGACACCATGTACCAGTGTATGTGAGCATTCGTTTTTATGCATATTTTTAATCGTCGGTTCTTATTAGCATATAATGGCCTACTCTTTCAAAGGTAGACTGGGTTTTTAATGTGTGCGTGACATGTTCTGCTTGGTTTTTTCACACGGCACCTTTGTGTCTAGGCTTGTTTGGGGGACTTTTGGGGGAGGGGTGGGGGAGGGAGGCTGGGTTTGGGGTCAGTAATGGTGTTAACTCCGGGAGAAGAAAAAAAGTCGCTTGGAACAAGCGTCTTGGGGATGGCTTAGACCCTAGACCCTAGACCGTGCAACTGCGAATGCAACGCTCTAACCACGAGGCTATCCCCCCCCCCCCCTGCCATCTTAGTTTTTCCTGTAAGTCCAACTCATTTATGTCTCACCTGTCGTCATCACAGTTCGAGCCCAAAACTCCCCTCCCCATCCATTAGACCATGAGTGGTGGTCTAGGCGCTAGTCTTTCGGATGAGACGTTACATACACCGAGGTCCCGTGTGTTACACATCATTATTTAGCGCACGTAAAAGAACCCAAGGCAACAAGAGGGTTGTCCCCGGCAAAATTCTGTAGAAAAAGCCCACTCTGATAGGGTAAGAAATACAATTGCAGACAGGAAAAAGAAAATAAAAATAATGGGTAGGCGTTACACTTGTGGCGACGCGCTCTCCCCGGAGAGAGAGAGAGAGAGAGAGAGAGAGAGAGAGAGAGAGAGAGAGAGAGAGAGGAGAGAGAGAGAGAGAGAGAGAGAGGAGAGAGAGAGAGAGAGAGGAGAGGAGAGAGAGAGAAGGAGAGAGAGAGAGAGAGAGAGAGAGAGAGAGGGAGAGAGAGAGAGAGAGGAGAGAGGAGAGAGAGGAGAGAGAGAGAGAGAGAGAGAGAGAGAGAGAGAGAGAGAGAGAGAGAGAGAGAGAGGAGAGAGGAGAGAGAGGAGAGAGAGAGAGAGCAGCCCGAATGTCACGCAGAGGAATCTGCTGTGACATAAAGTTGAATGTAATACAAAATAAAAATAAAATATCACCGAGTTTTGTGTTAGCCGCAACACCCCTGAAGATTGGAGGGAACTGGTTGCCAAGTCTTCAGGGGTGCCCCCACGGTCACCAGACTGAGGGATAGATAGATGCATAGATAGATAGATAGATAGATAGATAGATAGATAGATAGATAGATAGATAGATAGATAGATAGATAGATAGATAGCAACACCCAATGACACCGACATGATCCTCCTCCATTTTGCTCCGGTCTTCGCTGGCCCTGCTGACGTCATGGATTCTTATGACACATTAAAAAATGTTAGAGGTTTTAAATATATCGGCTCTGTCAAAACAAATGACGGAATATGTGCCAAAGTCATAAAAACAAGATCAGGCGTGACTGAAAGTAAAATGAACCAATGAAAACAACATCTGGACAGGTGGCTGTGTTTCTAACCAGCTGAAAATGAAAATGCTGGAATTAGAAGTGGTATACAATACTGTACAATACAAAATAATACAATAACATAATAATACTACTACTACTACTACTACTACTACTACTACTACTACTACTACTATCTACTACTACTACTACTACTACTACTACTACTACTATACTACTACTACTACTACTACTACTACTGCTACATCATGGAATTTATATAGCGCTATATCTTGTAAAAACAAATCAAAGCGCTTAAATACAGTGCGATACGATACTAAACGATACGAATCAATACAGTGCCATATATAAGAATACAATACAATACAATACAATGCAATACAAAATGAAACGATACAATACAGTACAATACAATACGAAACGATACGATGCGATACAATACAGTACAATACAATACGAAACGATACAATGCAATAGAGTACAATACAATGCAATACAGTACAACACAATCCGAAACGATACGATACAATACAGTACAATACAATACTAAACGATACAATAGAATACAGTGCAACACAATACTAAACGATACAATACAATACAATACAATACAATACAATACAATACAATACAGTACAATACA
>CM060324.1:633728-638728 GCA_030674155.1 Stramonita haemastoma | reverse complement strand
GAAGTATTGCGAAGAAGAATTGCGAAGAAGAAGAATTGTGAAGAAGAAGAATTGCGAAGAATTACGAAGAAGAATGCGAAGAATGCGAAGAATGCGAAGAAGAAGAAGAAGAAGAAGAAGAAGAAGAAGAGAGAAGAAGAAGAAGAAGAAGAAGAAGAAGAAGAAGAACAATGATGAAGAAGAAAGCTATAGCAGCGAAATAAAGAATTAAAAAAAAAATCCAGACATTCAACAATGCCGGTTTCTTTCCACCATTGATTTAAGATTCACGAAAGGTGGAGAAAATAAGAGAGAAAAAAGAAACCTGAAACATCGATGCGAGTACCATCACTGTATAACTGTTTTTCTTTTCTGTCCTCCCCCCCCCCCCGCATTTTATATTTTAATTTTTTTCATGTGTGTGACCTTCGTCTAGTGCTAACATTGAAACGATAATAAATCATAAAACAACCACACTGTGATAGCAGGATTCCAATATAGCTTTTTGTCTGGCGACTTTCATTTTGATAGTGGTAAAGCATGCAATGGGGGATAGAAAAAGAACCTATTTTTGTCCACCCACATTCCCTTCCCCCATGCAAACCAGCAAAGAATCTTGAGAGAGGTTAGGGTTTACTGGTATGTGTGTCTTGAGTTCAGGTCTCTGTGGGTTTTTTGTATGTATGGAGATTTTGTGCACAGACGTAAGGTTTGTTATAATAATAACTTCAATAATGAAGTGGATAAAATTCACCACAATTGATAAAAGAGTAGTTATAAGTAGCAATGACGAAGATAATGGTGGTTGTGGTGGTGGTGATAATATCCCTTTTAAACAGCAGGAACAGCATCATCATCATCATCATCATCATCATCATCATCATCATCATCATCATCATCATCATCATCATCATCATCATCATCATCATCATCTCATCATCATCATCATCATCATCATCATCATGAGTAGTAGTAGTAGTAGCAGCAGCAGCAGCAGCAGCAGCAGCAGCAGCAGCAGCAGCAGCAGCAGCAGCAGCAGTAGTAGCAGTAGTAGTAGTAGTTGTAGTAGTAGTAGCAGCAGCAGCAGCAGCAGCAGCAGCAGTAGTAGTAGTAGTAGCAGCAGCAGCAGCAGCAGCAGTAGTAGTAGTAGCAGTAGTAGTAGTAGTAGTAGTAGTAGTAGTAGTAGTAGTAGTAGTAGTAGTAGTAGTAGAGTAGTAGTAGTAGTAGTAGTAGCAATAGTAGTAGTAGTAGTAGCAGCAGCAGCAGCAGCAATTATAATAATAATAATAGTAGTAGTAGTAGTAGTAGTAGTAGTAGTAGTAGTAGTAGTAGTAGTAGTAGTAGTAGTAGTAGTAGCAATAGTAGTAGTAGTAGTAGCAGCAGCAGCAGCAATTATAATAATAATAATAATAAAGTATAGTAGTAGTAGTAGTAGTAGTAGTAGTAGTAGTAGTAGTAGTAGTAGTAGTAGTAGTAGTAGTAGTAGTAGTAGTGTAGAAGTAGTAGTAGTAGTAGTAGTAGTAGTAGTAGTAGTAGTAGTAGTAGTAGTAGTAGTAGTAGTAGTAGTAGTAGTAGTAGTAGTTAGCAGCAGCAGCAGCAGCCAGCAGCAGCAGCAGTAACCTCAGCAGTCACCTCACAGCAACTGTTGCTATTACTAGTTCGTAGTGGTCTGGTTGACTATTTTTTTCTGGAGAGAAAATATGCCAACGTCTTGCGTGCAACTTGCGATTAGGAAAAGTAAAAAAAAAAAAAGAAAAAGACACCCTCAGAAGAAAATAAGCCCACTGGAGACGACTTTTAGAAGTTTAAAGCCCCCCCCCCCCCCTGCCGTCCATAAAACAAAAATGAAAAGGGTCAGCGATGCAGTGCTATGTGGTGACACTTTCTCTGGGAGGAAAACTCAGAGAAAATTTGTTGTGACTGTACGCACAGTGCAATAGAATCTATGATAAAGACAAAGGTAAGGTAAAGGTGCCCCATAATCTATGTGGTCGTAGGGGAGCGAGGCGTCAGAGACCTCAGCTTCTCTAAGGGCCAGCATGTTTAGGGTGGCGCCCATCTTCTCTCCATCGCTGCTTTACCTTCCCTGACCCTAAAGAGGGCAGGTGCCTATTTACAGCTGGGTGAAACTGGGGGAACTGTGCTGTAGCCAAGGCGCGTAAACGGTCACCCATCCACAGCCATTGTTAAGCAGCGTCGAAAATCTATGATACAAAACATTAATGTACACATCCTATGGTGAACTTGCTTTCTTCGGGTGAAACTATAAACCGAGGTCCGGTGTGCAAATGCACGCAGAAATCTTGTGCACTCGTAAAGAAAAAACAACCAAAAACAACCTTGTTTCGCTTTTTGGAAGAGTATGCCATTGTGTATCAGTGGGACTTTGCAACCTTTGCAACCTCAGATTTGCAGATGACATTTACCTCATGGGCAGCAGCAAACAAGAACTGCAAATCCTCACAGACAATTTAACAGATCGAGCGAGCGCATACGGCATGGAGGTCAGTACAGAGAAATCAAAGATCATGGTCAACAGCGCAAGTAATGACATCACGGAAATAAAGATGAATGGAGAAACACTAGAAGAGGTGAGCCAATTCAAATACTTAGGCTCCATCCTAACAAAAGATGGCACATCAAACAATGAAGTGAAAGCTCGCATTGCAACAGCAACATCTGCTCTAGTCAGACTCGAGAAGATCATCAGAAGCAACAACATCAGCTTCGGCACCAAATACCACCTTTACAAATCCCTCGTGATATCTATCCTCCTATATGGCTGTGAATCATGGACTCTGACAGCAGAGTTAGAGAGGAGAATCCAAGCATTCGAGAACAAGTGCCACAGAAGACTCCTCAAAATATCATACAAAGAACACAAGACCAATAACTATGTGAAAGAAGAAATCAAAAAGCGTGTGGGCCCCCAAGAGCCTTTGCTCTCCACCATAAAGAGGAGAAAGCTGATGTGGTTTGGTCACACCACAAGACACAACACCCTAGCAAAAACCATCCTGCAAGGAACAGTCGAGGGCAAGAGAAGAAGAGGCCGCCAAAAGAAATCATGGGTTGACAACATCAAAGACTGGACCGCCCAACCCCTGCAACACCTCCTACTAGCCACACAGGATCGTGAAGCATGGAAAAAGATCTCTGTTGCGTCTTCTCTCATGTCCCCCCTACGTCCTTTGGGACATGGGACTGAGTGAGTGAGTGATCAGTGGGACGGGATGACAATATTCACAAAACTTCAGACTTACGAGGGCTGGATGTGAAAACAAGAGCACAAGAGTGCTTATTCCATTATCCTCGAAATAAAACAATATCAAAATAAGATAAATGAAAAAAAAATGAACAAAATATAAACTAGATATTGTTTCTGAAACTCCAAAGAGAGTGAAAATAAAAAGAAACCTTTTGATATGGCATGACCGTTCTGGGTTTTTATTTTTATTTTGCATTGTTGAACAAGGCTTGACCATCTGTGTGTGTGTGTGTGTGTGTGTGTGTGTGTGTGTGTGTGTGTGTGTGTGTGTGTGTGTGTGTGTGTGTGCGCGCGTATTTGTGTGTATGTATGTGTGTTTGCACTCGCGTATGTGTGTGTATGTGTGTGCGCGCGAGCACGCGTGTATGTATGTGTATGTGTATGTGTGTGTGCATGCACGCGCGCACGCGCGTGCTTGTGTATGTGTAAAAAAAAAGCTCTTTGGTTTCAGTTCAGACAAAGCAACAAAGCAAAGTAACATGTATGTACCTGACTGCGGCGGCTGAAAGCATCGATCATGGTTCTCAGTCATTTTCTGTCTCTTTATCCTCTGCCATGGCATTTGGGAGCCTGGTTTATCATCCATCGGCCTACGCATGTTCCCTCTGATGGTTGCTCACCAGTTTGAGGACAAAAAAGGAAAACAAAAACCGAACGTCAGTTTTATGTGCATTACGCCGCGGTAGAAGTTCTTTTTAGTACCAGCTCTGTGTGTTTGTCTGTTTTTTTTCCGTCCGCGCGCGCGCGCGCGCGTGTGTATGTGTGTGTGTGTGTTTGTGTGTGTGTGTGTGTGTGTGTGTGTGTGTGTGTGTGTGTGTGTGTGTGTGTGTGTGTGTGTGTGTGTGTTGTCTGTCTGTCTGTCTGTCTGTCTGTCTGTCTGTCTGTCTGTCTCTCTCCCTCTCTCTCTCTCTCTCTCTCTCTCTCCTCCCTCCCTCCCTCCCTCCCTGTCTGTGTGTGTGTGTGTGTGTCTGTCTGTCTGTGTGTCTGTCTGTCTGTCTGTCTGTGTGTTTGTGTGTCTATCTGTACGTCTGTCTGTTGGTCTGTTTTTTCTTTTTCTTTCTCCTCATCATTTTTCTTCTGTTCTCTGTCTAGTCTGTCTTCGTCTGTTTTTAATCTCTGCTATATGTGTTTCCATCTGTCTGTCTGTCTGTCTGTCTGTCTGTCTTGTGTTCTCTCTGTCTCTGTCTCTCTGTCTCTGTCTCTCTCTCTGTGTCTCTCTGTGCTTGCGTGTGTATGTACAAGGGCGCACGCGTGTATGTTCATTGATTTATTTATCTATTAGTTTTTTAGTTTCATTATTTTATTTTGAAGATAATGGGATAAGCTCTGATGTGTGTGCGTTTTTTTACACCAAGTCTCCGTGAGTATTCCGTTTTGGAGATTTTTTTTAATTCATGCCCACCGGCACACTATGGCTTACTCTTCCGAAAAGTGGAAAAGGTTTTTAATGTGTACAGAGGGTTTTTCTTTTTTTTTTTTTGGGGGGGGGAGAGGGTGTGTGGTGTGTGTGTGTGTGTGTGTGTGTGTGTGTGTGTGTGTGTGTGTGTGTGTGTGTGTGTGTGTGTGTGTGTGTGTGTGTGTGGTGTGTGTGTGTGTGTAAAACTCTTGGTGAAAAATACCCTTGAACAGGATTCCAACTCGGGTCAGAAGAAAATCACGCTCGATGCTGCTTAACTTTGACGTAGGAAAAGCGAGTGCTCTGACCACTGAGCTATCCAGTCGCCATGAGCTAGCCTATAACAGACATAAGAAA
>CM060324.1:625562-628062 GCA_030674155.1 Stramonita haemastoma | reverse complement strand
GTGTGTGTGTGTGTGTGTGTGTGTGTGTGTGTGTGTGTGTGTGTGTGTGTGTATGTGTGTGTGTGTGTGTGTGTGTGTGTGTGTGTGTGTGTGTGTGTGTGTGTGTGTGTGTGTGTGCTAAAGCGAGCAAACGGTCACCCATCCAACAGGTAGCCATGCTCGATGCTGCTTAACTCTGACTTTGGGAAAGCGAGCGCTCTGACCACTGAGCTATCCCGCCCAACTATCAGAGTATCAGTGTAATAAAAAGGTAGTGATGTGATGTCTTCTTGTCGTGAAGAATTACTTTGAACTCGCGGGTTGCAGCTGAGACTATTGTGCCAGACCAGAGAATTGAATAGTTGTCGATTGACTCCCTGTTTGCAGACAGTAAGATGCACTGTAGGTGTTTTACCTCAAGCTGGAAAACGGTGGTTCTGGCTTTGAGAAAGAGGCGGGGAAAGAGGGTAGGGGAGGCCGATGGAGGGAAATTACAGCGGTATTGAAGCCATACCTATGGGATACCTCTTTCGAGCAACAATGAAATCCAATGTTGCTGGTATAGGCGCTTTTCAGTTGGCAATAATACATACTAATTAGATACTACTGTTGGTGTTGTTGTTATTGTTGTTGTCGTTGCTGGTGCTACTGCATTCGTTAATGTTGTGAGTTCCCCTGTTTAGCATTCTGTGTTATTTTGGGGGGGAGGGTTGAGGTGGGGTCTCCTGACGTTTTCCATAACGGTACAAAAGCACACCATTTCTGTATCACGGTCCGTTTAAATGGTTCCCTTATGCGTCACAGTGTGTCTGAATTATAGCATGATGTATGAAATGTCTACTGAACCAATGCCACATTTCCACTACGTTTGAACACCCAACACTCCCCTATGCCCTCACCCCTCCATACACCCACACACACTCATACATGTCCTTCCCTTTCCAAACACTCAAGAGCTGGAGAGGAAAAACAGGTCATGTGCTTCCTCTTCACTGTGTGTCCATTGGTCAGTATGCAGCGCCGTCTTGCTGTCTGTCTGTCTGTCACTGACTGTTATCCCTTCTCCATTCATCCTTTTGCAGACACACAGACAGCAACTGGACACCCCCTGTCCACATCCCCCCCCCCCCCCACCAACCTCTGCCCTTCCTTCCTTCCTCTTGCTGCTGTTGCTGGGATTGTCCTTGGGGAGACAGGGATAAAGAAATGATGTGCAAGAAGCAAGAATAAAAAACGGAGCAAGGGTTTGGGTGGGGGTTGGAAAGAGGTGGAAGGGGGTGAATTAAGTAACCAGACTGTATTAAGTTGGTTTTTGTTGGAGCAGCCTGGCCAAAGGTGTGATCAAACGAGTGTTCAAGGTCAGGAACGTATCTAAACTCCTCATACAAGTCGTGGACTGTGAGTTCAAGACTGGGAAGGGTTTGTTTAGAGTATGAGGTAGTGGTAATAATGGCAGCTTTTACACAACGTGATTTAATAAGAAGACCTGTTTATTTCGAACTCTCAGTAGACTACACATTATACAAGCAGAAGATCAAGTATGCACGTTAGGAGTCACACGCCTGCTTTATTTTCAGTATAACATCAGAACGAATTTCTTGGCTCTTTTCAAACCTATTTTTGTTTTTTCCTTTGTCTTTCCTCAGCCACACTTCCGAGCTTCACCAATGGTAGATTTGTTTTGCGTACGCAACCGTTTTTGTCCAACATTAAGGTGGCCGATTTCTGACTTTCGAGATGAATCCTAAATACGACACTGGTATGTATACATGTTTTTTTTAACATGTATATATATATATATATATATATATATATATATATATATATATATATATATATATATATATATATATAAAATCGTGTTGTCATCCACTCCTACAGGCATGAATGGGCTAAACTTCTGGAAGGCAGAACAGGTTTTGATTTATCCACAAGCTGTTCTGCGTGCACACGATACTTCGATTAATAGTCTCAGCTGAAAGACTTTTATGGGAGTAAAGTAAGAAGTGATGTTAACTCTAAAAGAAAAATTCTCTTGAACGGGGTGTCGGTGGTAACTCGATCCCGGACAGTCAACCTTTAGACTATCCCGCTCCCAAAATATTTAGTATAAAATTATAGCTTGTAATCATCACTACTTTTCCTTCAATGGCTGAATCTTTGGTAAATCATTTCCAAAACAATGGAGATGTTATAAGTGGTTACATGCACTTGTTTTCCTCTACTACTACTTCCTCAATAATGAAGTTATAGGTTCACAGATTTTCCATAAAAAAACAATCAATCTCAAAAAGTATCTGTTGTAAGAGACAGGAATCTCAGACAAAGGAAACAGGGTATTTGTCATGGACCTTAAGACATCACAAGGAGACAGGAGTGAAGGGAGAGGGGAGAGGGCAGCAGCTTTGGTCAGCATCACAGTCAGCATCGATCCTGGTGCCAGATTCAAGGACCATCAGTCTTGCTGCCTGCAAAACACTTGTGGAAGCAGAGGTGGCTTCGAAAGTGGGCTGCGCTTGTT
>CM060324.1:608062-610562 GCA_030674155.1 Stramonita haemastoma | reverse complement strand
CAAACACACACACGCGCACACACGCACGCACGCACGCACCTATAGACGCATGAATTAGTTGATTGATGGTCTAAAGGTAACGCACCTGCCTAGAAACCAAAGAGTCTGGTTTCAAATTGTGTGGTGGTTTATGCCACTTTGTGCCTAACACTTTCCTGGTAATATTCAATTGCAAACTGATAATCCCAAAGTAGCGATTTTTATATCACAAATTGTCATCCTAAATTGCGAGCATCAGGTAATGAATGATAACCATGACATAAAATATTAATCGCAAATATTGTGTGAAACGTAGTCATCAAAATCAGGAGCATTAAGTGAAAGAAAACGATAATTGGAAGCTGCTCCTATCAAGTGAAGAATGGTTATTGTAAATTGTGATTATGGAGGGATACACTATAGCCAAAACTTGGTAACACCAAGTGATGAATGGTAATGATAAACGGTTCTTGTAGGTTGTGAGCATTAGATATTATTACTTAAACCACCAGCAATTTCGACTATCAAGTGATCGATGGCACGCACACATACACACACACACACACACACAACACACACACACACACACACACACACACACAACACAACACACACACACACACACACACAACACACACACACACACACACACACACACACACACACACACACACACACACACACACACACACACACACGAAGTTAATCCCATGCCATTATTTCCGTGTTTAGGCTGGGCAATTATCTGTTGTTGTTGTTTTTCGAGGGGCAATAAAACATCATGGGTATTATGCCCAAAGACACCCATCACAGAGGATTCCCCATCACAGAGGATTATCCAAATCAACTGCCGGATGCTGCAGCAATGATGCAGTCATCAGCGGGAAAGTAACGGTCAGTTTGACCCAGGTCAGCAGCTTTGTCGGGTGTTGATAACTCACCCTGATGAGGCCTCCACGGCAGGTATTATGGCATACAGACCAGTGACGAAAAGACCCAGTTGATAACACATACCACCAATGGCAACAGCGCTGACATTACCATGGACAGCAAAAACAATTGAAACCCTAGATCACCCATAACATTAAGTATCTGGGAGTTATAGTATCAGATTGAGAATCAAAACCTGAAATTCTCTCCAGGATAGCATTGACCACAGCTGTAGTAACTGAATTAAAAGTCATCTGAAACGACGAGAACATCAATTCTTTTATTCTTCATATTTAGCTCCGGACAAAAGTGCTTTTTGTTGAAAGGTTGGGATTGTTTGACCTTCTTTAATTCATTACAGATAAAAGGTAACACAACGGAAGGAAAAAACAAGTTCGTTGAATTATTCATACAAGCTGCTATACTCTAAAAGAAGTCACTTAGTTGTGGGTTCAGTAGAGACTGTATATTTTCTTGGAAAGAGCCCCAGCTACAAAAGCACTGATAAAATTCAACTCAAATCGTTCTAAACAATGCTTTACAAATAAATAGTATCGTGTTGTTTACGTTGTGCTTTACCTTTCTTCTAAATGACCAAAGATTGATATCTGTTGAGCACTTAAAAACCTAAACTAAAATTTTACCTTTCCAATTTTTTTTTAAGTTAAAGGTATCTCATAACCTATGTGATAATAGGAGAGCGAGGCATCAGAGACCTCAGCTTCTCTAGGGGCCAGCATGTTGAGGGCGGCGCCCATCTCCTCTCCCTCGCTGCTTTACCTTTCCTGACCCTAAGGAGGGCAGGTACCCATTTTAAGCTAAATGAAATTATGTAGCTTTATAGTTACTCGATTTAAAACAAATCAATAGTATTGATAGAACACTTGACTCCAAGCGTAATTTCAGGGTTTATAATAGGGTTCAATAACTTTATCTTACTGACAGTGTAGTCAACTGTAAACGCACTTGAGGAGAGGGGCGGGGTGTGAATTTGCAGACCACTGGGCACACGGCTGATTGCAGCTGACAAGATCAGAAGGCAGCTGACCTGAAGAGAGTTGAAGTCTGGACTGCATGGAATCCCTTGACATCAAAGGATGGGGAAAACCTGGCGCCTCTCTGATAAATGAAGCAGTTCTCAGGCTTAGAAACAACTAAACGGCCATGTTCTAATCAACTGTGAAAGCCATCTTTGTCTCCCTTCCGCACCATTTCACTGTTTTTGAAAATCAGTTTTAACAGATTTGCGCTACAAACTGCCCTGATGAAAAAGACCAATCCTTGTATCATATCCATTCATAAGAAAAGAAAAGCATATGCTCGTTACTCCGTGTTCTAATCAACTGTAAAAGCCATTTTCTCTCCCTTTTACACCCACTTCCTTGAGTTTTCTTTAGAAATAATTTTCAACGCATTTGAACCACAAACTGCCCTTATCTAAAATAAATAAAATGTTCTGTCATATCCCAGATCATGACGTCCACCAGCTACATCACGCCGAAATGTTTGTGTCTCTTTTATAATAATAATAAATAATAATAATAATAATAATAATACATGGAATTTGTATAGCGCTATCTCTTGTAAAGAC
>CM060324.1:596505-607962 GCA_030674155.1 Stramonita haemastoma | reverse complement strand
ATGACTAAAAAATAAAAATTGTGGGGCAAAGGGTTTTTTCGGGACTTGCCGGCATTTTCGCATTTCCCGCCCCGGGGCGCAGGACCCTATTTATGATGCAGAAAGCTTTTAAACCTTTCCCGATGGTGTGGCAGGGAATTGGGGCGAACACACCCCGGAAGATGGAAACCCCCGTTGTTATACCCAAGTTTGTCGCATAAAAAACCGGAGTTAAGTGCAGTGTACGAAAAAAATCCCCCGAAAACACGCATAAAATAAATATATAAAATATATACCACGAATCTGGGGGTCCCCCAACGACAAAAAAAAAAAGCAACAAAACACAGCGAACGACGCAGCGGCATGCTTTCCCACCCCCCCATGAATAAGAGAAAGAACTAAAAGCATTTGAGGAAAAGGGTTTTTTGGGCCCTTGCCCCCCGTTTTCCGCCGTTGACCCAGGGCAGAGGCCCTATTTACTGTATGAGACAAGCTTACAACCTTTCCGATGTGTGTGGCAGGAATTGTGGCGAACCACACCCCGGAAGAGGGAACCCCCGTTGTTTTAACCCAAATTTTGTCGCATGAAAAATGGTAGTATACAGTGCGTGTAGAAAAAACCCCCGACAACACGATCAAATAATAAAATCATACATATCATACCCCACAGAAATCTGCGGGGTCCCCTCCCCCGCACAAACACAAAAAAGCAACAAAACCGCAAACGCACGCCGGGCATGCATACCCCCCTATGATAAGAGCTAAAAAATAAAAAGATTGTGAGGCAAACGCCTTTTTTGGGGCCCCTTGCCGCCCGCCTTTTCCGCTTTCCCCACCCCCAGGCAGAGGCCCCTATTTATGTATGCAGACAAGTTTTAAAACCTTTTTCCGATGTGTGTGGCATGGAATTGTGGCGACCCACACCGGAAGATGGAACCCCGCTTGTATTACCCAAGTTTGTGATAGAAAAGGTAGTATCAGTGAGTGTACGAAAATCCCCCGACACCCCCCAAAAATAATAAACATACAATATCTAACCACAGATTGCGGGGTCCCCCCCACCGCACAAAACAAAAAACCCGCCAAAAAACCCAAGGAAGCAGGCGCATGTCCCCACTCATGAAAAGGCAAAAGAACTGAAGCATTGTGAGGCAAAGCCGTTTTGGGACCTTCCCGCCCGACTTTCCGCATTTCCCCAGACCCAGGCAGAGGACCTATTCTACTTATGCAGCAAGTTTAAACCCATTTCGATTGTGTGGCACGGGAATTGTGGCGAACCCCCAAGCCGGAAGATGGAAACCCCCGCTTGTATATACCCAAGTTTGTGTTAAAACATGGTGTATAATGCAGTGTACGAAAAATCCCCCCGACAACACGCATCAAAAAAAATATCAACAATATCATACCCCACAGCAATCTGGGGGCCCCCTCACACGCAAAAACCCAAAAAAAAAGCAAAAAACACCAGGAAGCACGCAGCGGATGATACCCCCCCCCCAAAATAAGAGTAAAAAAATAAAAGTTTTGAGGCAAACCCCCGTTTTGGGCCCTTGCGCCCGCATTTTTCCGCTTTCCCAGCCCCCAGGGCAGCGGGATATTTACTGTATGCGAAAAGCTTTCAACCTTTTCCCGTTGGTGTGGCATGGAATTGTGGCGCCCACAGCCGGAAGAGGGGCAACCCGCTTGTATATACCCAAGGTTTTGCATAAAAAAATTAGTAAAAGTGCAGTGTACGAAAAAATACCCCGACAACCGCATAAATAATAATATCATACAATATATCCCCACAGAAATTGGGGGGGTCCCTCCACCCCCCCAAAAACAAAAAAAAACCCCCCAAAAACACCGCGAACGCACCCCGGCGCATATCCCCCACCCTCCCATGATAAAGCTAAAAAATAAAAGATTGGAGGAAAAAACGCTTTTTTGGGACCTTCCCGCCCCATTTTCCCGCAGTTCCCAGCCCCCAGGGCAGAGGCCCCTATTCTATTTTGCAGAAAGTTTAAAATTTTCCCGATGTGTGTGGGGAATTGTGGCGAACCACACCCCGGAAGATGGAACCCCGTTGTATTCCCAATTTTTGTCGATAGAAACATGGTAGATAGTGCAGTGTAGCAAAAATCCCCCCGAAAACCGCATCAAATAATAATATTACAAATCATACACCCAGCAATTTTTGAGGAAAAAGTGGGGGGAAAGAAAGTGAGGTCCAAAATTTCAATCTTTTTAAAAATTGATTATCAAAGATTCAAAAAAAAAAAAAAAAAAATGAAATGAAAAAAAAATTTAGAGAATAATGTTTTAGTGGCGCTTGTGGGCATTTCTGTGTAAAAACCCTGCCTTTGGCTGCCCTGACTCGAGTTTGGTCTGGAGGGCCCCTTCAGAGGCCCCGGGGGTGTTTGAAATCCCCCTGCTGTGGTCCCTTTTCAGCAAGAACTTTTAAATTTTTAAAGGGGTTAATTGCATTAAAAGGGAAATTTTGATATTTGTGGTTTTGAAGTCCCCTCAAAAGACAATGATAAAAAGAAAAAAGAAAATATGTTAGAATATATGTTGAAAAAAAAAAAAAATGTATAAGACAAATAAGCACCTGGGAATTTTTTGTCCCTTAATTTTGGGGACCCATTAAAGGATGAGGGAGGTCATAATTTTGTACCCGCAAGTGGTCAGTTTTGGATAATAACCCAAAATTGCAATAATTTCGATGTTTTTGGGGCACGGGAAATTGTGGCAAACCCCAACCCCGGAAGTTTGGGAAAACCCCCGCTTGTTTTTTCCCAAGTTTTTTCGATAGAAACATGGTAGTTTTAAAGTGCAGTGTACGCAAAAATCCCCCCGAAAACCCAACGAAATCAAATAATAATATCATACAATATCATACACCACAGAAATTTTCTGCGGGTCCCCTCCAAACCAGGTTTTTACAAAACAAAAAAAAAAAAAAAAAAGGAAAGAAAAACCGGAAAAATGCCCCCATTCCCTTTGAAAAAGGCCCTTTTTTAAAGAACGCACGCAGCGCGCATGCATACCCCCCCTCCATAAATAAGAGCAAAAAGAACAGAAGCTTTGGGAAAGGCAAACGCGTTTTCGGGCCTTGCCCCCCGCACTTTTCCGCAGTTCCAGTCCCAGGGCAGCAGGACCCTATTCTACTGTATGCAGACAAGCTTTACAACCATTTCCGATGTGTGTGGCACTGGAATTGTGGCGACACCACAGCCCGGAAGATGGCAACCCCGCTTGTATATAGCCAAGTTTGTCGCATAGAAACATGGTAGTATACAGTGCAGTGTACGCAAAAATCACCCCGACAACACGCATCAAATAATAATATCATACAATATCATACACCACAGCAATCTGCGGGGTCCCCTCCACACGCACAAACACAAAAAACCGCACACACAAACACCAGCGAACGCACGCACGCGCGCATGCATACCCACCCTCCCATGAATAAGAGCTAAAGAACTAGAAGCATTGTGAGGCAAACGCCGTTTTCGGGACCTTGCCGCCCGCACTTTTCCGCAGTTCCAGACCCCAGGGCAGCAGGACCCTATTCTACTGTATGCAGACAAGCTTTACAACCATTTCCGATGTGTGTGGCACTGGAATTGTGGCGACACCACAGCCCGGAAGATGGCAACCCCGCTTGTATATAGCCAAGTTTGTCGCATAGAAACATGGTAGTATACAGTGCAGTGTACGCAAAAATCACCCCGACAACACGCATCAAATAATAATATCATACAATATCATACACCACAGCAATCTGCGGGGTCCCCTCCACACGCACAAACACAAAAAACCGCACACACAAACACCAGCGAACGCACGCACGCGCGCATGCATACCCACCCTCCCATGAATAAGAGCTAAAGAACTAGAAGCATTGTGAGGCAAACGCCGTTTTCGGGACCTTGCCGCCCGCACTTTTCCGCAGTTCCAGACCCCAGGGCAGCAGGACCCTATTCTACTGTATGCAGACAAGCTTTACAACCATTTCCGATGTGTGTGGCACTGGAATTGTGGCGACACCACAGCCCGGAAGATGGCAACCCCGCTTGTATATAGCCAAGTTTGTCGCATAGAAACATGGTAGTATACAGTGCAGTGTACGCAAAAATCACCCCGACAACACGCATCAAATAATAATATCATACAATATCATACACCACAGCAATCTGCGGGGTCCCCTCCACACGCACAAACACAAAAAACCGCACACACAAACACCAGCGAACGCACGCACGCGCGCATGCATACCCACCCTCCATGAATAAGAGCTAAAGAACTAGAAGCATTGTGAGGCAAACGCCGTTTTCGGGACCTTGCCGCCCGCACTTTTCCGCAGTTCCAGACCCAGGGCAGCAGGACCCTATTCTACTGTATGCAGACAAGCTTTACAACCATTTCCGATGTGTGTGGCACTGGAATTGTGGCGACACCACAGCCCGGAAGATGGCAACCCCGCTTGTATATAGCCAAGTTTGTCGCATAGAAACATGGTAGTATACAGTGCAGTGTACGCAAAAATCACCCCGACAACACGCATCAAATAATAATATCATACAATATCATACACCACAGCAATCTGCGGGGTCCCCTCCACACGCACAAACACAAAAAACCGCACACACAAACACCAGCGAACGCACGCACGCGCGCATGCATACCCACCCTCCCATGAATAAGAGCTAAAGAACTAGAAGCATTGTGAGGCAAACGCCGTTTTCGGGACCTTGCCGCCCGCACTTTTCCGCAGTTCCAGACCCAGGGCAGCAGGACCCTATTCTACTGTATGCAGACAAGCTTTACAACCATTTCCGATGTGTGTGGCACTGGAATTGTGGCGACACCACAGCCCGGAAGATGGCAACCCCGCTTGTATATAGCCAAGTTTGTCGCATAGAAACATGGTAGTATACAGTGCAGTGTACGCAAAAATCACCCCGACAACACGCATCAAATAATAATATCATACAATATCATACACCACAGCAATCTGCGGGGTCCCCTCCACACGCACAAACACAAAAAACCGCACACACAAACACCAGCGAACGCACGCACGCGCGCATGCATACCCACCCTCCCATGAATAAGAGCTAAAGAACTAGAAGCATTGTGAGGCAAACGCCGTTTTCGGGACCTTGCCGCCCGCACTTTTCCGCAGTTCCAGACCCCAGGGCAGCAGGACCCTATTCTACTGTATGCAGACAAGCTTTACAACCATTTCCGATGTGTGTGGCACTGGAATTGTGGCGACACCACAGCCCGGAAGATGGCAACCCCCGCTTGTATATAGCCAAGTTTGTCGCATAGAAACATGGTAGTATACAGTGCAGTGTACGCAAAAAATCACCCGACAACACGCATCAAATAATAATATCATACAATATCATACACCACAGCAATCTGCGGGGTCCCCTCCACACGCACAAACACAAAAAACCGCACACACAAACACCAGCGAACGCACGCACGCGCGCATGCATACCCACCCTCCCATGAATAAGAGCTAAAGAACTAAAGCATTGTGAGGCAAACGCCGTTTTCGGGACCTTGCCGCCCGCACTTTTCCGCAGTTCCAGACCCCAGGGCAGCAGGACCCTATTCTACTGTATGCAGACAAGCTTTACAACCATTTCCGATGTGTGTGGCACTGGAATTGTGGCGACACCACAGCCCGGAAGATGGCAACCCCGCTTGTATATAGCCAAGTTTGTCGCATAGAAACATGGTAGTATACAGTGCAGTGTACGCAAAAATCACCCCGACAACACGCATCAAATAATAATATCATACAATATCATACACCACAGCAATCTGCGGGGTCCCCTCCACACGCACAAACACAAAAAACCGCACACACAAACACCAGCGAACGCACGCACGCGCGCATGCATACCCACCCTCCCATGAATAAGAGCTAAAGAACTAGAAGCATTGTGAGGCAAACGCCGTTTTCGGGACCTTGCCGCCCGCACTTTTCCGCAGTTCCAGACCCCAGGGCAGCAGGACCCTATTCTACTGTATGCAGACAAGCTTTACAACCATTTCCGATGTGTGTGGCACTGGAATTGTGGCGACACCACAGCCCGGAAGATGGCAACCCCGCTTGTATATAGCCAAGTTTGTCGCATAGAAACATGGTAGTATACAGTGCAGTGTACGCAAAAATCACCCCGACAACACGCATCAAATAATAATATCATACAATATCATACACCACAGCAATCTGCGGGGTCCCCTCCACACGCACAAACACAAAAAACCGCACACACAAACACCAGCGAACGCACGCACGCGCGCATGCATACCCACCCTCCCATGAATAAGAGCTAAAGAACTAGAAGCATTGTGAGGCAAACGCCGTTTTCGGGACCTTGCCGCCCGCACTTTTCCGCAGTTCCAGACCCCAGGGCAGCAGGACCCTATTCTACTGTATGCAGACAAGCTTTACAACCATTTCCGATGTGTGTGGCACTGGAATTGTGGCGACACCACAGCCCGGAAGATGGCAACCCCGCTTGTATATAGCCAAGTTTGTCGCATAGAAACATGGTAGTATACAGTGCAGTGTACGCAAAAATCACCCCGACAACACGCATCAAATAATAATATCATACAATATCATACACCACAGCAATCTGCGGGGTCCCCTCCACACGCACAAACACAAAAAACCGCACACACAAACACCAGCGAACGCACGCACGCGCGCATGCATACCCACCCTCCCATGAATAAGAGCTAAAGAACTAGAAGCATTGTGAGGCAAACGCCGTTTTCGGGACCTTGCCGCCCGCACTTTTCCGCAGTTCCAGACCCCAGGGCAGCAGGACCCTATTCTACTGTATGCAGACAAGCTTTACAACCATTCCGATGTGTGTGGCACTGGAATTGTGGCGACACCACAGCCCGGAAGATGGCAACCCCGCTTGTATATAGCCAAGTTTGTCGCATAGAAACATGGTAGTATACAGTGCAGTGTACGCAAAAATCACCCCGACAACACGCATCAAATAATAATATCATACAATATCATACACCACAGCAATCTGCGGGGTCCCCTCCACACGCACAAACACAAAAAACCGCACACACAAACACCAGCGAACGCACGCACGCGCGCATGCATACCCACCCTCCCATGAATAAGAGCTAAAGAACTAGAAGCATTGTGAGGCAAACGCCGTTTTCGGGACCTTGCCGCCCGCACTTTTCCGCAGTTCCAGACCCCAGGGCAGCAGGACCCTATTCTACTGTATGCAGACAAGCTTTACAACCATTTCGATGTGTGTGGCACTGGAATTGTGGCGACACCACAGCCCGGAAGATGGCAACCCCGCTTGTATATAGCCAAGTTTGTCGCATAGAAACATGGTAGTATACAGTGCAGTGTACGCAAAAATCACCCCGACAACACGCATCAAATAATAATATCATACAATATCATACACCACAGCAATCTGCGGGGTCCCCTCCACACGCACAAACACAAAAAACCGCACACACAAACACCAGCGAACGCACGCACGCGCGCATGCATACCCACCCTCCCATGAATAAGAGCTAAAGAACTAGAAGCATTGTGAGGCAAACGCCGTTTTCGGGACCTTGCCGCCCGCACTTTTCCGCAGTTCCAGACCCCAGGGCAGCAGGACCCTATTCTACTGTATGCAGACAAGCTTTACAACCATTTCCGATGTGTGTGGCACTGGAATTGTGGCGACACCACAGCCCGGAAGATGGCAACCCCGCTTGTATATAGCCAAGTTTGTCGCATAGAAACATGGTAGTATACAGTGCAGTGTACGCAAAAATCACCCCGACAACACGCATCAAATAATAATATCATACAATATCATACACCACAGCAATCTGCGGGTCCCCTCCACACGCACAAACACAAAAAACCGCACACACAAACACCAGCGAACGCACGCACGCGCGCATGCATACCCACCCTCCCATGAATAAGAGCTAAAGAACTAGAAGCATTGTGAGGCAAACGCCGTTTTCGGGACCTTGCCGCCCGCACTTTTCCGCAGTTCCAGTCCCCAGGGCAGCAGGACCCTATTCTACTGTATGCAGACAAGCTTACAACCATTTCCGAGTGTGTGGCACTGAATTGTGGCGACACCACACCCGGAGATGGCAACCCGCTTGTTATAGCCAAGTTTGTCGCATAGAAACATGTAGTATACAGTGCATGTACGCAAAATCACCCTGACACACGCATCAATAATAAGACATACATATCATACACCACGCAATCTGCGGTCCCTCCACAGCACAAACACAAAAACCGCACACACAAACACCACGAACGCACGCACGGGCATGCTACCACCCTCATGAATAAGAGCTAAAGATAGAGCTTGTGCGCAAACGCGTTTTCAGACCTTGCACCCGCACTTTCCGCAGTTCCGACCCCAGGGCAGCGACCATTTATATCAACACACACACCACACACACACACATCACTCACACCCGCGTGCGCGCGCAGCAGCACTCAGCAGCACGCACGCACCGCCACGCGCGTGCGACACACACACACACACAGACACACACGACACACAGACACACACACACACACGACTGGTGTACTGAAATAACGACCAATCAGAACAGCGCACCACCAACACACAATTTGCACTGTATATAAAAGCTTTTTCGTGTGACCTGCTGTGCTCATATAAGCCTATCTAAAAGAGCGCGAAATCAGCACCCTGTGCTATCCGTCTTCATTTGCCACATACTTTTCAGTCTTTTCCCCCTAGTTTGCTGCTATCAATAGCAACTGTTAGCCACCTCCACCCCCGCCCTCTCCCTTTACAACCACTTGCACACACAGGTGCCCCCTGAGTCTCTAGTCTTTTGAATGTGTGAGGTTTGCTGCATGGGTATTTGCTTTAATCTAAACATTCTTGCCGTTTGTGAGACAGTAAGTAAGTTATTGACTCATCTCTGACCCTCGTGCTGGTCTTTTGCTGTTTTGGGATATGATAAGGTTCTTCATTTTGTATAATACTTCATCTCATTTTTTTTGGTTAATGTGAGTACATGTAGGATAAATCCTTGAATGTGCTGTTTTCTTTGTTATTCCGTGTTGTGTGTTTTGTGTATGTGTGTGTTTTTGCGGGACTGCGTGAGTGTGTGTGTATGTGTGTGTGTGTGTATGCATTGTACTGCACTGCACATTTTTTTATGAGCATTATATGTGCATGCATTTTCCCTTATTTTTTGTGCTAGTCAAATTTTTCATGTTCATATGTAACCTATTTAAATTGATTTGATTGTACAGCACAGTGAGCCCATGTCTTTTGAGAATTCACGCTGTATAAGCCTCTATTTTTATATTATTATTATTATTATTATTATTATTATTATATTATTATTATTATTATTATTATTATTATTATTATCATTATTATTATTATTATTATTATTATTATTACTATTATTATCATTATATTATTATTATTATTATTATTATTATCATCATCATCATCATCATCATCATTATCATTATCATTATTATTATTATCATCATCATCATACGGCACCAGGACCGTATTCTACTCTATCTAGACAAACTTTACAACCATTTTTATTTGTGGCACTGTTTTTGTGGCGACACCACAGCCCAGAAGAAGGTAATCCCGCCTGTACATAGCCAAGTTTGTGGGAAAGAAACATGGTACAGTGTACGCAAAAATGACCCCAGAACACACATCCAATGATAATATCATACAATATCATGCACCACAGCATCACCACATTCACACACACACACACACACACACACACACACACACACACACACACACACACCACACACACACACACACACACACACACACACACACACACGTACAAACAAACACCAGCGTACATTGTCCCTGGCAAAATTGTGTTGAAAAACGCCATTTTTATAGGGAAAATACACTTTAAGACATGAAGAAATAGGGTGGCGCTGCTCTTATGGCGACGCACTCTTCCTCTGGAGGGTAGTCTGGATTTTAAGTAGAGTATTCTGCAGTGACTGAAAGGAGTATACAATACAGCATAATACAACGCAATACAATGCAACACAATACCATCAGACACAACACGATGGAGCACAATAATATCAATATTGCACGCTACGAGGCAATAAAACATATTACAATACAGCACAACCCAACCACAATGCTAAACAATACAATGCAATGCAGTAAAAAAAAACAAAACAATGCACCACAATGCAATGCAATGTAATACATCACAGTACAGCACAATAAAATAATTCTTCTTCTTTGTCGAACACTCAGCCAGCAACTATTGTTGTCTGTCATAATTATGAGCTAAAATACGTTGCGCGCGCTGCCATTAAGCGCCTGACAAGCATCCGACTTCTTTTACATTTGAATTTTGTACCACTTTATGTCACAGCAGATTTCTCTGCGTGAAATTCGGGCAGCTCTCCCCGGGGAAAGCGCGTCGCCACATGTGCAGCGCCTACCCATTTTTTTTCCTGCATGCAAGTGTATTTGTTTCCCTATCAGAGTGGCTTTTTTTCTACAGAACGTTTGCTAGGGTCAACCCCCTCGTTGCCGTGGGTTCTTTTACGTGCGCTAAATAGTGATGTGTAACACACGGACCTCGGTTTATCGTCTCATCCGAAAGACTAGCGCCCAGACCACCACTCAGAGTCTAATGGATGGGGGAAAAGTTTTGGGTCCACGGGGTACAAACCACCGCATACTCCGACCCGGACTTTTTGCTTTCTAGGCAAGGCGCGTTACCACCTAAACCACCGATCCACACTTCGGTATGGAAGAGGATTGTTATGTTTTAAGTCTTTTCTAGAAGAAAAGGCGGTAGAATGGACCATGAAGGCAGAAAACAGACCAGAGGGAAGTGACAAGGATAAGAAAAGGATCAAAGCAGGAACAAAGAGAGGAATAGATAGAAAAGAGGGAATTCCTAGCACAGAATTCCAGAAGGTGAGGATACTGTTTATACTTATAGGAGACCTGGCACCCCATCGGAGGAGCGTAGATTTAAACCAACGCTTTCAGTGATCGTTAGATCATGAATTCGACGTTTATTTATTTATTTATTTATTTATTTATTCATTATTTATTTATTCTTTTATATCGAGGATAACGGAATAAGCATTCATGTGTTTTTTTTCATCCGGTCCCTGTGTGTATGCAGTTTTGTAAATATTGTCATCTGCTCCCACCGGCACACAATGGCCTACTCTTACAAAAGGCGGAACATGATTTAACGTGTACGCAAGATGCTCTGCGTGCGTTCGCACACGGGGCCTCGGTTTATAGTCTCATCCGAAGGACTTTTGGGGAGAGTGGAGTCAGCACTGATGTTAATTCCAGAGGAAAAATTTCCTCGAACGGGAATTGAACTCGCGTCATCAAATTGTGAGCGCAAAGTTCTGACCACTAGGCTATCCGTCTCCCAGATCGT
>CM060324.1:586505-589005 GCA_030674155.1 Stramonita haemastoma | reverse complement strand
TACATGACCCTCAAGCCAGAATATTGTTTGCTGACTTTAGCCAAGCTTTCAATACAGTGCAGCCTCATATTTTGGTTAACATTGTACTTTCAAACTTTAACCTCGGCAATGAACTTGTTCGTTGGATGGTTGATTTTTTAACTGACAGACCACAACGCATCTTCGCCAACAAAATATCTTCATCGGTTAGATTTACTTGCACTGGTTCTCCACAGGGCTGCGTCCTGTCGCGCGTTCTCTACATGTTATACACAGATAATTGCATAAGCAGCTACGAAAATTCCTTTCTGGTAATATTTTTGTACGGCTGTGCTGTTTCTCTTATCTGAATCTGTCCTAGATCATGGTCCAGCCCTCATTGAGTTCGTACATTGATGTGATGCGGCCTATCTGGAGCTACATGTTTCTAAAATTAAAGATCTTCCTATCCATTTTAAATCAGAGCACACTTCTGAGAATTATTCATAATCAAGAAGTTGAAAATGTCTCGAACTATAAGTTATATAAGATAACAAGAACTATAACTATAACGATAACTGTTTTTGACCACAAGTTAATCTGGCAAATTAGCACTGGCGGTACTGTCAAAAAGGGGAAACAACATGTGTATTTTCTGAGGAAGATCAACTCACTTTTTGTCGACAAAATCGATTCTTTCTTTGTTTTACGCCGCCGCCGTAGTCTAGTGGTTAGGGCGTTGGACTCGTAATCTAAAGGTTGCAGGTTCGATCCCAGCTTTCGGCTATGGCGTTGTGCCCTTGGAAAAGGCACTTTACGGCTATTTTCTCACCCCACCCAGGTGTAAAAGGGGTACCAACCTTGTGTTGGGGGTTAACCCTGCCATAGACTGGCGTCCTATCCAGGGGGAGTCTATGACTCTCAGTCGCTTAACGCCACAGAAACCGGGATAAGCACCGGCCTGATGAGCCTTAGGCTCGGGACAGACTTTAACTTTAACTAACTTTGTTTTAGAAGTCTTTGTAGGTACAGCGACCTTAGTATTGTGATAATCTACTAAAAAGTATATGAGAAAGAACAAAGAGATCTCAAGTCGTTATGTAATTAGCAGCTTATACGCAAAGCGACTGCCATTTTGGCCGATCCCTCCTACACTTTGTTTTCAGAATTTCAATTGTTGCCTACAGGATGCCGTTTTTGGTGTTCCAACAATAAAATAAACAGAAAAAGAAATAATTTTGTGCCAGAAACAATTTCTATTCTACACCAACCCCATATATATATATATATATATATATATATATATATATATATAATATATATATATATATATATATATATATATATACGTGTCTGTGTGTGTGTTTGTGTGTGTGCATTGTGTGTGTGCGTGCCCGAGTGCGTGCGTGCGTGCGTGCGCGCGCGCGTGTGTGTGTGTGTGATCAGATGTAAGCATGCAGATTTATTTATTTATTTATTTATTCTTTTATATCGTGGATAATGGAATAAGCAATCTTGTGCTTTTTTACGTCCAGTCCCCGTGAGTATGCAGTTTTGTAAATGTCATCTGTTCCCACCGGCACACGATGGCCTACTCTTACGAAAAGCGGAACAGGATTTAACGTGTACATAAGATGTTCTGCGTGCGTTCGCACTCGGGGCCTCGGTTTAAAGTCTCATCCGAAAGACTTTTGGGGAGAAGTGGAGTCGGCACTGATGTCAACTCCAGGAGAAAAATGCATGTGCATGTGAGTGTATAATTATTGTGGCAGGGCGGTAATTAGATTACTTCCCTTGCGTTCGGAACTGCCAATCGCAGCGTCGTGGGTGTAACGTTTGGATCCACACCTGTGAATTGTGCGACGTTCTGTATCGTTGGGGGGTGGTCGAAAGCCGTCCTCTGCATGCACTTTGCCCGTAGTGGTAAAATGTAGTATTTATGCAGCCTCTCTTTAGAGGCCATATTCCCACTGTCTGACCGTGCTGTCGTCGCCGAGAAGTTGTACAGAGTCGCGGCAGATCAAATATCTGCACTCTGTTACATTATGTTGGTAAGTGGATGGGTGTGGGTATGGGTTCGTGTTCCTGCCTTCATGCTATAGAGAGAAAATACTTGTGTTTACATTTATTTCCCTCCTTCAACCTCATTATGTATAAATCGACTTGAAGAAACATTCTCCCCGTCAGTGTGTGTGTGTATGCGTGCGCGCGCGTGCACGCACACGTGAGTGTGTGCGTGTGTGCGTGCATATGTGTTTCTGATATTTTTATTTGAAGTTATCTTGGAATGTTTGAACCAATATGAAAAGTAGCCCTCTTGTGTCTTTCGAGATTATGATTCGTATCAATGTGATTGTCAGTATTGTTATTACCCTAAATGGCATGATTAAAGTTTTTATGTATCAACTTGACTTGTTGTGCTGGGCGGCTTGAAAATAATGTTTTAGAACAGCAAGGTTCGGTGCAGTTGAACGGCTTGATCCACCTAAGGACAAAACAGCCACTTAGCGACACCAGAGACGATCGATGGCAGCGTCACGTT
>CM060324.1:571505-576505 GCA_030674155.1 Stramonita haemastoma | reverse complement strand
AGTCAGGACTGATTTTACTCCAGGAGAAAGATCTCAACGGGAATCGAACCCAGGTCGTCAAATTGCAAGCGCAATGTTCTCACCACTAGGCTATCCTGTCCCCCATTATGTGTCTGTATACGTGTGCACACACACACACACACACACACACACACACACACACACACACACACACACACACACACACATATATATATATATATAATATAAAAAAGTATATATATACAAGTATATAATTATATATATCAGTGTGTGGGTGTCAGTGTGTGTGTCCCCCTTTCTCCCTTCCCGCTCTCTCCCTCTCTCTCACTGGCTTGCTTGCTCTCTCTCTCATATCTTTCTCTGTTTCGATTGCTCTCTCTCATATCTCTCCCTATTTCGATTGCTCTCTCTCTCTCTTTTCCCTAGCCCCCCCCCCCCCCCCCCCCCCCCCGAAAAAAAGAGAAAGCTTTGAAAGAACCAGCTGGAAATTGAATTTTGGAAGCGGTTTTGGCTGTGTGTGTGTTGTGATAGCCAACCCGGTAACGTTGATATGCACGGCAGAGAAAACACGACGGACAGGGCAATAAACAAATCAGCTGCTCCACAAGCCAGAAATCAGGGGGAATTTCAGTCTTTGATTATGCCGTTTCCATGTTATTTATTCATTTTGGAAAGTACTTTGTGTGTTGGTGAGTCTATGACTGGCCGAGGTATTGCTATTGTGGGTGCTTTTTATATTGTGATGGGTGCGTTCTGATATTCGGCTACTTTTGTTGTGGGTACTTTTTATCGGGATATTAATGTTACCTGTTTACTGTTTTGATGTATGGCTTGTACACACTTGAATTTCTTTATGAGATAATAATGTTTTTGAATTTGAAATTTCTGTTACATAATGAAAAAGACGCTTTTTGAAACAATGGGTGGGTGTGGGTGAATGGGGGGGGGGAGGGGGGAGGAGGAATGGGGAGGGGGCAGAATGGACTAGTGATTAGAGTGTTGTTGCTTGTACTCTGATCACAAGCGGTATTGTCACGGTTGAGTCTCCCTCCACTCCAGTGTTATTAGAGGACTTTGTTCCACTGGAGTTAAATTAGACGATAAAACGGGGTCCCGTGTATTACATAAAATTAACTAGCGCACATACAAGAACCCATCGCAACAAGAGAGTTGTCCCTGGCAAAATTATGTAGGAAAATCCACCCTGATATGGAAACAAATACAGTTGCAGACAGGAAAAGAAAATGGGTGGCTCTGCACTTGTGTCGACGCGCTCTCCCCTGGGAGAGCAACCCGAATTTCACGCAGAGAAATCGACTGTGACTTAAAAGTGGTATGAAATGTAAAATGTCATGTGACCGACCACAGACAGAGAAATCTTCCTTAAAAGGCCTGTACAGAGACATTCGTGACAACATCTATTTCCAAATATTTTAAAGCTCGAACAGAAAAAAAGAGAGACAAAGTCTATATTTTTTGTTTTAGGCGTCTGCGGATTGAGAGTGAGGCAATGTGTCATGGACGTTGTTGGATAAGTTGTACGGTAGCAAGGAAAACACCAGTCTCCAGTGACAGGCTGATCACAATGGTGGAATGGAAACAGAGGGGCCAGACAAGCAGACAGGGCAGGAAAGGCATCAACCGGTCAGGTTTCGACCACAGCGTGTTGAGGATCGAGTTTCATTCTTCTGTCAGCAGCCAGACTGAACTGGCACTAGCTGAGTGAACAGAATAGGCTGGACTGAGGAACAGACCTCTTATATTACCTTCAGGCGTGTCGACTGTGTGACCATTAAATGGCTGGAAGAATTAAAGAGATCTGAGCCATGTCTGAGTTTATCAAGAGCAAACGGATTTAGAACGCGTGTCCATGTTTAAACAGTAAGAGTCTTTTGCTGCAGAAGTACTGTTACTCTGTCATGTTCTGATATGTCGCTATCTGCTTTGTCCAGCCGCTCTACGTTTCCCTGTTCGTGAGGACAAAGTACTCTTGATTCTTCATTTTATTTTACTTTTTATTTTATACCATTTTATGTCACAGCAGATTTCTTTGCGTGAAATTCGGGCTGCTACCTCCAGGGAGACTGCGTCGCCACTGGTGCAGCGCCAACCCATTATAATCATTATTAAAAAAAATATATATATATATACAGCCCCAAGCCGCCCTGGGGACTCGCGGCTTGGGGCTGTATAGATTAGATCTCGTCATGGGAACGGGATAGCTCAATGGTCCGAGCACTCGCTTTTTCCCAAGCTAAGATTAAGCAGCATTGAGGGTGGTTACTGAGTGGATGGGTGACCGATTGCACGCCTTGGCTTCAGTACAGTCCTCCTATCCCCAATTCACCCAGCTGTACATGGGTACCGGCTATCTTTAGGGTCAGGGAAGGTAAAGCAGCGAGGGAGAGGAGAAGGGCGCCGCCCTCAATATGCTGGCCCCTAGAGAAGTTGAGGTCTCCCTCTCGCCCAACGAGCGCATAGGTTATGGAACACCCTTATCTTTCTCGTTTTGTATATTACCTGGATCTTGTGGCTTGACCTTACCACGTCCATGATCCTCTCCTGACGATTGATTTTGATCGATTGATTGATTGACTCTTTTATATCGAGGATAATGGAATAAGCACTCATGTGCTTTTTTATATCCAGTCCCCGTGTGTATGCAGTTTTGTAAATGTCATCTGTTCCCACCGGCACACGATGGGCTACTCTTACGAAAAGCGGAATAGGATTTAACGTGTGTGCAAGATGTTCTGCGTTCGTTCGCACACGGGGCCTCGGTTTAAAGTCTCATCCGAAGGACTTTTGGGGAGAGTGGAGTCAGCACTGATGTTAACTCCAGGAGAAAAATCTCCTCGACCGGAATCGATCCCGGGTCGTCAAATTGCCAGCGCAATGTTCTGACCACTAGGCTATCTATCCCTCATCAATATGACGATGGTGAGGAAGTCTTCCTGGGGGACTGTGGTCTGTCTGGTGACGCTGTGCACTTACCTCAGTTCTGGGACAGGTGTCAGGTAGGAGATGTTTAGAACGCTGGTGCTGCATCGCATTGTGATAGCGTTGATTTTCTCTCTGTAAAGTCAATTGCTGAACTCCGGGACTCATACTCGTGCATGTAGATAAAAACAACCAGTCTATGTTACTACTTCAGTCTTTTTGAGCTGAAGTGTTGTTATCTATTTATTTATTTATTTTATTCATTCTTTTATATCAAGGATAATGGAATAAGCACTCGTGTGCTTTTTACGTCCAGTCCCCGTGTGTATTCAGATTTTGTAAATCTTGTCATCTGTTTCGACCGGCACACAGTGGCCTACTCTTACGAAAAGCGGAACGGGATTTAACGTGTGCGCAAGATGTTCGGCGTGCGTTTGCACACGGGGCCTCGGTTTATAGTCTCATCCGAAGGACTGTTCAGACCCATCCACATTTTTCTTGTGGTGATGACTTTCGATCTCTTTGTTGTTCTCAGATAGAGCTCTGAGCTTCACCAATGGTTGATTTGATTTGATTTGATTTGATTTATTCTTTTATATCGAGGATAATGGAATAAGCACTCTTGTGCTTTTTTTAACATCCAGTCCCCGTGTGTATGCAGTTTTTGTAAATGTCATCTGTTCCCACCGTCACACGATGGCCTACTCTTACGAAAAGCGGAACAGGATTTAACGTGTGGGCAAGATGTTCTGCGTGTTCTGGTGAGATGTGATGTATTCAACTGCCTACCAACCATTTAAATAGCCGCGTTCCGGCTTTAGGGATGATTTTTAAACACGGCACTTGTGTACATAAGTTAAAAAAAAAAAACCCAACCCCCCCCCCCCCAATTCGTTTCTACCGAAACGCAATCGCCTACTCTTCCACAAAGTGGAACGGGTTTTAACGTGTTTCCAAAAAGTTCTGCATACATTTATACACGGTGCATCCATGAAAATTAATTTTTATAGTCTTATCCAAAGGACTTTCCAAGCATCATGTACAAAGCTCACATCAAGAAACGAGGAAGTGAAAACTAGAATTGAAAACACTTTAGGGCCATGTGAAATGACCCAAACTAATGTGGTACGGACACGTCACACGAATATCTGGACTGGCCAAGACTGTCCTACAGGAAACAGTACAGAGAGAGAGAGAGGGGGAAGAGGCAAACACAGACAACGATGGGAAGACAACATCTGAAAGTGGACAAGCCTTAAGTGGAACGTTATGCTATGTCAAAGTCATCCGGATGAGATCTCTTGCGCAAACACACGCAGAACATCTTGCGCACGCGTTAAAAACCCGTTCCGCCTTTCAAAAGAGTAGGCGATTGTGTGCCGGTAGGATGGATGACGATATATATATTTTTTAAAACAGCATGCACACAGGTGTCGTAGTTTATTCCTGAGGGAAAGTCAGGAAAAACCGGACTCCCCAGGGCGGTTCAGGGCTAGCGGATCCTGTGTCGGCACTGGAACCATGCGTATCGGCGACTGCCTTTCCAAATGGACCATTCCAGTGGCGTGGAGAGGGGGCCGGGGTCTGCTGCATGGGTAGCAGCTTGCCCTCCATACTTACTTACCCAGGCTTTCCGCTCTGAAGCCTAGAGAGCAGCTCCATAGTCTTTCGCGACTGATGGATGCCGACACCTTCTATTTGTCTGTCTGTCTGTGTATCTCTGTCCTATCCGTTCCCTTTCCTTTTAAGGGTCAGTGGCCAGACTCCAGCTATGCGTGCAGTTTCTGATTTCATTGTTTATACTTTTCTTTGCTTGTCGAAACCAAAAGCTCAATTTTCTAGGAAATCGGTTCGTGTCAAGTTTCCCTCCTTCCCCCCTCCCAGAAAAAACACGAAGTTGGTCAGAAAAAAGTTAAAATTGATCGAAAAGCCTCTTCTTCTCTCTCTGTGTCTGTCTGTCTGTCTGTCTGTCTGTTTGTCTGTCTGTCTGTCTGCATGGATGTATGTATGTATATAAATCTCCCACTCGGTCTTTGTCTCTATCTGTCTGTTTGTCTCTCTACCCCCTCTCTTCCTCC
>CM060324.1:564005-566505 GCA_030674155.1 Stramonita haemastoma | reverse complement strand
AGGGTCAGGGAAGGTAAAGAAGCGAGGGAGAGGAGATGGGCGCCGCCCTCAATATTCTGGCCCCTAGAGAAGCTGAGGTTTCTGACGCCTCGCTCCCCTACGACCACACAGGTTATGGGTCACCTTTACCTTCACCTACCAGTGTCCAAAGGCACGAAAAACAATGTCGGCAAAAGTTAAAACCCCATCCACCTTTGGTGAAGATTTCGTAGTTAGAGCGTAGTGATGACACCAATGTATGCACCATTCATCAGCTGCCTTGTCAGCAACACGACATGGCCAAATGCGTAGTTTAGTCAGGCCACCTGAAACAAAAAGCTCAGAAAAGATGTTTTAAAAGATGAAAAACCATGATTTTGTTTTAAATGAACAGGGCTTTCATTCCATAGTTTTCCTCCTGAATAAATCAAAGGAGACATAAAGAGATCAGTTCTCGGACGTGTGACAAACAACGTACTTTTACCTCGAACATTATTAACGATAAACAGTGGTTAAAGATACGATGGAGCAAGATTATTAGTAATTTTGTACATGAATATACCTTTGCTAAAACGGCATCTTAGATGGAAGGGAACAATATTAGGTTCCTTGTAATCTTTCACTTCCAAGGGTGTAGAATTAAGAAGCACTAATTTTAAGGAACTATTTTGAGAGGAGACTGAGATTGAGAGAGAGAGAGGAGAGAGAGAGAGAGAGAGGAGAGAGAGAGAGAGAGAGAGAGAGAGAGAGAGAGGAGAGAGAGAGGAGAGGGGGGGGGGGGGGGGGGGGCTCAGAAATGCAAAGAGAAACAGAGACAAAATGAGAAACTGACCATTGCATTTTCTTTCTCTCTGTCTTCCTAATCTCTCTTCTCTACTCTCCACTTCTTCCTTTCTCGAACAACCCTCTCACTCAGAGAAAAAGAAACACCGTCATCTCCCCATCCCCTCCTCTCTCAGTGCTGACTCCACTCTCCCCAAAAGTCCTTCGGATGAGACTTTAAACCGAGGCCCGTGTGCGAACGCACGCAGAACATCTTGCGTACACGTTAAATCCTGTTCCGCTTTTCGTAAGAGTAGGCCATCATGTGCCGGTGGGAACATATGACATTTACAAAACTGCATACACACGGGGACTGGATGTAAAGAAGCACAAGAGTGCTTATTGCATCACCCTCGATATAAAAGAATAAATCAAATCAAATAAATCCAATCATATCCCTGTTTCCATTCAGAGGTGAGCAGTATTGAGAAATAACAGCCTGTCTTGCACAATGCAATGGTCAGCTGCCATGTTCCCTCCTGCTCACCACATAATTATACACTTCCTTCCCTGTCTGTTTGATTGTGCAGATAGAGAGACTTCCACATGGATTGGAAGAAAGAGAAAGAAAAGAGTAACGTCAATGATGTGTGTGTGTGTGTGTGTGTGTGTGTGTGTGTGTGTGTGTGTGTGTGTGTGTGTGTGTGTGTGTGTGTGTTTATTTTCTTTATTCTTTTATTTCGAGGATAATAAGTACTCATTTTTTACATCCAGTCCCCGTATGTATGCAGTTTTGTCAAATTTGTCATCCGTTTGCGCGTGTGTTTGTGTGCATATATATATATATATATATATATATATATATATATATATATATATATATATATACATATATATGTGTGTGTGTGTGTGTGGAGAGAGAGAGAGAGAGAGAGAGAGAGAGAGAGAGAGAGGAGAGAGAGAGAGAGAGAGAGAGAGAGAGAGAGAGAGAGAGACAGACAGACAGACAGACAGACAGACAGACAGACAGACAGACAGACAGACAGACAGACAGACATAGACAGAGACAGAGCCAGAGCCAGAGCCAGAGAGACAGAGATAGCACACACACATATTGAGAAATACAGACAAAAACAATCACAGAGAGACAAGGAGAGAAAAACAGAGACGGGGATAGAGAGAGACAAGACTGCCAAAGAGAGAGACAAGACTGCCAAAGAGAGAGACAAGACTGCCAAAGAGAGAGACAAGACTGCCAAAGAGAGAGACAAGACTGCCAAAGAGAGAGACAAGACTGCCAAAGAGAGAGACAAGACTGCCAAAGAGAGAGACAAGACTGCCAAAGAGAGAGACAAGACTGCCAAAGAGAGAGACAAGACTGCCAAAGAGAGAGACAAGACTGCCAAAGAGAGAGACAAGACTGCCAAAGAGAGAGACAAGACTGCCAAAGAGAGAGACAAGACTGCCAAAGAGAGAGACAAGACTGCCAAAGAGAGAGACAAGACTGCCAAAGAGAGAGACAAGACTGCCAAAGAGAGAGACAAGACTGCCAAAGAGAGAGACAAGACTGCCAAAGAGAGAGACAAGACTGCCAAAGAGAGAGACAAGACTGCCAAAGAGAGAGACAAGACTGCCAAAGAGAGAGACAAGACTGCCAAAGAGAGAGACAAGACTGCCAAAGAGAGAGACAAGACTGCCAAAGAGAGAGACAAGACTGCCAAAGAGAGAGACAAGACTGCCAAAGAGAGAGACAAGACTG
>CM060324.1:554005-556505 GCA_030674155.1 Stramonita haemastoma | reverse complement strand
GGTTGTAAACTGTAGCATCCGTTCCCACTGGCACACAATGGCCAACTCTTCCGAAAGAGGGAACAGGTTTTTTAACGTCTTTTGAAGTGTTCAAGATGTTTCTGCGTGCGTTTACACGCGGAACCTTAGTTTAAAATCTCTCCCGAAGGACTCTCGGGGGAATGTAGTCAGCACTGATATCATGTAAACTATAAGGGACAAAAATCATGTTAACTCCAAAGGGAAAGAACAAACACTTGAACGGGCGTCTCGGTGGTGCCTTGAACATGGGCTCGAACCTAGGCCGTCAGATCGCGAGATCATTGCACAACGCTCTAACCACCAGGCTATCCCCCCCTGGTGTCTTGGTCTTTAGAAGGAAATATTGTGATCTCTTCATGCTAACTTTACTAGCATGATCATCATTTATTAGATTTGGTCTGTGTGAATTTCAGGCTGCTCTCCCTGGGAAGAGCTCGTCACCACAAGAGCAGCACCATCCATTATGCTGTTTTATTTTGTCATGATGTATACATATTGAACAGAAAACTGGGGTTATTGGCACACTACTTAATACTGTCTACATGTTTTGTGCAGTGTTTGACATTAGTTGTATATATATATATATATATATATTGGTTTTCATTAACATCCATTAATTTCCTACCAGTGTGAATAGGGCCCTAAGAAAAGTTACCTTCCCAAATTGTTTTCCTGACACTTCGGTGACGAATGAATAACACACCCCACACACACACACACACGCACGCACACACGCACGCACGCACGCACGCACGCACGCACGATTCTAGATGGATGGCTTGAAGAAAAAAAAGCAATTGTACTGCTTATTCAATGTACCATCTAGAACTAAAAGTTTGACTTGACGCATGCATGCACGCACGCGCGAGCGCGTGTATTTGTGTTTTTTTGCTAACAAACTATGCTGTATCTTCGATGTCCTTGCATTTGATTCTCTGCCTGGTATTGAAAGAAACAATAAATTTTGTGCTAATGTATATTTTTTGAGAAAAATATGAATCTATCTCGTCCACATTTTTTGTTACATAAACGCGCGTTGTCTATGTTTATTGCTAAAGAAAATGTGTGTCCATGTTCATCTGTGAATATAAATACAATCTTGTTGAATAAACTGTCTGTGTCATTGTTCGTTATTAAATGACATTTCTGTATTATGTTTGTTGTGGGAAAAAATATCTGTAAAGATTTTTTTTTTAGTAAAGATCTTTGTTGGTGTTCACAGCTGAATAAAGATCGGTGCCAATGTTTCTCGTTGAATAAACATCCATGTCTGTATTGAATAGATACGTACCCATATTTGTTAATAATCAAACATATAATTCCATGACAGTTATTTAAATAATACATCACCATCTTCTACTCTTTCAGTTTTCAACAAAAAAGAACCATTATTCCTAATATAAACACACAAGAGAACATCAAAACATCGAATGTGTTTGGATGCTATATAATTATCATGTCACGAAATACGGAAATATTCCAGTCGAGGTGTAAGAAGATAATTAGGAACCATCCTCACGTGCTTTCCTCTCCAGGACTGTCTGTATACTGTCTGACTCCGGACCAACAACGCTGGGCTGGAATAACAGACTGTTTCGCCGCCACGCCTTTTGGCTCAATGCTTTCTTGGGTGTGTGTGTGCGGGACTGTTTTCTTTCTCTGTGTGTTTTAGGTGACAGGTTTTCTCTCTCCCTGTGTCTGTTTGTTTTACCGCGCGCGCGCGCGCGCGCGCGCGCGCGCGCGCGACGCGAGAGAGAGGAGAGAGAGGAGAGAGAGAGAGAGAGAAGAGAGATGAGATGAGAGAGAGAGAGGAGGAGAGAGAGAGAGAGAGAGAGAGAGAGAGGAGTATGTGGTGTCACTGAACGTTGTTATACATCTCTGCATAATGATGGTATCTCTCCTATCCAGTGATGACCATTGCACGCGTACAATCAGCGCTATGATTAAAGCACTACCAGGCCTGCAGAGCATCAGCCTGGAAAACCAGCAACGTGTCCTCTAACCTTTTCCTAGGTACTGCCGAACTTCAAATAAATATGTAATTTTAAGAGAAGAAGTTTACTGCTAAAGCTATCCAACTATTGCACCCGAATAGGTTCAGTCACGTCCAAACCAATTATATTTTTTATAGCCCCGCGGAAACACACAGGCCACAACCAATTAACGACACAAGAAAGCTGCGTTTCAAATTTGTTTAAACAAAGTAAAGCGTAGCATTGGTGGTCAATATTACATATTTTTAACAAAAATCTGTTTAAAAAGATCACTCATATTTATAGGTGGATCTAGGCAAAAGGTTTCATGAGAAGAAACCTCTTTACAGGCAGCATTTTGGATATATACATTATCTACTTCCCTTCACTGTACTACTCTAGTCTCTTAAATTAATCGAGAGATTATCGCCTGCACTGTAGGACCCCCCCCCTCTCTCTCTCCCTCCATCCTCTCTTCTCTCCCTCTCCCCCCCCCCCCCCCCCTC
>CM060324.1:541759-549259 GCA_030674155.1 Stramonita haemastoma | reverse complement strand
AGAGAGAGAGAGAGAGAGAGAGAGAGAGAGAGAGAGAGAGAGAGAGAGAGAGAGAGAGAGAGAGATTTGGATACATTTATAAAACAGGGACCAAACATAGACACAAAGAAAGAAACGCTGGTTTGGACAGAGAAGTAAAGTAAGAAAGAAAGAACATGGGGACAACATAGCGTTAATAACTAGTATGCTCCTCGTAATATTAGAATGGCCTTAACGGCGATTTAGGTTGATGTAATATACATCATACATAGGCTACATACGTAGAAATGTGTATTTTAAGTGTTTTTAGCAGCCAGTGCCCAGGTACAAATGAATGCATATGTAATAATCATGAATACACTCTTTTCGATATCTATCATATTTTTAACCACTATCATGCGAGTCTTTCAATTCCTCTACTGGTATGAAACATTGTTGATTGGTGAATGTTTGTCTGTGGTTCCCTGTCACTACGGGTCCTCCTCCTCCTCCTCCTCCTCTTCTTCTTCTTCTTCTTCTTCTTCTTCTTCTTCTTCTTCTTCTTCTTCTTCTTCTTCTTCTTCTTCTTCTTCTTTATTTTTTAAAGTGTCAGTTATTGTGGCTGTTCTGAGCCATGGCACGCTTCTGAAGACCAAAAAAAAACCGTTTCGGAGTGCTCCGAAAGATTAATATCACACGGAGCTTTCACGCAGGAATAGTCATGCATGAATATTAATGAGGCGTGTCAAGTTTGCTTTGGTGTGCTTGTTTACATCTTTATACTCCCCCCTCCCTCCACCTCCATTTCCAACACCTTTTCCTTCATTTCCTCTCTCTTGTTTGTCCCAAGAAAGGATAAGGAGGAACTGGAGACATGGCTAGTAGTCATCACAGATTGTGAGGCAGAGCATTACTTAAAGTGGTCACATGCGAATAATCAACTCTTTACATCCCGAAGTCGGAATGCTGCTACCTCCATGGTGGGAAAAAAACCGGTCGTGTAGGCAAAATCTCACCATTGGTGAACTTCAGAGCTCTAGCCGAAGAAGGAAAAACTAATACACAGGATCTTTGAAGTGTCCATTTGTTTCAAGGAATCTCGTGGTAGCGCTATATCTGTATTCGGGTGTACTCTAGACTCCTTCGGAAGGAAGACTGCAAAAAGCATTTTCAAGTCTGGGATCACTAGCATAACGAAGACGGCGTAACTTTACACACACACACACACACACACACACACACACACACACACACACACACACACACACACACACACACACACACACACAATACTCATACACATACACACACTCACCCTACCATCATCACCATCACCACATTCACTATCACCAATAACATCATCAACAACAACATACAAACAAAAAACCCAAACCTAATCAATACCACCACTACCAGCAACAGTAACAACCCCCCCCCCCCCCAAATCAAGCAAGCAAGCAAACAAAAACATCCGTTGTCAGTAGATCAACATTTTCTCCCATGACACCCACCCAAAATCTGATCTTTGGTTTAAATAGATTTTCTTCAGAAATAAGAATAGACAATGAAAACAAACAGCATTTTGGAATCATAGCAACAATAAGCCTGTAGCTTATGGTGTGCTCAATTAAACAATGACAGTTAACGCGACGACTTTGATTAAAATAAAATCCCAGCAGAATTATCCGATTTAGGGATTTAGCTTTTCGTAAGAGTAGGCCATCGTGTGCCGTTGGGATCAGATAATATTTACAAACCTGCATACACACGGGGACTGGATGTAGAATAAAAAGCATATGAGTGCTTATTCCATTATCCTCGATATGCATGAATAAAAAAAATAAATGAAAAAAATAGGGACACACTACCATCACCATCACCACAATCACCACCATCAACGACATCAACACCAACAACAACTTGCAAACAAAAAACTCTAAACTAATCAATACCACCACTACCAGCAACAGTAACACCAAAAAAAAAGTCAACCAACCAAACAAACAAGCAACCCCCCCCCCCCCCACACACACACCAATTGCCTGCAGACCAACATTTTCCCATCAACATCAACCAATCACCACCAGCACCAAGCAGCCAATACTAGCTGCTTCTGTGTTCACTCGGGATCAACATGGTGTCCCCTTTAAACCGATCCATTTGCCCTTTCCTCGGCCGTTGACAATGGGTCATTGTCTGTTGGGGGCCAGATCAACAGTTCTCTGTCCTTCCATATTACGTCCCCTGTCGTTGGGTACGGAATTTCCGATTTTGCACGTCATTCGGATTCCCAGAAGAATTATCAGCATCCTGCACACCAACTCCGGTCATTTGAAGGGGAGGGGAGAAATTAGTACATTCACTGTTCCTTTGTTATGAATATAAATTTATAATCCCGCCCTCCCCCCCCCCCCCAACCTCGTTTTTAATGTAAAGGTCGTTTTGATTGGATTAACTTAGAAGACTGATTGAGTTTGTGGGTTGTCATCTCTCTGTCTCTGTGTCTGTGTCTCTCTGTCTCTCTGTCTCTCTGTCTGTCTGTCTGTCTGTCTGTCTGTCTCTCTCTCTCTCTCTCTCTCTCTCTCTCTCTCTCTCTCTCTCTCTCTCTCTCCGGATGAGACTATAAACCGAGGCCCCTTGTGCGAACGCACGCAGAACAAGTTGCGCAGTTTAAATCCTGTTCCGCTTTTTGTAAGAGTAGGCCAGTGTGTGCCGGTGGGAACAGGTGACAAGGTTTACAAAATTACATACACACGGGGACTGGATGTAAAAAAGCACACGAGTGCTCATTCCATTATCCTCGATATAAAAGAATAAATGAATGAATGAATGAATAAAATGAATGAATCTCCTCCTCTCTCTCTCTCTCTCTCTCTCTCTCTCTCTCTCTCTCTCTCTCTCTCTCTCTCTCTCTCTCTCTCTCTCTCTCTCTCTCTCACACACACACACACACACACACACACACACACACACAACACACACACACACACACACACACACACACACACACACACACGCACAGAGGAAAGGATGCAAGCAATGTCAAGTAGTCAATGTGTTTTCCTGTGACATCCACCTTGTCCCCTGCACATGGCTATGTAGGCAGAGTCGTGTTGACAGCTGTCAGACATCCTAATGCCGATCCAACGTGTCAGCACTGGCGCCCAGATAATCATTACTACATCCCCTGAACTTTTAACACAACACACAAAGGGCGAATCCATTTCAATCATTCCATCTCCTCCCTGGAAGAAAAGCCCAACCCAAGTCAAAAGTTGAAACGAATGCCGATGATTTATTTCAATAGTGCATATTGTGGGTGGGATAGCTCAGTGGTCAGAGCGCTCGCTTTCCCCCCAGTCAAGTTAAGCAGCATTGAGCGTGGTTGCCAGTTGGATGGATGACCGTTTGCGCGCCTTGGCTTCAGTACAGTCCCCCGCAGTTCACCCAGCTGTAAATGGGTACCTTCCCTCTTTAGGGTCAGGGAAGGTAAAACAGCGAGGGAGAGGAGATGGGCGCCGCCCTCAATATGCTGGCTCCTAGAGAAGCTGAGGTCTCTGGTGCCTGACTCCTCTACGACCGCCTAGGTTATGGGACACCTTTACCTTTATATTCCGGATAACCCTTCAGAGTACTTAAGCGCGGGGAAACACTCGACAGAAACAACCACTACCAAAAACCAACAACAAAGTTTCAAGAACTCAGTTTTCGCGGCATAAGCCATCACCCTCAGCATAAACACAGACTTGAACACCGTGGTTTTAGAGAAACGAACAAAATAAGAAGGTGGCAGGATGGTTAAGACATTCCCCTGCCTAACAAATAAACCGTGAGGCTCTGGGTTCGATTCCCAGCTTTACCCTATCTTCCCAGTTTTGACCAAAAAAAAATCGAACTGAATGTTTAAGTCCTTCGGCCGGATGAGACTAGAAACCGAGGCCCTGTGTACAAATGCAAACAGAACATCTTTCGCACACCACACTCGTTTCGCCTTTTCAAAGAGTAGGCCATTTCGTTCCGGTAGGTTTAGTCTGCCAACACATACGTAACATCTACACACCTTAAAAACCCATCCACCTTGCGTACAAGAGAATGTCTGCCACGCTGTAGCTGATGATACGGACAGCACAAACCTTCCTAGCATGCAATCTAAGGTATGGAGAGAAATGGGCTCCGCCAGGATCGTCTTGTCCAAATCACACTGCCTGAAGTTGGCAGTTTCAGTGAACTGCTGCAATGACTCAGGGTGGGGTTTGATGAAAAGTCAAGTCGAAGTTGAAAGCCATCGGTCAGCCGGATTCTTGGACCAAGCCAGACTACATGGCTTAGTTTGCAGGAAGCTGTGACTCCTTTCTTATTTGTGACATCTATCTATCTATCTATCTATCTATCTATCTATCTATCTATCTATCTATCTATCTATCTATCTATCTATCTCTCTCTCTCTCTCTCTCTCTTATCTATCTATCTATCTATCTATCTATCTATCTATCTATCTATCTATCTATCTATCTCTCTCTCTCTCTCTCTATCTGTCTGTCTGTCTGTCTGTCTGTCTGTCTGTCTGTCTGTCTATCTGTCTATCTGTCTATCTATCTATCTATCTATCTATCTATCTATCTATCTATCTATCTATCTATCTATCTATCTACTTATCTATCTATCTATCTATCTATCTATCTATCTACCTATCTATCTACCTACCTATCTACCTATCTATCTATCTATCTATCTATCTATCTATCTATCTATCTATCTACCTATCTATCTACCTACCTATCTATCTATCTATCTATCTATCTATCTATCTATCTATCTATCTATCTATCTATCTATCTATCTATCTATCTATCCCTTAGTCTGGCGACCGTGGGGGCACCCCTGAAGACTTGACAACCAGTTCCCTCCACTCCTCTCTCTGCTCTGCCTTTCTCAAAGTTTTGTTGAGTTCTAGGCCTGTCCATTCGCTGATGTTGTCCTCCCATCTCTTCCTTGGTCTTCCTCCTTATGACATATATTTAACAACAAATTTGTTCGTGTTCATAGTTATACAATAAAAAGACAGCACTGTTGTTACAAACTCGACCATATTCTTTCTGTAAATGCTGGTGACATACATATATGCCTCTTTCCCTAATAGACAGATTCTGGTTTCATGGTTTTGCGCTCTCCTTTCCTAAGTGTGGGGCCTACCCAACACACACCCCCTCTTTCCTGATGGCGATTTTAAAAAAAGAGAGAAAAGAATGCAGGCTGATGTTTCACCGTTCAGGCTGAAATGTTTTGCTTGATTATTTTCTCCCAGACGAACAAAGGCGGACTCTGCACTTGCGATGCATGACCAATGGGGAATGGACCACACGCGGTGTTCTTAGATTCTTTGCGGGGCAGAGTTTTTTTTCTTATCAATAGAATGAATCGATTTGGAGCTCAGGTTGTGACAAAAACACTGCTGTGAAAGCTTTGCAGAGTCTCTCTCTCTCTCTCTCTCTCTCTCTCTCTCTCTCTCTCTCTCTCTCTCTCTCTCTCTCTCTCTCTCTCTCTCTCTCTCTCTCTCTCTCTCTTCTTGTTTATATGATATTTGCATACGGACCGCGGGGGGTGAATGCCTCAGATGCGCGTGCATTTTTAACATACTTCTATCAATGACACAGTATGTTTACTCCCACAAATTTGCAATTTGTTTTCAGCAACGAGGATCATAATTACATATACATATACATATACATTACATATATATATATATATATATATATATATATATATATATATATATATATATATATATATATATATATATATATATATATATACATCAGACAAAAAATTATGCTTGTCAACTGCTAAAGGAGGATTGACAACTTCTTTATTCAGTTTGGAAAACCATGCATACAACTAAGCGAAAACCATTGAACGCCCACAACAAAAATTCAGACCATGTCACTGACAGGACAGGACCCCACAATGTAATTCATTCCAAACTGGGGGTGTGGGGGGAGGATGGAGGGGGGGGGGGGTCCAGCCGACCGCGGGAGCCCGTCACAGCTGTCGTGGCGTCAACAAGTAAATCATACAATTTTTTTGTTTACAAATCAAACGTGCAGGATTAGCTCCAACACGTCAAATCTATGACGTTGAAAGGCCAGGTAGAAACCAGTTTTTACCTCCCCTGGTCTGGGAAAAAGAGGAAAACCCAAGCCCTGAAATAATGAATGCTCTGAACGAAAATCCCCGACAGTGACACTCGTTCATTGATTTATTTCCCTCCCATGTTTTCTGGGTCGTCTTCTTTCTCTCTATCCAGTGCCATCGCTCGCCCTCTTTACGAACTACGCAAAACGCGACGTTAGTGATGACTCATATAGATGGTTTTTCGTTGTTGTTGTTGTTGGTGGTGGTGTGTGTGTGTGTGTGTGTGTGTGTGTGTGTGTGTGTGTGTGTGTGTGTGTGTTGTGTGTGTGTGTGTGTGTGTGTGTGTGTGTGTGTGTGTGTGTTGTGTGTGTGTGTGTGTGTGTGTGTGTGTGTGTGTTGTGTGTGTGTGTTGTGTACTTTTCACGCTGTGCCTGAATGCAGAGTAATGGGCAGCATAATGGAGAGATACTGTGTGGAGTTGAAATAAATACACTAGTTGTTAAAGAAAAGGAAATGATATATTTGAGAAAAATAATCAGGCCCTAGATTAATTTTTATTGCACTAAGGGGAGGCAAGGGTGGGTAGAGATCCATTTTTTATCGTCCTTAGTCCAACTTTTCCTGTGTCTGCCTCTCCATTGTTTCTATCTCACTGTTCATCAGAAAAATTTAATTATCTTGGCAAAACTGGTGTGTCTTTTTTTGTTGTAGTCATGCCATAAAAACTAGAAGGGTTAAAAAAAAAAATTTGGCTTCGCTATTTTGCAAAGGTTTTCAAAGATTGTAAATTGATCTGGATTTTTTTTCTTTTCTAAATATGATCATTCAGTATATAATCAACTGACATATGAGATGTCATGATGTCGTTACTGATAACTATCATGCCTTTGAAAATGTTTAAAAGACATTTACTGAGCTCATGATGACCTCAGTTTTTGTTTCGTTCCATCCTCCATTCCCATAGCAAGTTCTAGTCAAAATTAATGTGATATATCTGCAGATTGGAGAAGGGAGAAGAGGAGGGGGGGCTGAAGAGACGAGATGGTGGTCACTAATCCTGAAGTGGCATCTCACCGAGTCTGGTTAATCAATGTTAAGCAATCAAGCTTTCCTTGTCGAAAAGAGGCAGACTTGACATGTAGATGATGCCCACAACAGCGCGTATGTTGAATCAGAACAGACATCACTTACGGAGCTCCACCCACACTTGCACACAGGCACCAAGTCCTTCCGATGAGACTGTAAACCGAGGCCCCGTGTGTGAACGCACGCAGAACATCTTGTACACACGTTAAATCCTGTTCTGCTTTTCGTAAGAGTGGGCCATCGTGTGCCGGTGGAAACAGATATTTACAAAACTACATACACACGGGGACTGGATGTAAAAAAAAAAAAAAGTACAAGAGTGCT
>CM060324.1:516759-529259 GCA_030674155.1 Stramonita haemastoma | reverse complement strand
AGGGGAGGGTTTGTTGTGTATGTGTATATGTTAAGGGGGATGTGTGTGTTGATGGTGTGTGTATTGTGTTTGTGTAGGTGGGTGTGTGTGTGTGTGTGTGTGTGTTGTGTTGTGTGGGTGTGGTGTGTGTGTGTGTGTGCTTGTGTTGTGTGTGATGTGTGTGTGTGTGCGCGCGTGAGCGTGTGTTTAGAAGTGTGTGTGTGTGTGTGTGCGAGCGCGCGCGCGCGCGCGTGCGAGTGTGTGTAGAAGTGTGTGAGTGTGTGTGTAGATGCATGTGCGTGTGGGTGTTGTGTTTTTCTTGTGTTGTTTTGTTTTTTTTGTTTTGTTTTGTTTTGTTTTGTTTTGTACTGTGTTTTTTCCCCTGCCTGTTCAAGTTGTGTCGACGCTTGTTCTCCATCACGCACATTACACTGGGCTAGCTTCTTTCTCCCCTTCCGTCTGTCCTAGCTGACATTTCCTTCCTCTCGCCGTCATCTTGCCAGGTCGTTACAGTCGTCATCCTCTCTCTCTCTCTCTCTTTGCCCCCCCCCCCCCCCCCCTCCTCTCTCTCTCTCTCTCTCTCTCCTCTCCTCTCTCTCTTGCCCCCCCCTCCCCCCCTTCTCTCTCTCTCCTCTCTCTCTCTCTCTTCTGCCCATCTCTCTCTCTCTCTTCTCTCTCTCTCCTCTCTCTCTCTCAGACGTCTCGTATTTCCTCGTGTTTTGTTTAAGACGGTATGGTTGTTTTTTTTGGTTAAAGTGACGTCATCGTAATGTTTTTGTTTGTTGTTTTTTTTCCGCCGAGTTTCTTTTTTTTCTTTTTAAGAAATATACTTTTTACATATTTGTTGAAGGTCGTAGTGGCGGAATTGTGTTGGACACACACACACGCACATACAAACAAATAAAGAACACACACACACACACACACACACACAACACATACACTGTAACTAATACAGTGTCTATGTTCGCTTTCACATGCATACATGTCCTTGGGAAAGCTCTCTATTATTGATGGTGTGTTTATTCAGCTCCTCGATCCGTTCTTGCGGGATTATTTGCCTAGATGCTGCCCATCTTCCATTTTAGATCAACATTATTTTCAGAAAACAACGCTCGTTTCAGAGATGTCAGAAATTTTATGTGTCTCAATGACTTGAAAATTGTTGCGGAAATAAGAGCAATCACGCTTTTTTTTCTTTCTCTGTTTGTATGACATGAAAGAAAACTAAACTATGAAATACAGTCCATTCTTATTCAGATCAAAGGGGCATAACTTTAAGGGGTGCGTGGATATATCTCCATTAATAATTATGTGTTCAGATAACTTAGTTTTCTTCGTTTTAAACTGAAAGAGGAACATGGTTTCCTGCAGCTACAGCACTTTTTATCACAAACATTTGGGGAAAATGCTTCAGGAGCAAGGCACTGCATTGTATACTTCATGAAGGATTCAGATAACTTAAGGGGAAGAGCGGAAGTGGATGCTTGAATCTACGCAAACGTGGTGTTAAAACATCGATTTTTTATGTTATAATTATAGTTTTTCACATTATCATAATTGCCTACATGTCTTTGTAGACTGGTGTTAACACAGATCCGAAAAAAAACCTATGATTACAATTTCTTAAAATATTACAGTTACCTAAATCAGTGCAAACGAGGTAACACCGATTTTGTAAAGATTTATAATTACAGTTTCTAACATTATCATAAATGTATATTTTTACGATAACTGTCACTTTATACCACCACACCCCCACAACCTTGCATGTAATCTCAGCTTTATACAAGTGACTTCCACATTGCCACAGTGACTGTCTCAGTACCGCAAGAGGCAATGCCACATTTTCACTGTATCATCCCATACTGTCGCTGCTTCATCATCACATACTGCCGCCTCTTCAACATCCCCACACTTCCCTAAACTTTGTTACTGTACATTCTCACAATTGTATGTATGATCACTGTACATAATACTCACAACTCTAGAATCCCATAGTTTTATAACATCTCACCGGCTGTTTTAGTATATACAGTCGGTGTGAACGTATAAAACTTATTAGACTATGGGATTCTAAAGTTGTGAATAATATTATGTACTGTGATTATACACACAGTTGTGAAAATACCTATAATCACATTTTAATTACCCAGAACGTGTTGAACCCATGATGTCACTGAACGTTATGACCCCAAAGAGCCCTTAAATTTCATAATCCCTCATCACCACAACTTTATTATCACCCCCCTTTTCAATAACTTAATGACCCCGCGAACGTGGGAACAGCACTTACGTGGCGACACAAAGCTGTGACAACGAACCCAACAGACCGGTGACGCGCAGAAGCAGCCCTCCCTCTTCGAGTTTTAATGCCGGAGAGATAATAAGTTCATCGCTTTTACCGCGCGCCGCCCCGTCGTCTTTTCAAACGTGTGTTCCTAGCGCCCCATCCTGTGAGGACGGTCTTTCGCAGGTGTGAGTTTGAAAGCCCGGCGCCTGGGGCATCAGTCACTCAAAGCCTGTCACCCCGACAGCCGGCCTGTCTCTTGTCTCCCGATGAATCATCGCCTCTGCGAGCAGGCCGGGGCAAGCTTTCCCAAAGCTCTCCTGAACAAACGACCCCGCGTAGGGCGTGGCTGGTCATTTATTGTGATTGACGGGCGGAACCTAGGCTAGCTCTGATCATCAGGGGCATCCCCGATACTCATCCACGGAGCAAACATCTGTGTTGAAGGGATTCAGAGCTGAACGTGGTGGTAGTGAGTTCAATAATTCATCGCCATGGCGCATTGGGGGACATGGCGCATTGGGGACGGGCGGGATAGCTCAGTGGTCAGAGCGCTCGTTTTTCCTCCTAATGTTAAGCAGCCTCGAGCGTGGTTTCCAATTGGATAGGTGACCGTTTGTACGCTTTGCTTTCAGTACAGTTCCCCCAGTTCACCAAGATGTAAATGGGTACTTGCCCTAATTAGGGTCAGGGAAGGTAAAGTAGCAAGGTAGAGGAGATGGGCGCCGCCCTCAATATGCTGGCCCCTGGAGAAGCTGAGGTCTCTGACACCTCACTCCACTACGACCACACAGGTTATGGGACACCTTTACCTTACCTCTACCTACATATCTAGGATTATGATGAAAACTTATTTGAATATTTTTTTTAAAAGGGGTTGGGGGTGGGGTGATGGAGGTAAAGTTCCCAATGTTGTAATGGACTGTATGGTATGGACCCACTGAATGCGCTAAAAATGTTAAGGTCTCTGACACCTTGCTCCCCTTACGACCACATAAGGTTCTGGACACCTTTACCTTTTATGGCGCATCAAACACAGCTGTATGCTCCGTGTATGAGGCCGGATTTTCCTCCAGGGAGAAAAGGGAGAAAACTGTTTCTCAGGGGATCATCACCATGCCCGTCCTTTACACTGGGAATAAGCTAGCTGCGTTAACCGAGAGAGTCTTGGTCCTCCTCCCTTTGGGAGTGATCTGAAAGACTTGACATCCCCGAGAGCACAGAGTGATTGGAGTCGAAGGCTCCACGGGAGGGTATTGTTGGGTATTGTTGGGCGCTGTGGCAAGCTGGGCGACATTTGCGTGTTAATAGTGTCGGGTGGCGGAGAGGCAAGGCAACCAAGTGTCACACGGCAGGTGTCGGGGAGTTTGTAGACACGGGAGTCGAGTCCTGAGGTCGTAGAAGGATGATTTTATATATATATATATATATATATATATATATATATATAGAGAGAGAGAGAGAGAGAGAGAGAGAGAGAGAGAGAGAGAGAGAGAGAGAGAGAGAGAGAGAGACAGAGAGACAGACAGACAGACAGACAGACAGACAGACAGAGGGAGACAGAGACAGACAGACAGACAGACAGACAGACAGACAGAGGGAGACAGAGAGAGAAAAAGAGAGAGACAAGGCAAGGCAAATTCTTTTATTTCGAGGATAATGAATAAGCACTTGTGTGCTTTTTATATCCAGTCCCCGAGAGAATGAATGAATAATCTTTATTTTTCAAGGGTAACATAGTAAGACACACAGAGAGACACAGAGAGAAACACAGAGAGAGAAACACAGAGAGAGAGAGAGAGAGAGAGAGAGAGAGAGAGAGAGAGAGAGAGAGAGAGAGAGAGAGAGAGAGAGAGAGAGAGAGAGAGAGAGAGAGAGAGAGAGAGAGAGAGAGAGAGAGAGAGAGAGAGAGAGAGAGAGAGAGAGAGAGCGTTGACTGCCAGCCCTGCGTTGTGTTTGCTGCTGGTGAATAAAATAAGGATAAATGTCACTGACTTCAAACTTTAATGGACGTAAGTTATACACTTTACCAATAGGTGGTCTTACCAGGTTTCTTTTCAGAGATAAGCGGTAACATTATATTATGAGAGTTAGGAGAGAGAGAGAGAGAGAGAGAGAGAGAGAGAGAGAGAGAGAGAGAGAGAGAGAGAGAGAGAGAGAGAGAGAGAGAGAGAGGTGGGGGGGAGGGAGGAAGATTCAAAGAACTCAAATCCTTTTTTTTTTTTTACCTTTTTAGGATATGAGAAACTCTACATCTTAACATTTAGTTAACAGCAAAGGTAAAAGGTAAAGGTGTCCCATAACCTGTGTGGTCGTAGGGGAGCGAGGTGTCAGAGACCTCAGCTTCTCCAGGGGCCAGCATATTGAGGGCGGCGCCCATCTCCTCTCCCTCGCTGCTTTACCTTCCCTGGCCCTAAAGAGGGCAGGTGCCCATTTACAGCTGGGTGGACTGGGGGACTGTACTGAAACCAAGGCGCGCAAACGGTCACCCATCCAATTGGTAACCACGCTCGATGCTGCTTAACCTTAGCTTGGGGAAAGCGAGCGCTCTGACCACTTGACACAAAGAGCTCTGAGCCTCTTTCTCTTCATATGAAAGAGGGGAAAATGGAAAACATATATATATATATATACACATTGTTTGTAGCTTTACAAATTTACTCAGTTAATCTTATCTCAACTTCCAGCCTGAGATAGTTAAAGTATAGCGTCATTCTCAACAGCTCTCCAGCAAGGACAGAAGTATGTGCCTCTAAAGGGGGTGGGGTGGGATGGGGTGGGGGTGGGGGGTTATAAAAACCCGATATTTGCAGCAGAATCTCAGGGCTATCGTTTTACTCATCCTCCTTTTATTAGCCGCACGTCCAGGCTTTAGGTGTTTATGATTTGCAGATGCGCTCAAAGGCTTCTTAAGGAGTCGAGGGCACAGCGGTGTAATACAGAGGTTTAGGAGTTGTTGAGGCCTCCCCACATTTAAGCCGCTATAAAAGTGTGAAACAGCTTCCTTCGCTGGCGTTAATGAGAGGCAGATAGATTCTCATGCTGCAGTTTATGAGCTGCAGATTTTTTGTGTGTTTTGTGTGTGTGTGTGTGCAGCCGTTAATGAATTTTTGGCCGAACATGAAAAGAGCTGACGTGTTTAATGTCGTATATAAATGGGTGTGGATATTTCTATGGTTTCACACCATATGTTCTTTCATTTCTTTCTTTCTTTCGTTTATTAATTCTCTCATTCTCTGTGCTCTTGGGTTTAAATCAAGCTTTGTTGAAGAATAGAGTGTTATAAAAGTGCAAGCTTTAACTTGGCACGATAACAAATACACTAATGTCAGCCCTGTCATATGCATCCACATTCTGTGACTAATAACTTCAGTGTTTTAACAACAGTCGACCACAATTCATATACTGTTATCAAATAATACACAATTATGCTTATCAAGCTAGTTAACTGTTTTTATATATGGGAACGTGCGAGAGTCAGAATGCCACGGTTTGATTTGAATTTTTTAAAATTGCTTTTTAGTGACAAAGGGCGAATAGATATTTAAGGGGCGGGATAGCTCAGTGGTCAGAGCGCTCGCTTTCCCTCAGGTAAGTTAAGCAGCGTCGAGCGTGGTTACCAGTTGGATGGGTGACCGTTTGCGCGCTTTGGCTTCAGTACAGTCCCCCCCCCCCCCCCCCCCCCCCCCCAGCTCACCCAGCTGTAAATGGGTACCTGCTCTCTTTAGGGTCAGGGAAGGTAAAACAGCGAGGGAGAGGAGATGGGCGCCGCTCTCAATATGCTGGCCCCTAGAGAAGCTGAGGTCTCTGATGCCTCGCTCCCCTACGACCGCCTAGGTTATGGGACACCTAGAAATTTGCAGAACATCTTGCGCACACATGAAAATCAGTTCTGCCTTTGGGAAGAATAGGTCTTTCGTGCCGGTAAGAACGGATGACAAAAAATATATTTTAAAAACTGCATGCACATTGGTGTCCTGTTTAGACATCATCCCCGAAGTCGGAAAGCAGCTACCATAGTGGTGGGCATTAACAGCCGCATACGCAACAATCTCTGCTTTGGTGATCCTCAGAGCTCTAGCCGAGGAACGAAAAATGAAAAAGCGTTGCGCAGTTTTAATCTGAGATGTAAATCTTTACGAGGTGACAGCCCTGATATGGCCTCTCGATTGGGCTATAAACAACGTGATTGGTGTGTGTGTGTGTGTGTGTGTGTGTGTGTGTGTTGTGTGTGTGTGTGTGTGTGTGTGTGTGTGTGTGTTTGGTTGTTTGTGTTTGTGTGTGTGTATGTCTGTGTGTCTGTGCGTGTGTTTATGTGTGTGTTTGTTTGTGTGTGTGTGTGTGTGTGTGTGTGTGTGTGTGTGTGTGTGTGTGTGTACTTCTGTTTCTATTTGCATTTAAGCATGCATGCAGGGAGCACATACTTTTATCCCTTTGTGTCTGCCTGTCTATGTATGTTTGTACAGTATATAAATACGAGTTCATAAGAGGAAAGGAAGAATATGGGATAAAGAGGATGATGATGCGATGTTTCTACAGAGTAGAAGAAAGTTGGAAAGTATCGTTTGATGTTGTAACATTGCTGCTGATGATAGGAGGCTATCTGATCACTTCAGAGGGAAATGGTGGTCTGTTTGGAGTTTAATCTTAGCAGTTGTATGTGGAGATGGGCAGGGGGAAATCTGGGTTTGTGAGTAAATACACTGCCACAAGATAACAACCTGTCAGTTGATGTCTGTGCTACTTTTCTTTAATCTGTCTGTGTGTGTGTTTGTTTGTGTTTGTGTTTGTGTGTGTGTGTGTCTGTGTCTGTGTCTGTGTCTGTGTGTGTGTGTGTGTGTGTCTGTGTGTGTGTGTGCGTGCGTGCGGTGGTGGTGGTGGTGATGGTGGTGGTACATAGTATGTTTGTTTATAACCACACTCACGTTTTTAAATGGAAACTTTTGGCTCCCGACACTTAATGTGAAAGAAGACTAAACACCCTTCACCGGGAAACGAGCTGGGAATAATCAAGCCCAACTTTACATTTATCTTCCAGAGCAGACAGAGAACATTTATCTTCCAGAGCAGACAGAGAACATTTATCTTCCAGAGCAGACAGAGAACATTTATCTTCCAGAGCAGACAGAGAACATTTATCTCTCATAGCAGACAAAGAACATTTATTCTGCCACAACAGAACAGAGAACATTTATCTTCAAGAACAGACAGAGAACACTTATTCTCCCAGAACAGAACACAGAACATTTATCTCTCAAAACAGAACAGAGAACATTTATCTCCCTGAACAGAACCGAGAACATTTATCTCCCTGAACAGAACAGAGAACATTTATCTCCTGAACAGAACAGAGAACATTTATTCTGCCAGAACAGAACACAGAACATTTATCTCTCAAAACAGAACAGAGAACATTTATCTCTCAAAACAGAACACAGAACATTTATCTCTCAAAACAGAACAGAGAACATTTTTTTCTGCCAGAACAGAACAGAGAACATTTATTCTGCCGGAACAGCAGTTGCCAAGCCCCCGAAGCTTCCCCCTATAGCTAGAGGCACGTGCTAACAGCCAGCGCTAATCCATCACAGCGGGGGTAACGCTTTGAGAAGGCGTGAGGATTAACAAGGCAAATCTCCTAATGGTCTGCATCACGTAAACTGTCTGCTACAGTACAATACAGCACAGCTAGCACACACCCCATCCCCTTCAGTAGCTGTGCCAAGATGGAGAGAGAGGGGTTGAGGGATGGAGGTAGGGAGGGAGGGATGGAGGTAGGGATGGAGGTATGTAGGGAGGGAGGGATGGAGGGATGGAGGTAGGGATGGATGGAGGGAGGGAGGGAGGGAGGGAGGATGGGAGGTAGGTAGGTAGGTAGGTAGGTACGTACATAGGTAAGTAGGTAGATAGGGAGGGAGGGAGGGAGGGAGGGAGGGAGGTAGGTAGGTAGGTAGGGAAGCAGGTAGTTAGGTAGGTAGGGAGGGAGGCAGGTAGGTAGGGAGGGAGGGAGGGAGGTAGGAAGGGAGGTAGGCAGGTAAGTAGGTAGGTAGGTAAGTAGGCAGGAAGGGAGCTAGGTAGGTAGGTAGGGAGGTAGGAAGGTAGGTAGATAGGTAGGCAGGTAGGAAGGTAGGTAGGTAGGCTGGCAGGCAGGCAGGCATGTAGGTAGGTAGATAGGCAGGCAGGCAGGCAGGTAGGCAGGTAGGTAGGTAGGTAGGTAAGTAGGTAGGTAGGTAGGTAGGTAGGTAGGTAGGTAGGTAGGTAGGTAGGTAGGTAGGTAGGTAGGTAGGTAGGTAGGCAGGCAGGTAGGCAGGTGTGGGGCATTGCAGGCAGACAGAGAGGAGGAAGAGTCATTGGTGTCTGGCTGTCTTCCAGTGTCTGGGGTTTCTGGACCTCTCGTCTGCTCTGTTGGCTGCTGTGCCTGAAGGCCAATGAGTTAGTTAGGTCAGGCTAACAGGTTTGGGTGGAGGAGGTTGCCCCCACACCACCGCTGTAACTTGTGTAGGTAGGGCTGGGGTGAGGGGCTGGGGAAGGGGAGAGAGTGCAACCATGAGTCATGTCTGGCAGAATAATGGAGTTGGCGGATTCTGTAAAGTACAGAACATAAATTATTGTCCGTACGTCTTAGACTTTCTGGGAGTTTTTTTTTTTAAACTTGGTTTGTCTAGGCTTAAAAAAAAGAAGATTAAAAAAACTGGATTTGTCTTGGCTTAAAAAAAGAGGTGTGTAGTCATGATTTTAGTAAAACTAATGACCTGTAATGCATAGTACCACATTATATGCTGCCGGGCCACAGGAAAAAAATCAAGTTAATTCCTCTCACTTCAGGCATTCCCCATTTTTAACAAATCTTTGTGAAATAGTTGCCATATAGAAGAGAGAATCTGATAAGATATATGTGTACATATATAACACCTTGTTCTCTTCCACTGCTATCAGTCCTCTGTCTCTTCCACTACTCTGTCGGTCTGTCCTTCCGTCTGTCTGTCCGTCCGTCTGTCCGTCTCTCTCTCTCTCTCTCTCTCTCTCTCTCTCTCTCTCTCCTCTCTCTCTCTCTCTCTCTCTCTCTCTCTCTCTCTCTCTCTCTCCCTCCCTCCCTCCCTCCCTCCCTCCCTCTCCTTCTCTCTCTCTCTGGCTCATCATTGTTTAGTTTTATAGTGGTAATCAGCAGCAAGCCCTTCATCATCCTTTTTCTGTAAACTCATTTATTAGTGGATTTCATGTCTAGGCTTGAAGGTGTTGCCTTATTCAGTAAATTTGGAAACAATTACCAGTGGCAATAACAAAGCAGCTGATGATGCTAAAAGGGAAACTATTTTGATTTTGATAACGAAAAAAGCAACAACACCCAACCATTTTACTTGTGTTTACAAAGACAAGACGTTCCCATTGATGATGCACGTTCCAGAGCTTAGAGATGATTAAACCCTGTGTAATGAGTTAAGTCTGTGTTTTGATTAGCAACATAAATACTTAATGGCCTGTACCCCATATAAAAAAATATCCATTGTTCCTTTTTAATAATTATGGCCTGTACCCATAATCATTATTTTTAAAAAAGCTATTGTCCATTGTCCCTCACAGTCAGCACATTCCCCTTGTATGATGCACCTGTTAGAATCTAGCCCTAATTAGATCCAGTGTCATGATTCCACAATGCAGGTATATTAGCAACGTAAATACTTAATGGCCTGTACCCCATAGATATTATTCTTCTTTTTTTTAAAGCTACTGTCCATTGTCCCTCACAGTCAGCACATTCCCCTTGCATGATGCTTTTGTTAGAACCTAGCGCTAATTAGATCCAGTGTCATGATTCCACTTTGCAAGTAGATAAGCAACATAAATACTTAATGGCCTGTAGGGCATGTAGATTAGCAACATAAATAGTTCATGGCCTGTAGCCCATAGATTGCCCATTGTCTCTTACGGCACACTACCACCTCCAGGGGGAGGGAAAGTCATTCCATGCCTGGCTCTCTTCCAGCCTGTACTGGAATTCCCCTCCATTGTCTGCTCCATTCCGTGCCGTGCTGTGCCTGAAAGCAATTAGTTTTACAAAGCTGAGGGGTGGGAGGGGCAGGAATCACCATTCTGTTCCATGCACAGGTCTGAGGCTGTTAGTTGAGAGAAAAGTTTTCACGCAGCCCTGATCTGAGCCATATGTGGCTGGCTGAAATGATGATATTATTATTGGCTTGAGTAAGAAGACTGTAAAGTAAGGAAGTTTTGTCGTGCTCCCAAAGATGAAATTGGACTTCATTTTTTTGGCATCTCATTCACCATTTTGAAGCCAAACGTTGTGAAGTTATTATTGTTGTTGTAGGGATAAAGAATTTTTACTGGTCACATACGCTTGCTTTACCTCCACTATTACTCACACAAACATACACACACACACACACACGCGCGCGCGCGCGCGCGCACACACACACACATACACACACACAAATACACATACACACACACATACACACGTACGTAAATTATTAAACTTATAAAGCACTTGCTAGTACCAGCCCAGCTCACCCTTTTTGGGAAAATCAGAAGCTAATTATGTGTAAGTAAGGTTGAAACGTTTGGTTCACTACTCAACAAACAAAATCCTGTATCAATTGCGCACCAGCTCTCAACCCCCCCCCCACCCCCCACCCCCACCCCCACCCCCCCCAAAAAAAAAAGAAAGAAAAGAAAAAAAGAATGCTTTGGTTTTCATCGTACCAGGACACAACATTAGTCTCGCATCTTCAAAAGCCAAGATGCTCTCCTAGGTGAACATGCTAACTAACGTCTTAGAACTAGTTGTCCCTGATGATTGTGTTGTCCACTCACCGCTTTCAGAACACATGTATGCAGGTGAACAACACGGATACCTGATTACACACATCTCCTGGCCAATTGTGTCTCACAGCACCTTCCCTTCAGAAGCTAACTGTGCCAACAGTGTAGACAGGTAACCAGGTGTGAGCCGCTAATTAGAGGATGAGGATAAAAGTCACTCCCTGTCTGAATGTCTGGCAACACATGGGGGGGGGGGGGCTGTTTCTGCAGACCTTGACTGCTTTTCTGGCTGTTCTGCCTGAGCGCAGTTGATGGCTGTGAGAGGGAATGAGATCACTGCCTGCACCACTTAGCTTGGTGTCAGTCTGAGGGTAGGGTAAGAGAGTGTGCTGCCATGAGTCATGATGACATTGCACAGGCACTGAAACCAACTGATTTATAATTGTTGAAGAACTGATTGTCTGGGGACGGGGTAGCTCAGTGGTAAGAGCGCTGGCTTTCCCCAGCCAAGTTAAGCAGCATCGAGCGTGGTTACCAGTTGGATGGGTGACCGTTTGCGTATCGTGGCTTCAGTACAGTCCCCCAGTTCACCCAGCTGTAAATGAGTACCTGCCCTCTTTAGGGACAGGGAAGGTAAAGCAGCGAGGGAGAGGAGATGGGCGCCGCTCTTAATATGCTGGTCCCTAGAGAAGCTGAGGTCTCTGACTCCTCGCTCCCCTACGACCACCTAGGTTATGGGACAGCTTTACCTTTACCTTACGATGGTTTGTATTGCAATTTGCGTAAATGTTGTCATGAAAAGGTGCGTATCTCTGAAAGTTTTTCCATCTCCATTTCTGTTTTTTCCATTTTGAAAACATATATTATTTCTTCTATTTTTCCTCAGCTGGAACTTAAAGGTTCATCAGTAAATGAGACTTTGCACATGTGGCCGTTTTCACCCACCATTAAGGTAGCTGCATTCCATCTTCAGAGATATATCTTTATGAAATCCTTTTTTTAAATCAAATTCTTTTGCATAGAGTCAAATAGTTGTAACTGACCACTAGCATGCTTTCATTTACTACTGTGTTGTTATCTTTGCGTCTCTAACTTCTTCACTCTCCTTCTCCCCCTTCCTTCTTCACATTTTTCTGTATTGCTGCCTCTTTCTGAAAGAATCTATTTTGAGTTTTTGAACACACACCTGTAGAAAAAACTCCCTAGATCTATCCATCTCTTTTCCCTTTTCTATTACAAAGCAATTTTGACAATAAAAAGATAGGAAGACATGTTTCCTCCTTTAAGTTTTCAAACGCTAACCACATGCAAACTAGCTTTCAGCAATCAAACGAAGACACTTTGTGTTCCTCATAGCAGAAAGAACACGAATTAACGTTCTCACACTAGCGCAACCAGGACGTTGTCTAAATCACCTTGGAGTGAATGGACATTAACTTAATGAGAAGAAGAC
>CM060324.1:504849-516659 GCA_030674155.1 Stramonita haemastoma | reverse complement strand
CGTGTGTTCGCACATGGGGCCTCATTTGGAGTCAGCACTGACGTTAATCCGAGGGAAAAAATCCCCTCGAATGGGAATTGAACCCAGGTCATCAAATCGCGTGGGCAATGTTCTATGTGTGTGTGTGTGTGTGTGTGTGTGTGTGTGTGTGTGTGTGTGTGTGTGTGTGTGTGTGGTGTGTGGTGTGTGTGTGTGTGTGTGTGTGTGTGTGTGTGTGTGTGTGTGTGTGTTTGTTGTGTGTGTGTGTGTGTGTGTGTGTGAGAGGAGAGAGAGAGAGAGAGAGAGAGAGGAGAGAGAGAGAGAGAGAGAGAGAGAGAGAGAGAGAGAGAGAGAGGAGAGAGAGAAGACACGAGAGGGTGTGTGTGTAAGTGTGTGTGTGTGTAAGTGTGTGTGTGTGTGTGTGTGTGTGTGTGTGTGTGTGTGTGTGTATATGTGTGTGTGTGGTGTGTGTGTGTGTGTGTGTGTGTGTGTGTGTGTGTGTGTGTGCATGAGCGTGCATATGTTTATGTATGTGTATGTTTCTCTGCATGAAATTCAGGCTGCTCTCTCTCCCCAAGGGAGAGAGAGTGCATCACCACCAACTACAACACCTACCCAATCTTACACCTCGATCTGTTTTTGACAGTGAGAAGGCGGTGCTGGCCGTGACCCTGAGCAATGAAAGCGACGAAATCATGGCCCACGCCGCTTTCTTTGACTACCCCAACCTGCCCAGCGTCAAGCAGGCCGAGTGGGAGGCCTGGATGACCAAGAACTACGGCCACGGCCAGTGCAACGCCCTCAACTCCCTCTTCATGCACTACTTTGTGGCGCGCAGGGACTACGCCCAGGGCTGTGCCCGGGAGATTGTGCGCACCGCCTTCAATGCTGTGCCCGACCTGCATTTCATCTTTCTCGTGGTGCCTGTGGGCGTTTTTTCCAGGTATTGTTTTTTATTATCATTTTTTTTATTCCTTTTATAAAAAGGTAAAGGTGTCCCATAACCTGTGTGGTAGTTAGGGGGAGCGAGGCGTCAGAGACCTCACACAGCACACAAATCCAACACCACTCAGTCAAGAGTGCTAAATTTAGCACACCCTTTTCTTTTCCCTAATCCAAGTGCAGTCAGTTGCTGCTATAATTAACACCAGCTGGCCCCATCTGGGCTGGGATGGGATGGATTAATTAGCCACTGCGAGGAGTTGAAAGTGGGGGAAGCTGACAGCTGTGCTCAGCTTCTCTAGGGGCCAGCATATTGAGGGCGGCGCCCATCTCCTCTCCCTCGCTGCTTTACCTTCCCTGACCCTAAAGAGGGCAGGTACCCATTTACAGCTGGGTGAACTGAGGGGAACTGTACTGAAGCCAAGGCATGCAAACGGTCACCCATCCAATTGGCAACCATGCTCAATGCTGCTTAACTTGGCTGGGGAAAGTGAGCGCTCTGACTACTGAGCTATCCTGTCCCTTTTATATCTAGGATAATGGAATAAGCACTCATGTGCTTTTTGACATCCGGTCCCCTTGTGTATGCAGTTTTGTAAATCTTGTCATCTGTTCCCACTGGCACACAATGGCCTACTCTTGTGGAAAGCGGTACGGGATTTAACATGTGCACAAGATGTTCTGCATGCGTTTGCACATGGGGCCTCGGTTTATAGTCTCATCGGAAGGACTTTTGGGGAGAGTGGAGTCAGCACTGATGTTAACTCCAGGGGAAGAAATCCCCTTGAACAGTTTGAGACAGGTAGAGGGGGTGAGTAGTTTGTCGTAAGTAGTTGTGTGGATGTTTAGGGTTTATGCAGACTTGAAAGGTGTTTGTTCCTGAAGTAAAACTATTGGTGATATTCAAATTGTTGTTGGGATTTTTTTTTTTTTTTTTTTAAATATGCACACACCATACAGTGATATGTGACTCTTGAGAAGTGAGAGGTTGAGTTCTATAGAGCATACACATGCATGCATGCTTGTACATGCATGCACACTTGCACACTGGCAGACACATGCACACAAGCATGCACGCATACACACACATACACACACACAACACAACACAACACAACACAACACAACACACCACACCACACCAGACCACACCACACCACACCACACCACACCACACCACACCACACCACACACACACACACACACACACACACACACACACAACACAACACAACACAACACAACACAACACAACACAACACAACACAACACAACACAACACAACACAACACAACACAACACAACACAACACAACACAACACAACACAATGTGTGTAATTTTAAAATTGTTATTCTTTAACTCTTCTGTATTGTGTAATATTAAGCATCCCTTTTCCTCATCTTTGATCTCCATGTGGACATAACTATATTCATATTTCCATGATGTTTTTCCCCTCAGATGCCTCTGTGGCAAGTGTCTTTGATCCACTGGACAAAGCAGAGACAGCCACTGGACCTGAGAAATCTGTGGTGTTTGTGTGCCACCGCCATAACCATGTGCCTGTACTGCATATCCGTAAAGCCAGGTAAGGAACGCATCGGAAAAAAGAAAGAAAGAAAGGAAGAAAGATAGGAAGGAAGGAAGGAAGAAAGGAAGGAAGGAAGGAAGGAAGGAAGGAAGGAAGGAAGGAAGGAAGGAAGGAAGGAAGGAAGGAAGGAAGGAAGGAAGGAAGGAAGGAAAAAAGAAAGAGAAAGATGGAATAAAAGAAGGAAAGGAAGTAAAGTTAAGAATTCTTTTACTTTGAGGATAATGGAATAAGCGCTTATATGCTTTTTTTTTTACATCCAGTCCCTGTGTATATACAGTTTTGTAAATTTTGTCATCCGTTCACTCTGGCACACAATGGCCTTCTCTTCCAAAAAGCAGAACGAGTTTTAACATGTGCACAAGATGATGTTTTGCATGCGTTCTCACACAGGACCTCAGTTTATAGTCTCATCTTTAGGATTTTTGGGAAGAGTGGAGTCAGCACTGGTGTTAACTCCAGAGGAAAAATCCTCATGAACAAGATTCCAACCCAGGTCAGCAGATCACGAACACATCACTCTGACTACAAGGCTTTCCCATCCCCCCCCCCCATGAAAGCATGTTATGAATTATGTTACTGTTATGTTGTATATGGTCTGTTTATTTTATTCTTTTTTTTCAGTTCTGTTTGCCAGAATAACAAATCATTGCTCTTGAGTCTCTCAGTTCAGACTGATCCACACAAGATTTTCTTTCCTTTCCTTTCTGTCATCCTATTTTCCATTCATTCTGTGTACAAAGAATTCTGTGTTTTGGCCAAAAACTTTTCCCCCATCCATTAGACCATAAGTGGTGGTCTGGGTGCTAGTCTTTCAGATGAGACGATAAACCGAGGTCCTGTGTATTACACATCATTATTTAGCGCACGTAAAAGAACCCACGGCAACAAAGGGGTTGTCCCTGGCAAAATTCTGTAGAAAAAAGCTGCTATGATAGGGAAACAAATACAGTTGCAGACAGGGAAAAAAAAATGGGTAGGCTCTGCACTTGTGGCGACACGCTCTTCCTGGGGAGAGAGAGCAGCCCGAATTTCACATGGAGATATCTGCTGTGACACAAAGTGGTATTAAATTAAAAGTTTTTAAAAGTAAAGTTTTGGGTGTTTTTAAAAAAATTTCTGTTCTATTTATTTTACAGAGTGGAAGACCACGACGACTTGACCCCCGTCTTCAATCGGCAGAGCGACATGCTGAAGGCCACGTATGGGGACTACTTTCTGGCTGAGCTGATTGAAGCTCAGGACGATCACATGCAGTGTCTCATTGCTGAGGTGAGGAGTTTGGGGGGGGGGGATCAGTATCATCGGTCTGTGTGTGTGTGTGTGTAAAATTGCATGGAGTTGGGTTTTTTTTTGAGAAATGTCTGGATTGGGAATTGTGTTGTGTGGTTGTGTATGTGTGTGTGTGTGGGGGAGGGGGGATGTAAAGAGGGCGGTGTTCTGTGTGTATGTGTGTGTGGCGGGGGGGGGTGAGGGGGATGTAAAGAGGGCGGTGTTCCTGTGTGTATGTGTGTGTGTGTGGGGGGGGGGGGGGTTGAGGGGGGATGTAAAGAGGGCGGTGTTCCTGTGTGTATGTGTGTGGGGGGGGGGGGGGGGGGGGGGATGTGTGGGGGGGGATGTAAAGAGGGCGGTGTTCCTGTGTGTATGTGTGTGTGGGGGGGGATGTAAAGAGGGCGGTGTTTCCTGTGTGTATGTGGGGGGGGGGGGGGGGGGGGGGGGGGAGGGGGGATGTAAAGAGGGCGGTGTTCCTGTGTGTATGTGTGTGTGGGGGGGGAGGGGGGGGGGTTGAGGGGGGATGTAAAGAGGGCGGTGTTCCTGTGTGTGTGTGTGTTGTGTGTGTGTGGGGGATGTAAAGAGGGCGGTGTTCTCCTGTGTGTATGTGTTGTGTGTGTGTGGGGGGGGATGTAAAGAGGGCGGTGTTCCTGTGGGGGGGGGGGGGGGGGGGGTGAGGGGGGATGTAAAGAGGGCGGTGTTCCTGTGTGTATGGGGGGGGGGGGGGGGGTGAGGGGGGATGTAAAGAGGGCGGTGTTCCTGTGGGGGTGGGGGGGGGGGGGGTGAGGGAGGATGTAAAGAGGGCGGTGTTCCTGTGTGTGTGTGCGTGTGTGTGTGTATGTGTGTGTGTGTGTGTGTGTGTGTGTTTTGTGTGTGTGTGTGTGTGTGTGTGTGCGTGTGTGTTGTGTGTGCGTGTGTGTTATGTGTGTGTGTTGTGTGTGTGTTTTGTGGTGTGTGTGTGTGTGTGTGTGTGTGTGTGTGTGTGTGTGTGTGTGTGTGTGTGTGTGTGTGTTCTTCTATTTTATGTTTTACTACTTAAGTGATCTTAGACGAATGTGTGTGTGTGCATGTGTGTGTATGTGTGTTGTGTGTGTGCGTGTGTGCGTGTATGTGTGTGTGTGTGTGTGTGTGTGTGTGTGTGTGTGTGTGTGTGTGTGTGTGTTGTGTGTGTATGAGAGACATGTACCTGCAGATGTATATGATCAGCAAATGTGCACACTTGCATGCATACAGTCACAGTTAGCTCATGCATGCTCGGATGCAGACATTTAAAGCCTGTGTGTAATATTTCCATACATAATAATGAGGATGATTATGATGGTAATGATCTTAATGATAATACTAATGACGATGGTAAAAATCTTTTACAACACTTTTTGTTTGTCAGCAGACTACAAGGCACTTCACACTCAAACTCTAACAAAGCAGTGCCTACTCATACTCAAAAAAGAAAAAGAAACAGTGAACCCCCCTCACTCTCTCTCTCTTACTGTAATTTTTCTCTTTGCCTTGTTTATCATCTGTTTTGTTCTGTTTTCTTTCTCCGTGCTATCTTAATTTGCTGTGCTGCTGGATGGTTATGTCCATGCATTGTAGTCACTGATTGCCCCCCCCCCTTTCTTTTTTCCCCTATATCTTGTCTTGTTCTCCTCTCTACAGTGTCTTTCCTCCCTCCCCAAGCCCATGAATATACTTGATGGGTTTAAAGATTCATACATGCCTTTATCTTATCCCATTTCTTCCTCTTCATCATCAAAAGCTCAGACAGCATCTATTGTTGTCTGTCATATGAGCAAGACATGGCCTGTACTGCTGTTAAGCACCTGACAAGTCAGGCTCAGAACATCCGACTTTGGCGTGGGAGAGGACTGTTATTTTTGTTGAAAAAAAGGCAGGAGAATGAACTAAGAAGCCAGAAAATAGACAAAAAGGATGCAATAGGAAGGAAAAGAACAAGGAAGCAACAAAGAAATATCTAGACAGAAAATAGGGAATTCTTAGCACAGAATTTCTAGAAGATGGGGATTGCTTTTAATACTGACAGGCCCCAGGCATACCCAGGGAGGAATCACATTTCTCATCTATCCTGAATTCTGAATTGTGGACAGTAGGGGTGTGTACCACACATCTGACAACAACCAGCCCTTTCCATCCTTTACAAGTTGTCAGTTTTTCTGTCTCACTCCCCTCACTGTCATACCTCTCCACTCTATGATGCTATCTTCCCACTCTTGCTTAGTTAAGTGCGCCAGTGGTAACAGATGACAAGATTGACAAAACTTCATACACACAGGGACTGGATGTAAAAAAAGTTTATAAGTGCTTATTCGATTATCCTCGAAATAAAAGAATAAATAAAATAAAATAATTCACACAGGTGGACGGCACTGCAGTGGGGTTCATGAGCATCAGTGACGACGTCAACTTCGATTTGCTGAACGAGTGCTTTGAGCTGGGCCCCTCCCACGGGCTTCGCAAACCTCACCCCGATGATGTCACCTCCCCTGAACCCACCCCCATTCCCACCCCCACTCCGCCCACTAAAGGTGAGGGTCACCATTGTTATTGTTTGATTATTGTTGTTTTTTTGTATTACTTTCATTTTTATTTCCTTGGTTACATCTCCAAGGTTCACTAATGGTGACATTTTGCATGTAAGACCGTTTTTATTGGTCCACCATGAATGTTGCAGTATTTCGACTTTTGGGGGTGTTATTATTTTGTAAAAGTTAGGATTTTTGTTGTTGTATTGACTCAGATTGGGGGTGCGGGGGGTGGTGGTGGTAATAACTGACAACATTCTGTTGAGGTCAGAACGTGTAAGAATTATTAAGGAAGTTTTTTTCAGAAACGATTTAATAGTTTTGCAAAACTCATAGCCTTTCTTGGATTCCCATTCCTGTAAGCTTTTTCCCCCATGTTTTTGTTAAACTTTATGGGAGTTATGTGTCTACCACTTGGGACTATGATAATGAAAAGAATGCTTGTTGTTCAATTAGTTCTTTAATTAAATCTTTTTCATTTATGAACTTTGTATTTTCAGAAATGCTTCCCTTGAAATGGAAGGGTTGTTTTCTTTCTCCATTTTTCCCCCTATTTCGTTGCTTCCATTTTTTTCTTTCCTTCTGCCTCATCCTTTCTTTCTTTTTTTCATCCTTCTCATTCTCTCTTTATTCCTGTCTTCCTACCTTTGTTATCCTTCCTTCCTTTCTTTTTGTTATCCCTCCTTCCTTTCTTCCTGTCTTCCTTCCTTCCTTCCTTCCTCTCTTTTTTCCTTCCTTCCTCTTTTTTTTTCTTCCTTCCTCTCTTCCTTCCTCCCTCCCTCCTTGGTTTTCTTCAAAAACCATTCCACAACCCATCCATACACCCACCCACCCAACCAACCAAACCCCTCCACTCACTCTCTCAGCCAGCCATTCTGCATGTACCCTTGTCCATCCTCCCACCTCCCACCCCCCCCCCCACTCCCCACCCCCACCCCCTACACACCCGACTCCCCACCCTCTACACACCCCAGTGTCATTACACCTGACTCCCCCCCCCCCCTCCCCCCCCAGTGTCATCATCATGTGACGGGGCGGTAATTAGATTACTTCCCATGCGATCAGAACTGCCAATCGCAGCATCGTGGATCTAACTTTAGATCCACACCTGCGAATTGTGCAACGTTCTGTATCGTTGGGGGGTGGTCGAAAACCGTCCGTTGCATGCACTTTGCCCGTAGCTGTAAAATATAGTATTTATGCAGCCTCTTTTTTAGAGGCCACGTTCCCACTGTCTGACCGTGTTGTCGTCGCCGAGAAGTTGTACAGAGATGTGGCAGATCAAATATCTGCACCTGTTACTATCAATCACATCACATTTCTTTCTCCTCTCCCCCCCCAGACGAGGTGGACGTGGACAAGGCCTCGGTCAGCTCCAAAGGGTCCACCAAGCAGCAGGACAGCAAGGAGGAGCTGTCAGGGGAGGAGGGGGTGAAGGAGAAACCCAGCACGGAGGGGGAGGTGGGGGCCAGCAGGGAGGACAGCAAAGAGAAGGACGTCAGCCGCTCTTCTAGCCGTAGGAGTGACCGAGGTCAGTGTCAGTGTCAGTGTCAGTGTCAGTGTCAGTGTCTGTGTCTGTCTGTCTGTCTGTCTGTCTGTCTGTCTGTCTGTCTTTCTGTCTGTCTGTCTGTCCACTTCTTCTTTTTTGTGTGTGTGTGCTAGTCAAATTTTTCATGTTCGTATTGTAATCTGTTTAAATTGATTTTGATTGTACAGTGCGGTGAGTCCATGTTTTTTTTTTTAAGGGGGGATTCGTGGTATATAAATCTCCGTTTTGTTATTATTATTATTTATTATTATTATTATTACTGTTATTATTGTTATTGTTGTTGTTATTATTATTATTATTATTATTATTATTATTATTATTATTATTATTATTATTATTATTATTATTATTATTATCATTCTTTTTCTTCTTCTTCTTCTTCTTCCTTCCTTCCTTCCTTCCTTCCTTCCTTCCTTCCTTCCTTCCTTCCTTCCTTCCTTCCTTCCTTCCCTGCTTCCCTGCTTCCCTGCTTCCCTGCCTTTGGGGAGTGGTGTGATTGGTGGTGGGTGGTGGTTGGGGTGGTGGTGGTGGGGATGGTGGTGGTGGTTATAATGGTGATGGTGGTGATGGTGATTGTCATGATGATGGTGATTGTAATGATGGTGATGGTGATTGTGATGTGATGATGATGGTGGTGATGGTGGTGGTGGTGATGATTGTGATGATGGTGGTGGTGGTGGTCATGATGGTGATGGTGATGGTGATGATGATGATGATGGTGATGGTGATGGTTGCAGGCAGCGACAGTGGTGAACCCAAAGTGGTGCCCAGACTGGCAGATGCCCAGTTGGGCAGCAGCTCTCATTCCCTGCTGTCTGACACCGCCATTCAGAATGAACCAGAGCTTCAGGGAGCAGAGCAAAAACTGGTAACAGTGCCTGTGTGTGTGTGTGTGTTCATGTGTGTGTTCATGGGTGGGTGTGTTCATGGGTGTGCATGCGTGGACGTGTGTGTACAAGCATCTTTGTGACTTTGTTTGAATCTGTCTTTGTCTGAGTGTCCACATACCCTGTTCATTAACATGCGCATATACTCAAGTCCGTCAGTATTTTTATTTATTTATTTATTTATTCTTTTATAGCAAGGATAATGGATCCCTGTATAGATCCCTACACCGCAAACACCTATGGAAAATTCACTGACATAATCATGGAAGCTTACGCCCATTTATATAACTAACTCTATGCCCCATGCCGTTACATGTGTGCGCATGTGCATGCTCATGTTCACGTGCATGTGCATGTTCATGTGTGTTTTGCAGTCTCGCCCACCCAGCACAGCTACCCCCAAACCCGTGGAGCCCTGCCTGACCAAGCGCTTTGTGCCCACGTACCAGGGGGCTGCTAATGCCTTCAGCATCCAGCTGTTCTGCATTGACGAACGCTATGAAATGAGGTCAGCTGTAGTCAGTGGTACAGGGATGGGAAGATTTGTTGGTTTGTTTTTATTTCGGCTCAAAGAAAAAGGAAAGAAGGAAGGAAAGAAGGAAAATAAAAAGGTTGATATATAATTGTGCTTATCTATAAGATTTGTTTGTTTTTATTTCAGCTCAAAAAAGAAAAAAAAAAAAAAGAAGGAAAATAAACAGGTTTTAAACCAATTGTTCCTTATCTATAAGATTTGTTTGTTTTTATTTCAGCAGAAAAAAAAGGAAAGAAAGAAAAAAGGAAAGAAAGAAGGAAAATAAAAAGCTTGATAAGTGATTGTTGCTTATCTGTGTGATCATGCATTGATGTTGATTTATTTTGTTTTTTGTTGTTGTTGTTGTTGTTTGAAAACAGCTAAGTTCATTGTTTTGTTTTTATGATTCCATATTGTTAAATGAGTAAAATTTCTGAAACCATTGTAGTTTCTGCTATTTAAAAAACTTTTTTTTTTACTCTAGATGGGTGTTTACAACAGTTTGTTGTTGTTGTTTTTTGTGTGTGGTAAAAATGAAAGTGTTTTATGATCTTTCTGTGTTAAAATGATCTAATTAGATAATGAAACAAGCATTTTCTTAGATGAGATCATAAACTGAGCATGATGTATTCTCTACAACATGCGTGTAGCACATAAAATAAAGACTCTGTAGCAACACATATGATAATAATAATAATAATAATAATAATAATAATAATAATAATAATAATAATAATAATAATAATAATAATAGTAGTAGTAATGATGATAAAACACACACACACACACACACACACACACACACACACACACACACACACACACACACACACACACACACACACACCTGTATGCACATCTGCACTGGTATCGCCAAATTATCAGGTTCCTTGGCAATTTTAGTGTGGCACTTTATGCTTTGATTTGGTGGCGTTTATCTGTTCCCTGGCTACATCTTTGAAGTTCATCAGTGGTGAGATTTTGCATATTCGACCATTTTTTGCCCACCATGAAGGTAGCCGTATATACTGACTTCAGAGATGGTGGTGTGTGTTTCAGATCAGTGGATTTCATGCCCAAGGCCTTCTCTCTCTTCCCTAACTATGACTTCTGTGTGGTCACTGTGCCCCACCTGGTGCCCGAGTTTCCCTTGATTCAGAACTTTGTGGTCAGTTTGTTGTGTGTTGTCTGTGGTGTTTAGTGTGTGTGTGTGTGTGTGTGTGTGTGTGTGTGTGTGTGTGTGTGTGTGTGTGTGTGTGTGTGTGTGTGTGTGTGTGATTCTGGTTGTCATTGTGATGGCTTTGGTGTTGCTGTTCATGCACTTGTCATTGTATGTGTGTGCGTGTGGAGGTGGGGGAGGGGAAGGGGGAGGGGGTGTATGAGTGCGTGTGTGGTGTGTGTGTGTGTGTGTGTGTGTGTGTGTGTGTGTGTGTGTGTGTGAGGAGGGGGAGAGGTGTGTGTGTGTGTGTGTGTGTTGTGTGTGTGTGTGTGTGTGTTTGCGTGCGTGCTTGGAGGGGGAGTCTTGTGTGTGTGTGTGTGTGTGTGTGTGTGTGTGTGTGTGTGTGTGTGTGTGTGTGTGTATGTGTGTGTGTGTGTGTGTGTGTGTGTGGAGGGGGGGGGTGAAGTGTGTGTGTGTGTGTGCACGTGCATGTGTGTGTCTCTGCTCCAAGACATACGTTGACTACATATTTATGTGCGCATTCATATGTATTCATCTACTTTGCAACAGTTACACATACATGATTATATACTCACAGGGACTCTCACACATGGGTACACAGACACACACACTCAACACACACACACACACACACACACACACACACACACACACACACACACACACACACACACACACACACCACACCACACCACACCACACCACACCCCCCCACCCCCCCCCCCCCCCCCCCCTCCACACACACACACTAAAATGACACTTTGATGAAAGGAGAAAAACGACACACAGAGAGGTCGCACAGGAGAAGAGAACAGAGACAGATAGTGATAATTGCATGTTGCTGTGTTTGTGCAGAGGGTCACTCCTCGATGCCCCAGCACTTTGCCCCAAGAGCTGTATGTCTTTCACCGCTGTGGTCTTCTCAAGTGAGTCATTCGTCTGGGTTTGGTTCATGCTTTTAAAAAAATATTATTAAAAAAAAAAAATTTTGGCTTTATTTGTATTGTAGTTTTTTTTCTTGAAATTGCATGATGTTCTACAAAAAATATAGGACATGATTTGTGTCATTTGTTATCTTGAAAAGGTGGGGTCGGGGGTGGGAGGGTGGTGGTGGTGGTGATGGTGGTGGTGGGGGCAATCAAACAATAAATGATGGGTTGAAAGGGTTTGAGAAACAGCAACTTGTCACAATTTAAGAATGTTTGGTATGCCATGCATTCAGCGTCAGTTTATATATTAAGTGCCTTCAGCGCCTAGACTTTATCACAGTTCTTGATTAAACCATTGATGTTGGGAGCAACAAGAAAGTGAGAGGCTGTATGGTCAGTGGCTTTCCCGCTCATGGACTTCTACTTTAC
>CM060324.1:497349-499849 GCA_030674155.1 Stramonita haemastoma | reverse complement strand
TATGGGTCACTACAGGGATGAGATAGCCTAGTGGTCAGAACATTGCGCTGGCAATTTGACGACCCGAGTTCGATTCCAGTTGGAGGGGATTTTTCCCCTGTAATTAACATCAGTGCTGACACCACTCTCCCCAAAAGTCTTTCGGATAAGACTGTAAACCGAGGCCCCGTGTGTGAACGGACACAGAACATCTTGCGCACACGTTAAATCCTGTTCTGCTTTTCGTAAGAGTAGGCCATCGTGTGCCGGTGGGAACAGATGACAATATTTACACAAACTACATACACACGGCGACTGGACAAAAAAAAAGCATGAGTGCTTAATCCCATTATCCTCGATATAAAAGAATAAAAGAAAAAGAAAAGAGAAAAAGAAAGGGTCAGGGGAAGGTAAAGCAGCGAGGGAGAGGAGATGAGCTGAACTTTTGTCATTGTTGTTGTTGTTGGCCCCTAGAGAAGCTGAAAAGTCTCTGACGCCTCACTCCCATTAAACAACCACACAGGTCATGAGAACACCCAACCTTTACCTTTTTTCACCCCGATCCTATATCAGTACCTGCATACTCTCACACCTCTCTCTCTCTCTCTGTGCCGGGCACTGGGCACTTGTTGTTGTTGACACCGCAGATGCTGAGTCGCCACTCCCTGATCTGCTCCCTGACCTCCATGGTGCCCGTGCGTGCCCGCCGGCAGATCAAGTACCCGTGGAGAGGCTGGGCATCAACGCCCCCTCAGAGCGCGTCCTGGCCGAGCGCCATGCCTACGCCCTCAACCACATCAACCGCAAGCTCACTCTGGAACCGAAGGTTTGTAGGGGTGTGTGGGTGTGGGGGGTGGGAGGGTGGTGGGGGGGGGTGGGTGTGTGGGGGGGGGAGGTTAGGTTGTGGGGAGGGGGGGTGTGGGTTGGGGGGTGGGGCGGGGGTGGGGGTGTGTGTGGGGGTGGGTGGAGGTGAGGTGGGGGGGTGGGGGTAGGGGTGGGGAGGGGTTGTGGGGTGTGTGGGGGAGGTGTTTGTGGGTGTGTGTGTGTGGGGGGGGAAGGGTGTGTGGGGGTGTATGTGTGGGGGTTGTGGGGGGGGGGGATGTGGGGGGGGGGGATGGGTGTGTGTGTGTGAGTGTTTGTGTGTGTTTGTGTGTGTGGGGGGGGGTGTTTGAGTGTGTGTGTGTGCGTGTGCGTGCATGCTCTCATGTGTGTGTATATGTAGATGCATTCATACTCACTGTCCACTTGTTTTGGGGGGAATTGTATTTGCTGGAGTAAAAGCTATGAATACTGTGCATTCAGCTGTTTATGAATGCAAGATATGGCACTCTACATGAATGATTGAGCGTTATCGTCATCAGTATTAGTAGCTGTAGTATCACCATTAACTTATTGTAATGATGACAATAACACTGATTTAACATTAACGATAACAATGATGATGATGATGATGGGGGTTGAAGGTCACAGTGAGGGGTTGATGATCATGATCACTAATGCTTTGAATTCATGTGGGGATGGTTATTTTTTTCTTTTTTTAAACATCTGTACATTTTCTGACGTGAGCTAGGTGACTGTGCAGGTGACTATCAATGCCCGCATTGTGGTGGTGGGGGCGTCTGATGTGGGGCTCTCCTTCTTGGAAACTTTCGCATACTGGTGAGCTTTGCCCTTTTTTAACTTCAGTTTTATATTTTACGTTTATTTTGTTTTTTTGATGAGCTTGTGGCTATGGATACACTTATCAAAGACAAATTTCACTGGATCTAAGTAAGTTCATGAGGTTGACTGCGTATGGCTTTTACCACTAATCTTGATGTTTTGGAAAAGCTGACAGTATATTTATACACATGCGGATACAACTTTTTTTTTGTAAAAACATATGGGTGGTGCTGCCTTGTGGTGATGTGCTATTCCTGGGAGGGGCAGCCTGATTTTTGTGCACAGAAAACTACCATGGTATAAGGAAGCATGGTATTGTTAACAATAATAAAAAAGTATAAACATCATGTAAACATATCTCTCACGTATTCATCAGTTGTCATTCTCTTCAGATGGTCACTTTTTTCTTAAAAGAAAAGACCCAAGTGTGCTTTTCAAAGGTACTTATTTCAGCACAGACACACACACACACACACACACACACACACACACACACACACACACACACACACACACACACATACACACACACACACACACACACACACACACACACACACACACACACACACACACACTACAAACACACACACTACAAACACACACACACACACACACACACACACACACACACACACACACACACACACACACACACACTACACACACACACACACTACACACAACACACACACTCACAACACACACACAACACAACACAACACAACACAACACAACACAACACAACACAACACACACACCCTTATTCTGTCCTTAATTTTCTCGTGCATTTTAAACCATCCTTTCCCCCCCCCCCCCCCCCTTTTTTTTTGTTGGTTTTTGGTCTTCATTTTCCCCC
>CM060324.1:477386-479749 GCA_030674155.1 Stramonita haemastoma | reverse complement strand
GTTTGGTGCTGCTGCTATTCTTGCTCTTGTTGTTGTTGTTGTTGTTGTTGTTGTTGTTGTTATTTCTGTTGCTGCTGCTAATCATTGTGATTCGACAATGATGACGATGATGATGGTAGTGATGATGATGATGATGATGATGATGATGATGATGATGATGATGATCATGATCATGATCATGATGATGATGATGATGACAACGATTATGAAGCACAGTAGGATGGACAGGACAAGATGAAGAAGAGGCAGAGGAAGAGGAGGACAGGAGAAGAAGACCATAACCTTGAGGACTGAAGGTGATGAAGATGATAGAACACGCTGGAAAACAAAATATACAACCAAACTAAACAAAAAACCCCAAACTCAAACCAAACCAACCCAAAGCAATTCAAGAAACATCTAAAACAGTCAACACTTGCAAAACGGATCAGCAAAAAACTTTAAAGCTTAAAAAAAAAGAATAAAAAAAACAAACACAACACACAAACTGTATCCTCTTGTCCTTAAATGGCAGACTAAAATTGCTATGCAAACTAGGCCTTTAAAAGTCAAGTATGGTTCAGTGTTGTAAATCATATCCCACCCATATTTATTGTTTTGAAAGGTGGCATATGTATATTTGTTTATACTGGCAAACAAAGCAAAACAAACCAACCAAACCCTATGACATTACATGTCAAAACGTCAGCATGTGTAAGGTTACTATTACCAAAAGCATTAAATATATCCCAAAGATGGGGCGGGATAGCTCAGTGGTCAGAGCCCTCGCTTTCCCCCAGTCAAGTTAAGCAGCGTCGAGCGCGGTTACCAGTTGGATGGGTGACCGTGCGCCTTGGCTTCAGAACAGTTCACCCAGCTGTAAATGGGTACCTGCCCTCTTTAGGGTCAGGGAAGGTAAAGCAACGAGGGAGAGGAGATGGGTGCCGCCCCTGGAGAAGCTGAGGTCTGTGATGCCTCGCTGGACCGCCTGGTTACGGGACACCTTTACCTTTCAGATCTATATCCCAAAGAGCAGCTGGAAACAATCATTTTAAGAAAAAAAACAGAAAAAGAAATGTAGACACGGCAGATGAAAAAGAAACAATAGAAAGCATCGCTGAAAAGTGATACTGATGAAAAAAAAAGCAAGAGATTAAAAAAACTGGAAAACCCCCCAAACCAAACCAAGCAACAGACAGACAGAGAAACGTGACAATAGGCTAAAAGCATGCTAAAGCAACTCAACAGAAGGTGATTCAATAACGTCTGATTTGACAGTCAACTGGAAAGGTGCATAATGGGAATAAATTCCTATTTGCACACCTTCTATCACTCCAAATCACACCTGAGGTGTCAAACATGTTAAATCAATACCTCGTTTTACATCGACAACACCAAGCAATAATGATTACCCTACCCCAGCTAATATTTTCTCTTGCTGTTTCAAACTTGCTAAATGCAAAGCGTTTTCATTTTGAGAAGACCAGGCAATATTCCTCCTCCTCCTCCTCCTCCTCCTCCTCCTCATCTCCTTATCAGGGCCATCTGCTGTCACGGGGCTTTACAGCCAGGCTGTGTTAAGGCAGAGGCTGGCTGCACGTGCGGCTGTCATCATTAACCCTTTCAGTGCTCTTGTGCACTGCTCTTGAGACAGCACCACTCTCTTTTGTAAGCTCTGGTCTCCTAACACTCTCTATGGTCATGGGCGTGTACCGATTTTTTTTCTTTTAAAAATTTGTAGGCTGAAGTTAAAAAATTCTTCAGTCTTGTCACTCTGTCGCTAACAAACTACTAAGCGTTTGTTGTTGCTGTTGTTTTGGGGGGCAGTAATAATGATATGGTTTTACCAATAAGCATTTATTAACTAATTTTACATACAAGTGACATTCTCAGCAATTCACATTTGTATGCACCCATACTATCAAATCAATGGGCATGCTCTAATTTTCTTGGATAAAAAAGGCAGTTTATTCACATCCTAAATCGTCATAAGCCTTTCCTGATATTTAGAACTGGTTAAACTGAATGTTGTTTTTTCATATTCACAAATTTCACTTGATGGAAGAGAATAAAATATTGAACTAAACTGAATTGAATTTAATTCTACAAAAATGTCCCCTCTTAGTGTTGAAGACCAGATGATAAGAATAGGTATCAGGTATAGCTTTTTATATATATATTTATTTACTTTTTAAAATCTTTATTTATTTTCTTTTTCCTTTAAGTATTAGGTATTGGAGAGAGAGAGAGAGAGAGAGAGAGAGAGAGAGAGAGAGAGAGAGAGAGAGAGAGAGAGAGAGAGAGAGAGAGAGAGAGAGAGAGAGAGAGAGAGAGAGAGAGAGAGAGTAGAGAGAGAGCCCTCAAATCTCACTTTTTGCAAAACG
>CM060324.1:469886-472386 GCA_030674155.1 Stramonita haemastoma | reverse complement strand
TCTTTTGTTGCCGTGGTTTCTTTTACGTGCACCAAATGAGTATTGCACACAGGACCGCAGTTTATCATCTCATCAAAAAGACTAGTGCCCAGACCATCACTCTGGGTTTAGTGAATGGGGGAAAGTTTCAGAACGAATGGTGATGGAACCACTACACACTGTTAACCAGGACTTTCCACTTTTTAGACAGGGGCATTGCCTATCCTCCATTGTACTCCATTGTAAAGATGTGGCCTATCTGATAATTTGTTTATTGTGTATTATTTATTCATAGAGTATTCATTTTGGTCCAATTCTTTTGCTATTATACCGTTGTTTTCCTTGGTTTTTTTTTCTTTTGCTTGTTAACTTCATAATATCATTTATAGCTTTCCTTCCAAGTTAATGCAGTTGACAAATGAGAAAGGTGATGTTAATTTGCTACAGTTGGAATTGTATTGACCAGAATATTATTTTGTTAAATGAACACACGCCTCCTAGCTGCAAAATTTGCTACTTAGTTTAATATTTTCTGTGTTATTGAACATTTTAAGCTACTTGCTTGTTATTGCTTTTAATTTGTGTATAGCATATTTTCTGAGTTTAATGTTTCCTGTGTTATTGAACATTATTATAAGCTATTAGCTTGTTGTTACTTTTAATTTGGAAGATATTTTCTTTCTGAATTTACATATTTAGATACGAAATGATGGGATTTGATTATTTTCGTTTTTATTTTGGAATACTTTCATAGGCTTTTAAGAAAAAATTCTTATTGTTTTTTTGTCTTTAGTCTTTTTTGCTGTAGGAGTTTGTGTGGTGTGGGTGTGAATGTGTTCAGTGTTCCCTTTTTTTTTTTTTTTAACCTTTTGTGCTGATGTTTGTTTTCACACACACACACACACACACACACACACACACACACACACACACACACACACACACACACACACATACACACACACTCTCTCTCTCTCTCTCTCCTCTCTCTCTCTCTCTCTCTCTCTCTCTCTCTCTCTCCTCTAACACACTAATAACATCCTCCTCCAAAGTTTTCAATGAATCAAAGCAGAACTCCCTTATTCAATCCCAGGGCAGGATCAACAGTCAGAAATAAGCGAAATCAAAGGTGTTTGTCCTGGCATTAAGCCAATGATCATTGACAGCGCTTTCATTTTACACGTGCCAGGCCTGTGGGACCAGCGCGGTCTTTATTACCCCGGGTGGAGGGATGCTCTGCCATTGGGTAATGACTCTTGTGGGTGCACTCACACATGGCTGCATTTGAAGCCCAATTACTTAAGGAGCTTTTTCCTGTCAGTGTTGTTAATTTTTTTTGTTTTTGTTATTGTGTTTTCCTGTTTAGTTGAGCTAAGGTGCGAGTATTTAGAGTTTAAGTTCCAAGTGTTGCTAGAAACGTAACAGTTTTATTCAATACTATTTTGTATATTCCTTGACTGATCAAAATTGTTTTATATAGTTTTTTCTATACTCGTGAACTGATCAAAATTGTTTTGATAAAGGATAGATACAACTTCATTGCTTTGCTTAGAATTTAATAAAACCATTATGCATTGCCTGTTGAACTTGTTTCATGTATTGGTGGTGTATACTGCAGGTCCTCCAAGTCTCCCTCCATAGAGCTTCTTGGCCTCTGGGGTTGAGTGAGGCCAGATCCTCTTTTTCCGGTGCCTCCTGCCTGAAGCAGGCCGAACTGCAGCACATGTTCCGTTGTCTGCGCCTTCCAGATGGTCTAGAGGTAACGCGCCTGCCAAGAAAGTGAAAAGTCCGGGTCGGAATGTGCGGTGGTTCGAATCCCGTTTGGGCCCAAAACTCCCCCCCCCCCCCCCCCCCCCTCCATTAGACTATGAGTGGTGTCTGGGCGCTAGTCTTTTGGATGAGATGATAAACCAAGATCCCGTGTGTTACACATCATTATTTAGCGCACGTAAAAGAACCCACGGCAACAAGGGGTTGTCCCTCGCAAAATTCTGTAGATAAAAGCCACTCTGATAGGGAAACATATACAGTTGCAGACAGGAATAAGTTATTTTAAAAAATGGGTAGGCGCTGCACTTGAGGCGACGCGCGTTCTGCTCTTACCCGGGAGAGCGGCCCGAATTTCACACAAAGGAATCTGCTGTAACATAAAGTGGTATAATCTTTTAAAGTCTTTTTTATTGTTTGTTTTTGTCCAAACGGGGATCAAACCATCGCACACTTCGGACCTGAACTTTTTGCTTTCTGGCCAGGAGCGCTACCTCTAGACCTCCAATCCAGTCTTGGACACAGAAGCACAACTCTGTTTGGCTTATGTGGAGTTTCGAGGTGATTTAGTGTGGATGTAGCTTGTCCTGAGCCCCAATATACAGATGATCTGTTTCCACTAAGAACACTTCAATGCTTAAAAGTTGTCAGACTGCATCTTTAAAACACGCCATTTTCTTTTTTGATATATTGCAGCAGTTTATCAAATGAGCTAATACTGTCGATAGTAGGGGCTTAGTAGGTAGTCTCCTGC
>CM060324.1:462386-464886 GCA_030674155.1 Stramonita haemastoma | reverse complement strand
CAACAAGACAGTAATAAACAGAAGACAAGATGTAAGGACAAAAGATATAGGCGCAATAGATAACAAAGGCGCAATACAGTTAACTAGAATTAATGATAAACAATCAAATGATCGTTAAGGGAGAGAGAGAGAGAGAGAGAGAGGGGAGAGAGAGAGAGAGAGGAGAGAGAGAGAGAAGAGAAGAGAGAGAGAGAGAGAGAGAGAGAGGAGAGAGAGAGAAGAGAGAGAGAGAGAGAGAAGATTTCTATACTAGAAGAGGAGTGAAGAACCAGACAGGAGATAGGGCACGTGTAGATAGATCCATACGAAGCACCTCCTCAGCCTAGAACCTCAAGGCGTCAAGTGTGTCTGCATTGTCTGGCACTCCAGTCCTAAGATGCCAGCTCTTACGACGAAGACGACAAAAAAAAAAAAGGTCGAGTCGGGCCTCTGGATAATTCCTTAATCGTCGCGTGATAAACTTACACTAGGGGGCGGCCTCTCCACTCTAAATGGCTCCAACAAGTTTGCTTTAGCCGTGTAGGTAAATACGGGGTCTGGCTCTAAGGAGGCCTGGCCCTTTCACAGCAGTAGGGGATGTTCCGGCCCTTAGGGAGCGGGGCTTCAATGGCGGCAAAACAGGAAAGCACAATGGCGGGTCGGCTTGAGTCAACAAAATGGCGGCCTGCAGATTGGGAAGGCCCGCCTTATAGAATATTAATGTCGCGCGGGGTTAAATGACAACCAGACCTCCCTCCCCAAACATCCCCCCCCCCCCCCACTCTCTCTCTCTCTTTTCTAGTACCGCGAGGTGAGCACACTGCTCTGTGAGCCTTGAATAGGTCTGTGTCTCTGTGTCTCTCCCCCCCCCCACCCTCTCCTCCTACCACCAAAAAAGAGTGAGGTCTCTATAATGATCAAATGATTTCTCTCTCTTTCGCTAGCCTAGCCCCCTAAACCTCAACATCCTCCTTCTTCTCCTCCTCCTCCTCCTCTTCCTCTCACACTACCCACCCCCCCCCCCCCCCCCCTCTCTCTCTCTCTCTTTCCAAAGGTTTTCCACCCGGGTAGGGTGGGGAGCGGCAGCAAAGGGCTGAATGGCGTGTTTTCCGTGTCGCCACCCGCTTTTGTGCTCAGCAGATGGTAGAAAAACAAGCAGTTGCCTCCCCTCTACTACTCTCCTTGCCTGGGAAGTTTGTCTCCCGTGCCGTCAGCCATTCATCGTCCTCCCCCGGTCCCGGTTCAGACAGCGAGCCTAATTCTCTCCCTTCTCCCGCCTCTATCAAATGGAATCTTTATGCAAATCAGCCCCTGCTCTCTGGTTGCCCTCAGACAATGGGCCAGCCCGGGCTAATCTCGTTGGTCTTCAGGGGGCGCGCGCCCCTTCAACATGATCTTTCTGGGAGCCAGGAAGAAAAGGAGACAGTCTAGGGGGAAAGAGGGCCAGGCAGTTGAGGCTGGTTCTGGGTCCCTAATAACTGAGGACGGCTTCTGTGAAGACTCCATTTGTCGTGGTGTTTGCCGGGGTCGTGAAACTGGTACTTGATGTTTGAGCATGTCTTGGGGGAGGTGGTGGGGAGGGGGGAGGGGGGGGGGAAGAAAGAACAAGCCACAATTTGATCAATCAAATCAGATAAGACCCGACTGGATTTGACAACTGGTTTTAAAAATCGATTTCATTTCACTCTCTTTGCTGGAGATCTGCATTGTTTTTCTAAGAGGAAATTTCCTCTGATGACTAACAACTATTTGGTTGTCTTTTTTTGTAGAAAAGACTGGATGAGCTTTAAAGAAAACTAGATTTTATATGCCCCCCTACCTCAAACACACACACACACGCACGCACGTACGCACGCACGCACGCACACACACACAGAGTTTACATGACTTAATGGGCTACTGAGGCAAAAATTCTAGATGGACCAACATAGAATTAAAGTTAGATGTCGCTGGCAAAGAACTTACAATATGATGAGTCATAAGACCCCGTATAAAGGGGGAGTCATAAAACTGCAACTTTGTACTCTAGTCATAATTATGTGATATATAACTGAGTTTACATAGACAAACATTGATAATCCAGCCCCTCAAAAATCATAATCCTGTCAAAAGGGGAAAAAAAGCTATCAATTCGTTACTCATCTCCTGTACAGTTCAAAGATATATACTTAGAGGAAAATAAAACTTCGAGCTGAAATACATTCCATACGTGTTCGTTTTAAAATTCAAGTCTCTTTAAGAGTTGGGGCATCCTTCGCTGCAGCTAGAGACCCACCGCTGTATTTATGATACACTGTTTCGGAGCTCACTCAAGAAATATAAAAAGTAACAAGAAAAAAGGTAAAGGTGTCTGTCTCATAACCTAATATGGTCGTAGGGGAGCAAGGCATCAGAGACCTCACTTCTCTAGGGACCAGAATATTGAGAGCGGCATCCATCTCCTCATCCCTCGCTGCTTTAACCTTCCCTGACCCTAAAGAAGGCAGTACATGTCTACAGCTTGGGGGAACTGGGCGACGTA
>CM060324.1:450201-462286 GCA_030674155.1 Stramonita haemastoma | reverse complement strand
AAACCTCTCAGCATTAATATGTCTTTGGCAATTTTAACCTGACTGAGTCCATCCTTTGTCTGCAGCAGAATGCATTCTGGGAATGTTTGTGTCAGCCATCGTATTTGCTGTTGCATGCCTTCTTCTCCGTAATTGTTATTATTCTTTATCTTTTTAGCAATTCTTCTATTTTTCCGCGCAATTCTTCTTATTCTTGTTCTTGTTCTTATTCTTGTTCTTGTTCTTCTTCTTGTTCTTGTTCTTCTTGTTCTTCTTCTTCTTCTTCTTCTTCTTCTTCTTCTTGTTCTTCTTCTTCTTCTTGTTCTTCTTTTTTTTTGTTGTTCTTCTTTTTGTTGTTGTTCTTCTTTTTGTTGTTGTTGTTGTTGTTTCTTCTTCTTCTTCTTCTTCTTCTTTCTTCTTCTTCTTCTTCTTCTTCTTCTTCTTCTTCTTCTTCTTCTTCTTCTTCTTCTTCTTCTTCGATCTTCGTCCTAGCAATTCTTCTTCTTCTTCTTCTTCTTCTTCTTCTTCTTCTTCTTCTTGTTCTTCTTCTTCTTCTTCTTCTTCTTCTTCTTCTTCTTCTTCTTCTTCGATCTTCGTCCTAGCAATTCTTCTTCTTCTTCTTCTTCTTCTTCTTCTTCTTCTTCTTCTTCTTCTTCTTCTTCTTCTTCTTCTTCTTCTTTCTTCTTCTTCGATCTTCGTCCTAGCAATTCTTCTTCTTCTTCTTCTTCTTCTTCTTCTTCTTCTTCTTCTTCTCTTCTTCTTCTTCTTCTTCTTCTTAGCAATTTTTTCTTTTTTTCTTCTTCACAATTCTTCTTCCTCGAAATTCTTCTTCGCGCTTCTTCTTCGCAATTATCTTTCACAATTCTTCTTCCTTTGTAATTTTTCTTTACAATTCGTTCTCTTTGCAAGTATTCTTGTGCGATTCTTGCATGTAATTTTTCTGTGTAACTTTTTCTTTTGCAATTGTTTGCAATTCCTTCTCCTTCTCCTTGGCTTCCTTTTCGTGTTGCTGTTTGTTTTTCTCCCTGCCTGTTGACACATTGTATCTATGCCATCTCCGCCCTACTTTTCCTGCCTGCCTGCTTGCCCCCAACACCTCCCCACCTACCTTCCCCCTCCCCCTTTCCCCTTCCCCTTTCATTTTTCAGCTGCTGACTCGGTTGTCTCCCTGTCTCATTCCAAGTTTTCAAGTCTCTCTGTTTGCATCTTCCTTGGCAGAAAGTGGTGATATTTTCTTCTCTTTTTTTTCTTTCCTTGATTTATTTTTCTTCTTGTATCTATCTCGTTCTTATTTATCTTTCATGGTTCGTTTTCTTTTGGGATTTTTTCTCTCTCTCTCTCTTGTTTGCTTTTGCCATCTATCTATATTTCGCTTGTCTTTTTAGTCTTGGGGTTTTTTCTTTCTGTCCACTTGTTCATTTTTAAAAATATATAAAAAGTTTTCTGTTTATTTTGTGACAGAGTTTGAAATATTGAGAAAGTGAATTTCCTCAGATACTTTGGCCTAGTTGTTAAAGAGGGAGGATTGTTGGCTAGAAGATAGTGAGTTTGATTCCCATCCCCCCCCTCCCTGTTAGATGCATGTATTTGTTTTTAATTCCAGCTGAGACGGTTACTAATTCAGAGCTGTTTTTGTGTTTACAAGCTCAATATTTTTTAATTTTATTCTTTTATATCAAAGATAATGGAATAAGCCCTCATGTGCTTTCTTTCATCCAGTCCCCATGTGTATGCAGCTTTGTAAATATTGTCATCTGTTCCCACCGGCTCACAATGACCTACTCTTACAAAAAAGCGGAACAGGATTTAACGTGTGCGCAAGATGTTCTGCGTGCGTTCGCACAAGGGGCCTCGGTTAAGTCTCATCCGAAAGACTCCCAATAAGAAGGTTGAGTTGACAAAATCGAATGTATTCCCTTTGCATAACTGTGCAAATGTGGGATTTTGTTTTAGTGTATGATCACATATTCTTAAACAAGCCTTATCTCCCAGCCGTGTTGTATGCCAAAATATTTTTATATAGTAAAGCGGTGAAGTTTTGTCTCTTACTCTTTTTTAAAAGTTTTTTTTTTGTCGATGTCATCACTGTGTGCTGTCGTTTTCATCATTATCAAATACATTTTTAAAACAACCTCAGATTCAATGGGTCTCTTCACACCCACCATCTTCCAGCCACTAATGAGACTTCCAGGTACTTGCAGAGCAGGTCTATCCCGAATAGCAGTGAGGTTTCCGTACCAGCAGATTCACTACAGACATGACTTTCTCCCTCAAACAACTTTAAGAGAAATGTACGGAGCAAAGGCAGCCACTTTTTGTTGCCTTCATAGACTTCACAAAGGCTTTCAATCTGGTCAGTAGGGATGGTCTCTTCAAGATCCTTCCCAAGATAGGATGTCCATCCAAAATTCTCAGTATCATAAAATCCTTCCGCAAAGACATGAAAGGCGCCCTTGTCTTTGACGGCTCAACTTCAGCTACTTTCAACATACAGAGCAGAGTGAAACAGGGTTTCGTCCTGGCTCTCATTCTGTTTGGCATCTTCTTTGCTGTGATGGTGAAACACGCATTTGGTCCTGCAGCTGAAGGTATCTACCTCCGAACCAGGTCAGACAGAAAGCTCTTCAACCTCTCCAGACTAAGAGCCAAGACTAAAGTCTACCTGAGGTACCTGTGTGGCTTCGTCTTTGCAGACGATGCAGCAGTACCCCCCCCCCCCCAACTCAGCTGAGGACCTACAGCAGCTCTTGATTCATTTCAGTGATTCCTGCCAAGACTTCCGGCTTACCATTAGCCTGAGGAAAACACAAGTGATGGGACAAGATGTTGGCTCTCTCGCAGTCATTAGCATCAGTGACCATGAACTGGATGTCGTCCATGACTTTGTTTACCATGACTCAGCTATCTCAGACACCCTATCGCTTGATGCAGAGCTCAACAAGGATATTGGCAAAGCAGTACTACCGCCATGACCAGACTTCTTCTTCTTCTTCTTCTTCTTCCTCCTCCCCCTCCTCCTCCTCCTCCTCTTCTTTTTTTTTTCTTCTTCTTCTTCTTCTTCTTCTTCTTCTTCTTCTTCTTCTTCTTCTTCTTCTTCTTCTTCTTCTGATGATGATGATGATGATGATGATGATGATGATGATGATGATGATGATGATGATGATGTTCTGCGTGCGTTCGCACACGGGGCCTCGGTTTATAGTCTCATCCATGTGTGTATGTGTGTATGTGTGTGTGGGGGGGGGGGGAGGCATGTGTTTGTGTGTGTATGTGTGTAAGCATGTGTTTGTGTGTGTGTGTGTGTGTGTTTATGTGTGTGTGCATACGCGTGTATAATTATATGTATGTGTGTGTGCGCGCGCGAGTGTGTGTATGTTGGGATGATTGGAATAAAAACAGCAGCATTGAGATGTCAAAGAGTTCAATCGCTAGTTTCCGTGTTCACTTTTGCTAAGGAGATGTCATTGTCTGTTAAAGATTAACTCTATGCAAAAAAACGAGCAAACAAACAAATAAGCAAACACACACACACACACACACACACACACACACACACACACACACACACACACACACACACACACACACACACACACACACACCCCGGAATAAAGTGGTACAAAATACAAAATACACACAGAAACACACACACACACACACACACACACACACACACACACACACACACACACACACACACACACACACACACACACACACACACACACACACACACACACACACACAACACACACACACACACACGAAATGCTTGTTTCAACTTTGAAATAAAATAAAAACTGATATGAAGAAAACAAACCCATGTCCTTTGGCAAAAGTTAAGATGGGTCCATTCAAAGCGGCAGCACGCACTTTTCCTTCTGCTTTTTCTTTCCACTTAACAAACGAGTTTTTTTCTTAATTCATTTGTTCATTTCATTTGTTCGCTTCCCTACTCTCTCTCGGTCTCTGTCTCTCTCTCTATCTCTGTCTCTCTGTCTCTGTCTCTCTGTCTCTCTCTGTCTCTGTCTCTCTCTGTCTGTCTTCTCCCTCTCTCTCTCTCTCTCTCTCTCTGTCTCTCTCTCTATCTCTGTCTCTCTGTCTCTGTCTCTCTGTCTCTCTCTGTCTCTGTCTCTCTCTGTCTGTCTCTCCCTCTCTCTCTCTCTCTCTCTCTCTCTCTCTCTCTCTCTCACACACACACACACACACACACACACACATATACACATACACACACGCGCATAAACACATATACACACAGACACACAACAGACAGACAGACAGACAGACAGACAGACAGACAGACAGACAACACACACACACACACACACACACACACACACACACACACACACACACACACACACACACACACACACACACACACACACACAAACTCAAACACGCACATTTTCGACAGCTCCTTGTTGCATTATAAAGAAAAAAAGACAAAAACATTAATAAAAAAAATAATGATAGAAATAAAGAAACGCTAAGATGTCTCTGGTGGAGATTTAGATGTGTCAATTCTAGGCACTCTCAACTTCTTTCTACTTTACGAAGTTTTGATTTATATCTATCTTTCTTTGCTCAGGTATTTGTTCATTCATTCATTCATTCATTCATTCACTTGCTCCTTTTTCCATCCTCATCTCTCTGTGTCTGTGTCTCTTTGTATCTGTCTGTCTGTCTCTGTCTCTGTCTCTGTCTCTGTCTCTGTCTCTCTCTCTCTCTCTCTCTCTCTCTCTCTCCTCTCTCTCTCTCTCTCTCTCTGTGTGTGTGTGTGTGTCTCTGTCCTTCTGTCTGTCTGTCTCTTTCCGTCTTTCTGTCTATCTGTTTGTCTTTTTGTCTGCCTTTCTGTCTGTCTGTCTTTCTGTCCTCTCCCTCCCTCCTTCTGTCTGTCTGTCTGTCTGTCTGTCTGTCTGTCTGTCTGTCTGTCTGTCTGTCTGTCTGTCTGTCTGTCTGTCTGTCTCTCTCTCTCCTCTCTCTCTCTCTCTCTCTCTCTCTCTCTCTCTCTCTCTCTCTCTCTCTCTCTCTCTCTCTCTCTCTCTCTCTCTCTCTCTCTCTCTCTCTCTCCTCTCTCTCTCTCTCTCTCCTCTCTCTCCCCGTCTTGTCTTATTCCTCCATCCTTGTCTCTTTTTCTTTGCTGTCTTCTTTATTATTACTGTTGTCCAGTATTCTGCAAGATTTATGTTTCAGATTATTCATTTTCTTGTCTTTTTTTCTTCTTAATTTATTTTGTTTAGGGGATATTGTTTTCAAGTGCCTGCCATTTTTGTTCCCAGAATAATTGGCAGGGAAAGCCCATGAGATCTAGTGTCACTTTCAGCCGTTCAAGAAAGCGTCAATGGGGGCAAGAGATTCTATACATATTACACTTGCTTTGGCTAACTTGGTTTTTTTTATGGGTGTGCAGGGTTGAGAAGGGTGGGGGGGGAGGGGTGGGGGGTGGGGGAGGTAGGATGACGGTTCTCAATTTGTAATCTTTCTTTTCACTGAGTCTGTTTTTTGTTTGTTCTTTGCCTATTTTTGTCTCTCTGTCTGTCTGTCCGTCTCTGTCTCTGTTGTTTATGTCTCTGTCTCTCTATCTTTGTCTCTGTGTGTTTGTGTGTTTGTATGTGTGTGTGCGTGCGTGCGTGTATATGTGTGCGTAAGTGTATGTGCGTGTGTGTATGTGTGTGTGTATGTTGTGTGTGTCTGTGTGTGTCTGTGTGTGTCTGTGTGTGTAATTGTGTGTGTGTGTGTGTGTAAGTGTGTGTCTGTGTCTGTGTCTGTTTCTGTGTGTCTGCGTGTCTGTGTGTGTAAGCCTGCAGTATGTTTTAAAACTTTTTTTTCTATTTTTCTTTCCGCTATATCTTTCTCTTTTTTTCTTCCTGTTCATTTCGAAGCAGATTTTCAGAGAGGAAGGGAAAGAATTCCATACATGAGGGATCAGCTTTTCCTTCCAGGCATTATTCCATTCCCTGAGCCCCTCTTGTCTTTCTCGATCCATTTCTCTGTTTAATACCAAACCCCCTCCCCTCCCTTCCCCATTCCCCTCCTCCATCCCCCCCCCCCTTTCGTCACCTCCACTTTTATTCCCTATCACCTCCGACCCCATCTCACTCTTTTCCTGCTTTTCACATCCTTGTGCGACAAATTTCTGCTTCTTTCTCACCGTTGAGTGTTTGTGGTCTTGGCAGCTATGCTCAATTTGTGCTTGCTCTCAGAGACACACGTGCAGACAAACTCACAGACGGATAGACACACACATACATGCGCGCGCACATACTGACACACACACATATATGCGTGCACGCAGACACACACAGATATGCACACACACACGCACACACACACTTACCGACACACACACACGCACACACACACACTGACACACACATAAACACACTCGAGCGCACTCTCAAAACACACACACACACACACACACACACACACACACACACACACACACACACACACACACACACACACACACACAGAGTCAGGCAGACAGAAACACACACACACACACACACACACACACTGACACATACACACACACACCACCACCACCACAACCACTACCACCACCATCACCATCACCACCACAACAACAACCAACAATGACAAATTTACCACTAAACGTAAGAAACTAATAACTGACAGCCCAACCCAAACATCCTGTCTACAAGCTGAAGTAGAAAGTCATCAATCATATCCCTTACATCCTGATCATTATTTTTTAATATTGTATTTTATACCACTTTATGTCACAACAGATTTTCTGCGTGAAATTCGGGCTGCTCTCCCCAGGGAGAGCACGTCGCCACAAGTGCAGCGCCTACCCATTATTTATGCCTTTTTCCTGTCTGCAACTGTATTTGCCTCCCTAGGAGAGTGGCTTTTTTTTCGACAGAATTTTGCCAGAGATAACTCTCTTGTTGCCGTGGGTTCTTTTACGTGCACTAAATAATGATGTGTAACACACGGGACCTCGGTTTATCGTCTCATCTGAAAGACTAGCACCTAGACCACCACTCATGGTCTAATGGATGGGGTAAAAGTTTTGGGCCCAAACGGGATTTGAACCACCGCACACTCCGACCCGGACTTTTCGCTTTCTAGGCAGGCGCGTTACCAACTAGACCACCGATCCACTATCCCTATTTATCCTGCACATTTCCTGACAGTCATATATATCCCTGACATCCTGATTCAAATTCAAATTCAAATACTTTATCATCTCTAAAACAGAGAAATCCCGGTGGACTACAAGCCATATATGATAAAATAAAACAAAGTAAGCATGTAAAAATAATAAATCATATATACATATAGATAGATAGATAGATAGATAGATAGATAGATAGATAGATAGATAGATAGATAGATAGATAGATACATAGATAGATAGATAGATAGATAGATAGATAGATAGATAGATAGATAGATAGATAGATAGATAGATAGATAGAGAGAGAGAGAGAGAGAGAGAGATAGATAGATAGATAGATAGATAGATAGATAGATAGATAGATAGATAGATAGATAGATAGATAGATAGATAGATAGATAGATAGATAGATAGATAGATAGATAGATAGATAGATAGATCGATCGATCGATCGATCGATAGATAGATAGATAGATAGATAGATAGATAGATAGATAGATAGGTAGATAGATAGATAGATAGATAGATAGATAGATAGATAGCACAACACAGGTTCGAGACATCAGCAGCATGATCATTATTTATCCATCACATTTTCCTGGCAGTCATATTCCCACATCCCTGCTTCTATACACAATACACAGACAACAGCACATCAAAAAAGAAACAAGCACAGCATTAGGTAAATAAAGGTAAAATCAATTCACACACACACACACACACACACACACACACACACACACACACACACACACACACACACACACACACACACACACACACACACACAAGTCTTTCGGATGAGGCCCCGTGTGCGAACGCACGCAGAACGTCTTGCGCACACGTTCAAACCCGTTCCGCTTTTCGAAAGAGAAGGCCAGTGTGTGCAAGTGGGAACAGATGACAAGATTTACAAAACTGCATACACACGGGGACTAGATGTAAAAAAGTACATGAGTGCTTAATACATTATCCGCTATATAAAAAGTAAATAAATAAATAATAAATAAATAAATAACAAAGATAAATAAAACACACTCACACTATACACACACATTATATATATAAATTTATATATCTATATCTATATATGTATCCCCACTTCCCTGGCTCTCCACACAATACACAGAGGACGGCACATCAAAAGAAGCATATCATCATAAATAAGGGACAAACAAAAACCACCAAAAACTGACATGAAGTCGAGTGAATAAACAACATTTAATGCCAAACAAAAAGAAATTATAGGGAAAAAAGCAGTTCGGTAATTTGTAGCTTAAATAATGGTGATCATAATTTTTTAAACTGATAAAGAAAGAAAGAAAGAAAGAAAGAAAGAAAGAAAGAAAGAAAGAAAGAAAGAAAGAAAGAAAGAAAGAAAGAAAGAAAGGAGGAAGGAAGAAAAGAGAAAGAAAGTACAAAAAATAAAGACAAAGAAGAGAGAGTGGTTGAAGAGAGGAAAAAAGAAAGAAAGAAGGATGGACACAATGAATAATAGAAAAACAGACAGAAAAAAATGACAGAAAGACACATAGACAAACAGATTGAAACAAACAGCAACGCATACATACATACATACATACATACATACATACATACATACATACATACATACATACATACATACATACATACATACATACATACATACATACATACATACATACACACATACATACACACATACACACACACGTATACTTTGGAAAAAAAAAAACATTTAAAAGAAGAAAAGACTAAAGGTGGAAAAAAGAAGGAAAGACATAAAAAGCAAGAAATAGAGAAACACAGAAAGAAGTACAAAATTAAGATAAAAATAGACAAACAGACCAGCATCTGAAAAAAAGGATAATAATGATAATGCAGCTGTCTCACGTTGTTTCCAAGCAAAATCTTCCTGTAATTCGTCACCGTGATTACTGTCATCATTCATGGCCATATTCAGGATAATATTTCCACAATACTGTCAGCCTCTCCACACAGCAACCACACTGATAAGGAAACATAAATTCATACAAGCAAAGGAAACAACACAAAATTAATAATAAAGAAAGCTTGAATGTAACAAAACAGATAAACAAATACATACGTAATAGTAAAAGGATTACAAGAAATTCTGAGAAAGAAAGACAGAAAGAAAGAAAGAAAGAAAGAAAGAAAGAGAGAAAGAAAGAAAGAAAGGAAACAGAAAGACATGCAGACAGATAGACAGACAGACAAACAGAAAGAAAAATATTAAAACACATAAAAATGTAAAGAATAGAATTAAAAAAACAGGAATAAAAAGCAAAAGAACAACTAAATGAGAAAGAAAGAGGGAGGGCGAAAAGAAAAGAGAAAGAAAGAAAAAAGAAGAAAGCAAGAGATAAAGAGGGAAAGACAGAATGAATGAAGAACAAAAAGAAAGAACTGAGAAGGGGTGTGTGAAGTAAAGAAAGCAAGAAAGCAAAAATGAAAGAACAGATGAGGAAAGAAAGAAAGAAACAAACAAACAAAGAAATAAAAGAAGGAAGGAAGGATAACATCCAGACAAATAACCCACTGGAAAAAAGAAAAGAAATAAATACAAAAAGAGAAAGTCTTACACACAGAAAGACGAAAAATAACAGAAAAAATGATGGATAAATTAATAAGCAAAGACGAAACATAGACATAACGTCGCATAAACAACAACAGAGAGAACGAACAATGAAGATCGAATGAAAAATGACAGAAAAAAACGAGTAAACAAATACAAAACATAGACATGATCATAAATACAACAAAGGAGAAAACAAAAACTGAAAAACGAAGGGAAAATGGCAGAAGAAAACGAGTAAACAAAGACAACACACACACACACACACACATACACACATACACACAGACACACAGACACACAGACACACAGACACACAGACACACACACACACACACACACACACACACACACACACACAGACACACAGACACACAGACACAGACACACACACACACACACACACACACACACACACACACACACATATATAGATATAGATATAGATATAGATATATATATATATATATATATATATATATATATATATATATATATATATATATATATATATATATATATATATATATATATATATATATATAAACAACGGATTGAACAGAAAAAAAGAAACACATTTTTAAAAAGCGGGAAGAAAAAAACGAACAAACAGTCAGACACTTTGAGAGGGTCAGTGGCAAAAAGCGCAAACAAACAAAACAAAACACACAAGGAAACTAATATCGACAAAAAGAGATATCAAACCAAAAGGCACAACACTATCGCGTTGTCTCTAAATTGAACATACTTGTCATCCATCATCGCTATCGTTCTCATCATTCATCATTAATTCATCGTCACTTCCACATCCACTTCCTCTCTACACAATCATCTAGCGGATGTGGGGGAATCAAAACAAAACAAAACAAATATATACAAACACGTATGCGCGCGCATTCGCACGCGCGCACACACAAACACATGCACGCACACGCACGCACGCACGCACGCATACACACACAAAACATACAAAGACACATACACACACGCGCTTGCGCTTGCGCGCGCACAGAGAGAGAGAGAGAGAGAGAGAGAAGAGAGAGAGAGAGAGAGAGAGAGAGAGAGAGAGAGAGAGAGAGAGAGAGAGAGAGAGAGAAGAGAGAGAGAGAGAGAGAGAGAGAGAGAGAGAGAGACGGAGAGAGAGAGAGACGGAGCCAGAGACAGAGACAGAGAAAAAAACCGAACTAGACCCCAAAATTATTCAGAAGAAAGGAGAATGGGAAAAAAAATGAATAAAGTAATAAGTAAATAAATAGATGTATCAATGCATTCGTTTATTCAATCCTTCTACATGATTATTGATTGGTCACCATCAGTCAGTCTTTCGATAAGACTGCTGGTTGATTGATTGATTGATCGATCGATTGATTGGTTGATTGATTGATGGTAATTTTTAGTTCATTAGTTTTTTTGGTTGGATGTGTTGGTGATGGTTGGGTATGGGATTGTAGTGTGTGTTGTTAGGTTGGTTTAGTTGGTCAATGGGGTTCGGTGGGGCTTGGCTGGTCGATTGGTTTGTCGGCTAACTGGTTGGTTGGTTAGTTGGCTGGTTTACGGATTGTTGATCGATCGATTCATTCCTTCATTAATCTATTCATTCATTTATTCGTTCAAGAATTCATTCAAGCAATCATTAGTGCTTTTTTCAGTTTTTGTTTGATTGGAAACGGGTAGACTTTATGGATAAATTACCCAATTATCTCTATCCTTCTTTGATATATTGATTTTTTTTAATTGCAACGTTTTTCAGTTTCCGATTTTGTTGTTCTCTCTGTCTGTCTGTTTGTCTGTATGTCTGTCTCTCTGTTTGTCTGTCTGTCTGTCTGTCTGTCTGTCTGTCTGTCTGTCTGTCTCTCTCTCTCTCTCTCTCTCTCTCTCTCTCTCTCTCTCTCTCTCTCTCTCTCTCTCTCTCTCTCTCTCTCATCTATCTATCTATCTATCTATCTTTCCCTCTCTCTCTCTCTCTCTCTCTCTCTCTCTCTCTCTCTCTCTTCTCTCTCTCTCTCTCTCTCTCTCTCTCTCTCTCTCTCTCTCTCTCTCTCTCTCTCTCTCTCTCTCTTTATTTAAAAGGAGGATCACAATGCAGAAAAAACACTCCATATCATACGTTGCAGCTTAGTTTGTCAAAGAACTGCCTTAAGCTTGACAAAAACGCATCTCTCAGATGCTTGCTTCTTAGCTTTCATGTTTACTCAAACCCACCAACCCTGGTGTAAAACTCGGGATCTTTAACGTGCGTATTTGATCTTCTGCAGTGTGTGTACATACACGCAGGAGAGAGCGAGAGCTAAGCTTGCTGTGGGCTGAAGTTTCATAAGTTGCCCTGAAGGATTGAAAAAAAAACACCTCCTCATCAATAGCTCTCTATGTCT
>CM060324.1:437701-447701 GCA_030674155.1 Stramonita haemastoma | reverse complement strand
ACTGCTGCTACTGCTTCTACTACTACTGCTGCTACTACTACTGCTGCTACTGCTAATGCTGCTGCAGCTGCTACTATTATTATTATTATTATTATTATTATTATTATTATTATTATTATCATCATCATCATCATCATTATGGTAATATCGATAGTAATATTACTGCTGCTGCTAATGATGATGATGGTTATGAGGATGGTGATCATGATGATCATGATCACGATGGTGATTGATGATGACGATAACAGCAACGACGACAACACCGTCACTGTCAACGATGACGACAATGATTAAGAAAGGTAAAGTAAAAGAAATATATGAAAAATTGTTGTCTGCTGTCTATCATATATTGATATAAGATTAAAGAGTAAATGAATAAATAAAGTCATATATATATATATATATATATATATATATATATCTATCTATCTATCTATCTATCTATCTATCTATCTATACTATATATATATATATATATATATATATATATATATATATATATATATATATATATATATTATACGCTACGGTGAATACGCATATAGAAACCGTAAATAACCCCATTACTACCTAAGGAGGGGAAAAGGTGCATTGTATATGAAATAAAGGCAAACGCACATTATATATCATATTAGCTGCCCACGCTTCGCTGAATTCGTTCTGCCTTGCTGAATGGGCGGACGGAAAGATAGAATAGCTAGTGCCTGCAATACTTACAGAGACTGGTGATGAGCTTTTAAACCCATGATGAAAGCAATTTGATGTGTGGGGGGGAGGGTGTTGTGTGTGTGTGTGTGTGTGTGTGTGTGTGTGTGTGTGTGTGTGTGTGTGTGTGTGTGTGTGTGTGTGTGTTGTGTTGTGTTGTGTTGTGTTTGTGTGTGTGCTCGTGTGTGTGTGTGTGTGTGTGTGTGTGTGTGTGTGTGTGTGTGTGTGTGTGTGTGTGTGTGTGTGTTGTATATTTGTGTGTGCGCGTGTGTGTGCGCGCGGGCGCTTTGTGTGTGTGTGTGTGTCTATATGTCTGTCTGTCTTTCCATATATCTGTCTGTCTGAAAGTTTGTTGGTCTGTCTGTCTGTGCTTTTTCCACCACCACTACCACCACCACCATCACCATTATCACATCACCACTATCACCACAACCCCCACCATAACCCTCATCACCGAATAGAGTAGGCATCCGTCAGTCTCGGAAGACTATGGAGTTGCACTCTAGGCTCTAGAGCACAAAGCCTGGGTAAGTAAGTTTGGAGGGCAAGCTGTTACCCATGCAGCAGACCCCCCCCCCCCCTCTCCACGCCACTGGAATGATCCATTGGAAAGGCAATCGCCGATACGAATGGTTCCAGTGCAGTCGCAGGAGCCACCAGAACGTTGTCATATACAGCCAAGAACCGCCCTGAGACTCCAACTCCCCGATTTTCCTCAGGAATGGTGTCTAAACACGACACCTGTGTGCATGATACTTTTTTTTAATTTTGTTGTCATCCGATTATAAAGGTGCACAATGGTCTGCTCTTATGAAATGTGGAGCAGGTTTTTAACGTCTGAGCGGGATATTCTGTGTGCGTCCACACATGAGTCCTCGGTTTATAGTCTCACCCGAATGACTTTGACATTCAGTTCGATTTTTTCGTCAAACTGTGAAGAAAGGGCGAGGCTGGGAATCGAATTGAAAACCTGGCGGTTTACTTGTTTGCAGGCGAACATCTTTACCATCCTGCCACCTTCCTTGGAGCCACCACCGAGACGCCAGTTCAAGGGGAGTTTTTCCTCCTGGAGTCAACATCACTGCTGACTACAACTTCCCTGAAAATCCTTCGGATGAGACATTAGACCCAGGTAACAATTATTATCATCACCACCACAATCACTACCATCATCACCATCACTACAATCACCACCACCACCACCACCATCAACACCACCACCATCATCACCACGCTCCCCCCCCCCACAACAACAACCGCCACCACCACAGCCATCACCACCACAACCATCGTCATCATAGCCACAGCGATCATCACTACCCCCATCACAACCACAACCATCACCACCACCATAATCACCACAGCCCCCACCACGACAACCATCAACACCACCACCACAGCCACCACCACCACCACCACCACCACTACTACAACCATCATCACTACAGTCAACACAGTCATCATCATTATCACCACCACAGTCACCACAATCACCACCACAACCACAACCACCACCAACCCCCCCCTCTCCCACCACAACCACCACAACCCCCACAACCACAACCCCCAACCACCACCACCACCAACCACCACCCCCAACCCCCCCCCACCCCCACCCCCCCCCACACACACACACACACAACCAACCACCACCACAACCACGGCCCAACAACAACACAACAACAGCAGGTGCCCACACACACACACCACTGACTGACCTTGATGTCACAGCAGGCGATGAGCGGAGTCCTGCCCTCCAGGTCCCAGGAGTTGGCCAGATGGCCATTGGAGGCCGCCAGGATGAAGCGCGTCAGGTGGATCTTCCCTTTCGTCACCGCCTCGAACAGATGGTGACTGTCTGACGTCACCCCCGGGGACTTCTTCGTCTTCCCTTGCACCAGTGGTGACGTCATCTTGATGACGGTGAAGGTTTGGTGGGGGGGGTGGGGGGGTTGGTTGTTTTTGTTGTGGTGGTGGTGGTGGTTTTTAAAAAAGTTTTAGACTAGTGTGTGTGTGGTGGTAACGGGTGGAAGTTTCATTGAGAATTTTGGGGTCTTTTTTTTTTTTTTTTTTTTTTTTTGGGGGGGGGGGGTTGTTGTTGTTATTTTGGGGGGGTTAGTGGCGTGGTATCTGTGGAAAATAATATTAATGAATGAATGAATGAATGAATGAATGAATGAATGAATGAATGAATGAATGAAAGATTGGATGCATGGATGGATGAGTGAATGAATGAATGAATAAATGAACGAATGAGTAAATGAATGAATGAATAAATGAATGAATGAATGAATGAATGAATGAATGAATGAATGAATGAATGAATAACTGAGTAATAGAAAGAATGATTAAGTGAATGACAAAATGAAATAATCAATCAATCAATAAATCCATCAATTTATTCCAACAGATTTATTGTTTACAGCCACGCTGACCGCAGAGACCAGACCAGGGCTGTGACCTTGTTAAAAGTTAAAATCTCAGATTATAACTGTGCAACTATATAAAAAAAATAAACAGTTTTAAATGAAATAAATAAGTAAATGAATGAATGATGAATGAATAGCTGGATGAATGGATTAATGGCAGATTGTTAATAAATAACCAGCTAATTAATCAAGCATCTAATCAAAATATCTATTAATATTCAAAGGTGTATATTTTTCTACCCCCGGCTAAAGCTCCCGGGGGGTTCGCGTATGCAACCGTTGTTCCACACATTAAGGTAGCCACATTCCGCCTTCAGGGATGGAGTATAAATTCCATGTCTGTGTGCAAGTGGGTTTTTTTTTTTATAGATTTTTCCATCGTTACTTCCGGCACGAAATGGCTTAGTTTTCCAAAAGGCGGAACAAGTTTTATCGAGTGCGCAAGACGTCCTGCAAGCGTTCGCACTCGGGGCTTGGGTTTATAGACTCATCTGAAAGACTTCTGGGACAGTGAAGTCAGAACTAACATTAACTTTGAGGCAAAATCCCCTAAAACAGGCGCTTCTGTGGTGGCTTGACCCCACGCCTTCAGAACACAAGCGCAACGCTCTGACCGCTAGGCTATATCCCCCCCCCCCCCTCAAAGGCGTACGTCTTTCCGCCAAAGTCAAATCACTTTGTAGAGTGTTAATTGCGCTTTCATCAGCCCAATCACCTCCTTGAGTTTTTAACGTGTTGCGTAAGATGTTCTACGTGCGTTCACACACAGAACTTTGGTTTTATCTCTCATTTGAAGGACTTGGATTGGGGTTTTAACGTGTACCCAATACCATCTTAGCGTATTCGATCTCCGTTTATAATCTTATCCGAACTTTCTTGTGATCAAGGAGGTACAAATATCATGAGGATGACATAGTTCAATGGTCAGAGCATTCGCTTTCCCCAAGCCAACGTTAAGCAGTATCGAGCGTGGTAACCAAGTGGATGCATGACCGTTTGCCCACCTTGATTTCAACACAGTCCCCCAGTTCACCCAGCTGTAAATGAATACCTGCCCTCTTTAGGATCAGGGAAGGTAAAGCAGTGAGGGAGAGGAGATGGGCGCCGCCCTCAATATGCTGGCCCCTAGAGAAGCTGAGGTCTCTGACGCCTCGCTCCCCTACGACCACATAAGTTATGGGACACCTTTACCCCCTTTTTTTTTTACCAATATCAACATCAGAGGGGAAAAAATCCCCTTAAACGGACACTTCAACCGATATTTTTTTCTTTTATTTTCCTCAGCTAGAGGTCTGTGATTCACCAATGATGAGATATTTTGCGAATGCGACAGGAATCTTTTTTGTCCCTCACCATTTAGGTAGCCACATTCCTACTTCGGGGATGACCAACTCGCACTCCCTGTTACCATTGGGTCATGAGGAGCAATGTTCAAACCACTCAATTATTTCACATTATTTTGCATGTATGGTCAGGGTAAAAACCACAAGTGTGTGATTTAGGAATCTAGTGGTTTAACCATTCATTTTAGGAAAAGAGAAATCGATGGTTTTAAACTTTTTAGAGCCAGAAATGTGTCTGCAATACAACGCAACATACTACAAGACGCCACAATAGAATACAACCAAATGCAACAGACTACAAGACGCCACAATAGAATACAACCAAATGCAACAGACTACAAGACGCCACAATAGAATACAAACAAATGCAACAGACTACAAGACGCCACAATAGAATACAGCCAACTGCAATAGACTACAATGCGATACACACAATACAAAATAAATAATGCAATACAGCTCCACCCAATCAAATACAAAAGACGACAATGCAGTACAACAAAAGACGACAATGCAGTACAACAAAAGACGACAATGCAGTATAACAAAAGACGACAATGCAGTATAACAAAAGACGACAATGCAGTATAACAAAAGACGACAATGCAGTATAACAAAAGACGACAATGCAGTACAACAAAAGACGACAATGCAGTATAACAAAAGACGACAATGCAGTACAACAAAAGACGACAATGCAGCACAACAAAAGACGACAATGCAGTATAACAAAAGACGACAATGCAGTATAACAAAAGACGACAATGCAGTATAACAAAAGACGACAATGCAGTATAACAAAAGACGACAATGCAGTATAACAAAAGACGACAATGCAGTATAACAAAAGACGACAATGCCGTATAACAAAAGACGACAATGCAGTATAACAAAAGACGACAATGCAGTATAACAAAAGACGACAATGCAGTATAACAAAAGACGACAATGCAGTATAACAAAAGACGACAATGCAGTATAACAAAAGACGACAATGCAGTATAACAAAAGACGACAATGCAGCACAACAAAAGACGACAATGCAGTATAACAAAAGACGATAATGCAGTACAACAAAAGACGACAATGCAGTATAACAAAAGACGACAATGCAGTATAACAAAAGACGACAATGCAGTATAACAAATGACGACAATGCAGTATAACAAAAGACGACAATGCAGTATAACAAAAGACGACAATGCAGTATAACAAAAGACGATAATGCAGCCCAACAAAACAAAGCACAAGTAGCTCATTAGAATCTCCTTTAATCGTTAGTTTTGCTCGTTCTAAAAGTTTGCTCGTTTAAATCAGCTAGTAGTGAATGGAAGTTTAAACAAGGGGAAAAAAACCAATGCAATGCAATCAAGCACAGTACATTACAGGTGCACGGGATAGCCTAGTGGTCAAAACATTGCGCTTGAAATTTGACGACCCGGGTTCAGTTCCCGTTCGAGGGGATTTTTCCCTTGGAGTTGACATCAGTGTTGGCTCCACTCTCCCCAGAAGTCCTTCGGATGAGACTCTAAACCGAGGCCCCGTGTGCGAAGGTATGCAGAACATCTTGTGCACACGTTTAATCCTGTTCCGCTTTTCGTGAGAATAGGCCATTGTGTGCCGGTGGGAATAGATGACAAGATTTACAAAACTACATACGCACGGGGGCTGGTGTAAAAAAAAAAACATATGAGTGCTTATTCCATTATTTTCGATATAGAAAAAACAAATCAATAAATGAATAAATAAATAAATAAATAAATAAATAAATAAATAAATAAATAAATAAATAAGTAAGTAAATAACACAACGCAATACAATATCACTCAATACAATCAAAGAATAATTATGATAGACTACAATACCACGCACCATACTACAACACGCCACAAAGCAATAAATCACAGCACAACACAACACAGCACTGTACAAAGCAGTGTCACGCAATGCCACACAATACAGTGTCACGCAATGCCACACAATACAGTGTTATGCAACACAATGCTTTACTGTGATAATTATACAACACAACATATTTTTATCCCGAAACAACACCCCATGCTTTGTTTTGCATTGGATTGTGTTTCTATTGTATTGCATTGTGTTATATTGTATTGCATTGTGTTCTATTGTATTGCATTGTGTTCTATTGTATTGCATTGTGTTCTATTGTATTGCATTGTGTTCTATTGTATTGCATAGGATTGTGTTCTATTGTATTGCATTGCTGTTTTATTGTATTGCATAGGATTGTGTTCTATTGCATTGCATAGGATCGTGTTCTATTGTATGGCATTGTGTTCTATTGTATTGCATACGATTGTGTTCTATTGCATTGTATTGGACTGTGTTCTTTTGTATTACATTAGATTGTGTTCTATTGTACTGCATTGGATTGTATTGTACTGCATTGTATTATGTTGTACTGCATTGTATTGTGCTGTGTTCTATTGTACTGCATTGCATTGTGCTCTGTTGTACTACATCGTGTTGTATTGTACTGTATTGTATTGTGTTGTTTTGTACTCTATTGTATTGTGTTGTGTTGTACTGCATTGTATTGTGTTGTGTTGTACTGCACTGTGTTGTGTTGTGTTGTGTTGTATTGCATTATATTGTATTTTTTGCACTGTATTGTACTGTATTGTATTGGGCTGTGTTTTATTGTACCGAATTGTCATGTGTTGGTATGTGTTGTTTTGTATCGTGTTGTGTTGTGTGCAGTGTATTGTACGCATTGTATTGTAGTGTATTACATTGCATTGTATTGTATTGTATACCATTCTACATATGTATATATCTATATGAGTAGCGCAACCTTTTATATTTGTTATTATTTTCATGTCTGCATTAGCACGTGTTTCCCTATGAGGGTGCCTTTTTTCAGAATGTTGCCACTGTACTGGAGACTTAGTGCTGTGGGCACTTTTACGTGTCCAAAACGTGTGCTGCACAAGGGAGTTCATCATCTTCTTAACAGAAAAACTAGCACCCAGACCACTACTCAAGGTCTAGTGAATGAGTGGGTGTGGAGAGACCAGATTCAAACGAGGACTGAACCCCCAACCTCTCCATTTCCAGTCAGTTCGTTACTTCTAGACGACTGGTACTCCACAAATGCACAAAACAACTAAAGGTAAAAAGGTAAAGGTGTCCCATAACCTGTGTCGTCGTGGGGAAGCAAGGCGTCAGAGACCTCATCTTCTCTAGAGGCAAGCATATCGAGGGTGGCGCCCATCTCCTCTCCCTCGCTGCTTTACCTTCTCTGACCCTAAAGAGGCAGGTGCCTATTTACAGCTGGGTGAACTGGGGGGACTGTACTGAAACCAAGGCGTACAAACGGTCACCCATCCCATTGGTAACCACGCTCGATGCTGCTTAACATTGGCTGGGAGGGAAGCGAATGCTTTGACCACTGAGCTATCACAAGAACAACACTTGCTAAACATTGAACTCTCACCTTTCAGCGATTCACAGACGGCGGGTCTTCAAAACAAGTGGACATCCTGTGCCACATAAGAAAAACAAGTCTCCGGCTGGGATCTTCACCATCTTTGTTTATTTACACGGGATGCTCCAGTAGAAAAGCAAGCAGATAAGTAATAAAACAAAATTCTGTCACAGTGATGCTTCTAGTGTTGAATTTTTACGGGCAGAAAGCTTCCACGCTCTGACACAAGGATAAAAGTGTTAAATGAAAAAGTAAACGATAAACAAAAGATTGTGGTGTACACTCAAAACACTCTCACTCCTGAAGCAAAATCACCGTTTATTATCACATACACTCTTTTTCTTAATCTTTAAGTGAAATTATCTGTTTTTGTCAAAAGTAGAAATATTAACAGAATTTGGCTGTGTCTTCTTGTTGTTTTTTTAATCTGATACAACTAACGCAAATACTGAATTATACAGATGTTTATGTACACTATGTCAATAAAAAAAATGATAAGTGTATTTTTTGCGTCTCAAAAGTAAACTAGAACTTGTGTTCTCTTAGATACAATGTGTATATGGTGTTTGTGAAGTCTCACTTTTAAAAAAAATCAGACCACTTCAGACAGAAAGTTTGTAAATACTCCTATAAACACAAAATTTAACAAACACTCGTCTCTCTTCCAGCTTCTCTAAAAGTCACAACATGAAAAAAAAAATGAAATAACACACATCTGTGCTTGATAGTAACAGCAACACAATGCTGATCCTGTGAAAAAGGACCAGATAAACCCGTCACCCTTCACACGATCCACAGCAGACGAAGTGGATGGGGATGGGAGGAAGGCTGTTGATGATCGCACCAGACACTTGTGTCGTCTGCTCAGCGCGCGCCACTGGCTGACCGCAAAGTGACGTGGATGTGTGGACCCTCCCTCCCCCTCCCTCCCCTTCCCTCCCTCCCTCGCCATAGCACGTGCAGCGCGGAAGGTGCTTGTATGGAACTGAGAGACGGGAAAGGGGGGGTGGGGGGTGGGGGGAGGTGGATGGCTGGGTGGCTTCTGCTTAATCCTCCCGTCGTCTCTTTTTCTTTTTCTTTCTCCTCCTCCTCCTCCTCCTCCTCCTCCTCTTCCTTCTTCATCATCATCATCATCATCATCATCATCATCTTCTTCTTCTTCTTCTTCTTCTTCTTCTTCTTCTTCTTCTTCTTCTTCTTCTTCTTCTTCTTCTTCTTCTTCTTCGCAATTCATCTTGTTTGCAATTCTTCTTCTTCTTCGCAATTCTTCTCCTTTTTCTTCCTCCTCCTCCTTCTTCTTCTTCTTTTTCTTCATCGCAATTCTTCTTCTTCCTTTTTTTCTTCATCATCATCCTCTTCCTCTTTTTCTTCCTTTTCTTTTCCTCTTCATCTTCCTCTTTTTCTTCCTTTTCTTCGTCCTCATTGCTGTTCTTCTTCTTCGTCGTCGTCTCTGTCTCCTCTTTCTCCTGTTGTATCCTTCTGAATGCCTGTCTTTCTTTCTCTCTTTTCTCAGCCTTCTTCTTCTTCTTCTCCTTTATCTTCTCATCCGTTTTCTTTTCTCTCTATCTGTCTGGCTGGCTGGCTGACTTTCTTCTGTTTTTCCTTCTTCTGTTATTCTTCTTGAAACAGTCTTTATTTCATCATCGCATTAATACAAGAAGAAAGAAATGAATGACTTATGCTTCTTTTCCTCCTCCTCCTCCTCCTCCTCTCTCTCTCTCTCTCTCTCTCTCTCTCTCTCTCTCTCTCTCTCTCTCTCTCTCTCTCTCTCTCTCTCTCTCTCTCTCTCTCTCTCTCTTTCTCTCTCTCTCTCTCTCTCTCTCTCTCTCTCTCTCTCTCTCTCTCTCTCTCTCTCTCTCTCTCTCTCTCTGTCTCTCTCTCTCTCTGTCTGTCTGTCTGTCTGTCTGTCTGCCTGTCATTCTATCTGTCAGTATGTCTGTCTGTCTTTCTGTCCCCCAAACTGTCATTCTATCCGTCTCTCTGTCACTATGTCTGTCTCTCTTTATTTCTGTCTCCTGTCATTCTCTCTATCTGTCACTATGTCTATCTATCTGTCGTTCTCTCTCTGTGCC
>CM060324.1:429769-432269 GCA_030674155.1 Stramonita haemastoma | reverse complement strand
ATCCTTCAGATCGATTCAAGCCTCATGCATTCACCAACACACACACACACACACACACACACACACACACACACACACACACACACACACACACACACACACACACACACACACACACACACCACACACACAACACCCACCCACCCACCCACCCCCCACACACACACACACACACACACACAACACACACACAACACACACACACACACACCACACCACACACCACACACACACACACACACCTCCAAACACACACCACCACCCCTCCTCCACACCACACACACACACACACACAACCCCCCCCCCCCCCCACACACACACACATACACAACCCCCCCCCCCCCCCCCCCACACCCACACCCCACACCCACACAACCCCCCCCTCCCCCCCCCCACACACAACACACACAATCGGTGATTCAGATGTAGTTCTTCCAATCGGTCAGTCACAAGAGACCGGACAAGAACAAAAGGCAGTTTGCCATGGTGAATGAATAGCCATCCATGTCTTGTTCCGTTCACTGTGTTCCAGAGCACAGAGGAGACCCTGGCTGCTGATGGGGGTACTTGGCTTGGCTGCAGAGCTCCGCGTAGGCCTATCATGTTGGCCAAACTGACGGTATCTGTGTGACCATGTGTAAAGTACGAGGGTGAAACTGATACCCCCAAGCAACCCACCCATATACACACAGAGACACACAGACAGACACACAGACACACAGACACACAGACACAGACACAGACACAGACACAGACACACAGACACACACAGACACACACACACACACACACACACACACACACACACACACACACACACACACACACACACACACACACACACCACACACACACACACACACATATGCTCTCCCACGACCACCACCTTACCTTATCTTTTTTGTAGTTGTTGATTTCGTTGTTTCTGTGTTTCTGTTTGTTTAAGGGCTAAATGCTTGTTTGTTTGTTTGTTTGTTTGTTTTACTGGCTTGCTTACTTGCATGCCTGTACATACAAATTTCATAGAAAAATATTAAAAAGTACCCAAACAAGCCAAATGATGATTTGGGTACTTGCGCTTAGGTGATAGTGCCGCTTTAGTCGTCTTTGTAGTTTTGCGCTTTTTTGTAGGGGTAGTAGTGGTGTTTGGCTTTTTTCTTTCTTTCTTTTTGACATAAGTTTATGCTCCTGTCCCACTAGAAGCAGCCCAAGGCGCAATGTTTTGGAGTTTTTTTAAAGAATTTTTCTCGATTATCTAGATTACCTTTTAGGAATATGGGATCATTTTATGCCCCCCCCCCCCCCCCCCCCCAACAAAAAAAAAAAGAGAAAATTGAAATGTATCCCATATAGGTCTTTTTCTTTCCTCAGCTAGAGCTCCGAGGTTCATTAATAGTGAGATTTTTTTTCAAATGCAACTGTTTTCCCCTCCATTAAGGTAGCCGCATTCCGACTTCGGGGAAATATGAGGTCTATGTATTATACAACTGTCTCAGGATTTTGGAAGGGCTGTCAAAAGTGTTTGTGATGACGGAGAATTCAGAGAAAAGAGAAACACAGGCTCTCTTTTTGACCGTCAGTTTTAAAGGTAGGGCTATTATTCCACGATTCACAGCCATGTTCCATGTTGTAGCGTGCTGAATTTCTTTGTGTAAAGTACGTCTTTCTCTTGTTTGGGTTTTTTTTTTATTCTTTCTTTTGTTTTGAAGACAATTGAATACATTTAATTGATATTTGTCTTATCATACAAAATGTTATGACAATTTGGTTTGTGTCATAAAAATGCGTGTGCGTGTGTGTGTGTGTGTGTGTTGTGTGTGTGTGTGTGTGTGTGTGTGTGTGTGTGTGTGTGTGTTGTGTGTGTGTGTGTGTGTGTGTGTGTGTGTGTGTATGTGTGTGTGTGTGTGTGTTCACGTCCGTGGAAGGGGGGGGGATCTTGAAATAGGAACTATTGGTCTTGAAGTATGTGTTTATGTTTGTGTATGGTGTGAGAGAGAGAGGGGAGGAGGGAGGGAGAAAGGGTGAGAGAAACAGAGACAGACAGGCAGAGACAGAGAGAGTAGCCACAGGCAGGCAGACAGAGGCGAGGGAACTGGAAAGTGAGAACCCCACAGCTTAGAAAAACGATTTCAGATTATGTAAAAAAAAATATAATAATAAAAGTAAAGATAAAACTCCATAATTTAAGAACAACCAATATCAAAATCAGGCTTGAAATCATTGACACTGAATGAAAATCCAATCCCTTTATGACGACAACATCAACTTTTTATTATCTCCATCAGACAAAAGCGAACACCCCCCACCCCCCACCCCCACCCACTCAACAGATTTTCACCACAGATTTGGAGGGGGGAGGGGGGGGGTTGAAAATCACACAAAGGGGACACACTTCAAACTCCACTAGTTCTCAAATCTTTACCGCGCGTAGGCTACTGTATCATATTTCGACAACCAGGCCACTATCAAAGTGAACTGAATCCCTTAAGTTCTTCCATCG
>CM060324.1:412269-424769 GCA_030674155.1 Stramonita haemastoma | reverse complement strand
AGTTCAGTAGATGGAGAGACAAGATGAACATTCTGACTGGCAAAGATCTGAGGCAAAAATTGCAAGACGAAGGTGTCAGGGTGGCCAACGACCTGACCAGGGCACAGGCGCAGATGGTGGCTGCAGCACGCATGGAGGGGAAGAGGGCGTACTTCCACAGGGGGAAGATGGTGATTGGGCCCAGCCTGCCAGACCCCCGATCCTACGCTGAGGTGGTGGAGAGTGGGGGTGCACATCAGTCCTCCACGCCTGTCCCCTCCTCACAACGCAGTCAACACGGGGATTCCCCTTTCCTCACCGGTGGAGGGAGCGTGACGTCAGAGGGTGGCCCCACGCCTGGCAGCCGACAGAAGATGACGAGCGGCAGGCCCCCTTCTCCCTCCTCCTCTCGCTCTGGGCCACGGACAGCACGGGACCACTACAGGCGTGACGTCACCGAAGGCAGTACGGGTGGGCGTTTCCATGGCAACCACGGGGCGACTCCACGAGGTGAACGCCACAGCTCAGCGCCGGTTGGCGGGGATTCCCCCGCTGTGGACGTGGCGTGTCCTGCTGACGGTGAGGGGCGTGCTGCACGTGACGGGCCTCTGTCCTACCAGCAGACGGGTATGCGGGATTTCCTGCGTAACCCTCCGCGCAAGTCGTCTGCTCGCGGCAAAGTAGCCAGTGACAACAACAAAAACTGTCGCAGGAGTCAGCGCCCTAGCAGCTTGAGGAAGAGCTAGGACAGGCCCGGCCATCCATGTCAATACACATTTTTGAATTATAATGTAGAAAACTTGTACAGTAAATTAAAAGATGTATCCTTTATAAACTATGTAAATAAGTTCGATTTTGTTTGCCTCACAGAAACTTTTCTTGACTCTAATTTCGATTACAGTGGTGTTTTTCTTGATTATCTAAAGTTTTATGTCCCTGCTAAAAAACTTTCACATCATGGAAGGAATTCTGGAGGAGTGTTGTTATTAGTGAGAAAGACTTTAGAAAAATATGTTGAAGAAATTAAAATAGAGTGCGACAACACTGTTGCTATTAGAGTAGACAAAAGTATTTTCAATTTAGAAAAAGATGTTATTTTGATAGCGTGCTATGTCGTGCCAGAAGGTGGTCCTATTTACAATGAAAAACTAATTAAGGATGGTGTTGTATTATTAGAGGAAGCATTATTGCAGTATTTTCAAAAAAATGATTTTCATTTCATGATTTTAGGAGACTTGAATGCCAGGACAGGTCAAGAACAAGCCGACATTGAAGTCATGTCAAATTATATGGATGATGTTGAGTGTGACAATATGAATGATGAACTTTGTGTGCGTGCTTCTAAAGATGACATGATAAACAATTTTGGCAGGTCTTTGTTAGATTTATGCTTTATGTTTGACATGGGGATTCTGAATGGTTGTTGTGAGGGAGATAGGGAAGGGGAGTATACATTTGTTTCTCCTAATGGATGCAGTGTAATTGACTATTTTCTTGTTCCTAGTGAAATATTATCATGTTTTGATATGTGTATTGGAGAATGTGTTTATTCATGGCACCTCCCTGTTGAAACAACATGGAAAGTAAATAATGAATGCACCAGTATTGAAAGTAGAGAACAAGAGAGTGTAGAAAAAATCATATGGTCAGAAGATTTTGTAGAAATATATAAACAAGAGCTTAATAGTGCAGAATTTCAAGAAAGCATAGAAGTAGCTTCCCAACTATTGAACACAGATATAAATGATAGCTTAGATCAGTTTGTTAAAGCCTTATGTGAAGCTGCTGCATGCATGGTTAGAACAGTTAGTAAAGGTAGAAAAAAATGTAATGACTGGTTTGATGCTGAATGTGAAAGAAAGAAACAAGAAGTTAAGAGATTATTAAAAAGATTTCAACGTTGTAAAACAAATGAGGATAAAACAGAAAAAAGACAAATTTACACTAATGCTAGAAAAGAATACATCCATTTAAGAAAAACAAAAGAAAAAGATTTTAACAATAAGAGATTAGAGAAACTTGAAACTTCTTCTAAGGACTCCAAAACGTTTTGGTCTGTTATTAGATCGGTTAACCGTAAGTCACTAGTAAATAATGATATAACTATTCAACAGTGGTATGATCACTTTTTGAAGGTCTTTAATGACTTTAATTGTGCAGAAACACAAGAGAATGTGGATGTACTACAGGAAGATGAAATATTTGAACCATTGTTTAACAATGCTATATCTCATAATGAGATTTTTGATGCTATTAAACATTTAAAAACAGGAAAAAGTGCTGGTCCAGATAAAATAATTGGAGAAATGCTCAAGTTCACTAACTCCACAGTAATTACTTTTCTTGCTCAGCTATTTAACCATCTGTTTGAAACAGGTACTTTCCCTTTAGAGTGGGCCAAATCCGTAATAATTCCAATTCATAAAAAAGGTGATATTAATAATCCTGACAACTATCGTGGAGTAGCTCTCACAAGTATATTAAGTAAACTTTACACTTACATTTTGAATAAAAGATTAACTGAATGGGCAGATAATGAAGACAAATTAATTGAAGAGCAAGCAGGCTTTAGAGCAAAGTACAGCACTGTAGATCATATATTTACTTTATACTCTCTTGTTCAAAAACATTTGCTTTCCAGTAAAAAATTATACGTTGCCTTTGTGGACTTTAGAAAGGCCTTCGATTCTGTGAATAGAAATATATTATGGAATGTACTCCGAAAAATTGGTGTTAATGGTAAACTTTATTCCGCCCTTAGAGCTATTTATGATTCAGTTTTAGCATGTGTGCGTGCAGGGAACAAATATTCCGATTTTTTTGAATGCCCCAAGGGAGTGAAGCAGGGTTGTATCTTAAGTCCACAAATGTTTTCATTTTTTATAAATGAACTAGCTATTGAGCTATCTAAAAAAGGAAAGCACGGTATTCAAATGATTCCTGGAGCAATTGAGGTATTTTTACTACTTTTTGCTGATGATATTATTCTTTTGTCTGAGACTGTTATTGGTTTACAAAATCAGTTAAATATCTTAAAAGAGGAAGCAGATCGTTTTGATTTATCAGTAAATATGGATAAAACAAACATTATTGTTTTTAGAATGGGTGGACATTTATCAGTTCATGAAAAATGGTTTTATGGGAATGCTGAAGTCAAAATAGCGAATACTTATAAATATTTAGGGATGATATTTTCAACAAGGCTAAGTTTAAATTTTGCATGGGAAGAATCTTGTAGGAAGGGAAAAAAGGTGTAATAGAAATTTTAAAAACACTACGAAAGCTTAGTACGATAGACTGTTCCCTTTTCTGGAAATTGTTTGACACACAAATTGAGCCTTTGCTTACATACGCTTCAGAAATATGGGGATTTAAGGTAAATACACAAATGGAAAAAGTTCACACATATGCCATGAAACGTTTTTTAAATGTACCAATACATTCATCTAATACTGTTCTTTATGGAGAGACAGGAAGATATCCTTTATATATAAGAACTTTTGTGAAAGGTATTAAATATTGGTTAAAACTGTTGAAACTTCCACAAACACGTTTGTGCAGACAGTCGTATGAAATGTTGATTATACAGATGGAATTGGGTAAAGAGAACTGGGCATATCAGGTTAAAAGAGTTTTGTCGGAACATGGCTTTGGGATTGTGTGGATGTCTCAGGAAGTAGGTAGTGAACGTCAGTTTCTTTCCGAATTTAAAGATAGGCTTATTTGCTCTTTTAAGCAAAACTGGCATTCAGATATGGAAAGTAAAAATAAATATAGCTGGTTCTTTTCTTTCAAATCCGTCTTTCAGACGGAAAAATATCTAAAAGTAATTAATGATAAATGGCACAGGATTAATTATGCTCGATTCAGATTAAGAACTTTGGGTTTTAATGCTAATAAAACATGGTTTCAGACTGAGACATCCATACAGTTACCATGTCCATTATGTGGTCATAATGTTGATGATGAAGTTCATTTTCTGTTCCAATGTAAAGCATATGAAACGATACGTACTAAACATACTTTTCTAAGTCTACAATCTGCAGAAATTCAAGATATTGTTTCTATTTTGTCATCTGAAAATGAACATGTGATTAAATCTGTTGCTAAGTTTATAGCAGAAGCACAAAAGTTAAGACAAAGCCAAGTCACCACCAATTGTATTAACACGAACTGATATAGTAATAGGAGCAATGTATTCTCGAGAAAGCAGATTTCAAAAAGGTTGATATCTATCATATGTAATTTGAATGGATGGTCGATCCGAAAATGGTCGTTTGTTATTACATTTCAGTTTACTTTTTCTTTTTTTCTTTGCTTTGCATGTACTAGGTGTTTTGTAACTGTATAGACGTCAATGTTATAGTTAGGTTGTTACAAGTGGATGGATCATTTCTTTTTTGCCAAATTCAATTGTATTGATTACGTATTTTACTTTTTGTTTACTGTTTCTAAAAAAATATATATATATTTGTGTTACCTCCCTTGTCAAAAGGCCTAGTTGGGCAATGACAATAAATTGTTAAAGCGTTAAAAAAAGCGTCTCTCTCTCTCTCTCTCTCTCTCTCTCTCTCTCTCTCTCTCTCTCTCTCTCTCTCTCTCTCTCTCTCTCTCTCCCCTCTCTCTCTCTCTCTCTAAAAGTTTGCCTGAATTTTTTTTGTCATTATTAATGATTACTGATGACATATTTTCTGTATCATGAATGCTCTTTCTGTTTTTCATATCCATAATTTGTGTTTTTCATTGTGTAACGAATTTGTGTTGTGAATTTATCTGCAAGTTTTGGTTTTGTTAAATTACATGTACCTTTTTTTCGGGGGGGGGGGTGTCTTCAAATAAAATCTTGAATCTTGAATCTGCTGGGCTACAAGCAATGAACAACAATGATCAAGAATCTGATCTATGGGAAACAACTCGTTAGTTTGTCAATTCAAAGATAATGTTGTCTCCCTTAGCAACGGCCGGTCTTGTCGATGGGTTTTGCTTTGCTTTTCCACTTCTTTGAATACAATTATCAGTTATTTAGTTAATTACTCTGTGTGTGTGTGTGTGTGTGTGTGTGTGTGTGTGTGTGTGTGTGTGTGTGTGTGTGTGTGTGTGTGTGTGTGTGTGTGTGTTTGACAAGTTTCCCAAGACAGACATCGAAACTTTTGGGAGAAGGTATTCGGCACTAATTTTTTATTTCATCTTATCCAGTCTCCAAAAGTGTGCATCTACGGTTGAAAATTCTTGCATTTTAAAGATTTTTCCTTGGTGGGAAATAGGCAGAACCCACCACCTATACTTTTTATAAGTATATGTATTATATTTTTGCCACTGTAGTCAGATGGGGATGTAGCTCAAGTGGTAGAGCGCTCGCTTAGCATGTGAGAGGTACGGGGATCGATACCCCGCATCTCCAGTTTTTTTTTCAACTTCATTAAAAAATGAATAGTAATTTTTATGTCTACATTCGTACATCAACACACACACACACACACACACTCTCGGCGACTTTTATTATTAAATCACACCTTGGCGAAAACAGGAGAAAATGAGCATATCCATGGATCTTGTGTTACAAAACACAAAAATGAAAAGGCCTATTCTTCTTGCCTTAAATATATATCATATACCCTATGATGGATCCTTACTTTACAACAAAAAATAAATAAATAAAAAGGAACCGATAGCAGATTTGATTTTAAAGATTCCGGAAAGAAAGGACTGTTGGAAAATTACTTGAATTTTTACTGCATTACTGCCATCTTGATGACCTTACATTTCTTGTTTGGTTTGCCACATACTGTGTTTCTTGAATGTTACTACTGTGTGTTGGTTGATTCTTAGTCTGTCTTACAAAGTCCTGAGAATTCTAGCCTAGATGTTATTTTATTATTTGTTTTATTTATTCATTCTTTTATATCGAGGAAAATGGAATAGGCACTCATGTGCTTTTTTTACATCCAGTCCCCGTGTGTATGCAGTTTTTATCAATCGTGTCATCTGTTCCCACCGGCACACGATGGCCTACTCTTACAAAAAGCGCAACAGGATTTAACGTGTGCTCAAGATGTTCTGCGTGCGTTTGCACACCGGGCCTCGGATTATAGTCTCATTCGAAGGACTTTTGGGGGGAATGGAGTCAGCACTGATGTTAACTCCAGAGGAAAAATCCCCTCGAACGGGAATCGAGCCCGGGTCGTCAAATTGCCAGCACAATGTTCTGACCATTAGGCTATCCCGTCCCCCTACAGAAATCAGTCATTGAGTACATCTCCTCATTTTACAGGAGCAGCAGTTTTACACTTTGTTGAATTCTTTCTTTATCATTAAGTCCTTCGGATGATGCTGTAAACCGATGTTCTGTGTACAAACGCAGGCAGAAGATCTTGCGCACACGTTAAAACCTGTTACGCTTTTTGGAAGAGTGCCAGTGGGGACGGATAACAAAAGTTATAAAAACTGCATACACACATGAACTTGATGTAATTTTTAAAAAGATTTTTTTATAAATAATAATAATAATAATAATAATAATAATAATAATAATAATAAATAATAATAATAATAATAATAATAATAATAATAATAATAAAACATGAGTGTTTATTTCATTATCCTCGACAGAAAGAAATAAAGACAGAAATATAAAAATATATATATATTTTATGTTTTAATGAAAATAGTTGAAGATGCAACTTGAAATTTTAAACCTTGTCTTCTGTGCATAGATATGATGATGATGACAACAACAATGACATGGACACATGTGGTTGGTGATTCAAGGGACGTAGTCTGTTTGACTTATGAGGTAGACTTGTTATGTCCCTTACACCATTGTCCCTGCAGATTTGCTTGTTTGTGCTCGTAAAGCTGACAGTTTTCGAACTTAGTCCGAGAGCCAGTCTATGTAAAAGTACTAGAACCTTGTTTTTCGTCATAAAGTTTTTTTCTTTGGTGATTCTGCTTCCTCAGGGTCTCTAGACTTCATATCAGTCGGGGGCCAACTTGTATCTTATGGGCATAACTTTTTATGCTGGTTCAAATACACACACCCCTCTCATGCAAGAGTGGTGGCTGAGCGACTCGTGGATGAGTCGACCTAGATTCGCGCAGGGGTGCCGACGCTAACAGTGCCTCTCGCAGTGATATTACAGGCTGCGCCGAAAGATGCGCAGCGCGGCCTGCTTCCCCCCTATCTGATATGGACTACGCTTGTTAAGGAATGCGCTGCTAGCAGACGATGCTAGACACACCTGCTATGTGTACTGAAAACAAAGAGTTGAGCGTCAAATACACCATCACGAAAGGTCGCACGATGTGTTAATGGCCTGAAAATGAAAGACGAGTGTTTCTCTCTTCAACACTGGACCCATAAGTACTGAAATAAGTGTAGTTTACTGGTATTAGATCTATTGGAATGTTAATAGAGATCAGTCTGCGATGCCAGTGATCCACCAACACATGCAGCACTTTCACTTTATTCTTTTACATCGAGGATAATGGGATAAGCACTCTTGTGCTTTTTTACATCCAGTCCTCGTGTGTATGCAGTTTTGTAAATGTCATCTGTTCCCACCGGCACATGATGGCCTACTCTTACGAAAAGCGGAACAGGATTTAACGTGTGCGCAAGATGTTCTGCATGGGTTTTTTTTTTAGCTGTTTTATAAAACTATGCTCAGTGTTTTGAGAATTCTTGATGATTCATTTGGGTGGAGGGGGTAGAAAGAGAGAGTAGAGAGAGAGGAGGGGATATTTATGAGGTGGGAGTGAGGTGGAATGCAAAGCATATTTTGATATTAAAGAAGTCAGCCATTACACCCAACATCTAAACGCTTGTGTATAGATCTTCACGTTTGTGAGGACGTGATGCGATCATTCTGGTTCACACACACACACACACACACACACACACACACACACACACACACACACACACACACACACACACACACACACACACACACTGTCTCACTACTGTGACTCTTAGTACACACACTAATGTGATCTCTATTTCTTATTTTCAGACATGGAGTTGTTTTTTTCTGTCAAAGAAAGAACCCACTTCTAATCGAATCTACACGGATAAGTAGTTTTCAGGAAGCAAGCCGGCAGCGAGATGATAGACTCAGTCAAAGGCTTCCAGAAGATGCAGAGTTCATACTGTGTCACAAGAACTGTATGAGCACATAAATTATTGTTCCAAAGACCATATTCAGCGTCTGTTAAAAAAGAGAAAGACTGACGTACTCTCTGAAGAAGAACAGAAACGTCTTAGGGGCAGACCTAGTTCTTTTAATTTTCGTGAACATTGTTCCTTTCTGAAGGTACTTAGTTGATTTGTTAGTTAGTTAGTTAGTTAGTTAGTTAGTTAGTTATAGTGCTGTGTGTGTGTGTGTGTGTGTGTGTGTGTGTGTGTGTGTGTGTGTGTGTGTGTGTGTGTGTGTGTGGCGCGCGCGCGCGCGCGCGCGTGCAATGATGATGACAATAACGATGATGATAGGCTCAAAAATGGTTTCCATAGATCTCTCTCTCTCTCTCTCTCTCTCTCTCTCTCTCTCTCTCTCTCTCTCTCTCTCTCTCTCTTCTCTCTCTCTCTCTCTCTCTCTCTCTCTCTGTGTGTGTGTGTGTGTGTGTGTGTGTGTGTGTGTGTGTGTGTGTGTGTGTGTGTGTGTGTGTGTGTGTGTGTGAATGAATCCACCTTTGCCATATGGGCCTTTTTACAAAGCACGCTGACCCAGCTATTGAACTACCTCCAGGAAATCAAAGAAGGGGTGTTCAGACAGTTGTCAACACACACAAAGAAGAGCGCCACACACGCATCAAGGATGCTGCTGCTGACAAAGCAAAGATTCAGAGACACTGTCTACCGCATTGACATCCTGGACACCAGCAAACATCCTGACACAGGCCTCATCAACGTGTTTTCTGGCCGCGTCATTGATGACCCAACTGTCAATGTCCATGAGGCAGTAGAGGTGGGTGCTGCAGAACAAAGGGCGTTTGAGGGTGAATGGCCTGCCAGTTTCCACCTCAAGCTCACAAAGAAAGTGAAGAACATGGCTGCAGTCATGAAAGTGACTATAAAACATTCTAAAGTGGACACAGCTATTAACATTGAATTCATATATGAACGCGTTCTTGGCATTATGGCGACTTCCAGGGAATCCATTTCTGTTGAGACCTTGTTTTCCCATGAGCTAGCTCTACAACCTACAGCCCTTTTTGACGAGAATGGTGACATGAGGACAACTAGCAAGGCTGCTCTGAAGAACAAAATACAGATTCTGTCTGGTGTTCGCAACCAAGAACCTCCCACTGTTGTCATCCTAGATGGCTGTGCAATTTTGGGGACAGTACCTTGGCCTGCAGCTCCAGCTAAAGTCTCGGCTTTCATCACAGCTGCAGTTTCCAGCATTTTGCGATGAGTTCATTCAGCACCAGTGTCACATGTGGTCGTCGACAGATACTACAAACTGAGCACAAAGTCATGCTGTCGAACCATCCGTCAGAAGGGGACTAGTCGTGTGTACAACCTGACCGGAGTCTCCTCTGCCACAGCAAAGTGTCACGCTAAAAGTCACAGCCAACAAGGAACAACTGATACAAATGATCGTACATCGGCTTTGCAGCATGCAGCCTCCACCAGCAACATAACATTATGTTATCATCATTGCGCCAGACCCGAACACTATACACATGGGGTCTGGACTTCAGCAAGCCCCTCTGTATCAGGAAGAAGCTGATGTGCTGATGGTGTTTCATGTCATCAACGAATGGTCATTAGGACAGAGGAACATCAGGGTTGTTTCTGATGGCACCGATGTACTCGTCATCTTGGCCCATCATCTCTACATGAAGACCTAAGGACTGTCCCAGAGTATGACTCTCACCATCGAGTCGTGCAAATCCACACATAATGTCATAAGCGTCAACGACGTTACCAGAAAGCACGCAACCATAATGCCTATTCTGCTGGCAGCTCATGCACTGACTGGTTGCGACACAGTTTCTTCCTTTGCTGGAATTGGAAAGATGACAGTCCTCAAGAAGCTTGAAGTATTCTCTGATGAGCTGAAGCTTGGGAAGATGTCTGTACCTTTCCAGAAAATCTCTGAGTCATGCCTACAGTTCACTGATCTGCTCTATGGGGACGAGTCAGGGGCCAATCTGAACACCGTTCGAGCCAACCTTTTCAGGAAGAGGATTGCTGGAAAGAGACACATTCCCCCGAAATTGAGTCCCCTTCCTCCAATGATGGCAAGTCTTCAGGCCCACATCAAACGAGCACACTTTCAGGCTGTGCTGTGGCAAGCTGCAGGGGAGCCATCTCCTCCAGAGCTGGATCCTGTTGACTAGGGATGGCAGTTACACCAGTCAACACTCAGCCCAGCCCCTGGACTTGATGATCAACTGCCAGCTCCTGATGACGTGCTAGATCTGGTCAGTTGCAGCTGCAAAACTGGATGCAATACAGCACAGTGTACCTGCACCAAACTGTCTGCCATCTGTATGGCCTTTTGCAAATGCGAAGGAACACTTGCTTGCAATAATCCAATGACTGTCGTTGTCCCACCCTATGAGGATACATGAACTGTCTTCAGACGCCCTTCAGCCACTCTTGCTGTGAGAACTACCAGCAGACACTGGAGAGTGTTCCAGTGTTTTCTCCCTATTAAACAATTTAAGTGATTTCAATACTACGGTTTTTCAAGTGTATTGCGGATTAACATATTTGTGAAAACTTGGTGAATACTTTACATAGATGGTGGCCATCCTGATTTCTCTGAAGTAGCCATTTGTGACGCTCCACCACATAAAGAATCGCATTGCACTAGAGGTAAATTTTTAATTATTGACATGAAAAAAACAGACTGAAAATCGAACAATTCTATCAAAAGTTACTACAATTTGAAATAATAGACTGCAGGAAATGTCAAAATGAGAAATGGACAATTTTAGCATCCTAATAGGTGGTCAGATTGAGGGGTTCGCTATTTTCAAAGCACGTTTAAAGACAAAATGAAACAGAATTATGCCTTGATATTTTACTACAAGGTAGAATAAGTGCTATAGTTTTATAATAAATCAAAATCTCAAAATCGACCACCTCACCCCCTCCTGCCTTTAATGGCTCCTAGCGGAAAAATGGATTATGTGCTAAGCGACTCATTTCGTGGTGGAGTGTCACATTTTATCCAATATTTGATATGTATTTCATCAAGTGTGATTACTTTTTCTTCCATTGCATGGTATTTAGCCAAGTTTGTAGATTTTGTATGTCTTTAAATGCATGATACCCCTCACAACATCTTTCACTCTAATTCTACGGCGGCCATCTTGGATTTTCACTTCCAGACAAAAATGCCCAAAGTTTAGCGTCTGGCCCCCATCAGATTTGAAATCAGCAATGAAAACTCAGTTAGAATCACCAAAGAAAAAAACTTTATGACGCAAAACAAGCTTTTCCATCTGGCGCTCGGACTAACTGTAATTAATGTTCAGCGGACAGTTTTCGAACTGTAATTAACGTTCGGCTGACAGTTTTTGAACTGTAATTAACGTTCAGCTGACAGTTTTTGAACTGTAATTAATGTTTACCTGACAGTTTTGGAACTGTAATTAATGTTCAGCTGACAGTTTTTGAACTGTAATGTTCAGCTGACAGTTTTTGAACTGTAATTAATGTTTACCTGACAGTTTTTGAACTGTAATTAATGTTCAGCTGACAGTTTTTGAACTGTAATTAATGTTTACCTGACAGTTTTGGAACTGTAATGTTCAGCTGACAGTTTTGGAACTGTAATGTTCAGCTGACAGTTTTCAAACTGTAATGTTCAGCTGACAGTTTTTGAACTGTAATTAATGTTTACCTGACAGTTTTGGAACTGTAATTAATGTTCAGCTGACAGTTTTTTAACTGTAATTAATGTTTACCTGACAGTTTTGGAACTGTAATGTTCAGCGGACAGTTTTCGAACTGTAATTCATGTTCAGCTGACAGTTTTTGAACTGTAATTAATGTTAAGTTGACAGTTTTCGAACTGTAATTAATGTTCAGCAGACAGTTTTCCAACTGTAATGTTCAGCTGACAGTTTTCGAACTGTAATTAATGTTCAGCGGACAGTTTTCGAACTGTAATGTTCAGCGGACAGTTTTCGAACTGTAATTAATGTTCAGCGGACAGTTTTCGAACTGTAATTAATGTTTACCTGACAGTTTTCGAACTGTAATTAACGTTCAGCTAACAGTTTTTGAACTGTAATGTTCAGCTGACAGTTTTCGAACTGTAATGTTCAGCTGACAGTTTTCCAACTGTAATGTTCAGCGGACAGTTTTCCAACTGTAATATTCAGCGGACAGTTTTCGAACTGTAATTAATGTTTAGCTGACCTCTCAATGGCCAAGCTGGGAACAGAAGGGCAAAAAGAAAAAGGGCTGGGTCTTGGCACTGATTATCAAGTCAGGAAGCCTGTAAGCTTAAAGTATCTGGAGAGGGGTTGCAAGCTGAAGTAAACTATTGGTGTGTGTGTGT
>CM060324.1:397269-402269 GCA_030674155.1 Stramonita haemastoma | reverse complement strand
GAGGAGATGGGCGCCGCCCTCAACATGCTGGCCCTAGAAAAGCTGAGGTCTCTGATGCCTCGCTCCCTACGACCACACAGGTTATGGGACACCTTTACCTTTACCTTACCTTTGATAGGCAATGGTTGCTGTTTGAGCGTTCGACAACAAAGAAGACAATGCACAGAGAATCTGCTGGGCTTTCTTTGTTTGCAGCTTTATCTACTGTTTGCTGCTTTGTTTGGTTGCAGCTTTGTTTGTTTGCTGTTGCTCTCTCAGGCCTACCTCGTTTCTGCACCGCATGTAATAAATCTAATCTGAGAAAATGTGTGTGCTAGCTACTGCTACCACTCGTAAAACACAACAACCAGTTTTAATGAGCGTGGCTTTAATACGTAAAAAACGCACACACACGCCCACGCACGCACCTACGCATGCACGCACATGCACACACCCCACACACGCACGCACACACTCGCACGCAGCACGCACGCATACACACAACAACTTTGTAAAAAAAATTAAGGAAAGAAAAGAAAGAAAAACAAACACACGCACACCACACACACACACACACACAAACACACACCCCACACACACACACACACACACCACACACACACACACACACGCACGCACGCACGCCGCGCACACACACAACACACACACACACACACACCAGAGAGAGAGAGAGACGAAGACAGACAGACAGACAGACAGACAGACAGACAGAGACACAGACAGACAGACAGACAGACAGACAGACAGTTGACAGCAAACAGACAGACAGATAGACAAACCAGGCAAACAAACAGACAGACAGCAAACAGACAGACAGACAGATTATATGCATCATAACATCACCAGTGTCAGTCAGTCAGTAGGGCGATGTGAGACTTGACACTTCGGATTAAGCAGGAAGGTCAAAAAACGAATCAAATTCAAAACTGGTCAGGTTTGGCACTGATTCAAGATTTCAGTCCGCTTTGCTGAATTTGCTCTTTCCAGACAAAAGAACAGTGGGGGGGGGGGAAAGGATGGGGGTTGGGGGGTATGACAGCGGGAGTGTGGGGGGAGGGGGGAGAAGGGCGGAAGAGGAGGGGGGGTTTAGAAGGGGGATCAGGCAGACGAGGTTCGTGTGAGGTATATGGAATTTTATAACAGGTTACTAAGAACTTTGTAATCAATATCTTGTAAAATGTTAGTTCAGTCGTTGAACGGATCTCCCCCCCCCCCTCCACTCTCTTCTTTAATTCTACTCTCTCTCTCTCTCTCTTTCTCTTCTCTCTCTCTCTCTCTCTCTCTCTCTCTCTTCCTCTCTCCTCTCTCTCTTCTCTCTCTCTCTCTCTCCTCACACACACACACACACAAAACCACACACAACACACACACACACACACACACACACACATAATTGCGTGACTGTTCATGATTCAAAACTTCCATAACTTCAACAATCACAACAGTAAAAAAACTATGCAAGGCGATAACTATCATACATTAAAATGACTTCATCATCCATTCTTGCGATTTTAGATTTGGTACACATTGTTGTAGCCTACAGTACGTTTCGTGCATATGAAAAGTTTTGTTGTTGTTGTTGTTTTATTAAGAAAAAAAAAAACGAAAAGAAAAACTACACGACCGTAGGAGACTCGTTTGAGGTAGTTCGTCGTTGTTGTCATCAGTAAACGACAAAAAAGAATGCAGTGACTCATCTGCGCAGTTTGTAGTAGGTAGCAGGCACCCATCAGTCTCGGAAGACAATGGAGTTGCACTCTAGTCTTTAGAATGCAAAGCCTGGGTAAGTAAGTATGGAGGGCAAGCTGTTTTCCCATGCAGCAGACCCCCACCCCCCCCCCTCTCCATGCCACTGGAATGATCCATTGGAAAGGCAATGACCGATACGAATGGTTCCAGTACAGTCGCAGGAGCCACCAGAACGTTGCCATATACAAACCCCGAGCCGCCCTGGGGACTCCAAACTCCCCGATTTTTCCTCAGGGATGGTGTCTAAACACGACACCTGTGTGCATGCTGGGCTTTTATATATATATAAATTTTGTCATCCGCTCCCACAGGCACACAATGGCTCGCTCTTCCGAAAGGCGGGACGGGGTTTTAACGTGTTGCGTTAAGATGTTCTACTGCGTCGCACACAGAGCCTCGATTTATCGTCCCGTCCGATGACGTGCACAGTTTACAACCGTTAAATGAATCGATAGCTGTGGTATATACAGCAATGTACCCTGGGGTGAAAAAGAAAGAACCTTTTCTTTTAAAAAATCCAGATTTACCTGGGCAAGTAGCCTACATTGTTCTTGTTCCCAGACAAAGTGATGTTGAGCTGCTGAGATCTGTGAATCAATAACTACTGGACATCAAGACTTTAGTGTGTGTTGTGTGTGTGTGGTGTGTGTGTGTGGGTGTGTGTGTGTTTGTGTGTGTGTGTTGTAGTGTGTGTGTGTGTGTGTGTTGTAGTGTGTGTGTGTTATGTGTTGTGTATGTGTGTGTATGTGTGTGTGTGTGTGTGTGTGTTGTGTGTGTGTGTGTGTGTGTGTGTGTGTGTGTTGCGGGGTTGGGGGTTTGTGTGTGTGCATGTGTGTCTTATGTGTGTGTTTTATTATGTGTTTTGTGTGTGTGTGTATGTGTGTGTGTGTGTGTGTGTGTGTGTGTGTGTGTGTGTGTGTGAGAGAGAGAGAGAGAGACAGAGAGACAGAGAGACAGAGAGACAGAGAGAGACAGAGAGAGAAGAGAGATAACATCAGAGCTCATAACAGATGACACAGCCCACTGTTGTGCATTGGTGTCGTTTAAATGTGGAGTGTAGGGCCACTGTGACAGCGAGGGGGTGGTGATGGTGGTGGTGGTTTGGTGGGGGGGTTATATCAGACAGCGGGATTGGGTATATATATAAGCTACCAGTTGCTTTTTATTTGTTCTTTATATTTAAATTAAGTTAGATGACATCGATGCGTTACATAATTCAAGGCTTCATGGAAATTACAGAGATAAGAGGGGGGGAAAAAGGGCGAAACGCATGCACACATATCCCATGTACACAAAAATTGTGTGTTGTTTTGTGTGTGGTGTTTTGGGGTGTTTTGTGTGTAGTGTGGTGGTGTGTGTTTTTTGTGTATTCATTTGTATGTATGTATGTATGTTGTATGTATGTATGTATGTATGTATGTATGTATGTATGTTGTAGTATGTATGTATGTATGTATGTATGTATGTATTTTGTATGTATGTGCTTTGCGTACGTGCGTGCGTGGGCGTGTGTGTGTGGGGTGTGAGAGAGAGGGGGAAGGGGAGAGAGAGAGAGAGAGAGAGAGAGAGAGAGAGAGGGGGAGAGAGAGAGAGAGAAGAGAAAAGGGAACAGACAGACAGGACAGACAGACAGACAGAAGACAGACAGACACAGACACAGACAGAGCCAGACAGACAGCAACAGACAGACAGAGATTACAGATTGACGTGCAGATTTGGCGTGATGAGCTACGTTATCGTCATCAAGCAGACACGACAAAGGACTTCGTGATGTCATAGGACCGGATCCTGTAATCGATGACTGTGTTGTGGATAACCTCCTAGACACAGTCCTCGCTGTTATCTGCACTACTTAGGTGGGGCCTAGTATCACTGACAATAAACAGATTAGGGGACACTGTGACGGGGTGTGTGTTGGTCTTCTGTCGTCTGTCTGTCTGTCTGTCTGTTTTGTCTGTCTGTCTGTCTCTCTCTCTCTCTCTCTTCTCTCTCTCTCTCTCTCTCTCTCTCTCCTCTCTCTCTTCTCTCTCTCTCCCCTCTCTTCTGTGTGTGTTGTGTGTGGTGTGTGTGTGTGTGTGTGTGTGTGTGTGTGTGTGTGTGCACTCAAGTGCTCGGGTATAATGCGGTGTAAGTAGTTTACCTGTACACACAACCCCTCAGTTCACACATTTGTGTTGATCAGTTCAAGCTTTGTAGTAATACTTTGTCATTAAAAGGACCTTTTCAGCGTAGGTATACATTACAACATTCCACAAACACACACACCACACACACACACACACACACACACACACCACACACACAAAACCCACACACACACACACAAAACCAACCCCCACTTGGCAAACAAGATCGTTCGTTATTGAAAATAAAACACTTCCTGAATAACCAATCACGCAAACTGGTTTTATAGTGGCCCATTTTGCCTGTCGTGGACTATGCTTTATCTCTTTGGGCAGCTGTGTGAAACAAATTTGAAATTCATTCATCGAATGATAAAAGAGCACTAAAACTTGTTCTATTAAAATCAAGCTCCCTAACAATCAAGGATTTAAGCAAACAAATATTCTAACCTTCCAAAACAGACTATATCTAAAAAGCTATATTTGTACAGAAAGTTGTCAATGGAAATGTCCCCCGAAAATCACTAATTGCTTCAAAATGAATGAGGACAGGAAAATCACCTACTAACGTTTCTGAGACCCAGGAATAATCTTTCCAAAAAAAAGCTTCTTATATTCAGGAAGTGAGGAACAAGCTCCCAAGAAGTTTAAAATATATCAAAAAAAAATCAGTTCAAGCATAGGGTGTTACCCAGCCTCTGACTGTTTAATCAGTTCACTTGAAGCTGACAAGGGTGTTATTCCCCCTTTTGAGGTAAACGTAAAAGTGTCCCATAACCTATGTGGTGTAGGGGAACGAGGCATCAGAAAACCTCAGTTCTCTAGGGCCGCAATTGAGGGCGGCGCCCATCTCCCTTCCCTCGCCGCTTTACCTTCCCTGACCGTTTAAAGGGGCAGATACCCATTTACAGTGGGTGAAAGAGGACTCACGACCAAGGGCTCAACCCCCCATGCACTTGGAACCACGTCGATGTGCTTAACCCCTTCTTGGGGGGAAACGTGCTTGTCACTAATATCCTGTCCCCTTTTGGTCTGTCAAAAACTTGGTGGGTCCCCTTTGATCACTTATCATGACATTATCACACATGCAAACATGTTTTCGTTAAAAAATGGGGGAATCTTGCTATT
>CM060324.1:388601-391101 GCA_030674155.1 Stramonita haemastoma | reverse complement strand
TGGATAACAGTCACTAGAAAGTAAGTAGGTCAGATCTTCAGAAACTACACCACAGCTGACGACAGTTTGAGATAGCCATCTTGATGGATTTCCACAGGAAGCCATAGATTTCACTGCTGTTAAAGACTTGCCCATAATTCTTGAAATGTCTTTCTTCTACATCTGTTGGGTTTGTGGTCATTTGCCTCAAATTTACCTCTGTGTTTAGTGGGGTGTTTTTTTTTTTATCAAACTGACTATCAGTGAGCACACAACTTAGGTTTGAGTAAGTTTTGATGGGAACAGCTAGGTCTATCTGTTTCTGTCTCGGTCTCTGTCTGTCTGTCTTTGGCTGTCTCTGTCTCTCTGTGTGCACAGCATGCGTGTGTGTGTGTGTGTGTGTGTGTGTGTGTGTGTGTGTGTGTGTGTGTGTGTGTGTGTGTGTGTGTGTGTGTGTGTGTATGTGTGTGTGTGTGTGTGTTATGGGTGGGTGGGAGGTGCCTGCGTGAGTGTGTGTGTGTGTGTGATTGTGTGTGTGTGTTGTGTGTGTGTGTGTGTGTGTGTGTTATGGGGGGAGGGGGTGGTGCCTGCGTGAGTGTGGGTGTGATTGTGTGTGTGTGTGTGTCGTGCGTGTGTGCGTGTGTGTGGATGTGTCTGTGCATACATGTATGAGTGTGTGTATGGATGTGTGTGCGTATGTGTATGTGTATGTATGCATGTGTGTTTTCTCAGATGTGAATATGCACACGTATCACCTGTTGTTGGTTATACTAATTCAGCCAACCTTGGAGCCCACACAAAAATGAAAGAAAGAACAATCTTAGCACGATTCTCAGAGAGGTAGATATAGAAGAAAATCGGAACAGAAAAAAAATCGAAAATAGAGAAAAATGAAAGCAAGTATCAAGACCTTACTGAATGCACATGCCATATTAGAGCATACAAAAGAAAATCAAATCGTGAAGATGTGTGTCTGTGTGTATATTGATCTTCATGAGTAGAAGTATGGAAACAACTACTGTATAAGTTCAACACGGTCAATGTGATATTCATGGGCTACTTGGAAGGTATCAAAACTCAAAAATAAAGTAAAATATCGAGGTAAATTTGATCGTTGTTAGTCTATCAGTCTCTCCTGTTTCTAAGAGTGCTCTCTCTCTCTCTCTCTCTCCTCTCTCTCTCTCTCTCTTCTCTCTCTCTCTCTCTCTCCTCTCTCTCTCTCTCTCTCTCTCTCTCTCTCTCTCTCTCTCCTCTCTCTCTCTCTCTCTCTCTCTCTCTCTCTCTCTCTCTCTCTCTCTCTCTCTCTCTCTCTCTCTCTCAACGTGAAGCAAAGCAAAGCAATAAGGTGTTTCTGTGTAAGCTGAGACAAAAAGCGTTTTAAACCCGTCACAATGCTAGTAATTGGACTTTCAACCACTGTGGACATTGATATTGAGGGAGAAAGAGAGAGAAGGATAGAATGAACGAAAGAGAGAGAGAATAAGAGAGAGAGGGAAGAGAGAGGGGAGAGAGAGAGAGAGAGAGAGAGAGAGAGAGGAGGAGGAGAGAGAGAGAGAGAGGAGAGAGAGAGAGAGAGGAGAGAGAGAGAGAGAGAGAGAGGAGAGAGAGGAGAGAGAGAGAGAGAGGTAGAGAGAGAGAGAGAGAGAGAGAGAGAGAGAGAGTAGAGAGAGAGGAGAGAGGAGAGAGAGAGAAGAGAGAGAGAGAGAGAGAGAGGAGAGAGAGGGAGAGAGAGACGGCGAGAGACAGAGCAGAACAGAAGAAGATAGAGAGACGAGACGAAGACAGACAAGACAGACAGACAACAGACGTATAATGTACAGACATATATACACAGACATGATATACACAGACATAATTATATACAGACATGATTATATACAGACACATATACAGTCATAATTATATACATAGAATACACCACGCGAATTCCTCTTTGATAAAGTGCAGGTGTTGTATTAGTATTGGTATGGGCACTGTCTTGTAGTGTGTGTGAGGAGATAGTTGCATACCGTGCTGTGTTATTCTGCCATATTTTTTTTCCTATTTACTTTTTTATGTACGGCTTGTAACCCACACGAATTTCTCTATTTGTGAGATAATGAATCTTTGAATTGTGAATTGTGAGAGACATATGTATAGACTGACAGACATTATACAGGTAGACATACATACATAGATATAGATATAGATCTAGATATATAGATCTATATATATATATATATATATATATATATATATATATATATATATATATATATATATATATATATATATATATTACAGACAGACAGACAGAGACACACAGATATAATTATGCACACGAGAGACATATATACAGACAGACATTATACAAGCAGACATAGAGACAGACGTATTATATAGCATGATACAAACAGACAGACAGGCAAAATACCGACAGGTAAATACAGAAAATAAACAAATATGAAAAAAAGAAACAAATGAAAAGAACCTTGAACATGTTTGCTTCTTTTTGTAATGCAATATCGATATTTTCTGCTGG
>CM060324.1:381101-383601 GCA_030674155.1 Stramonita haemastoma | reverse complement strand
TACTACTACCACCACCACCACCACCAATATAATAGTGGTGATGGGGCGGTAAATAGATGACCTCCCATGGGATCAGGGCCCTGTAACAGCGTCGTGTTTCTAAATTAAGACACACCTGCGAACTGTGTGACGCTCTGTTTCTTTGAGAGGTGGTCGAAAACTCTTCGTTGCTTTATATTCGCCTTCATGGTGAAATGTAGTGTTAATACAGCCTGTTGTTAGAGGTCACATCCATCTGCTTCAGTCCAACTGAGATATTGTGCACAGATGGGACATCAAATATGTCCACTCTGGTACATAATAATAATAATAATAATAATAATAATAATAATAATAATAATAATAATAATAATAACAACAACAACAACAATAACAATAATAACTGTAACAGCAGTGCACTCTTTGTCACTCACCTTACACCGTAGAATCACTATGAAGGAAACCCTGGATGAACAGTTAGCATAATTCTAATCATTTAGTATCTCACAAATACAACAATCTAAAGTGGACTACAAGCCATTATATATATATATATATATATATATATATATATATATATATATATATATATATATATATAATATAGCAAACAGGATACATGACAGAAAAACACCACAACAAAACATCTATACATCGGCAGGCACACATCACAAGATAACATACTTGCTTTTAAGTAAATCGTCATATAGGTAGACATACTCCGGCTTCTGAGGGCTTTTTATTTTCTTTTTCTTTAACTGAGAATGTAGGTTGATGTGCTGAGCTTGTCATGCGGGAAGAGAATATCAACGTAACATATTGAAACCATAACAACATGTCAATACAATTTTTAACACTTTGTTTACATGGATAACAGACAAAGCTGTTGGTCTGGCAATGACTGATGTGCAGAAAAAATTCTTCAGACAAAATTTTCCTTTTTGCTAACACAAAACATACACTTTTACAAAGAAAATACTTCAAAGCGTGATTGATAGAACGCTTATGAATAAAAGGTTTTTATCCTGGTTTTTCAGATAGGACTGAACAATGCCATTGTGCTCTCTATTTTGGTGGAGTTAGCCATCAACAAAGCTTTATGGAGACCATGTCTTCAAGCAGTCCCTAGAAGAGTGTTGTCTGTTTTATGATAAAGAAAACCCACACAAACAAACACACAAAACCCAAACAAGAGGATCTACTTTTTGCTACATGCTATCTTTTGGTTTTGAAAAGGGAAACAGAACAAAAAACATTTCCATTGTTAGTTAGCAAGTTTTCCAACATCAAATCGATGGAATGGTGTTCCCTTTTTTTGTATTGTGCGTGTGTGGTGTGTGTGTGTGTGTGTGTGTGTGTGTGTGTGTGTGTGTGGTGAGTGAGTGTGTGTGAGAGCTCGCGCGTGCGTGCGTGTGCGTGTGTGTGTGTGCTAGCGTGGATATGTGCACATACGCGTGTGCATGCGCACATGTTTAGGCGTTTCGGTGTGTACATGCGCTTTCACACGTGTGCATGTCCATGTTTATGTGTGTGCATATTGAATGCATGCATGCATATGCGCGTGGTATACGAAAGCTTATAAGTATACGTAAGGCAGCACGAACGTGATACGTGTGTTTGTATCACCTAATGTTTCCTCCATGCCAAAACGACAAAGAACTTGCTTTCTCGCCAATAGGTCATTGTCGACACTAATGTGTCTGAAAACAAGGCCTCAGACGCATTAAACAGAACAGATACTATTCAAACGTGAAGGATATTCGACCTGCACCAGACAAAGGGTAGACAAAATCTGTATTTACTACTACACACAAAGCTCTAGGATGTTATACATGATGTGTCATGCCTCAGTCAAAAGAATAGTGCTGTCTGTAAGGTAAAGGCGTTTTGGTTTGTTTTTCTCTGTCTGAGGTGAGAGGGTTTTTTTTTTTTTAATTCTTTCTGGCTTGTGTGGGAGTGTAGAAAGTTCAGCGTATGGATCTTTGTTTGCTAATGCGTGTTGTTGTTGATCAGATGCTGTTGCTGTTGTTAATGTTGTTATTGCTGTTGTTATGGTTGTTACTACACTTTTCTGTAGCTGAATGAGGCTGAAGGTTTTCCAGAGTATGCTTTCTGTCTCGGCCATCACACCTCGGAATCAATGTAAGACTGTAGGTGCATACTGAATGAAAAGTGTGTGTGTGTGACTGTTTTCCTGCGCTTTGCCATAACATACGGCAGCCATGTTTCATTCAACTTTGGCCATGACCCGACTTTTGGAGGCTTTTTTTCTTATTAAATGAAAACATGTAGGCCATTTTGCCAAGATCTTGTCACAGATGAAGGCAGTATTGCATTGTCTTTCAAAGCTCAGCATGGTAGGTAATACAGGTGTTGTGCAATTTGCTCGAATCTATAAATAAAAATCTTCTGGCCGGCTGAATACATTCAATGACGCAAAAGCACAAATAATTATTATTTACATGCACTAATGTACATTTCATGCGCCCATGTAGGCGCACAAGCAAGTGCATACGTTTCT
>CM060324.1:368601-378601 GCA_030674155.1 Stramonita haemastoma | reverse complement strand
ATACGTTATTGTTTTACTCAGAAACAAAATCACAACAGCCGAAATAATCATTCTTGCAATGGCTTAACAGTTGGAACAAACACATACATTATATCTGTAATCATTGGGAGGTGTGTTTTTTTTTATTGCAGAGAGAGAACAAGGAACAAAATTGACTGCTTTCAAAGTGTTACGATCAATTCAGCAGCGTGTTTCAAGAGTTACTGATACAAGGGGGTAGTGCTTTTAAGGTTTTTTTTAAGTTTTTTTTTTCAAATTAACGCCATAATATATTTTTTTTAAATCTGAGACGCAAAAACCTGGACAAAAACACGTTTTGTTTTTTTTACAGCAAGTAGGCTTTCACACGGGAACATCTGTTTGTCCGTCCGTCCGTCCGTCCGTCCGTCCGTCCGTCCGTCTGTCTGTCTGTCTGTCTGTCTGTCTGTCTGTCTGTCTGACTCTCTCTCTCTCTCTCTCTTCTCCTCTCTCTCTCTCTCTCTCTCTCTCTCTCTCTCTCTCTCTCTCTCTCTCTCTCTCTCTCCTCTCTCTCCTCTCTCTCTCTGATGGTGAATGGGGGCTGACACTGCTTTGGCACTATAGACTCGACTCCAAGTCCTACTCCAACTTCCACAGACGGATAGACAGAAACCCTGAGACAGATACAAAAGAAAAAGAACAGAGGTTTAAACCCCCTACTCACCCCCCCCCCCCAAAAAAAAAAAAAGAAAAAAGCCATATGCATTCTCAATACTTTTTTTATGTATCGTGCTACAAGATTCTAGTAATGAATCTTTGGAGCTGTAAACAAGAACAAACAAAACAACAAAGAGCATAAAAACAGCAATAACAACATTATCAACAGAGAGAGAAAGGAAGGAAGCACCTGGTTTCCATCTGTCAGCTATTTCAGAGTGCCTGTCCAAAATGATCTCTACCATTTCATGGCTTTACAAGCTGTCTCTGCGCTGTACAGGCAGAAGAGGTTTACCAGTGCAGCGTGTGTGTGTGTGTGTGTGTGTGCGTGCGTGCGTGCGTGCGTCCGGTGTGTGTGTGTGTGTGTTTGTGTTGCGCGCACGCACTCGCACAAAGACACACATACACACACGCATATTATACGCACACATTTACAAATATCTGTCTGTCTGCCTGTGTGTAGGTTTGTCCGTTTGTCCGTTTCTCTATTTGCCTGTCTCTCTCTGTGTCTCTGTCTCTGTGTCTCTGCCTCTATGTGTCTCTCTTTCTGTGTATCTCTGTGTATCTCTGTCTGTTGCTCTCTCTCTCTCTCTCTCTCTCTCTCTCTCTCTCTCTCTCTCTCTCTCTCTCTCTCTCTCTCTCTCTCTCTCTCTCTCTCTCGCTCTCTCGCTCTCTCGCTCTCTCTCTCGCTCTCTCTCCCATTCTCCTCCGCTGGGTTCCCCTGAAGGCGACAACAGAAACAAAAACAAAACCAAAATAAACAAACAATGACAAGCTTATTCAATTTCCTATTGATGGATGGGTACTGTGCTGTCAATCATCTGTCCCTGCCGCTTGACAACAGTGATCAGTTTCTGCCTGAGGGGGGGGGGGGAGGGGGGGAGGGGGCTATTAAGGGGTGAAGCGAAAGCAGACAAGAAAAAGAAGAAAAATAAGGGTGGCGCTGCACTTGTGGCGACGCGCTCTCTGAGGAGGAGGGCAACCCGAATTTCACGCAGTGGAATCTGCTGTGACATAAATTGGTATAAAAAAGCGAGTATGGTTTCTTTCGGTCAGTATTGTCTGTTTTGAGATAATTAGTTAGCGTAATACTACAGATTTATTTATTGACATAATGATAGTGTTATCAGTGCCCTTCTTTTCGCTATCGGTAGTTTTGCCTTTGTTTTGTCTTGTCTCTTGTTTTGTCTTGTCTCTTGTTTTGTTTTGCTTTGGGCTGTGTTCTGTTGGGGAGGGGTGGAGGGGATTGTATTTTGTTTTGTTTTGTGTTCTGTTTGGTTGTGTTGTGTGTTTGTGGGTTTCCTTTTTAGAGGTAGGGTGGGTGTGTGTGTGCGTGTATCTGTGTCTGTGTGTGTGTGTGTGCGTGCGCGCGCCCGCGCGCTGTGTGTGTGTATGTATATATGTGCGCATGTGTACACTTGTGTGCAGTTGTAGGGTGTGGGTGTATGCGTATGCGCCTGTGTGTATGTGTGTTTGTGTGTGCACGTGCGCGCGCGTGTGCGTGTATGTGTGTGTGCACGCGAGCGCATGTACGTGTGTGCTCTTCCACACAAGTGTCTGTGCATCTGCTTGACACATTTCAGAAATAGGCAAACGTCTCTGTTTTTCATTGTTTTGTGTCTATATCTTTTTCCTGATTTTGAAACCAGGTCATTGAGTGCTTTTAACGTTCAAGAAAAAGAAACAAACAAAAAACGTCCACATACACATCGCGGTCCAAAATTAAGCGACAGTTTTATTCTTTAAAGAAAAACAAGCATTTTCCTCATATACATTTCTTGCAGGTGTTTCAGAATTAGCCCGCTACAAGAAAATTAAAATGTTGCTTACGAACACATTTTGACACTTTGTCTAGACAAGACGAATTCTGATGCTGTTGATTGTCTTTGTTCTTCAGGTTGATTTACAATCTTTTGATCATACGTTTAGATGTTATATGCATGTAAGCCATCTTCTTTATGTACAGGCTGTAACGTGAGATGCTGGGGTGAAGAGAGGAGGGCTTTGGATGCAGTGACGATTGAGACAGGTGCTGTTTTAGCAACAACATCAACAAAAAAGGAAAGAGTTGTGTGTGGCTGGATTCATTGTGGCACAGACGGTCTTTTTTTGTAGTTCATCTTGGTGTATTGTCCTCATTGTCATCTCCATTCTTTTCAGAATCTGTCTGTCTGTCTGTCTGTCTGTCTGTGTCTGTCTGTCTGTCTGTGTCTGTCTGTGTGTCTGTCTGTGTGTCTCTGTGTGTCTGGCGGGATTTGACACAATCAGAAGAAATCATACCAAATCTAGACACTTACCTACCTGCACTTCCACCACAACTTTTTAAAACATTCCTGCAGCTCTTCCTAGACAGTTCGAAACTACTAACAATAACAATATTTCATTCAACGGGGACCGTATTGATTCAAGGAAATACATGCCAGGAGTGGTTGGAGAAAGAATTTGACATTTTGAAGAAGATAGTGAATAGTATTTGTGATTGTGCAAGTGAGGGAAACCCCACTGATCCCTCTTCCTCCCCTGTGTATCTGTCTGTGCCTGGAACTTTGTTAGCCATCACTGCACCTTCGCCTACTGTTACCCTGCCCCCAGCAATGGACAGTTCTCCCACCATGTTGCCAGGAGACAATCAGTTGCCTGCACCACCTCCTCCTCCTCCCCCTCCTTCCTCCCCACCTCCAAGCCAGCTCCCTCAGTGTTCAGCTGATGCCATCTCTACTGAACCATCTCCCCAGCAACCCCAGCTCTCCTCTGCCCCTCCAGCTGACTCTCAGTGTATTGACACAACCCCCCTACCCCACCCCTGAACAATGACACCTCTCACCCACAAACTCCTTTGATCCAACCTCTTTCCCTCAACTCTACCACCCCCCCTCCATCCAGTACCAGCACCACCCCCTCCCCTGACTCTAGCCTTTCTACATCTACTTCTAACCACCTCCCCCTGTCTTCACAACCATGTGGGACAAAATCACATATCCACAAAAAATCTCCTTCCAGCCTCCACAGCATGGCCACTTCAGCCCTACTCACACAAGTTCACTGCCAGCTGTCTGCAGCCATCTCCACCATCACTGCCCTCAAAGCACAGGTCGATGCATTACAGACAGAGAACAAACACTTACACCAACAGATAGAGATAACAGCCAGCACCAGCAAAGACAGCACAGTCCAAACAAAAAACCACATAAAAGCCACAGAACAAACACTGAAGTCAACCATTGCTGACCTTACTCAGCAAAACAATCAATTGCAGAAAACAGTTGACAGTCAAGCCAAAAGCCTCTCTGCCTTCGACAACTGGCAAAAGCACATTAATAAAGAAATCAATCAATTAAAGAAAGCCCTACCATCAACTACTACATCATACCTACCATCCCACTCCAACAACCATCCAGTCACTTCCACTCCAAAGACCCATACCAAAAAACTAACAGACACTTCCAAAATTCTCTTAAGTGACTCCCTCTCTGATATATCAGACACCCCAATTGATGAAGAAATTATATCCACGATCCCCACTAATAACAAGTTTTCACCCCTTGATCCTGACCAAAACCCCAGCCCCAAACCACCCCCTCCACCAGCCCTTCCTCAACAACCAAAAGATAAAAGTAAAAAAAGTCCTGTTCCCACTGTCCACTCCAAGGCACCCCCTCCAGCATCCCCTTTCCCAACACCTTTAGAGACACTACTGAGAAAGACTGTCCCCACTGCCAGCCAAGAGTTACTCATTGGTGACTCTGTCTTAAGAGCAGTTGGAGACAGAACTTCTCCCCATGGAGGACCAGCAAGAAACCTGTCAGTGCCAGGCCTGACCGTCCAACACCTGCTGAAGTGGCTATCCACCCTTCCTCCTTCTCCACACGTCAAACGAGTCACTTTCCATGTAGGCATCAACAGCTGCTTACAAAGTGGCCCAGTTGAGTGTGCGACATGGCAACGTGTAGTCAGAGGACTACGCCAGGCTTTCCCCCTTGCCAGCATAAAAGCCTCTTCAATCCTCCCTCCATATGGCCGACACCATGCCACCAAATCCGTGAGGGACTCCAACGCCAGCCTCTCCAAAGTCTGTGCAGAAGAGGGGGTGAGTTTTATCAACCACACCTCCTCTTTTCAGACTGAAAGTGGGGCACCCAAAAAGTCACTCTACAAGTACCAGGACCCCTTCCACCCAAGTACCTATGGTATTGCGGTCCTTACCAACAACTTGTACCGCATACCAAAATCAAAACCTCTGCTCCCCACTCCAGCCCACTCCACGAGCCAAAGGCACAAGACTTGGGGCTCACAGTCCATCCATAGAGCTGTGCCCAACAACAAAGAACAGCCCCATCCTGCCAAGGGCCCATGGTCTCCCCCAACACCTAAAGCCCCTCGGCCCGCCGACGGTGCACCTGACTACGACGCCTCTTCACACCGCCGCCACGACTACAATAAGCAGTTCGGACTACAGACCAGCGTGCCTGAGAACAAAGCCCGACCACGCCGCGGCGACTACAATAAGCGGTACGGCCTGCCTAACAGCGAACCTGAGTACAGCGGGGACTACGATAAGCAGTTCCCACCCCTTCCCTCTGCCCCTAAATACAATGCCTGGGGGCACTCCAGGACCCCTCAGTCACAAGACAAACAAAAACTCCTTGAGGTCCTCCTGACAACTATCCAACAGGCCCTTTTGTAACCCTTGCCAGCAAACTAGTCAGCTGAGCGAGAGAGAGCGAGGGAGCCAGGGAGCAAGAGAGAGAGAGAGAGAGAGAGAGAGAGAGAGAGAGAGAGAGAGAGAGAGAGAGAGGAGAGAGAGAGAAATTGCTGTTGACACCCCTTCTCACCATGTCGCCTCTTTGGAAGTGTGTGTGGATTGTATTCATTCCTCTTGTTGACTTCTTACAATCTGATTTTTTGATTTTCATTCAATTTCATTTTGCTTTGTTTGTTTTATTCTGGTTTGGTTCAGTTATTATTGCTTTCTCTCTGTTTTCTGTTTGTTGTTGTTGGGCGATTTGTGTGTTGTTGTTGTTGTTTGTTTTGTTTGTTTGTTGTTTTTTGGGGGGGAGTTGGGTTTCTATTTCTTTATTTATTTTTATTTCATTTTATTTTTTGATTGTTGTTTTTTGTATTTATTAGAGCGTTGTTGTCCTTGTGCGATTTTTGTTTTTGTTTTGTTTTTTTGTTTTTGTTTTTGTTTTTATACTTTTTGTTGTTGGGGGGGGGGGGGGGGGGTGTTGTTTCTGCTTCTTGATTTGTGTGTGTGTGTGTGTGTGTGTGTGTGTGTGTGTGTGTTGTGTGTGTGTGTGTGTGTTGTGTGTTTTGTTTTCGGTTTGGTTTGGTTGGTTTGGGTGTGTTTTTTGTTGTTGTTTTTTGTTTTGTTTGTTTGTTTGTTTGTTTTGTTGTTGTTGTTGTTGTTGTTTTGTTTTTGTTTTGTTTGTGTGTGTGGGGGGGTTGTTTGTTTGTTTGGTTGGTTGGTTGATTTTGTGGTGTGTGTGTTGTGTGTGTGTGTGTGTGTGTGTGTGTGTGTGTGTGTTGTGTGTGTGTGTGTGTGTGTGCGTGTGTGTGTGTGTGTTTGTTTTTTCTTTTGTTTTGTTTCTTTGTTGTTGTTCTTTGTTTTTGTTTGTTTGTTTGTTTGTTGCTGTTTTTTCTTGCTTAAGTAGTTTTTTTGCTGTTGTTTGTTTAATTTTTTTCCTGGGGGGGAAGGCTCTTGCTTTCATTTGTCTTGTGGTATCTCCTTAAATTGTTGTATGGTTTACTGTACATCCTGTTAATTCTTGTTACTGTTTTATTTATCTGGGCCTCTTGTGAAATTTCTGTTCCTCTGTTATCTGGGCCTCTTGTGAAAACTCTGCTCAGCTAATTGTTCCCCCTTGAGTGTGTGCGTATGTGTGTGTGTGTGTGGGTGGGTGTTCCTTCTGAGAGTTGATTTAATGTTAGCCTATTGATTAATGTGGGGTTTTTTTGTTTTGTTTTTGACTTATAATGGTGAAGGATGCCTGTCAAGGACATTGCAATCTCCATCCCAGGAGGGATCAGACCGTCTGGTTTATGTGTGCTGTGCCAGTTACTACTGATCAATCGCTGTTTTCAGGTTGTGACATTGAACAGACTTGTGTGCATACACACCTGTGTATGAATCACTCTCCCAGTGCTCCAAATTATCTTGTTCTTGCAAAGACATTCATTCGTGTGCAACAACGCAAGCAGAAACATTGTGAATGTGAGCACTAGAGGAATTCTCCCTGATTGTTGCTGAGGGACCTTGACAGTCACTGGACAAAGTGTGTTCAACTTGGTGATTGGGCATCGGTGATTCACCCAACTGTGGAGTGCGTGATAATCGACATCTTGTGACATTTATCACCACATCACCAGTGAAACGAATAAGTCACCTTCAGAAGTGTGTGTATTATTGGACCACCCACAGCTCATATACATTTCTTTTTGTTTTTGTGTTGTTTTGTTTGTTTTTGTCTCTTATATTGGCCATTTTATATTGTTGTTAGTTTGATTGTGTCTGTGTGTCTCTGAGTAACTATTGAATTTTTTTTTCTTCTTACATTACATCATACCCCTAATTGAGTGCCCCACTCACATCCCCTTTATTCCATATAAAATAGATTTTTCACCCTTCCTGTTGCTACATTACATTGTTGTTGGTTGGATTGGGTTATAGATCTATATTTATATACACTGTTGGTGTATTTTTCTGAGCAACTTGAAAGCAGTCTTTTTTCTTTTTCCCCCTTTCTTTCCTACATTTCATCCTTCCTCCTATTGAGTGCCCACTCCCCTTTATTCCTAATTATCTCTCATTGATTGTCACCTTCCAGTTTTTACACACATTATCACATCGAGCAACTAAAATCAGTCTAGTTTTTTCACTTTTTTTCTTACTTTCATCCTTACCCCTATTGAGTGCCCACTACCCTTTATTCCTATTCATCTCTAATTGATTTTCACCTTTTCTTGTCTTAGGACACATTATCACATCTCCAGCAAAAACCAACACAACTGATGCATTCAAGACACAACACGTGGCCCTCTAAGGAAGGCCTACGAATTTGTCACTTAAATATAAATCATGCAGTCAATAAAATTGAAGACATATCAACACTTATTAGAAACCATGGCAAACCATTTCACATACTAGGGCTATCTGAATCAAGACTCTCGAAACACATAGTAGACACTGATTTATATATCCCAGGATATAAAATCATACGAAAGGATCCACAAAGGCAAAAAGAAACAGGAATCATCATATACATTAGTGAATCTATAACATTCAAGCGTCTCATTCATCTTGAACATTGTGATGTAGAATCTGTCTGGTTTGAAATCTCCATGAAAGGTTCACCACCTATTGCAATGGGATTCTGCTATAGGAATCCAGCAGAAAGAAAAAAATTGGATAGACAAGTTTGACGAAATGATGAATGTAGTTCTATTAGAATCCAGGGAAGTAATACTACTAGGTGATTTTAATATTGATTTAACAAAAGTAAATAATATATGGACGCAAATTACTAATTCATTCAACCTTCACCAACTAGTTAGTTTACCCACGAGAGTCACACCAAATTCAAGCACAATAATTGATCACATCTACGTATCAAATCCCAAAAACATCATAGAAAACATGTGTCCCTGTCTATAACTGCAGCGATCACTACCCAGTCTGTACTACATGGTCAAAAAAAGGAACAAAAATTCCCAAACCTGGACATAAAACCATAACATATCGTTCTTTTGCAAAATTTAATGAACAGCTTTTCCTTCTTGATCTAAGTAACTCTATGCTCTCAGAAACATTAAACATTACTGATCCAGACAGGGCCATTGAATTCTGGATAAAAACCTTCACTGAAATCTACAACAAACATGCTCCACTTAAAACCATAAGGGTCAAACATGTCCCCAAACCGCCTTGGATTACAAAGAACTAGAAGAAGCATGTTATCTTAGAGATTTATTAAAAAAACATAAATATCATGAAGAGTCAAATAGATTACGAAACGCCATAAACTCACAGAAACGTCAAGAAAAAAGAAATATTTCCAAGATTTACTGTCTTCCAAACAAAACTCAAAAATTATTTGGAGGGCCATAAATCAAATAACAAATAAACAATCATCTTCCAAATCAAATGTAATCAAAGATGTTACTGCTGAACAACTCAACAATCATTTCATAAACGTCTCTACTAACGTTGTTAACAATGATGATTCAAAATCCAATAACCTCAACACATTAGACAATACTGCCAAGACAAGCATATTCCGTCAAAACTTCACATACCATTCATTTCAGTTTTTGAGGTCTATAATTATTTAATTCACCTCAAACAATCAAGGACACGAGGTCTTGATGGAATAGACAGCAGAATTCTGAAACTGTCAGCTCCAGTTATCACAGACACCCTAACATATGTATATAACCAATGTCTTGAAAAGAACTATTTCCCCAATGCCTTCAAAAACTGCTAAAGTAATCCCCATCCACAAATCTGGTGACACTTCAGATCCCTCAAAATTATAGGCCAATCTCTATTATATCCCTCCTTTCAAAACCCCTGGAAAAACATATAAATAAACACTTAGTCCGTCATATAGACACTAACGACCTTCTTCACCCTAATCAATCAGGATTCAGACAAAATCACTCATGTCATACTGCACTGACTAGTCTCATAGACAATTGGCTATCAAACATTAATGAAAACAAATTTTGTGGAGTATTATTTGTAGATTTCAAAAAAGCATTTGATACAATTGACCACACACTCCTCATCAGAAAGCTAGAACTGTACAATCTATCATCAGATAGTCTAGAACTACTTGCTTCTTATCTTAAAAACAGACAACAGTGTGTCTCAACAACTACATCCACATCCAATCTAAAACCCATTCATTATGGAGTACCACAGGGATCTATACTAGGACCTATTCTCTTTTCCTTATACATAAATGACCTTCCTCTACTTTTCAAATCTAAATGTGAACTATTTGCTGATGATACAACCATACATACAAGCCATAACGACATTGACTCTCCTTGCAACCATATTACAACAAAGCTGCAATGATCTTGTCAAATGGACAGAACTGAACCATATGTCTATTCACCCCCAAAAAACAAAATGCATGCTTATCACCACCAGACAAAAGCGACAAAATTTACCTCATAAACAGTTCCCAATCCATATAAGAAAGGAAGCAATTGAACAAACCTCTCATCACAAAGTTCTAGGAGTAACAATCGATGAAAATCTCAGCTGGTTCTACCACATATCTCATCTATGTAAATATTTGTCCCAAAGAGTATACCAGTT
>CM060324.1:358601-363601 GCA_030674155.1 Stramonita haemastoma | reverse complement strand
AGACAGCGCTCACCCCAGCGCACGCCTGTAAGTGTGTCTGGGTTTCCCCCCACTGCATCTCTGTCTGTACCCCGGCCTTTTGCCTGTGTTCTTATTTCTCTGGGGAATGCACTAATTACACATGGCTCTCCCTGTCTACCTCACTGTTTCCCAGTTTTCCTCTTCTTTTGCCTTGTCCTCCATCCTTACTTTCTATGTGTGCTCTCTTTCTCTCTCTGTCTCTGTTTCTGTCTGTCTCTGTCTCTCTCTGCCCCTGTCTCTCTGTCTGTCTCTCTGTCTGTCTCTGTCCTTCTGTCTCTGTCTGTCTGTCTTCTCTCTGCTCTCTCTCTCCTCTCTCTCTCCCTTCTCCTCTCACTCTCTTCTTCCTCGTCTCTCTCTCCCTCTCTTCTCTCTCTCTCTCTCTCCTCTCTCTCTCTCTTGCTCTCTTTCTCTCTCGTCCTGTTTCTCTGTCTGTGTCCTATCTGTCTGTTCTCTGTTGTCTGTCTGTAATGTCTCTCGTCTTCTGTCTGTCTGTCTGTCTCTGCTCTCTCTCTCTCTCTCTCTCTCTCTTCTCTCTCTCTCTCTCTCCTCTCTCTCTCTCTCTCTCTCTCTCTCTCTCTCTCTCTCTCTCTCTCCTCTCTCTCCTCTCTCTCTCACTTTCTCTGTCTCTCTCTTCTCTTCTCTCTTCTCTTCTCATCTCTCTCTCTCTCTTCTCTCTACTCTCTCTCTCTCTCTCTCTCTCTCTCTCTCTCTCTCTCCTCTCCTGTGTCTCTGTCGTGTCTATCTGTCTGTGTCTCTTCGTCTGTCTGTAATGCTCTCTCTCTGTCTGTCTGTCTGCAATGCTCCTCCTCTCTCTCTCTCCTCTCTCTCTCTCTCTCTCTCTCTCTCTCTCTCTCTCTCTCTCTCTCTCTCTCTCTCTCTCTCTCTCTCTCTCTCTCTCTCTCTCCTCTCTCTCTCTTCTCTATCTGCTCTTGTCTCTGTCTGTCTGTCTGTCTGTCTCTGTCTGTCTGTCTGTAATGTCTGTCTCTCTCTCTCTCTCTCTCTCTCTTCCTCTCTCTCTCTCCTCTCTCTCCTCTCTCCTCTCTCTCTCTTCTCTCTCTCTCTCTCTCTCTCTCTCTCCAATAAAATATGCCAGATGCCTTACATAGAAAAGGAAATGTCAAAACGTCAGACTAGACGTAAACGTGTAGCAAACTTAATCTGCCATAAAAACACCTCCACGATAACTTCCTGGTTTCAGGGCTGCAGGTGGCAAATAAATAATAAATAAATATTTAAAAGGAATACGGAACAGACAAAGACAATAACAGACAGACATATCGCAGCTAACAAATCTAGAACCAATAAGGATGACAACAGTTTATTGTTAAAATTTCATGTGAAGGTGCTCAAAGCTTAAGGAAGGTTCTAAATAGAAAAAAGAGAAAAAGACTTAAATGTTTCAAGCACATGCTTTATGTGTATATGGGTAAACCCGCGCGCGCGCACACACACACACACACACACACACACAACACACACACACACACACACACACACACACACACACACACACACACACACACACATACACCAACACACACACAGACACAAAAACACACGCGCGCGCGCGCGCCTGCAAACACACACACACACACACACACACACAAACAAGAGTGGTCAAGCGCATGCTTATGTAAATGTGGGTAAACACGCGCGCGAGCACACACACACACACATACACACATATACTCCGAAGCACAGACACACAAACACACATACGTGCGTGCGCAAGCATGTACGCACGCTGGCACGCACGCACGCACGCACACACACGCACACATACACACACACAATTTCTTCGGCTTCAAACTCAACAGAACAGTTTTATGGCATTACCTGTTTTAACATCTCTGCTTCTCTCTCTCTCTCTCTCTCTCTCTCTCTCTCCTCTCTCTCTCTTCTCTCTCTCTCTCTCTCTCTCTCTCTCTCTCTCTCTCTCTCTCTCTCTCTCTCTCTCTCTCTCTCTCTCTCTCTCTCTCTCCTCCTGGTTTTGGTGTTGTGTACAATATTTGCAGAGGGTCTGGAAAAGCTAGCTCTGTCAAAGTAGTTTTCGTCTTGTTTTGAGTGGTTTGCTGCTAAACGCCAAGACAAATTTCATTTTGACTGTTCTGTGGTGCTGCTGTTGGGTGGTTTCTTTGTTGTTTTGTTTTACAAATACATCGAGCGGCTGCTTGTGTGTGTGTATGTGTGTTTGTGTGTGTGTTTGTGTGTGTTTACAAACACACTGAGCTGCTGCTTGTATGTGTGTGTGTGTTTGTGTGTGCGCATGTGTGTGTGTGTGTGTGTGTGTGTGTGTGTGTGTGTGTGTGTGTGTGTGTGTGTGTGTCTTTTCCTGTGTGTGTGTGTATGTGTGTGTGTGTGTGCGCGCGCGCGCTCATGCGTGTGCGTGTGCGTGATTTTGCTATTTTGTGTGGTTTATTTATTTATTTATTTATTTATTTATTTATTTATTCTTTTATATCTAGGATAATGGAATAAACATTCATATACTTTTTTACATCCAGTCCCCATGTGTATGCACTTTTGTAAATGTTGTCATCTGTTCCCACCGGCACTTAATAGCTTACTCTTACGAAAAGCGGAACAGGATTTAACTCCTACGAAAGGCGGAACAGGATTTAACGTGTGCGCAAGATGTTCTGTGTGTGTGTGTGTGTGTGTGTGTGTGCGTTGGTGTGTGTGTGTGTGTGTGTGTGTGTGTGTGTGTGTGTGTGTGTGTGTGTGTGTGTGTGTGTGTGTGCACGAGCGCGCGCGTGTTTGTGTGTGTCTGTGTGTCTAGGTGTCTTTTCACGTCCATAAATGTAATCGCTTTCATGCATTTGAGAGAGTCACAGAGAGAGAGAGACAGAGAGACACACACACACACAGAGAAACACACAGAGAAACACAGAGAGAGAGAGAGAGAGAGAGAGAGAGAGAGAGAGAGAGAGAGAGAGAGAGAGAGAGAGAGAGAGAGAGAGAGAGAGAGACAGAGAGAGAGAGAGAGAGACAGACAGACAGACAGACAGACAGACAGACAGACAGACAGACAGACAGACAGACAGACAGACAGACAAAGACAGAGAGACAGAGAGACAGAGACAGAGAGACAGAGACAGAGAGAAAGAGAGAGACAGAGAGAGAGAGAGAGGGAGAGAGAGAGAGAGAGAGTACAATCAAATAAACACAACAAAGAATAACCTAGAATCTAAACCATAGAGATGAAAACAAAATTTAAAAAAAGAAACATTAACAAAATCACTGAAAACAAAATACCAGACAGATAAAGAATGGATTACAATTTTTCTAAAGAAGCATTATCGATGGGGAGGAGGGGGGTAGGTGTTAGTTTGATATTTTCTTTGGTTTTAATTTTTGTTGCTTTTGCTTGTTTGCTAGTTTTAACACTGAAATTTCCACAGATTCAAAGGTTTTGTTTGTTTAGTTTTGTTTCTGTCTGGAAAAGAAGGCCATGATGTGATCTCCTGTAAACAGCGACTAAAGTAGGGTGTTTAGGATGGATATGTGCTTGTTGGTTTGTTTGCTTTTTGTCTATTTGTTTGGCTGCTACATTGTTGCTATTCAAGAATGGCTGCTCATGTGTTCGTACATGTGCAAACACACAGACACACACGCAAAGACACACACAGACACACACAGACACACACAGACACACACAGACACACACAGACACACACACGCGCACGCACGCAAGCGCGCACTCACACACACACACACACACAGATACACAGACATACACACACGCAAAAATGCACTTGCACACATATATACGCGCACACACATACACACAAATATACACACAAACGCGCGCACGCACACACGCACACACGCACGCACACACTGAAATTTCCACAAATTCAAAGGTTTTGTTTGTTTAGTTTTGTTTGTTCAATGTACCATCTGGAAATAATTTGATTTGATTTGATTTGATTTGATTTGATTTGATTTGATACACACACATACACACACACACACACACTACACACACACACACAACACACACACACACACACACACACACACACACACACACAACACACACACACGCACACACACACACACACACACACACACACACACACACACACACACACACACACACCACAACACACACACACACACCACACACACACACACACACACACACACACACACACACACACACACACACACACACACACACACACACACACACTCACACACACACACACAGACCAACTTCATGATGAAACATTTTTCGTCACCTCTCACCTCCACCCCCCACCCTTCACCTCCCTCCCCTCCCCACCCCCCTCCCTCCTCCCCACCCCTTCTCCCTGTCTGCTCTCTCGTTTAGTTTAATGTCAGAAGGTGTCTGGAGAAACTATTTCTGTTCAAATGTTTGGAGCGGTTTGCAATTAGATACCAAGACTTGCAACAACGAGAAAATAAACAAGAACCAAAAAAACTGAGGTGTAAATTCATTTTAGCTGTGTACCTTTGTGTGTGGTATTTTTTTTCTTTGCGAAGCATTTCATCTCCATTAGATGCAACAGAATGATTATACTAAAATTCATTATTGAGAAATTCAGGCGGGTCAAATGCCATACATAGAAACAGTAAACATGTTAACATGATATTACACACACACACACAAATATATATATATATATATATAATATATATATATATATATATATATATATATATATATATATATACAACACAAGTTGCAAACATCAGCACGCACCCATCACAATATAAAGAGCACGCACACATCAGCAATACCTCAGCCAGTTATAAACTCACCCAAGTAAAATCACTCCTTATATTACACCATTCCACATAACCCCAGAGAACAATAACCATCGCCATAATAACAACAACACTCACAACAGAAAAAGTCAATGTGCCAAAACAAACAAACACATTGATAAACAAAGAAACCAATGAGGAACCAGTCACAGTATCAATTGCAACAAAAGTGACAAGCACTGCAG
>CM060324.1:338226-340726 GCA_030674155.1 Stramonita haemastoma | reverse complement strand
CTCTCTCTCTCTCTCTCTCTCTCTCTCTCCTCTCTCTCTCTCTCTCTCTCTCTCTCTCTCTCTCTCTCTCTCTCTCTCTCTCTCTCTCTCTCTCTCTCTCTCTCCCCCTCTCTCTCTCTTTATCTATTTTTTCCTTCTTTCCTGGTGTCAGTTAATGGGTCTGCCATGTTGTTTAATTTGCAGTTCCTGCCATAACAATTATTGTGTACCCTTGTGTGTGCTGGCCATTGACCTTACAGGTAAAGTACCGAGTCCTGCTTGTTTGTGTTCGCTTTCCTCTCTCTCTGTGTGTCTCTGTCAGCACTTAATGCGTGTTTTGGAAAACATGCACGCATGGGTGTACACTGTTGTGTTGCTAAGGTCTTAGCAAAGCTTGTGAGAAGTCAAGATTAATTAGGTTTTCCTTTTATTCCTTTTCCCACCCTGATACCTTGATACGCATTGTGGCAAAAGCCCGATGTGCATTAAACAATTTCAGAGTTTCAGAGTTTTTCTCAAAATGTTATGGTCTTTACACAAAGAGTGAAGGGGCAGGGCAGGATGGCCTAGTGGTTAGAACACCAAGCTCACAATCTTATGGCGTGGGTTTGAGCCATCCCTAAAACATATGTTTGAAATGATTTTCCCCCTGGAGTTAACATCGGTACAAACTCCATTCACATCCCTACCCCCAAAATTAAATAAGAAAATCTTTAGATGATACTATAAACCGACGCCCTGTAAACAATAACACACAGAAAACATCTTGCGGACACATGAAATCCTACTCCACCTGTTGGAAGAGTAGACCATAGCAGGATAGTTAAGACGTTCATCTGCCTAATAAGTTAACCGTGAGGTTCCGGGTTTGATTCCCAGCCTCACCCTTTTTCTTCCCAGTTTGATGAAAAAATCAGACTGAATGTCAGAATCATTTGGATGAGACTCTAAATCGAAGTCCCGTGTGCAAACACACGCAGAACATCTTGTGCACACGTTAAAAACACGGTGTGCTTTTCGGAAGAGTAGCCTCTTGTGTGCCAGTAGGAATAGATAAAAAAAACCCATAAAGCATCATGCACACAAGGTGTCGTGTTTAGACACCATTCCCGAAGTCGGAATGCGGCTACCTGAATGGTGTGTGTGTGTGTGTGTGTGTGTGTGTGTGTGTGTGTGTGTGTGTGTGTGTGTGTGTGTATGTGTGTGTGTGTGTGTGTGTGTGTGTGTGTGTGTGTGTGTGTGTGTGTGTGTGTGTGTGTGTGTGTGTGTGTAGGGGCGGGGGCAGTCGCATATGCAATAAATTCGGCATTGGTTAAACTTGGAGCTCTAGCCAAAGAACAAAAAAAAGAAAGAAAGAAAAAAAGAGAGAAAAATTGCGTAATTGTATTGTGTTTTACACATTATCCATGAAGCTGTGGAATATCGCTACATTACTGGTGGACAAACGGTTGCATACACAAAATGTCACCATTGGTGAATTTTAGAGCTCTAGCAAAAAAAACCCAACCCAACAACTATAAAAATAGAACTTTAAAAAAAGAAAGAAAGAGAAACAAAAACCACCGCCCACACAATCCGACCTCTGGCGGTGGAGGTCAAGCACGAGTGAGCAGGCATGGGACATGGGGTCAGTGACAGCAGACACGATCAGCTGACTGGCAAGGTCAGTCAGTGTGCTGAACAACACACTACACACTGAACAACACACTACACACTGAACAACACACTACACACTGAACAACACACTACACACTGAACAACACACTACACACTGAACAACACACTACACAGGACACACCATGTGTAGGTCAGTGTGTTGAAACAACACACTACACACTGAACAACACACTACACACTGAACAACACACTACACATATATCATCATACTGTCTGCGTCTGTGTCTTTCTGTTTCTGTGACCCTGTGTCTGTCTGCTTGTATGTCTCTCTGTCTGTTGTTCTGTTTCTGTTTTTGTCTCTGTCTGTGTATGTCTCTGTCTGTCTGTCTCTCTCTCTCTTTGTCTTTGTCACTCTGCGACTGTCTGTCTGTCTTACTGTCTCACTTTGTCTTTGTCCCTCTGTGTCTATCTGTCTGTCTATCTGTCTGTCTGTATGTATGTCTGTATGTCTGTATGTCTGTCTGTCTGTCTGTATGTCTGTCTGTCTCCCTTTCTATCTGTGATCTTCCTTCCCTTCCCTCTCTGTCTTTCCATTACATCCCTTTCTCTCTCTCTCTTTCCTTTTTCAACCTCTCTATCTGTCTGTATCTGTGTCTGCATGTCTGTCTATTTGTCTGTTTGTCTGTCTGTTTGTCTGTCTCCCTTTTCTTTCTCCTCCTCCCAGTTTCGAGTCTCCAAAAGTCATGACCTATAGACAACAGAAAAAAAGAAGACCGCCTACACCATTGACCTCCATCCTTTGGGGTCAGGTAAGTGTCAGCTGTAGAGAAACATGGCTTCAGTGACACATGGCTTCAGTGACACATGGCTTCAGTGACACATGGCGTCATCAGCTGAACTGAGG
>CM060324.1:328226-335726 GCA_030674155.1 Stramonita haemastoma | reverse complement strand
TAGGGAGAACGCAGTCCCAAGTTCATGCAGAGAACTTTGCCGTGGCAGTGAGAGGTAGATGAAAATTCTTATAGTACAGTGCGGCTTTTGCTTCCTTTTACAGTTTTGTACAGGGTACAGGAAAGCTCAGTGGTCAGAGCCCTCGCTTTCCCCAAGGTAAGGTTAAGCAGCATCGAGCGTTGTCACCAATTAGACGAGTGACTGCGCGCCTTGGCTTCAGTACAGTCTCCCATGTTTACCCAGCTGTCAATGGGTACCTGCTCTCTTTTGGGTCAGGGAAGGTAAAGCAGCGAGGGAGAGGAGATGGGCGTCGCCCTCAATATGCTGGCCCCTAGAGAAGCTGAGGTCTCTGATGCCTCTCTCCCTACGACCACACAGGTTATGGGACACCTTTACCTTTACCTTACATGTGGGTTAGCTGTGCAATAGTTGAGGTACATGAATATTTTCATGTTAAGTATCGTTGCCCCATTAATAAAAAGTAAACATTTTATTTTGGTATTTTTAGTGTGTAACATTCAATTCTTTTTCGGAATATTTTTTATTCTATTCAATCTTAGTTTTCACATACGTTAGGATGATGATCTATCTCAGCAGGCTGTCTACACTTTAGTTCAAAATAGTTAACCTGCACATTTGTTTCTTTCTTAAACATGTCACATATGTTTTGAGCAGCAAAAACATCTATTTGTCAGAAAACTTTCAAATGCCCAAGAAAGAAATTTCCATTACATCTTAATTTGTGCATTTCCTTATTAAAGAAATCAAACTTAGTCATCGCATATTCTTTACAATCAGTTGTATTACAGTGAAGATTAGGCATTGACATTTCGTCTGAAAAACTACGTAACGATAGATTTGATAAACAAACACACACACACACATACACACACACACACCACACGTACACACACACGCACGCACGCACACACACACACACACATACACACACACACACACACACACACACACACACACAAACAACACACACACACACACACAAACACACACACACACACACACACACACACACACACACACACACACACACACACTGAGGCTGTTGAATCACGTTAGTTAAACAATATTGTTGAAATGTTTATTTTTCTCTTTTCTTCCCTAGATAGATCGCTTGGTGAAAAAAAGCATATCAAGGCTTATTCAATGTACCATCTGGAAATAAACATTTGACTTGACTTGACTTGACTTGACTTGACTTCACACACACACACACACACACACACACACACACACACACACACACACACACACACACACACACACACACACACACACACACACACACACACACACACACACACACACACACACTACTTTCACAACCACGTAAACTAAAAAAAAAAACACACACCAAGAAAATGGGTACACCATACACTAAGACTAGAACGAAAAGGAACAGGTGGAATGGAATGGAAGGAAAGCGGGATTGAGAGAGAGAGACACAGAGAGATGGATGGCGGGAGGGAGAAAGAGGTCAGTTCAGATGCTATCTGCAAGGAAGGGGCTGCTAGCGAAGTCTGCCTCCGCAGCCTGTGATTTATGGGGCGATGTTTTGGGCGGCCAGTTCTTCAGGGAGAGATTGGATTCCCCGGGAATTAACGTAGCCCCTGGCCCATCCGGCACAAGTGAATGCCACGAGAACTTTCTTTCTTTCTTTCTTTTTTCTTCTTTTTCTCCTCCTCCGCCTGTTATGCCAGTGTCTTTGTGACATCGTGTGTGTGTGTGTGTGTGTGTGTGTGTGTGTGTGTGTGTGTGTGTGTGTGTGTGTGTGTGTGTGTGTGTGTGTGTGTGTAGGTGTGTAGGTGTGTGTACGTGGTGTGTGTCTGTTTCTGTTAGTTTGTGTGTCGTCTGTGTGGCTGTCTATCAATGTGTACACACGCGCGTGCGTGTTTGCATGTGTGTATGTGTGCGTGCATGCATGCGTGTGTATGTGTGGGTGTACATGTATGTGTGTGTGTGTGTGTTTGCGCTTGCGCTTGCGCGTACGCACCCTCACACATAAGCTCCTTTATCTTCCTGCTTGCATACTTTGCCTGGAGTCTCATCCAAGATGACAGCAGTTCCGCTTGTCATTGTCTAACTTGGCGATGAGAAAAGAAGTGAAGTAGACTGGATCATGATTCTGAGGCAGCGGTGTAGTTGTTGGGGTTTTGTTAGAGACACTGTCAGGAAAACTCTGTGTTCCATGCACATGTTTCCTCTTGGTCTGTCCCTCAGCTCGGCTGTTTCGTAGCTAGGTACAGGTGAAGGTGTCCCATAACCTATGTGGCTGTCGGGGTGCAAGGCATCAGAGACATCAGCTTGTCTAGGGGCCAGCATATTGAGGGCGGTGTCCATCTCCTCTTCTTGTGTAAGGCTCTGTTTCCGTGGGCTGTAGAGACTTTATCTTTGCAGGAAATGGAGGAGTTGTGAAAGCTCTGTTTAAGAGCCCTATCCTCGCTGATCACGTTTCGTAGCTAGGCTAAGGAGTTGTACAGAGTTGTGGAAGGTGAGATAGGCTATCTCCACTATCATCATTGCCAGAGTGTGAGTCGTGGCGAGAGGGGAAGTCTACATACTGATGCTGTGTAGAAGGCATAATTATGTCTGTCACCTCTGCAAATGCTATCTGCTAGTCTGTCTATCTTATATCTGATTTTAAGCCCGTTTCTAAAATGTAGGAAACAGGACAGCCTTGTAGTAAATGTGTTGTGCTCGCAATTTGACAATGCCCGGATTGTGCTTGGGTCCTAGCCATCACCGGATGGGAGCACCTGTTGAAGGCCGTTTTTCCTCAGGGGTTTATCAACGTGACTGACTCCACTCCCCTAGACCCAGAACGTCCTTTGGGTCAGGTTGTAAACAGAGGCCATGTTTTTGAATGCGAGCAGGACACCTGCATGTTAAAACCTGTTTTGTTTTTGGAAAGTGTAGGCCATGTACGCCGGTAAGAACGATTGATGAAAACAAATTAAAAAAATAAACCCACTGATGTCATATGTCGACATCATCCCCGATTACGGCTTCCTTACAGAATTTAGGAGGGCGAAATTGGCTGCTAACACAACCAAGAGCTCTAGAAGAGGAACAGAACCCTACAGAAACAACAAAAGCGTGTGCGTGTGTATGCATGCATGCCACACATATGTGTATATGTCTGTGCACGTTTTGGGCTGCATGTGTATGTGTATAACTGCGCTCGCAATTTGTCGACACGAGTTCGATTCCCGATCGAGGGGATTTTTCCCCTGGAGTTAACATCAGTGCTGACTCCACTCTCCCCAAAAGTCTTTCGGATGAGACTGTAAACCGAGGCCCCGTATCCGAACGCACGCAGAACATATTGCGAACATGTTAAATCCTGATCCGATTTTCGAAAGAGTAGGCCACTGTGTGGCGGTGGGAACAGATGACAAGATTTACAAAACTGCATAAATACAGGCACTGGATGAAAAAAGCACATAAGTGCTTATTCCATTATCCTCGATATAAAAGAATAATAATGAGAAGAAGAAGAAGAAGAAGACGAAGAAGAAGAAGGAGAAGAAGAAGAAGAAGAAGAAGAAGAAGAAGAAGAAGAAGAAGAGAAGAAGAACAAGAACAAGAAGAACAAGAAGAACAAGAAGAAGAAGAAGAATATCAGAAGGCGTGCCTCCCTGTCTGCCTATCTACGTGCCTGTTACTCCTTCACAATTCCACCTTCATGTTATTTTCCGTTGCTTTTTAAATCAATCACTAGAACAGAAAGTCTCTTAACAATTGATGTAGTAAACCAACCCAACAAAGTGGAATGTTTTGAAAGACTGTGTCATGAAGAATTCTCTGGCAAAACGCGGTGCTTCAGAATGTACAAGTGACATAATGATAAATAGTATAAGTCTGCGTTTATCTTCATTTGAAATTATTTCAATTCTTGCAAACTCTGTATATTCAAAGTTTTTTAGATTTCACTTAAATCGTTTGTGTTGCCCACGAAATATAGAAATTATAATTCATAAATTACGTCTAAATGCTTGGAAAACTAAATATTCAAAAGATGTTTTCTGTACTTGTTCTGCTATTTTATCAGTCCACCATATACTGTTTGATTGCCCTGTGCTCATTGCCTCGTATAAAAGCAAAGGGATAGATCTAAGGGAAAAATACGGAAATTTCCAAAGTGTTATGTATGATTCCGAGTCGCATGTCCTAATATCAGTTGCAGCAAGTATTTGCCAGTCACCAGTAGGTCAGTTACTATAAATGAAATTGTATAAACTTATCATCATCCATTATTTTCTTTATCCTTTCACTTTTTCCCCTCATCCCCTTTTCAGTGCATTCTTAACGTGAATGTACCATTGTCTAAATCACCTTGTAGTGAACGGACATTAAACCAATGAGAAGAAGAAGAAGAAGAAGTGTCATGAAGAAAAGAAAAGCGTTTATAAATATACATGGTGTTTAGAAGAATCTTCTCTTCTGCAAATGCTGTGTACTGACCTGTCTCTCCGATGTCTGATTTCTCTCTGAGGTGTAATAGCGGGAGGAGATCTTATAGGAGAAAAGCCAGATTCCTTCAGGGTTATCCGCTTCTATCTTAGATATACAGTTCCAAAGGAATAGTTTTCTGAAATGCATTGTTGTGTGTTCGTGTGTTTGCGTTTTGTTGATGTGTGTGTGTGTGTGTGTGTGTGTGTGTGTGTGTGTGTGTGTGTGTGTGTGTGTGTGTGTGTGTGTGTGTGTGTTGTGTGTGGGTGGGTGGGTGGGTGGGTGGGTGGGTGTGGGTGTGTGGGTGTGGGTGTGTGGGTGTGGGGTGTGTACTTATGTATTTTTGCATGACTATGTGTGTGCCTGCAAGCATGAGTGCGTGTGTGTATACGTGTGCGCGCGTTTAAGCACTTGCATGTGCATGCATGCATGTGTGCGTGCTTGCCTACGTGTGTGTCTGTATGTGTGTATATGTAGCAACCATCATGTCCATTTATAATTTTTTCTTACGATTTTGCATTGACAATATTAAATATAATATACATATATCAAATATTTATATCAAATATTATATATATATATAAATATAAATATAAATAAATAAATAAATATATATATATATATATATATATATATATATATATATTATAACTCTAAAAGAAACCTAGACAAGCAAAAGACGAAAGGAACAAGGTGGACAGAAAATCAGGTTAGAGCAAAGCAGCTGGCTGTTATAGATATAGATGTTGTCTTAAAAATACAAAAAAAACACACCCAACTGTCTTGTATGTAAATGCTGTCGTCTCATCTGTCTGTCTCATTGATGTCTGATTAATATCTAAAACCAGATGGGCGGACGCCTCGTGGAAGGAACACCAGATTTCGTCAGGATTACAGGCTTTTATCGCAGAAAGAAGTTCCAGATTAGACTCTGTTATACACCCTCTCTCTCTCTCTCTCTCTCTCTCTCTCTCTCTCTCTCTCTCTCTCTCTCTCTCTCTCTCTCTCTCTCTCTCTCTCTCTCTCTCTCTCTCTCTCTCCCTCTGTGTGTGTGTGTGTGTGTGTTGTGTGTGTGTGTGTGTGTGTGTGTGTGTGTGTGTGTGTGTGTGTGCTGTGTGTGTGCGTGTGTGTGTTATCATTTTGTACATCATTGTGTGAGTATTGTGTTGTGCTGTGCTGTGCTGTGTTGTGCTGTGCTGTGTTGTGCTGTGCTGTGTTGTGCTGTGTTTGTAATGTGTGTGTGTGTGTGTTTGTATGTGTGTGTATGTGTGTATGCGTGCGTGTGTGTATGTTTGTGTGTTTATGTTTGTCTGTGTCTGTGTGTGCATGAACGCGTGCATTATAAGTAATAAAAAATATATATCAGAACAATTCAATCCTGTACAGAATGTGTAAGATTTTCTTTGCCCGATCTCTATGTCCCTGCATAAAGAATCTTTTATCATATATGACGTTAACTTTTGGTTTCAGCGGAAAGAAAAGAACATTTTACCACACATGACGTTAACTCTTGGTTTCAGCGGAAAGAAAAGAACATTTTATCACACATGACGTTAACTTTTGGTTTCAGCGGAAAGAAAAGAACATTTTATCACACATGACGTTAACTCTTGATTTCAGCGGAAAGAAAAGAACATTTTATCACACATGACGTTAACTCTTGGTTTCAGCGGAAAGAAAAGAACATTTTATCACACATGACGTTAACTCTTGGTTTCAGCGGAAAGAAAAGAACATTTTATCACACATGACGTTAACTTTTGGTTTCAGCGGAAAGAAAAGAACATTTTATCACACATGACGTTAACTTTTGGTTTCAGCGGAAAGAAAAGAACATTTTATCACACATGACGTTAACTTTTGGTTTCAGCGGAAAGAAAAGAACATTTTATCACACATGACGTTAACTTTTGGTTTCAGCGGAAAGAAAAGAACATTTTATCACACATGACGTTAACTTTTGGTTTCAGCGGAAAGAAAAGAACATTTTATCACACATGACGTTAACTCTTGGTTTCAGCGGAAAGAGTTGTTATCAGTGGTGACATGTGGCGACCTATCGCCGTCTGCACACAGACACTATCACCATCCACATCTCTCGCTTCCTCCCACACATTTTAAGACCTGCCTTTCTGTGAATACGTCTCTGTGCCTTATACTCCACAATCCAGGGTTTAGGAGTAACATCTTTCAGATGTAAAGACATGCCTTTCTGTGGAAATGTCTCTTTTTCTTTTAATCCACAGTCCCGGGTTTTTTTATTTTATTTTATTACACATCAAATTTCTCTGCGTGAAATTTGGACCGCTCTCCTCAGGAAGAACACGCCGCCACAAGAGCAGCGCCACCCATTATTTATTTTTCCTTTTTTCTGTCTGCAACTGTATTTGTTTCCCTATCAGAGTGGCTTTTTCTACTGAATTTTGCTAGGGATAACTCTCTTGTTGCCGTGGGTTCTTTTACGTGCGCTAAATGATTATGTATAACACACTGGACCTCGGTTTATTGTCTCATTCGAAAGACGAGCGCCCAGACCACAACTCATTGTCTAAAGAAGGGGGGAAAATTTTAGGCCCAAACAGGATTTGAACCACCGCGCACTTCGACCCGGACTTTTCACTTTCTAGACAGGCGCGTTACCTTAAGGCCACCGATCCACTTTGTGAGTGATATCTTTCAGATGTAAAGACCTGCGTTTCTGTGTAAATGTCCCTGTGCCTTATTACTCCACAGTCCAGGTTTTTTTTAGGGATATCTTTCAGATGTAAAGACCTGCGTTTCTGTGTAAATGTCCCTGTGCCTTATTACTCCACAGTCCAGGTTTTTTTAGGGATATCTTTCAGATGTAAAGACCTGCGTTTCTGTGTAAATGTCCCTGTGCCTTATTACTCCACAGTCCAGGTTTTTTTAGGGATATCTTTCAGATGCCCGCGTGTGAGATTTACGAGGAAAAGCTGATTTTTTTTAGTGACTGGAGTTTTCTTTGTGTGCGTACATGATGTGTTGTGTGGTGTGTGTGTGTGTGTGTGT
>CM060324.1:325544-328126 GCA_030674155.1 Stramonita haemastoma | reverse complement strand
GTGTGTGTGAATTTTATTCATTCTTTTTTATATTTTATTCTTTTATATTGAGAATAATGGAATAAGCACTCATGTGCTTTTTCCATCCAGTCCCCGTGTGTATGCAGTTTTGTAAATGTCATCTGTTCCCACCGGCACACGATGGTCTACACTTACGAAAAGCTGAACAGCATTTAACGTGTGCGCGAGATGTTCTGCGCGTGATCACACACGGAGCCTCGGCTTATAGTCTCATCCGAAGGATGTGTGTGTGTGTGTGTGTGTGTGTGTGTGTGTGTGTGTGTGTGTGTGTGTTGTGTTGTGTGTGTGTGTCTCAAAGTCAAAGTCAAAGTCAAAGTCAAAGTTTTATTTCCAGATGATACATCGAGTAACCAGTGTGTGTGTGTATGTGTGCGTGCGTGCGTTTGTGTGTATGTGTGTGTGTATGTATGTGTGCGTGTGTGTGTGTGTGTATGTGCGTGTGTGCATTAAAAGAGGGAAATGCTTGAGAAGAAAAGAAAAACGGAAGAGATGGGTTTCTTTTGCTGTCTGTCGCGAGAATGAAACGACAGCTGTCGGTTTGTTTTATGTTTGTATAGCATTAGAGATTGCTTGGAAAAAGTGAGAACAGATGCCAGATTGATTGCAACTAAGGTTATGTGTGTGTGTGTATGTGTTTGTGTTTGTGTGTGTGTGTGTGTGTGTGTGTGTGTGTGTGTGTGTGTGTGTTTGTGTGTGTGTGTGTGTGTGTGTGTGTGTGTGTGTGTGTGTGTGTGTGTGTGTGTGTGTGTGTGTGTGTGTGTGTGTGAGTGAGAGACAAGAACACAGGCAGACAGAGACAGACAGAGAGACAGAGAGGGAGACAAAGAGAGACAGACAGAGAGAGAGAGACAGACAGAGAGACAGAGAGACAGAGAGGGAGACAAAGAGAGACAGACAGAAGACAGACAGAGAGACAGAGAGGGAGACAGAGAGACAAAGACAGAGAGAGAGAGAGACAGAGACAGAGACAGAGAGGTGACAGAATAAAGGCAGTAAGTTTAAAACATGTGAATAATTGATACTGTCTGTAGACCTTGGATCACACTCGTTTCCAAAGGAGTGCTTTGTTTGACAGCATCGTGTGTCTCAGCGGCCACATAACACACTTCCATTTGTGCCATGCTGGAGTACAGTGTAAGTGCTTAGCTTACTGCTGCTCCTCATGAATTTGTGTACAATGTGTTTTCTTTTTCTGAATGAAGAATGTGTAAACCAGAGAGATTAAATGTAATCAAATCAATTTCATTTATTTCGAGGATAATAAATAAACACCCATGTGGTTTTTGTTTGCTGTCCATGCATATTGTATCATGGCGGATGTAATGCATGATGTATTAGATGCAAAAGCGATTCCTATTGTTGCAGTTGTTGTCTTATTCTAAAACTCAAAACAATGTACTGCAATTGCGCGTTATCAAATTTAATGAGAGATGCAAAACAAGTACAGTGTTTCTTATCAGCACTCGCTTTTCCCAAACCATCCTTAAGCAGCATCGAGCGTGGTTACCACTTGGATGGGGGACCGTTTGCCTGCCTTGGCTTCAGCACAGTCCCCCAGCTCACCCAGCTGCAAATGTGTACCTGCCCTCTTTAGGGTCAGGGAAGGTAAAGCAGAGAGGGAGAGAAGATGGGTGCCGCCCTCAGTATGCTGGCTCCTGGAGAAGCTGAGGTTTCTGATGCCTTACTGGCCTTCGAACACATAGGTTATGGGACACCAAAATCTTTTATACACACTTCAGCCTTGTCTACATAAAGGAGTTATGGTCTGTGGAAACAATACACAAATTACATTTGATAACATATTCAGCTTTGTTTTTCTTTTGGTAAAGGTTCATTTTTTATAATATATTTATTGATGAAAGATGACGGAACAATTACCACAGTTTCGACTTTTAATAAGTAGTTTTTGAACAAAGGGTAAAACACAAAGAAATTCAGTCAATTTAAGATGTGTGTAGCACACATTAGCACACATTACCTTATATAGCACACATTACCTTATATAGCTGACAATTGTTATTGAAGCGTGAGCATTAACACCGTACAACTTGTCTCTTCCATTGATTGATTGATTGATTGATTGATTGATTGAGAAGTAGCCTGTTTATACATGTTCTTCAACCCACCGTCCAAATGCACAACTATGAAGTTGAAAAAATGAACCTTGTCTTTTCAAATGAACCTTGTCTTTTCAAATGTAATTTATGTAATCAGTGACCTTAACTATGTAATAATTAGAGTCACTGGAGTTCTGTTGGGGCAGAGAGGGAGGGAGGGGGGGGGGGGGGGGGCGATGATCCTCGCGACAGCTCCGAGTTTCACCAATAGTGAAGTTTTGCACAGACGACCGTATTTTGCCCACCATAGTGGTAGCCACATTTCGACTTCTGGCATGTTACTGCAGTGTTTTGTCACTTTTGTTGCAATTGATATTGTAACTGGTTCCTCATTGGTTTCTTTGTTTATCAATTTGTTTGTGTGTTTTGGCACATTGACTTTTTTCTGTTGTGAGTGTTGGTGTTCTTGTGGTGATGATTATTGTTGTCTGGGGTTGTGTGGAA
>CM060324.1:303044-305544 GCA_030674155.1 Stramonita haemastoma | reverse complement strand
CTAGCATGTATCAATGACAGTCATATTTTTCTTCAAAAGCATAGACTACAAATTAATAACAGAAATGCTTCTTTGGTCATTTCTAATATTCTCTCTGTTGCTGTCCTTGTCTGTCTGTCTGTCTGTCTGTCTGTCTGTCTGTCTCTGTCTCTCTCTCTCCATCTCTCTCTTCTCTCTTCCTCTGTCCCTTGTTGTTTTGATATTCCCTAATCCGGTCAAGGGCCGGATGAAACAAGCATGTGAGTTTATCTGTAACTCTTCAAAAATAAAGGCTATTCAATAAAGATAAAGATTATTCTCCATCTCTCCAAGAAAACAAAGCATGTAGATTTATCTATAAGACAGCATGTAGCAGACACTGGCTGACACTAATCACCTGAAGTCAGACACGGAAAGAAGGACTCTGGAGCGGCAGGTATGCCTAGCATTAACATATCTGAGGAAAGAGGGAAAGGAGATATAAGGGAAGGGTGGGGGGGAGGGAAGGGAAGAAAGCCGGTAGGGAAAGAAGAGGGAGAGAGAAAGGTAGAAGAGAGAGAGAGAGAGAGAGAGAGAGAGAGAGAGAGAGAGAGAGAGAGAGAGAGAGAGAGAGAGAGACAGACAGACAGACAGACAGACAGACAGACAGACAGACAGACAGACAGACAGACAGACAGACAGACAGACAGACAGACAGACAGACAGACAGACAGATAGAGACAGACAGAGGCGGACAGAAAGAAAAGGGGGGAGGGGGAGGGGGGCATTTATTATTTATTTATTCATGTCTTTATTTATTCTTTTATATCGTGGATAATGGATAATGAGCATAGACACGTATGCACATGCTTGCACTTGCTTGTGCGCCTACATGCGCGCATGAAATGTACATTAGTGCATGTAAATAATAATTATTTGTGCTTTTGCGTCATTGAATGTATTCAGCCGGCCAGACGATTTTTTATTTATATATTCGAGCAAATTGCACAACATCTGTATTACCTACCATGCTGAGCTTTGAAACACACTGCGAGACTGCCTTCATCTGTGACAAGATCCTGGCAAAATGGCCTACATGTTTTCATTTAATAAGAAAAAAAGCCTCCAAAAGTCGGGTCATGGCCAAAGTTGAATGAAACATGGCTGCCATATGTTATGGCAAAGCGCAGGAAAACAGTCACACACACACACTTTTCATTCAGTATGCACGTACAGTCTTACATTGATTCCGAGATGTGATGGCCGAGACAGAAAGTATACTCTGGAAAACCTTCAGCCTGATTCACCTACAGAAAAGTGTACTAACAACTATAACAACAGCAATAACAACATTAACAACAGCAACAGCATCTGATCAACAACAACACGCATTAGGAAACACAGATCCATACGCTGAACTTTCTACACTCCCACACAAGCCAGAAAGAATTAAAAAAAAAAACCCTCTCACCTCAGACAGAGAAAAGCAAAACAAAACGCCTTTACCTTACAGACAGCACTACTCTTTTGACTGAGGCATGACACATCATGTATAACATCCTAGAGCTTTGTGTGTAGTAGTAAATACAGATTTTGTCTACCCTTTGTCTGGTGCAGGTCGAATATCCTCCACGTTTGAACAGTATATGTTCTGTTTAATGCGTCTGAGGCCTTGTTTTCAGACACATTAGTGTCGACAATGCCCTATTGGCGAGAAAGCAAGTTCTTTGTCGTTTTGGCATGGAAGAAACGTTAGGTGATACAAACACACGTATCACGTTCGTGCTGTCTTATGTATGCTTATAAGCTTTCGTATACCACGCACAAATGCATGCATGCATTCAATATGCACACACATAAACATGGGCATGCACACGCGTGAAAGCGCATGTACACACTGAAACGACTTAACATATGCGCATGCACACGCGCATGTGCACATATCCACGCTAGTACACACACGCACACGCACCCACGCGCGAGCACAACACACACACACACACACACACACGCACGCACGCACGCACGCACGCACGCACGCACACACGCGAGCACACACACACACACACACACATACACACACACACACACACACACACACACACACACACACACACACACACACACACACACACACACACCGTACACAAAAAGAAACACCGTTCCATCGATTAGATGTTGGAAAACTTGCTAACTAACAATGGAAATGTTTTTGTTCTGTTTCCCTTTTCAAAACCAAAAGATAGCATGTTGCAAAAAGTATATCCTCTTGTTTGGGTTCTACGTGTTTGTTTTTGTGGGTTCTCTTTATCATAAAACAGACAACACTCTTCTAGGGACTGCTTGAAGACATGGTCTCCATAAAGCTTTGTTGATGGCTAACTCCACCAAAATAGAGAGCATAGTTGTATTGTTCGGTGCTATATGGAAAACCAGGATACATAACTTTTATTCAAAAGCGTTCTATCAATCATGCTTTGAAGTATTTTCTTTTTGAAAGTGTATGTTGTGTGTTAGCAAAAATAAAATAATTTTGTCTTAA
>CM060324.1:290544-293044 GCA_030674155.1 Stramonita haemastoma | reverse complement strand
CCAAGTTTGTCGCAAAGAAACATGGTACAGTGTACGCCAAAATGACCCCTAGAACAGCATCAATAATAATATCATACAATATCATGCACCACGAGAGAGAGAGAGAGAGAGAGAGAGAGAGAGAGAGAGAGAGAGAGAGAGGGGAGAGAGAGAGAGAGAGAGAGAGGAGAGAGAGAGAGAGAGAGAGAGGAGAGAAAGAGAAAGAGAAAGAGAGACAAAGAGAGACAGACAGACATAGAGATACAGAGACAGAGACAGAGACAAAGAGAGATAAGGAGGATAGAGACAGAGAGAGAGGGGCAAGCATCAAAGCAGAATAGTATAGATTTTGAAGGCTGTCGACAGACATTCCTAGGTTAGCTTAGTAGATAAAACCAGAAACACCCATGCCTGACTGTAAAAATCAATGATGATGTCTGTCTGTCTGTCTGTCTGTCTGTCTGTCTGTCTGTCTGTCTGTCTGTCTGTCTGTCTCCAACTGCTCTGTTGTCTGAAGATCTGACCTACTTACTTTCTACTGACTGTCATCCCGTTCTCATTGTTTTCTCATTGACTGTGTTTGTGTGACTGTCCACCTCTCTTTGTCCTCTCTCTCTCTCTCACTGTCTTTGTCAATCGCTGTCTCTTTGTTTCTGTCTGTCTGTGTCCTTCCACCTCTGTTTCTGCCTCTTTCTCTCTCTCTCTTTCTGTCTCTGTCTTCCTCTCTGTGTTATTTCTTTCATTCTTTCTGTCTCTGTCTTCCTCTCTCTGTGTTATTCCTTTCATTCTTTCTGTCTCTGTCTTCCATCTCTCTGTGTTATTCCTTTCATTCTTTCTGTCTCTGTCTTCCTCTCTCTGTGTTATTTCTTTCATTCTTTCTGTCTCTGTCTTCCTCTCTCTGTGTTATTCCTTTCATTCTTTCTGTCTCTGTCTTTCCATCTCTCTGTGTTATTCCTTTCATTCTTTCTGTCTCTGTCTTCCTCCTCTCTGTGTTATTCCTTTCATTCTTTCTGTCTCTGTCTTCCTCTCTCTGTGTTTTTCCCTTTTTCATTCTTTCTGTCTCTGTCTTCCTCTCTCATGTGTTATTCCTTTCATTCTTTCTGTCTCTGTCTTCTCTCTCTGTGTTATTTCTTTCATTCTTTCTGTCTCTGTTTCCTCTCTGTGTTATTCCTTTCATTCTTTCTGTCTCTGTCTTCCTCTCTGTTGTTATTCCTTTCATTCTTTCTGTCTCTGTCTTCCTCTCTGTGTTATTCCTTTCATTCTTTCTGTCTCTGTCCTCCTCTCTGTGTTATTTCTTTCATTCTTTCTGTTTCTCATTCTATGGTGTTTGTATGGGTGTCACTCACTCTGTTTCTACATCTGACCGTATGCACCTAACTGTTCATCTGTCTGTGTTTTCCTCTGTCTAGAGAGAGGAGAGAGAGGGGAGAGAGAGGAGAGAGGGAGAGAGAGAGAGAGAGAGAGAGGAGAGGAGAGAGAGAGAGAGAGAGAGAGAGAGAGGAGAGAGAGAGAGGAGAGATGAGTGAGAGAGAGAGAGAGAGAGAGAGAGAGGACAGACAGACAGGACAGACAGACAGACAGACAGACAGAAGAAGACAGACAGACAGACAGACAGACAGACAGGACAGACAAAACGAAGAAAAGCATGTTAATTCAAATGAACTTACATATTTTATTTCGAGGATAATGAATAAACACCCACGTGCTTTTTTTTTTTTACATCAATCCTCCAGACAGTCATAATAACAGACAAAATTAAAAAAAAGACAGACAGAGAGAGACAGAGACAGAGATAAGGACAGAAAGACATACAAAATAATAATATATTCGACTCTATTCTTTTCTTTCGAGGATAATGGAATAATCACTCATGTGATTTTTCTTTTTTTTGTTTTACATCAAGTCCCATGTGTGTGCAGCTTTGTAAATTTTGTTACCCAAGATAGAGAGACAGAGAGTGAGAGACAGAGAAGCGAAAATCTATGCAGAGCAGCAGAGAGCCAGACAGACGACTGTTAAGCATTTCAAGGATTATGGATAGTCGATAAAGCCAGTGTACTCCATGTCTCGCTGTGAAAATGGATTAAGTTGTCTAGTCTATCTCCATCCAATGGCGTCAGCTGTGGTGTGTTATCTGCAGATCTGACCTACTGACTTTCTGGGGACTATGGTCCAGTTTTCCCTTCACTGTCTTGTGGCTCCCTAACTTGCGCTTATCACTGTCTTTTGTCTCTGTGTCTCTGTCTATTCGTCTGTCTGTCTGTGTGTCTGTGTTCCTGTCTGTCATTTGTCTGTGTCTGTCTGTCTCTCTGTATCTGTCTCTCTCTCGATGACAAGAATTACTAAACTGCACACACACGGGGGTTGGATGTTAAAAAAGCACAAAAGTGCTTAATCCATTATCCTCAATATAAAGAATTAAATACATAAATAATTGAATAAACAACAAATATATCTGCATTTCCTTTTCTTTTGGTGCGTGGGCGTGTGTAGTAGTAGTAGTTGTAGTAGTAGTAGTAGT
>CM060324.1:274666-290444 GCA_030674155.1 Stramonita haemastoma | reverse complement strand
ACACACACACACACACACACACACACATGCGAAAACATGCTCAGCTTTCCTGCTGAGAAAACAAACTGTCTGCAGTGATATCGAACCAGACAAGTTCAGAGAAGGTTAGTGCTCCCCATCCATCACCCCCATCACCATTGCCTGCCTCTCTCCCTCAGGCCACAGGCAATGTGCAGAGTTTTTGTTGTTGCCTGTTAAAGGCTTTTTGCAGCCATAGGTGTCCATTGATCCATCCTCTCTTTTCTGTGATTGCATATCTGTGACTGTTTGGACACAAAGGCGTTACAGCATCCACCCAATAGAAAGAGAAAAAATAACTCTTGTTAGCCGCTTCCACTAACTTTGTTTTTATCATAGGTGATGAAAGGACAGTTTTCATACCAGTTCTCTTCAGCAATAAACCCCACCACACAATAATAATGCGCTTATTATAGCTTTGTTTCTGAACATATTAACAGGTTTCGAATAAACTGTCATCCAAAGCTAGACATGTTTTTTAACATATTAACATGCTTACATATAAACGTTGATTCAGGATCGTACTTGTTTCTAAATATATCAACAGATTACGTACAAACTTTTTGATTAAACATTGCACTTGTTGTTTAACACATTGGCAGATTACATGAAAACTCCGATGCAGATTTCACTCTCTTTTTAAACACATTAACAAGTTAGATAATGATCAACTTTAACTCAAGACTGCCCTTTTGCATAACACTTTCATCTCTCTATCTTTCTGTTTGTTTTCTTCTCCACATATCTCCATTGATTTTTGTTTGCATGTTCATTATGAGCACATCATCATATTGCAAAATGTATTTGTCATATTTGCTTTTTTTCTTAGTATTGATATTTTAATTTTTGCTATTTCTTAACCAGTAAAAAAAATCTTGAACTTCATCAAATTCCATAAAAGGTAATGGACTTGTCTCTGCTCATAAATATGTTGTCATCACACAACTTGTTTCATGCATGCAAAGCCTAAATTATCTTCAGCACACACACACACACACACACACACACACACACACACACAACACACACACACACACACACACACACACACACACACACACACACACACCACACACACACACACACACACACATACACACACACACACACACACACACATACACACACATACACACACACGAACACACACACACACACGCGCGCGCGCGCGCGCGCACGCACGCACACGCACACACATACACACAAAAAACCACACAGGCACATGCACACATTTATATTTCCCGCAATTGAGAACTTGATTTGTCTGCAAAGGTATCAACCAAGACAGACCAACCTAGAGGAGATTTCTCCCCCACCCCCACCCCCACCCCTCCCATTCCATCACCTCCAGCCTGACCAGTGCACGCCCTTTCTCTCAGAGATGGCGGCCAGAAACAGCACACCCTGGTGAAATGAAGTGCTGCCACAACAGTATTGTCAGTGAACCCTTCTCCTCTCATACCTTCACGCTGTGGCCACACCACGCAATGAACGAAAGATTCTTTTTCAGGATGTTCCACCACACACCATGTTTAACTTCCAGAGAGAATCTGGCTTTTTCTCTCTGTTGTGAGTGAAAGGTGATAGTTGGTTGCTAAGTTAAAGGTTATTTTAAGGAGTCTGGTTTTGGTTTCATCTGATTTCATGTGCGATTGATGTGGTTTCCCCACAAGGTGTTGCCCGCCCTGGGCTGACTCTTGTGGTGGACCAGGGTGTTGATTACTAGGAAGGACTGTAAAGCTGGTTCAATACTCTGTTTTCATCTGTATAAGTATAGTTGCATAGTTTTATTCTGAGGTTTAAACTTTTACAAGGAGACAGCCCAAATATGGCCTGTGTAGTCGGCGGGGCTAAGAGCAGCATGATTGGATTGACTATGATGATGGGGGATGACATCAGCTACTGTCCTGTCTGTTGCCCCAGTGATGGAACTAATGGTGTCTGCCTTCCACTGGCCATTACCAGGATGAAGCCTGACCTCCCTGCACTAGTGATCACTCTGTCCTGTTCCACCATAGTGGCTGTCATGTCATCAGGCCAATGATAACACCATGCTACTGCTGTTTCTGTCTGCCAAAAAAAGTGGAAGACTGTTATTTCTTTCTTCTTTTTTGTATTATTCTTGTATTCTTCTTTTATGTCGAGGATAATGGAATAAGCGCTCTTGTGCTTTTTACATCCAGTCCCCGTGTGTATGCAGTTTTGTAAATGTCATCTGTTCCCACCGGCACACGATGGCCTACTCTTATGAAAGCCGAACTGGATTTAACGTGTACGTATGCGCAAGATGTTCTGCGTGCGTTAGCACACGGGGCCTCGGTTTAAAGTCTCATCCGAAGGACTTTTGGGGAGAGTGGAGTCACAGCACTGATGTTGACTCCAGGAGAAAAATCTCCTCGACCGGAATCTAACCCAGGTCGTCAAATTGCCAGCGCAATGCTCTGACCACTAGGCTATCCGTCCCCTCCCCCTGCTATTTATTTATTTATTCTTTTATATCGAGGATAATAGAATAAGCACTCTTGTGCTTTTTTTTTTACATCCAGTCCCCGTGTGTATGCAGTTTTGTAAATGTCATCTGTTCCCACCGGCACACGATGGTTTATTCTTACGAAAAGCGGAACAGGATTGAACATGTGCGCAAGATGTTCTGCTAGAGAGAGTAAGCAGTCTACAAAGAAGAGTAAGAGTAGAAATTTCACCTTTGGACACGGATCTAAAAGTGGCTAAAATTATGATTTTAGTCTACAAAATTGATACATGTGTATACTGCAGAGACCTTCCTTTTATAAATTTAAAGAATCAATGTAGAAGAACATGTCTGTAAAAAAGGTTTTTTTCTTTCTACTTGAGTCAATAAAACAAAACATTTAGAAATTTAACGTATTTAGTTTTAGTGGCCATATTATTGGATTGTTTACATAGCAAAAGTGCATAAAACTGAACAATTTATAGATTTTAAGGCTTTGCAAGTGATGCACTTACAATAAGTATTTTTTATATGGTACAATTTCTAACATGAGCTTGTTATTTTTTTTGCTGTGTATCAATCCTCATATTGAGAACATGAGATGTTCACTGCACTCGCAATGGTTGTTTCTGTCAAGTCTTTTGCAAATTTTTTGCTGTACAAATGTCTGAGATTTTTGGAACACATTTAGCATGTGTGCTGATGATTGGAATAAAACTTATGAAAGCGAGATAGTTAAGGGATTACTAAAAGTTCACATGTGTATGTACGTGCACATAACTGAGCTCAAGAGCGCGCGTGCGCAAACACACACACACACATACACACACACAAACACACACATGCACACGCAGATATACACATACACACATGTGCGCGTGCACACACACACACACGCGCGCGCGCGCGCACACGCACACACGCACGCACACACGCAAGCGGGCAAACACGCATGCACGCACACGTGCATGTGCACATGCAAACACATGCTCAACTTCCCTGCTGAGAAAATAAATTGTCTGCAGTGATATCGATCCAGACAGGTTCAGAGAGGGTTAGTCCTCCCAATCCATCACCCCCATCACCATTGCCTGCAGTTTTCAGAGGAGCCAGAGGGTATATGCAGATTTTTCGTTGTTGCCTGTTAAAAGTTTTCGTGCAACCCTAGCTGTGTATCTATTGATCTATCAGTTCTTATCTCTGTAAGCATACAGGAACGAAAGCTTGTATCATCATCCGCACAAGAATTAACAACTCCCAGTGCAACATTTTCTAAAGTTATGAAACCGCCTGAAATATGGGAGATGATGTTTATTTCTATTTCATTTCTATTCATCTATTCTTTTATGTCAAGAATAAGGGAATAAGCACTCACTTGTTGGTTTTTTTTGCACTGCTATGATTTTTGTCATCCGTTTCCATTGGCACACAGTTGCCCACTCTATCTGAAAATCAGAATAGGTTTTGCCTTATGCGCAAGATGTTCTCCATGCATTTACAAACATTCAACTTGACTTCACTTCTCCAATGACTTCTTGAGCAGTTGTTTGGAGTTTTGCTCTGGTTCTTTTTTTAGGTAGTGTTGTGGGCGAGTTACTCCTGGTGTAGCCCGCCTTTCTCCAGGGACTAGGATGCATGCTGGGTATGCTGGTATCATTCAGCACAGAAGCCATAATGTGAATGGAGATTTTTTGTTTATTGTTTTTTTGTTCAGTAGATAGATCTCCAAAGTTCACCAGTGCCAACACTTTGCATATGCGACCAGTTTTGCCCATATTGAAGGTAGCTGCATTCTGACTTCAGGGAAAACAGAGCGTCAATGTGGCAAGGAAACATTACTTTTAAATAAAAAGGCAATTTGTTTTGATGAACTGATGCATCTTTTTGAGTATGTTGCACTCAAGCCTGCTAGTTCATTTGGTTTGTTTATCTTCACCTAATGTCTCGACAGGTCTGTGTCCATTCTGTCCCAGCCATGCATGTACAGATAGGTAAGAGTTAAAGGATCAATGGGCAGCAGTAGTCACAAAAAGTCTTCAGCAGGCAATATAGAAATCTCTGCACATTGCCTGTGGCCTGAGGGAGAAAGGCAGGCAATGGTGATGGGGGTGATGGATGGGGAGCACTAACCTTCTCTGATCTTGTCTGGTTCGATATCACTGCAGACAATTTATTTTCTCAGCTGGGAAACTGAGCATGTGTTTCCATGTGTACATGCACGAGTGCGTGCGTGCGTGCGTGCGTGCGTGCTTGCCCGCTTGCGTGCGTGCGTGTGTGGGTGCGCGCGCGCCCGCGCGCGTGTATGTGTGTGTGCTCATGCGTACATGTGTGTATGTGTGTGTGTGCATGTGAATGTGTGTGTTTGTGCACACGCGCTTGAGCTCGCTTATGTGCACGTACATACCTATGTGAACTTTTAGTAATCTCTTAACTATCTCGCTTTCATAAGTTTTATTCTAATCATCAGTGCACATGCTAAATGTATTCCAAAAATTTCACAGATCCTTTTTTTTCATGAAGTTCAGATATTTGTACAGCAAAATAATGCAAAAGACCTGACATGAACAACTATTACAGGTGCAGAGAACATCTCTTGTCTTCAATATGAGGATTGAAACAGAGCAAAAACATTAACAAAAAAAATCATGCTAGATATTGTTCCATATAAAAAAAATAACTGAAAGTGCATTACTTGAAAAGCCTAAAAATCTATAAACTGTTCAGTTTCATGCACTTTTGCCATGCAAACAATCCAATATGGCCACCCAAACAAAATCTGTTAAACTTCTAAATGTTTTGTTTTATTGATCGCAAGTAGAAAAACCTTGTTTCATAGATTTGTTCTACTATCTAGATTCTTTAAATTAAGAAAGGAAAGGTCTCCATATTACATGACTTTTCAATTTTGTAGATTAAAGACATGATTTGGGCCATTTTAGATCATTGTGAAGGAGGCTGAGGAATAAGAGTGTAAAGCACAGTGAGAAGGGGAGGAAGCTGGTTGTAAAATCTCCAATGGTGCCCCCACTGTTCACAGGACTACAGGACAGGTAAAGGTAAAGGTGAAGCTGAACATCTTTGTCCAACCGTAAACCTTTGTAGTCCTACTCTTCTTTGTATACTACTTACTCTCGCTAGGAGTCTCCCTTTGTTTTCAGCGGAAAGAAACAGCAGGAGCATGGTGTGATAATCAGCCTGATGAAGTGACAGCCACAGGGGCCAGCAGGTCATAGGGAGCTTTAGTGCAGGGAGGTCAGGCTTAATCCTGGTAATGGCCAGTGGAAGCCAGACACCATTAGTTCCATCACTGGGGCAACAGACAGAACCGAAGCTGATGTCATCCCCCATCACCGATCATCACAGTACAATCTAATCATGTTGTTTATAGCCCTGCCGACCACACAGGCCAAATCAGGGTTGTCACCTCGTAAAATTTTAAATCTCAGAATAAAACTGTGCAACTATAATATACAGATTAAAACGGGGGTATAAAACCAACTTCACTGTCCTACTTTGTGTCGAACTGATCAACCATAAGGGTAATCCCAGGACTGGCACGCGTTGTGGGAAAACCACTCCAATCGCACATAAAATGAGAGAAAAAACCAAAACCAGGCCCCTTAAAACAACCCTATTCTTAGCAACATAAAATGAGATCAAGCCAAAACCAGATTCCTTAAAACAACCTTGTTCTTCTTAGTGACCGACTATCACCTCATTCACTCATATCAGAGAGAAAAAAACAGATTCTCTCTGGAAGTGAAAAATGGTGTCGGTGGACTATCCTGGAAAAAAAAGTCTGTCATCCATCGCGTGGTGTGGCCACAGCGTGAAGGTATGAGAGGAGAAGGGTTCACTGACAATTCCTTTTGTGGCAGCAATTCATTTCTTCAGGGTGTGCTGTTTCTGGCCGGCATCTCTGAGAGAAAGGGCACGCACTGGTCAGGCTGGAGGTGATGGAGTGTGGGGGGTGGGGGGGGGAGAAATCTTCTCTAGGTTGGTCTGTCTGGGTTGATACCTGTGCAGACAAATCAAGTTCTCAATGGGGGGAACTTAAGTGTGTGCATGTGCCTGTGTGTGTGTGTGTGTGTGTGTGTGTGTGTGTGTGTGTGTGTGTGTGTGTGTGAGTGTGAGTGTGTGTGTGAGTGTGTGTGTGTGTGTGGTGTGTGTGTGTGTGTGTGTGTGTGTGTGTGTGTGTGTGTGTGTGTGTGTGTGTGTGTGTGCTGAAGATAATGTAGGCTTTGCATGCATGAAACAAGTTGTGTGATGACAACAAATTTATGAGCAGAGACAAGTTCATTGCCTTTTATGGAATTTGATGAAGTTGAAGATTTTTTACTGGTGAGGGAAAAGAAAACATAATTTCTATACTTGAAAAAAGAAAATACAAGAAGCAAATGTTGGAGAATGATATGGTGTGCTTATTATGACATGCAAACAAAAACTAATGGAGATATGTGGAGAAGGAAACAAACAGAAAGAGAGAGGGATTAAAGTTACATGTAAAAAAAGGGCAGTGTTCAATCAAAGTTGATATGTAAACAGTTATTGTGTTTAAAAACAAAGTGCAATGTGCATCAAAGTTTACATGAAATCTGCCAATGTGTTAAGAAACAAATACAATGTTTGATCAAAAATCAATCTATTGATATGTTTAGAAACAAGTACAATCCTTAATAAAAGTTTATAATGTCAGCCTGTTAATACGTTGAAAAAAGTCTAAATCTGGATGAAAGTTTATACGAAACCTGTCAATATCTTTAGAAACAAATACCAACAAAACCACAGTAGTGTTGTTTGTGGTTCATTGCTGAACAGAACTGGTAAAAAATATCCATTATTTACCTATGATAAAAACAAAACTATTGCAAGGGGCTAACAAGAATTTATTTTGTTCTTTCTATTGGGTGGATGCTAAACACCTTTGTGTCCAAATAGTCACAGATATGCAATCACAGAAAAGAGAGGATGGATCAATGGACACCTATGGCGGCAAAAAGCCTTTAACAGGCAACAACAAAAAATCTGCATATTGCCTGTGGCCTGAGGGAGAAAGGCAGGCAATGGTGATGGGGGTGATGGATGGGGAGCACTAACCTTCTCTGAACCTGTCTGGTTCGATATCACAGCAGACAATTTATTTTCTCAGCAGGGAAACTGAGCATGTGTTTGCATGTGTGTGTGTGTGTGTGTGTGTGTGTGTGTGTGTGTGTGTGTGTGTGTGTGTGTGTGTGTGTGTGTGTGTGTGTGTGTGTGTGTGTGTGTGTGTGTGTGTGTGTGTGTGTGTGTGTGTGTGTGTGTGATGACAAGTGTTGTAAACATACTTCTACCAACATATAGTGAAGATTGAATTGTCACAATTTTTGCAAAGACAGACTGGCATTCATATCTCTCCACTGGGTACAGGACGGTCTGCTGGTTAGAGCGTTGTGCTTACAACCACAGACCTCAGCTTCTCTAGGGGCCAGTTTATTGAGGGCGGCGCCCATCTCCTCTCCCTCGCTGCTTTACCTTCCCTGACCCTAAAGAGGGCAGGTACCCATTTACAGCTGGGGGAACTGGGGGACTGTACTGAAACCAAGGTAAGCAAACAGTCACCCATCCACTTGGTAACCAAATTCGACGCTGCTTAACATTGGCTTGGGGAAATCGAGTGCTCTGATCACTGAGCTACCCAGTCCCCCTTTTAAATTAAAAGGTAAAGGTATGGTAAAAACGAAATTAAATCATAGACATTGAAGTTGTTGATCTACCCACCTTTTATTCTGTAGATGCTGTTACAAAGGTTAGATGCCATTTCACAAAAAACATAATAATATCAATGGACTTAAGCTGATCAATCCAGTAAGAGCGACTGGTGCAAGTGCATAATAAACCAGCGCCATTTATTTTCTCTCTTTCTTTTCTCCGGCAGAACAGCAGACCAGCGAGGCAGGCTGTTGCTGCTGAGGGATGGGGCAGAAGCAGGGTCTCCAGGCTTCAGGGGTCGATACTGCAGCACACAGAGCCTGTCCTCAGGGGAAAGGCCAGCGGCCTACGTGCAATACGACTCGTTCACAGGCAGGCATGCCAGTGCCAGTGGGTGTGTGTGTGTGGGGGGGGGGGGGGGTGGACGTGTGTGTGTGTGTGTGTGTGTGTGTGTGTGTGTGTGTGTGTGTGTGGTGTGTGTGTGTGTGTGTGTGTGTGTGTGTGTGTGTGTTGTGTGTGTGTGTGTGTGTGTGTTGTGTGTGTGTGTGTGTGTGTGTGTGTGTGTGTGTGTGTGTGTGTGTGTGTGTGAGTTTGTGTGTGTGTGTGTGTGGTTGTGTGTGTGTGTGTGGTTGTGTGCTCTGTATGTATTTATTATTTTATTTCGAGAATAATGGAATAGGCACTCATGTGTTTTTGTTATATTCAGTCGCTGTGTGTATGCAAAATTGTAAATGCCATCCATTTTCCCCGGCACACAGTGGCCTACACGTCCGAAAAGCGGAACAGGTTTCAGTATGTGAGAAAGATGTTCTTTGGGCGGTCTGTGTGTGTGTATGTGTGTGTGTGTTTGCATATCTGTGTATGTGTGTGCGCGCGCATACATGCAAATCTTTTCATGTTGAATTTATATGATGCTTTTGCTATTTTCATCAGCATTGATATCTGCATCATATTGACTAATAGGCGCAAACTTTCTCATTTACAGCTGCTCTTAGGGTTCCACACATTTTAAAAATATCGTTTAAACATTTTGTAAAGCACAATAAATACATAAAGACAACTCAGACTCAGAGCAAAAGAACTGACAAAACACCCATTCAACATGACTTGCTCCCTGCCCATCTGTTCTCATCCTTTTTTACCGTCACCCTTCTCTGTGTGTTTCTCTCTTCAGAGTCTCCCTTTCTTCTCAGCAGACAGGCACAGACAGCAGTGACGTGTTGTGGCCTCCTGCTATGACAGCCATTGGGGTCTGACAGGTCTGGGGAACAGGGCAGCGCAAAGCTGGAGAGGTCCTGTTTAATCATGGTAATGGCCAGTGCACGATTTCTGTCATCACTTTCACTCTGAAGAAGATCCGGTCATCGTTTACGTCACGTACCATCATCACAAATAAAATTATTCTATTAAAAAGATTATCTTTATAGGCTACGGGAGAAAGAAACAACGCCCAGACAAATCGACCTGTGGCTATTCATAAACTGGTCAATTCTTTCACGTCTTTTTTATACTAGATTTTCAGCTGATAAGGATACTTATCAGCGTTTCATATTTCATTGTTTTTCCATGAGTAAAGGGAAAATGGGTAAATTATGGTTTATTACTTTGTGCAATAAGCGAAAATGTTTTATTTTGGAAGGGAACAGAACTACGTGATGGAAATCGACTGTGTGTAAATCCTGGCAAATCCCGGTTCGGGATTCAGTGGGAGGGGGGGGGGGGTATTCAATCCTGGCAAATCCCGTTTCGGGACTAAGAGGGTTAAGCTCTCTGCAGTGATGGGTATGTACACAGGGGTATCATATCAAATAATGAAGCTCAGAACAGCTACACGTATCAAACTTTTTTTACCAAACATCAGTGCAAAGATGGAGACGAAGATGCACACAAAAATCCCGACTGGAAGACAACATTAAAGAGCTGACTGGCCTTGAGTGGAGCGACATGCCACGGAAAGCTGAGAACCACGGGGAGTGGAGGAAGCTGGCTGCACAATGTTCAGTCGTGCCCCAACTGTCTTCTGGTATATTAGATAAGTGAAAGTGAAGGGAAAACAATCAACTACACCCTTCTCTCCCTGTACTTTCTCCAGAATAACCGCTTTTCTCTGGCCAGCAATGGTCCTGCTGGGGATGGGTTGGAGGAAAAGTCTTCTGCTCTTGTCAGGGTTTCCATATCACTGCAGAGGAATGACCAACTTCTCCAGAAATAAGCCGAGTGCTGTGCTCATAAGTTTGTATGCATACACCCATTTGTGTGTGTGTGTGTGTGTGTGTGTGTGTGTGTGTGTGTGTGTGTGTGTGTGTGTGTGTGTGTGTGTGTGTGTGTGTGTGTGTGTGTGTGTGTGTGTGTGTGTGTGTGTGTGTGAGTGCGTGTGTGTGTGTGTGTGTGTGTGTGTGTGTGTGTGTGTGTGTGTGTGTATCTGTGTATGTGTGTGTATCTGTGTGTATGTGTGTGTATGTGTGTGTATGTGTGTGTATGTGTGTGTGTGTGTGTGTGTGTGCACGTGCGTGCGCTCATAGTTACTCTCGTCTATCATCATTCTTATAAAATAGACACCTTAATCATAAAAGACTACGTAGGATACTATTTCACCTGTTTAGATTGCTAAGAAGTAAGAAAAACGCAGAGTACGGAAGCACTACATTGCCATTTTTCTATAATAACACTTTAACTCTAATAACCCCTAAAGGAACCTATGTTATACAAGAATGCACTTTTGCTAGTTCCTCTTCTTTATCTTAAGAACTGAACTTGTCATTTTAAACATCCTGCCTTTTCTTTCAAAGCTGTCAGAGATTTTATCAAATACATTCAGGATGGGGATAGGGGTAACCTGTTGGTTTGAGCGTTGAGATGGTGTTCTGACGGCCCAGGTTCGAACCACCACTGAGGGACACGTTCATAGAGGATGTTTCCCTAGAGTTAACATCAGTACTTACTCCACTCCCCTAAAGTCCTTCAGCTTAGACTATAAACCGAAGTCCTGTGTACCACCACACATACATCATCTTCCGTATATGTTAAAACTGTTCCAACTTTCAAAAGAGTTGGCCATTTTCGTGTTGGTAGAAACGGTAGGAACGTCTACATCTGCAAGCTTTGGTTTTTTAATGTCATGTACCTCTCGGGTTTTTTTTCTTATAAAATACAATCTTGAATCTTGATGACAAAACTAAAACCAAAGACTGCATGCATACTAGTATCGTGTTTAAACATCATTCCGTAATCGGAATGCGGCTACCTGACACAAAAGCGGCTGAATGCAAAAAAAATATAACCATTGATAAACTTTTGAGTTCCAGCGAAGGACAGGAAAAGAAGATGTATGGGCGCCTATCCCTGGACACTATCGGGAAGATGTATGGCCAGTGATGGTAAGAGAGAGAGAGGTTGTAAACGGCTTAGGGCTGTCAGGGTCAGCAGCACTGCAGACAATCCCACTTCTTTGGGGGAGAGTCCCTGTCATGCCTGTCTGTGCACGTGCTTGCTTGTATGTGGGTAATAGTGTGTGTGTGTATGTGTGTGTGTGTGTGTGTGTGTGTGTGTGTGTGTGTGTGTGTGTGTGTGTGTGTGTGTGTGTGTGTGTGTGTGTGTGTGTGTGTTTATGTATTTTATTTTTTATTTTATTCTTTTATTTCGAGGATAATGGGATAAGCACTCTTGTGTTTTTTTCATCCAGTCCTCGTGTGTATGCAGTTTTGTAAATGTCATCTGTTCCAACCGGCACACGATGGCCTACTCTTACGAAAAGCGCGCGCGCGCGCGCGCGCGTGTATGTGTGTGTGTCTGTGCGCGCGCGCGCGCGCGCGCGCGCGCGTGTGTGTGTGTGTGTGTGTGTGTGTGTGTGTGTGTGTGTGTGCGCGTGTGTGTGAATAAAGAAAAACAAATCACTAATCTCACATTGTCACATTTTTTGCCTGTAGACTTTATTACTTAATGTACTTTTATAGTAAAAGCACGCTTCTCTTTCTTCCTCTGACATTTTTTTTTGCCATCTTAAGATATATTTTCTCCTTTCTTATTCCCTTCACCATCTTCTTCGTTGTCGTCGCCGTCGTCGTCGAACGCTCAGACAGCATTTAAAGTTGTTGTCTTTCATATGAACTTAACTGCGTTGTGCTGCCATAAAGCGCCTGACAAGTCAGGCCCAGCATATCCGACTTCGGATGGAGAGAGAATTGTTATATCAAAAGTTGTTTTTTCTGGAAAAAAGCAAGAGAATGGACCAAGAAGGCAGAACATGAACGAAAAAAACGCCAGTATGAAAAGGAACAAGGCAGAAACAAATACAAGGATAGAAAAGAGGGAATTGGTATCACAGAATTTCCAGAATGTGGGGATGCTATTCATACTGAAAGATCCCCCAGCATCCCCACAGAGAGATTTCGCAATCTTATACCTTCCGTCTTTTCTGATTTGCAATGGAGTCTTGATTCTTCCTCTTTTTTTTCCGAAACAGCTTCTTCGACACGTGTTTGTGTCTGTAAATGCCTGTATATGCATATATGCATGTAGAATAAATAGCAGTTAGATGTGTGCAAAGCTGTGGCCCTAAAGCGTGGTGAGGAGGCCCCAAACCAGCTGTATGTGTGTGTTTCTTCTGGCAGCCTCAGGAAGACGTGAGGGCAGTGGGCGCTCTGCTCTGGTATTGGAGTCCGTGGAAGTGTTTCTTCTGGTATGTGTCTGGGTCGATATAACGAGAACAATTTGAGTGGCTAGAAGTGTATGTGTGTGTGTGTGTGTGTGTGTGTGTGTGTGTGTGTGTGTGTGTGTGTGTGTGTGTGTGTGTGTGTGTGTGTGTGTGTGTGTGTGTGTGTGTGTGTGTGTCCGTCCGTCCGTCCGTCCGTCCGTCCGTCCGTCCGTCTCCGCCAGTCCGTCCGTCCGTCACCGTCAGTCTGTCTGTCTCTGTCAGTCTGTCTGTCTCTGTCATTTCTCTCTCCATCTATCTCTCCCTCTCTCTATCCTTCTCTTCTCTTCCTCCCCCCTCGGTCTGTCTGTCTTTCTATCTGTCTGTCTTTCTGTCTGTCTGTCTGTCTATAGCTGTACATGTATCTGTCTCTCTCTTTCTCTTTCCTCCCTGTCTCCCTCCCTCTTTCTCTCTGTGCATGTGTGTGTGTGTGTGCGCGTGCGCGTGTGTGCGTGCTTGTGTGCCTATGTGAGTGCATGCGTGCATGCATGTGCGTGCACCCTGAATTTCAATATCACTTTTGCTATTTGGATTTTAGCAGCAATTGTATTGACTAATGGTATACAAGCTAATTAAAAACAAAAACAAAACCCAAAGCAGTTTGTAGATTGCAGACGTCTGCTTTTAACCTTGATTGGCACATTATGTGGGGGTCATATCAAAGGACTTGGCACATGTAGAGAACATGGCGGTCAGGGGAAAAGAGCAGACTGTGGCAGACAGCAGTGACAGGGGTCAGTCATCTTCAGCACTCTGTGGCATGTCGTCTCATCTTCTCTTCTTCACTGTCCATCCTTGTGGGGCTTCTCCACTCCCAGCCAAGTCTTCCCTATTTTGAACTGGAAAGGAAAACAGAAGGCTGGGTTTTAGCAATATGAAGTTATCATCAGTCATTGGTCCATGGCAAAATGTTGTGTTAGTTGTTGATGTTATCAAAGTGGCAAAGCCTACAACAACACGTTTTGGAATTTAATCTTTTGATTAAAACCGCTCTCCTTTTCCAATATTTATTGAAAGAAATAAAAGGCTGACACCGATGATAACTTTGTTTTTACCAACTACCATGCAAACTGGAAAGGTAAAGGTGTCCCATAACCTGTGTTGTCGTAGGGGAGCGAGGCATCAGAGACCTCAGCTTCTCTAGGAGCCAGCATATTGAGGGCGGCGCCCATCTCCTCTCCCTCTCTGCTTTACCTTCCCTGATCCTAAGGAGGGCAGTTACTAGGTATCCATTGACAGCTGGGGGAACTGGGGGAACTGTACTGAAGCTAAGGCGCGCGAACGGTCACCCATCCACTTGGTAACCACGCTCGGTGCTGCTTAATCTTAGCTTGGGGGAAAGCGAGTGCTCTGACCACTGAGCTATCCTGTCCCCATAAACAGAAAAAGCAATTCTTAATTAAGAGGAGTAGAATGTGGTTTTTTTTTCTTCACATTCCAGATTCCAGATTGTCAGTCTCTTCAGCTTTTTTTTACATTGGCGCATTACAATTTTTTCTGACCAACCCTTCCTCGCCCGTTCTTCCTAGTTTGACGAAAAAATCGAACTGAATGTCAAAGTCATTCGGATGAGACTATAAACCGATGCCCCGTGTGCGAACGCACGCAGAACATCTTGCGCACACGTTAAAACCCCGTTCCGCCTTTCGAAAGAGCAGGCCATCGTGTGCCGGTAGGAACGGATGACAAAGTTATTATAAAAAAACCCAGCATGCACACAGGTGTCGTGTTTAGACACCATCCCTGAGGAAAAATCGCGGGGGTTGGAGTCCCAGGGCGGCTCGGGGCTGTAGGCTATAATTATGGCAACGTTCTGGTGGCTCCTGCGACGGTACTGGAACCATTCGTATCGGTCATTGCCTTTCCAATGGATCATTCCAGTGGCGTGGAGAGGGGGGGTCTGCTGCATGGGTAACAGCTTGCCCTCCATACTTGCCTACCCAGGCTTTGCGCTCTAAAGACTAGAGCGCAACTCCATAGTCTTCCGAGACTGATGGGTGCCTACTACTCTCCTCTCCTCTCTCTCTCTCTCTCTCTCTCTCTCTCTCTCTCTCTCTCTCTCTCTCTCTCTCTCTCTCTCTCTCTCTCTCTCTCTCTCTCTCTCTCTCTCTCTCTCTCTCTCTCTCTCTCTCTCTCTCTCTCTCTCTCTCTCTCTCTCTCTCTCTCTCTCTCTCTCTCTCTCTCTCTCTCTCTCTCTCTCTCTCTCTCTCTCTCTCTCTCTCTCTCTCTCTCTCTCTCTCCTCCTCTCTCTCTCTCTCTCTCTCTCTCTCTCCTCTCTTCTCTCTCTCTCTCTCTCTCTCTCTCTCTCTATATATATATATATATCAGATGCTGTTGCAGATGGCTTTTAACAGAAAACTTTATCATTCTGTTGGCATCATTAAGGGAGGCAGCTAACAGCCAGACTGCTGACGGATTGAGGAGGAAGACTTCTCCAGGCTTGGCTGGGTCGATATCTCAACAGCCAGACTGCTGACGGATTGAGGAGGAAGACTTCTCCAGGCTTGGCTGGGTCGATATCTCAACAGCCAGACTGCTGACGGATTGAGGAGGAAGACTTCTCCAAGCTTGGCTGGGTCGATATCTCAACAGCCGAACCCAGTCCTCAAGGGGAAAACCTCCAAAGTGCAAAGGCATTTCTGTGGTTATGTGTGTGTGTGTGTGTGTGCGTGCGTGCGTGCGTGCGTGCGTGCGTGCGTGTGTGTGTGTGTGTGTGTGTGTGTGTGTGTGTGTGTGTGTGTGTGTGTGTGTGTGTGTGTGTGTGTGTGTGTGTGTGTGTGTGTGTGTTTATTCATCTCTGTATGCATGATATTTTTCATACAACATCATGCTATTTTCATCAAATGCAAACTAGAATTAAAAGAGACTATGTACATATGCTGTAGTCATAGAGCATTAAATTGCGTGATTTT
>CM060324.1:244462-251962 GCA_030674155.1 Stramonita haemastoma | reverse complement strand
TCCCCCCTCCTCCAATCGCTTTTGTCACAGCCCTACATCTCTATCTCTCTGTCTGTCTGTCTCTGTCTCCCTCAGTTTTTTTGTCTTGTCTCTCTCTTTGTATATGTCTCTATCTCTGTCTCTGTCTCTCTCTCTCTGTCTCTCTCTGTCTCTCTCTATCTCTATCTATCTATCTATCTCTGTATCTGTATATCTCTGTCTCTCTCTCTCTTGTAATTAAGGAAGTTCTCAGTACATGACATTTTGTGTGTTGTGCCCAGCCCCCCTCCCACTGTCCCCTTGTTAATGGGCATCTTGCTTATAACAACACACTTTTGTCATTGTCATTGTCATTGTCTCTCTCACTCTCTCTCTCTGTAGCAAAAACAAAAATTCCACTGCTTGGATAGGGGTGTACAGCTCAGAGGGCAAGGCAGCCATGACGTGGAACAGTCATTATGGTACAACTGATCAAACCACTCTACATGCTGATGGAAATTGTCGCAACTGAAAGCCGAGAGATTTTCCAAGAAAAAGCAATTACTTTCTTTTTGTTGTTGTTGTTCTTGCTCTTCCCTGCTCCTCCTAACGAACATACAAAAACTGATTGTTGCAAAATGTTCGAGTATGGAAAACAATGTACGTGGAAAGAAATTCTAGATCTATGTAATTTCGAAAGGGAAAGGGGGTGTTGAAGTAAAGAAAGGCCGAAGTTAAGGACTTTCAAAAACCCCCTATTTCTGATTTTTAGCCATCCCTTTTCCTTTGCTTTGGTTTAAACAGAATATTATTAGATCAACATATCACAGTATCAACACATGAAGTATGAATGCACTAAGTATAAGCTTATGATGAGTACTCTTAAAGGTGTAAAGGTAAAGATGTCCCATTACCTGTGTGGTCGTAGAGAAGCGAGGCATCAGAGACCTCAGCTTCTCTAGGGGGCAGCATATTGAGGGTGGTGCCCATCTCCTCTTCTTCGCTGCTTTACCTTCCCTGACCCTAAAGAGGACAGGTACCCATTTACAACTGGGTGAACTGGGGGAGCTGTACTGAAGCCAAGGCGCCCAAACGGTCACCCATCCAATTGGCAACCACGCTCGACGCTGCTTAACATTGGCTGGGGGAAAGCGAGCGCTCTGACCACCGAGCTATCCTGTCCCCAAGGTATATGTACAAAAAATAGGCTTCAACTTAATAACATTGCATCATTATATCACAAGAAAATAAAACAAGAACAGAACATGTTTATATTATAAACGTATTTTAAAAAATCAAGAAAAACAAAAACAGAACAAAACGAAAACAATCCAAAGAGTAGAGACCCATTCAGATAGAAACAACTACGTTACATTATTCTAAAACAAAAACATGACCAGGTTCACACCAGGCGAATCATAAAACCATTTTAATAGATCTCAGCTGAGGCAAAAGAGGTACCCAAAACAAACACGTGAAAAGAAGAAGTTTAAAATCTGAAATCTTCCACAAAAGAAGAGAGAAGAAGAAGAAAACCAGCTACACACCTAAACTTCGAAATCAAATCAGACAGAGTTGGCAAACAGGAAGCCAAGACCGGAAATGATGCTTCTGCGCAGTACAAAAGTCTAACTTTACCAACGGATTCCAAAAGAGTCCCCTCCTACAGTTCCCTAATGTCCCATTCCAGAGAAAACTGCACAGACCTTTACCTTGACTTGTCCGACGGAACATAAACAGCAAAAAGAATCTTCGTACTTCTTTCTAAGGAAAATGTAGTTCTCTTGTAGATTTCCAGTTGAAGGCAAGAACACACGTAAACAAGTTTTCGTCTATTGTGTTATGTTGACCTGTTCACAAAGAGAGGTGTCCAAAAAATGTTTACTTTTGTTGTTTATTGTACAGTTTTTCACCAGGACAATATTACTGATGTTAAAAAAAGTTAAAGTCTGTCCCGAGCCTAAGGCTCATCAGGCCGGTGCTTATCCTGGTTTCTGTGGCGTTAAGCGACTGAGATATTACTGATGACGGCATCTTAAAAAATGATTCAGTGGTAATTTCTTAATTTAAAATATTAGCCTGTAGAACTTAAAAGATAAGCTGAAAGTGTGTGGATGTCTACGCATAGCCTGTTTGTTTGAAAGCCTGCCAGGTTGTGTGTTTTCTGATGTGGTGGGGTGTGATTTGGTGGGATGTGTGTGTGTGAATGTGTGTGTGTGTGTGTGGTGTGTGTGTGTGTGTGTGTGTGTGTGTGTGTGTGTGAAAGCTTGCTGCTGCGTGTGTGGATAGGTGTGTCTGTCTGTCTGCTTGCGTCTGTGCTTATAAATACACGCCTGTTCTACCCAAATTAATATGTCGTCAACTACTCACACACACACACACACACACACACACACACACACACACACACACACACACACACACACAAAACACACACACACACACACACACACACACACACACACACACTACTGTCCATCTGCTAGGCCTATCTGTCTGAAGCATAAATTCTGGAAACTGCCCAGGAGACTGCAGCCACTCCTGATCCAGTCAGAGAAATATTCCGCCACTCTACTAGCCTAGCCTAGCCTAGGCCTAATGTCAGTCAGCATTTCCTGCGCGCGTGCTATGGTCTCATTACCGATAACAGCCTAGAGAACTGCTGTTGCCAGCCTCTCCCCTCCTGGTAGAGAGAGAGAGAGTGGAACAGAAAAGAAAGAAAGGAGAAAGGAAAGGGAACAGAGTGGAATCCTGTGTACGTCTAACAGTAGTCTTGTGTGGCACGTAATGTTTGGTGTAATTGTAGGGGCTGGAAGGAAGGAAGGAAGTGGGTCTGTTTCCTCTTCCTGTCTGACTTTACTTCTGGCGTCAGTGTCGTGAGTGTCCTCGGCAACATTTCTTTTCCGAGCTTGTGTATTTGGAGCAGTTTCCTGACACGTTTAACTAGACTGTAGATTTTTGTGTTTTTCCATTTAGGGGACGGGAAAGCCCAGTGGTCAGAGCACTTGCTTTCCTCACGTCAAGGTTAAGCAGCATTGAGTGTGGTTACCAATTGGATGGGTGACCGTTTTGCACCACTCGGCTTCAGTACAGTCCCCTAGTTCACCCCGCTGAAAACGGGTACCTGCCCTCTTTAAGGTCAGTGAAGGTAAAGCAGCGAGGGAGAGGAGATGGGTACCGCCCTCAATATGCTGGCCCCTAGAGAAGCTGAAGTCTGACGCCTGGCTCCCCAAAGACTACCTAGGTTATGGGACACCTTTACCTGCATTTTCATTGTCAGTTTGGGGTCTGTTTTCAGTTTGAATCTTTGAACAACACCTGGGTTTGTTTAATCTTTGTCTGTATTCTATAAAACACAACCAACTTTCAAGGTCACATCATGACAGTCACCATGTCAAAAAAAAAAAAAGAACCAAGTCAGATTTTTTTTCTAAAGAAACCAGTCCACAACATTAGATACTTAGCTTTTTCAACAGAAAAAAGATACAGAGTTGCTGAACTTGATTTTGGGGGTTGAAAATGAAGCAGCAAAAGAGAAAGAAAACCCATATATTGACTAAGTGTACACGGTATGTAAGTGTTTGTGTGCCTGTTCAACAAAATCTGACCCATTCCTCCCCCTTACCCCTTCCTCCACTCCACCCCATGAGTCGAGAAATAAACAAAATAACTAGGAAATGAATGAACTGTAAATATACCACATCTTCCTTTCAACATCTTAAAGTAGATATAAAAATTCTCTGGATCTCAAAATCTCCAAAGTATGCTCTGAAGATCAATGTGTATGTAATGGTGGATCGGTGGTCTACAAATAACGCGCCTGTCTAGAAATTAAAAAGTCTGGGTCGAAAGTGTGTGGTGGTTCGAATCTTGTTTGGGCCCAAACTTTTCCCCCATCCATTAGACCATGAGTGGTGGTTTGGGTGCTAGTCTTTTGGTTGAGACGATAAACCGAGGTCCCGCGTGTTACACAAAATTACTTAGTGCACGTGAAAGAACCCACGGCAGCAAGAGAAAGTTGTCCCTGGCAAAATTCTGTAGAAAAATAAGCCATTTTGATAGGGAAACAAATGCAGATGCAAACAGGGGAAAATGTGTGGCGCTGCTCTTGTGGCAACCCGCCATCCCAAAGGAGAATAGCCCGATTTTCACGCAGAGAAATCTGCCTTGACTTAAAATGGTGTAAAATGCAAATGCAAATGTTTATTTCTCTCTGAATAGATATAATATAAACCAGAAAAACTCCACAGACCTAAAGGAAAACGCTGTGCATAACATTTCTCTTATTTTGCTCTATTTCTCTCTGGATTATGTCCTTAGAAATACGACACTGGAAGGTGCTTTTAAAAAGTAACAGGGACAGTCTCAACTTACAAACTATTGATTTTTGCTGGGTCTAACTTCGACGTAGTTGAGCCATTTCTGAAACTGCTAATAATGGCTTCCCCTTGAAATCCAAACAAGTCAAGGTTGTTGTTCTCAACTTAGACAGATACATTTTATTAAAAAAATACACATAAATTTCCTTCAGCAGAATTTTTTTCCAAGTACCAAGATGCCTGAAACATTTAACACAGACAAACAGAAACAACCATTAATTTCAGTAACAAAATTTCTTCTTTTTAAAAGAAACGCCTTCAAAGACACGCAGATAGGCTATTAGATTGGCAGACAAATAGATAGACAGACAAGCAGACAGATAAAGAACACTGGAACAAATTATATAACTAGCTAGCCAATGTATGAAATAGAAAGAAAACTAATAAAGCAACAAAGAGACCAACGAACAAGTTGGTAGCCTACAATCATAAATACAGATAACACTCACTGACTGACTGACTGACTGACTGACTGACTGACTGGCTGGCTGGCTGGCTGGCTGACTGACTGACTGACTGACTGACTGACTGACTGACTGGCTGACTGGCTGGCTGGCTGGCAGAACGGATGGATAGGCGGATAGGCGGATGTATGTATGTATGTATGTATGTATGTATGTATGTATGTATGTACGTACGTACGTACGTACGTACGTACGTACGTACGTACGAGTGTGTGTGTGTGTGTGTGTGTGTGTGTGTGTGTGTGTGTGTGTGTGTGTGTGTGTGTGTGTGTTGTATGTATGTATGTATGTATGTATGTCTGTGTGTGTATGTATGTATGTATGTATGTATGCATGCATGCATGCATGCATGCATGCATGCATGCATGTATATATGTATGTATGTATGTATGTATGTATGTATGTATGTATGTATGTATGTATGTATGTATGTATGTATGTATGTATGTATGTATGTATGTATGTATGTATGTATGTATGTCTTCAATTCAATTTAACGTCTGTTCACACTCAGTGATATTAGGTGTATGTATGTATGTACGTGTTGTGGGGCGGTAAATAGATCACCTCCCATGCGATCAGGGTCCTGTCGCAACGTCGTGTTACTAAATCGGGACACACCTGCGAATTGTGCAATGCTCTCTCTCCTTGGGTGCTGTTTGAAATTCCGTTGCATATTCATATTGTTGACTTTCAGGGTGAAATGTAGCGTTTACGTCGCTCCTTCAACGAGGCCACATCCTACCTGCTAGTCATGTCCACTCTCCAGGGTTAATCAGAGGAGGGAGATGAAGCAGTCATCTGTTACAGATGCATGAGTGATGTGCTCCACATGCTTGCATAATTATTTTTAATATCTGTAAATTTTCTGTCTATTGGCATGTATGCATGCGGGATGCATTATTCCACCCAGGACACTGTCCTTGTCATTGTCCATAGGGTTAAGGACTGCATTGTATTAAACGATACCTTCCCCAAATGCTCTTTCTTGAACGACATCATTCTAACGCATCCCCGACGTCGGAATACAGCTGCCTTCATGGTGGGTAAAAACAGTCCTATACACAAAAACTCACCAGTGGTGAACCTCGGAGCTCTAGCCAAGGAATAATATAACAATATTAACACAACTGAACAAAAATACTTATACAGTTCAACAGTCAAGGACTGAAATCTGGTCCAATAATATCACAGCTATGTTTAACGTCAAAATCCAATAACTGCCACAAAAGGTAGACAAATAAGTGAATAAATTCAGGTAGCTGCCCTGAAAGAGTCATGAGAAAAAAAGGAAGGAAGAAAGAAGGTTAAAGAGAGGAAAATGTGACGGAAAGGATAAAAGCCATGTCTAAACTCTCTCTCTCTCTCTCTCTCTCTCTCTCTCTCTCTCTCTCTCTCTCACTCTCTCTCTCTCTCTCTCTCTCTCTCTCTCTCTCTCTCTCTCTCTCTCTCTCTCTCTCTCTCTCTCCTCTCTCTCTCTCTCTCTCTCTCTCTCTCTCTCTCTCTCTCTCTCTCTCTCTCCACACACACACACACACAATTGCATAAACACAAGGACTTGATGTAAAAATAAAAAAAAATTTAAAAGCACATGAGTGCTTTTTCCATTATCCTCGAAATAAAAGAATTACACACACACACACACACACACACACACACACACACACACACACACACACACACACACACACACACACACACACACACACACACACACACACACACACACACACACACACACACACACACACACATACACACACAATTCTTCGGAAAAAAAAAAAAAAAACATTGGTTTCATTTGCGGACAAAACTAGGCCCTAATATCCTAAATTGCTGACATTTCATGATTGCACACGAAAGATTTTAGGATTTAGCTCGCAAAAGTTCCCACTTTAGACCAGCTTTTCCTGAAACTGAAATTACAGAGGAACTAAAAAAAACAAAAAAAACAAACAAGAAAGCAGGAATGAAGTTCACCGTTGTTCTTTGATCTTTTCTTAATCACGTTTTGTTGTTGTTCTTAGTTTGTTTACCTGCAGGTAAAGAATAAACAAAAACAAGAAAAAGACAGAGAGCAGAATACGCTAAACTAATTCGTTCTGGAGAAGACGAAACTTGTTCATTTGATCTGATCTACACAAAAACAGCATCTTAAACTGCTTACAAGTCGAGTTTCTGTAAGTTCTTTCCAGTGATTTTTTTGTTCTGTTTCGTCGTCATTGAGCGCTCAGACATCGCCTTCTGTTGTGTGCTATATGACCCAAAAAACACCTCGCCATGGGAGTAATTTGTGATCTTTTAAGTCTTTTCTGGAAAATAAAAGCTGGAAAACAGACCAAGAAGGCAGAAAATAGACAAGAAAGAGGTGACCGGAAGAAAGGAACAAGGAAGAAATGAATAAAGAAAGGGATAGAAAAGAGGGGATTTCTGACACAGATAATGGATTCAGTGGGGGGGCGGGGGGGGGCGGGAGGGGGTGTGTGGTGTGTGTGTGTGTGTGTGTGTGTGTGTGTGTGTGTGTGTGTGTGTGTGTGTGTGTGTGTGTGTTGTGTGTGTGTGTGTGTGTGTGTGTGTGTGTGTGTGTGTGTGAGTGCGTGTGTGTGTGTCTGTGAGTGAGTGTGTGTGTGTGTGTCTGTGTCTGTGTGTCTGTTTGTGTCTCTGTGTGTCTCTGTGTGTCTCTGTATGTGAGCTACACA
>CM060324.1:231962-234462 GCA_030674155.1 Stramonita haemastoma | reverse complement strand
ACAGGAACGCCATGACAAGCAGAACCTGGGTCACTGTGTCTGTGAAGGGGACAGCAAAGCCTTGGTGGTTAAGTGTTTGTGCATTGGGTCGTGATTTGCTGACCCGGGTTCGAAACCCGTTCAAGGGGATAACCCTTTGAGACAGACAGACAGTGACAGACACAGAGAGATAGAGAGAGAGAGAGACAGAGACAGAGAGCAAGGAAAATCAGAAACAACAACAACCAATATCAAGGCCAGCAACGCCAGTAACACCAGCCACACTTCACTTCACCGGGACCGAGCAGAAAGTGAGGAACATAGCATGACCTCCACAAACCATGATTTGATATGAACCAGAAGACAAAGAGAGAGACAATTAATGTTGGTTTTGAAAATAAATAAAGAAATAAACGGGGAATGGCATATTTGGTTTGGATTAATTAAGAGAATATGAATTGAGCACCTGTGGTGCTCTGTGATTTTTTGCTTTCTTTTGTCTTGTTTGTCCGTGTTTGTGTGTTTATTTGTTTGATTTGCTTGTTTGCTTGCTTTTTTGCTTGCTTATTTGCTTGTGTGTCATCAGAATGTTATTGTCTTATAGCAAAACGTTTTTGTCATTTTTTTTCTTTCATAAAAATTTTCAAGTTTGGTACAAGGGGATCTTGATCATTATTTTTTAATTTCTAATTTCTGTGTGTATATTACCATTTTGAGGTTCTCTCTCTCTCTCTCTCTCTCTCTCTCTCTCTCTCTCTCTCTCTCTCTCTCTCTCTCTCTCTCTCTCTCTCTCTCTCTCTCTCTCTCTCTCTCTCTCTCTCTCTCTCTCTCTCTCTCTCTCTCTCTCTCTCTCTCTCTCTCTCTCTCTCTCAAATCAAAATTATCATTGATTCTTACTTTTTATTTTCGTTTCTGAATGAGTGCCTTTTTATATCATTACCTTCTTGTTGTATCTCTAACTTATTTCTTGCCTGTTGTTTGATATTTGGTATGGTTTCTTGCTCTTGGTATTTGGATCATTATTATTGTTATTGTTTAGTTAGAGGTTATTTTTTATCTTGATGTTATCCCTGAAAAGGGCGGGGACTGGGTGTAAAAAAGCACACGAGTGTTTATTCATTATCCTCGAAATAAAAGAATTTGCCTTGCCTTTGCCTTGCCTCTCCTCCTCCTCCTCCTCCGCGTTCTTCTTCTCCTTTCTTTTACTCTCTTCTCCATCTTCTTTTTCTTTCCTTTTTTACTCCAAATCTTTTAAAACGTTTAATTTTTATTCTTGACATCAAGACTTGCCTGTTAGAAAGCATTTACTTACAATGTTGCCACTTACACAGTTATTTCAGACAATGGCGGAGGAGGTAGTGTAGAACAAACAAACAAACAAAATAAAACAACAAACACTTTACATTTTTTACTCTCTCCTCTCTTTCGAGCGAAATCTAAGTATCTGTTCTCTCTTTTCTTTTTTCACTCCCCCCCCCCCCCCCCCATCCACCAACCTCCCTCTCAAACGTTAGGTTACGTACGTGGGTATAAAAAGCACACCTGCAAGCATGTTTTCTGTCTCTCTCTTTGTCTATATCTCTCTCTTACTTCACATACCTACGCACACGCGCGCACGTACGCACGCATACACACACACCAAACATACCACACCACGCACGCACGCACGCACGCATGCACTCACACACACATACACACACACAATATTTTTCTAATATCACTTCGTGTGTAAAGACGTTAAATTAAAGAACACAAATGTTTGATGTACGTACTCGTGTGCACACACGCACCAGCGATCGCCCCCCCCCCCCCCCCGCACATCTCTCTTCCTCTCTCTGTCTCTGTCTCTCTGTCTCTCTCTGTCTCTCCCTCTCTCTCTCTCTCTCTCTCTCTCTGTCTCTCTCTCTGTCTCTCTGTCTCTCTGTGTCTCTCTGTCTCTCTGTGTCTCTGTCTCTCTGTGTCTCTGTCTCTCTGTCTCTGTCTCTCTTTGTCTCTCTCTCTCTGTTCTCTCTGTCTCTGTCTCTGTCTCTGTCTCTGTCTCTATCTCTGTCTCTGTCTCTGTCTCTGTCTCTGTCTCTGTCTCTGTCTCTCTCTCTCTCTCTCTCTCTCTCTCTCTCTCTCTCTCTCTCTCTCTCCTCTCTCTCTCTCTCTCTCTCTCTCTCTCTCTCTCTCCCCAACAGATATAAATGTGAAATCAATTCCAAGGTGTCGTGCAAAGCTTACCATGTACCGGCAGTTTGCTTTTTCCAAAATCTCTTTCTTTTTTTCTCTTTCTTTCTCTTTCTTTTTCTTTCATTTTCTTTCTTTCTTTATTCCCTTCATTGTTTTGTAGGGGGTTTTTGTTAGCCTTTTCCTATTTCATTTTCTTTTTCTTCTTTTTGTCTTTCCTTCTTTCTGTTTTTCTTTGGGAGGGGAGGGTGAGGGGGTGGAGGGGGAGGGAGTGAAGGGGGGCTGTATTTCTCTTTCTCTCTCTATGACCATCCTGCATCCTGTCTCTCTTTGTGTTTATCTCCTCTCTCTC
>CM060324.1:229878-231862 GCA_030674155.1 Stramonita haemastoma | reverse complement strand
GTGTAACATTATGCCAGTCACATGTTGCATTACCACACACACCAATCAGGTCACAGCCTCTTGTGCATGCTATCACGTGTCTGATGCATGCATGCAGTAGCCTGCCTTCCCCACCCCCACCCCCTTTCTGTAAACCTCATGTCTACCCTCTTCCCCATCCCCTACCCACCCAAAAGACTTCGAGAGGGGTAGGCTTTACCAGACTGAAACGGGTCTTGTAGTCACACTGCGAAAGAAAGAAAGAAAGAAAGAAAGAGAGAGAGAGAGAGAGAGAGAGAGAGAGAAGAGAGAGAAGGAGAGAGAGAGAGAGAGAGAGAGAGAGAGAGAGAGAGAGAGAGAGAGAGAGAGAGAGAGAGAGAGAGAGAATTAATGAATGAAAGAAAGAAAGGAAAGAAAGACAGAAAGATAGAAAACAAGAAAAAAGAAAGGAAGGAAGGGAGGAAGGAAGGATAAAGAAAGAAAGAAAGAAAGAAAGAAAGAAAGAAAGAAAGAAAGAAAGAAAGAAAGAAAGGAAAGAAAAAGGAAAGAAAGAAAGAAAGAAAGAAAGAAAGAAAGAAAGAAAAAGAAAGAAAGAAAGAAAGAAAAAAAGAAAGAAAGAAAGAACAATAAGAAACTAAGAAAAGAAAAAAGGAAAGGCATGCATACGCACATAACCACGATCCCATACACACGCCATTATAAGTTTAAGATAGAATCATTGAAACTTAGAAACCAAACTATTCCCGCCTCACAGTTCAGAACTTTATATGGTTTCCATTTTATGAAACGAAATTAATATTTTATGTTATGATAATATTGATGATAGATATACGACATTTACATAGTACTGATTATGCTGATATGCTTACACTGCACTGAAAGTATGTTGTCATGCAGCCTTAATTGCTCATTATACATCATGATATGTGCATAGATATTTCCTGTTCATATGGGCCAGATGGCCTGTGAAAAAGTACTGCTAATGTTGTTTTTGTTCATATAAATTATATATATCTTACACACACACATCTCCTGAGCTAAACATGGTGGTTCACGTTCTTGTACTTTAGCTTGTGTAGTTCCGAATGAGGAAAGAGGAGGATAAGGAGTAGAAGAGGAGGAGGAAAAAGAAGAAGAAGATGATGATGATAGTGACAACAACTGTGATGATGATGATGATGATGATGATGATGATGATGATGATGATGATGATGATGATGATGTATCAACTTTGCTCGAATATAATCTCTCTCTCTCTCTCTCTCTCTCTCTCTCTCTCTCTCTCTCTCTCTCTCTCTCTCTCTCTCTCTCTCTCTCTCTCTCTCCTCTCTCTCTCTCTCTCTCTCCCTCTCCTCTCTCTCTCTCTCTCTCCCTCTTCCTCTCTCTCTCTTTCGTAAGGGCTGACCACAGCTTATGAAAAATAGGATCTAATATACCCTGTAACCATGTTGTGGAACCCATGCCATGATGACTCTTTGGGCTGTAATTTATTAAGTTCTCAGTGTGTGATATGTGTTTTGTGCCCTGCCCCCCCCCCCCTCCCCCCCCCCAACTGTCCCCTTGTGAATGGGATCTCGCTTAACACAATAAACCTTTTATCATTGTCATTGTCATTCTCTCTCTCTCTCTCAATCTTTTTTTCAAAAGATTCCATTTAAAGAACTTTTTTTTTAATAATAAAGATACATGGTCTGTTCATAGCCAGCTGACAGCTCTGCTAGGCTAACAGACATCTTCCTGTCTAAAAACAAAAAAAGTGAAAAGACGTGTGACACTTACCCAATGAAGCTCTAGGCTGACACACTAATAAATTGTCCAGAGCTCTGATTTATATATATGTCTTATCTTAAAACTAGGGAACACATGAAAATGCATACCCCCCCCCCTGTCTCTCTCTCTCTCTCTCTCTCTCCTCTCTCTCTCTCTCTCTCTCTCTCTCTCTCTCCTCTCTCTCCTCTCCCCTCTCTCTCTCTCTCTCTCTCTCTCTCTCTCTCTCTCTCTCCCT
>CM060324.1:193738-198738 GCA_030674155.1 Stramonita haemastoma | reverse complement strand
CCCCCCCCCCCCCCCCCCCGCCTCCCAACCGAAAAAAAAAACCGCCTTAACATTTAGACGAAAAATTCTAACAAAACTACAGAAAACCAGGGGGAAAACACAACACACACAACAACAACAACAACAAACAAACAAAAATCAAAGTCAGCATTCCAAACCACGACAATAAAGTAGGCATTAATTAACCGCTACTACAATAATACTGTAACCGTCACTTCTTTCTCCATGTCAGGCAAAACAACACGAGTACGTTCATTCCTCGTCCTTGTTCTACACACACCGTAAAGACCTGACCAGGAATGTCTCTTGTTTGCCCAACGGCTTGAGATTGCTCCCACAACAGGGGACTCTCAGAGACTCCGATCAATTCGATCCCAACCCTCCCCCTCCCCCCACCCCCCTCCCCCTCTCTCACCTTCAGGCGATTCCATTCCTATTAATGCCCCTCCTCATTCGTTCCGCTACTACCAGGCAGATCGTAGGATTGTTTCCAGTGTCTGATTTATTCTCTCGTCTGCTTCTTGAAGCAGAAATTTGACGGTATTTTGCGCCTGTTATGCCTAGAACTCAACAAAACTTTGAGAAAGGCAGAACAGAGAGAGGAATGGAGGGAACAATTGTCATGTCTTCAGGGGTGCCCCCACTGTCACTAGACTAAGGGATAGATAGATAGATAGATAGATAGATAGATAGATAGATAGATAGATAGATAGATAGATAGATAGATAGATAGATAGATAGATAGATAGATAGCAACTATTGTTGTTTGTCATACCAGCGAAAACGCGGAAATAAAACTGCCCTAAAGCGCCTGACAAGTCAGACCCCGCACATCCGACTTCAAGGTAGGAGAGAATTATCATTTTATAACTCTTTCTGGAAAGAAGAGCAGAAGAGTGAACCAAGAAGGCAGAAAATGGACATGAAGGGGGGTGACAGGAAGAAACACAACAAAGCAAAAACAAAGAGGAGGGGGGTAGAAAAAAGGGAATTCCCATCACAGAATTTCCAGAAGGTGGACGCCAAACGGGTCACCCATCCAACTGGTAACCACGCTCGATGCTGCTTCACCTTAGCTTGAGGGAAAACAAGTGCTCTGACCACTGAGCTATAGATCCCGGCCCCTGACAGACAGACAGACACAAGACTGAAGGACTAATCGGATTGTGTGACAATGTGGGTGGCAGGTAGGTCAGATACCTGAACGCTTGTCTATCAGACTGTCTTCTCTTAGACAGACAGGTACTGCTGCACGGATCCTGCTTTAATCCATTGCCTCTTCTTCTTCTTTGTCGTCGTCGTTGAACGCTCAGGCAGCAGCAATTGTTGTTTGTCATATTGGGTGAAAATGCGTCACGCTGCCGTTAAGCGCCTGACCAGTCAGGCCCAGCACTCATGGTCTGATGGATGGGGAAAAAGTTTCTGGCCCAAACGGGATTCAAACCACCACACACTTCCAACCCAGACTTTTCGCTTTTTAGGCAGGTGTGTTACCTCTAGACCACCGATCTACCTGCTCTTTGCTGGAAAGAGTGGCGTTGTATAGGAAAACGTACACAGCTCATGGTTAAGTTAACACTTCTGGAGATTTAAAGCATTTCTGCCCGAAAACCACACCAAAATAGTTAAAACCACTGGCCCCTAAGAAAAGAGGAAAGCGGTGAAAGAATTCTAGAATCCTTACAACCTCGCTGAAAGCTCAAAGCTTGTTGGCTTTAAATGCTATGACGTGTTCTGCAATAACACACAGTCTTTGTGTGTAAGAATTACTATGTTTACATCTGAGAACCCTGACCAAACTTCACTCACAGGGATTGCAAAGAGAATCACCCAGCCACTGACGCAAAGTCGGCGTACTGTGTGGGTGTGTATCATGAATACCAACATCTTCAGCAGTCAGCATCTCTGCCAAGGTGAAGACAGTGTCCCCTTTTTTCACCTTTGCCCTCAAACCCTGACCAAGACGATGATGACCAGCATATCAATGATGCCTGGGTCATCTTGGCTCATACCTTTCACATGAAATCTGTGAATTTTCTTTTCTTTTTGTCCTCGATATTTTCTTTCTTTCAGCTCTCGGTCATTTATTTCTTTCTTTCAGTCCTCACAGATTCGAGGTTTCCCGATGGTTAGATTTTGCGTACGCCACCGTTTTTGCCCACCTTGAAGGTAGCTGTATTTCGAATTCGGGGGTGATGTCTAAACATGACACCAGTGTGCATACTTTTTATGTGATTAATTTTGTCATCCATTCCTACCTGGCATGCAATGGTTTACTCTTCCGAAAGGTGGAACAGGTTTTAACGTGTGCGTGTAAGATGTTTGGCATGTATTCACCTACAGTCAAGGTTTCGGTTTAAAGTTTCATCTCAAGGACTTTCGGGGAAGTGGAGTTGGTACTGATGTTGATGAACTCAAGAGGGAAAATATCCTCTGTGGGGGCTCGAACCCCGGACCATCAGATCACAACCGCAGCACTCTAACCACTGGGCCACGCTACTCCCCTACGCTGTGTGACATAGGACGGGTGTGTTTACCTCGTCTGCCTGCTTCAAAACACTCACAGATCTAGGTAAAAGGCGAAGGGAGCAGCGGCTTTGAACAGAAAGTCCACAGTGGGGGGGATTCTTCAGCAGCTGGCCGCGAAGGTCACTGTATGAGTGACGTCCACACACAGCTATCTACCCCGTAAACAGGCTTCCTACACGTCACAGGTGTGTTCGAAGAAAAAAAACATAAAGCGCAGGATGTGACAATGTTGTACACACAAAAAAGCAGCGATGCTGCTCTTCGAGCGTGCGCACACACAAACACACACACACACGCACGCACACATGCATGCACACACTCACTCACTCACTCACTCATTCACACACACACACACACACACACACACACACACACACACACACACACACACACACACACACATGGGATATAGCCTAATGGTCAGAATATTGCGCTCGCAATTTGACGACCCGGGTTCGATTCCCGGTCGAGGGGATTTTTCCTCTGGAATTAACATCAGTGCTGACTCCACTCCCTCCAAAAGTCTTTCGGGTGAGACTATAAACCGATGCCCCGTGTGCGAACGCACGCAGAACATCCTGTGCACACGTTAAATTCTGTCCCGCTTTTTGTAAGAGTAGGTGTGCCGGTGGGAACAGATGACATTTTAAAAAAACTGCATACACATGGGGACTGGATCTAAAAAAGCATATGATTGCTTATTCCATTATCCCCAATATAAAAGAAGAGAGAGAGAGAGAGAGAGAGAGAGAGAGAGAGAGAGAGAGAGAGAGAGAGAGAGAGAGAGAGAGAGAGAGAGAGAGAGAGAGAGAGAACTTGTGTTTGAGAGAAAAAGTCGTTTGCCATAACGATAATTACAGCAACAGTGTCTTCTTCAAACACTCAGACAGCAAATAGGAGCGAATGCGTTGCACTGCTGTTAAGCGCCTGGCAAGTCAGGCCCCGCGCATCCAACTTTGTCACAGGAGAGAATTGTTATATTTTCAGTTTTTGTGGAGAAAAAAGCCAGGAGAGTGGACCAAAAAGGCAGAATATAAACAAGAAAAAGGTGACAGGAAGAAAAGGAATAAGGCAAAAATAAAGAGATAGAAATGGGGAATTCCTGGCTGAGATTTTCCAGAAGGTGGAAATGTTAATTAGATTGACAGCACCCCCCACCCCCACCCCCCATTCCGGGGAGATTACAGAGCATGTCAAACTGAATATCTAGAGCGTGGGGGGTGGGGGTGCGGGGAGTGGGGGGGGGAGGTTCATTCTAAGATTTCTCAAAAGAAGCTTTGCTTCATGGCAAAGTTAACTGTATTATTTCGTTGTTGCTGCTTTGTTGGGATAGTTAAAAAGTTGTACAGGCCTGGGGTAGATATGGCAAAAGGGGGTTAGACACTCAACAAAAGCAAGAACAATAGAATTCCCCGTCCACAGTGTCAACAATGTTGCTTTTGTGCCTGTGGGGTTAGGGGGTTGGTGTTTCAGCTTGCGTTTTGTTTCCTTGATTGCTTAGGAATTTCTCCTTTGTTATTGTTGTAGGTGCTGATAAAAAGAAAATGGTATCCTCATTCTTCAGTGTGTGTGTGTGTGTGTGTGTGTGTGTGTGTGTGTGTGTGACGTGTGCGCGCACGCTCGTGCGGGAACTATTCTTTATTTGTTGCAATGGGGTAGCATAGTTGTTAGAGTGTAGGACTCGTGATCTGTCGAACCAGTGTCGAGCCACCACTGAACTATCTGTTCAAGGAAATTTTCCCCTGCACTTAACATCAGTACCATGCTTAGTGGTCAGAGAGCTCGCTTTCCCCAAGTCAAGTTAAGCTGCATCGAGCGTGGTTACCAGTTGGATGGGTGACCGTTTGCGCGCCTTGGCTTCATTACAGTCCCCCAGTTCACCCAGCTGTAAATGGCTACCTGCCCTCTTTAGGGTCAAGGAAGGTGAAGCAGCGAGGGAGAGGAGATGGGCGCCGCCCTCAATATACTGGCCCCTAGAGAAGCTGAGGTCTCTGACGCCTCGCTCCCCTACGACCACAGAGGCTATAGGACACCTTTACCTTTACCTTTACCTTTACCTATCTGCGCACCTCTTGCATTTGTTATCTACAGATTATGCTGTCTGCGTACAGGTTTGTGTAAATAAGCAGAGGTAATGGTGAAGGAGGGAAGAGGGGGAGGAGGGGCTGGATGGGGGGGGGGGAGGGGAGAGATAACTCGGGACAACTATGCTGTCCCGATTTCAAATGCCAGTGGTGTGTGCGTAGCGAGACCTGGCTCTATCGCTCACTGCCTAAATTACCCACTAGGAATACTAATTAGACCTCTTCTAACGAGATGAGACAGAGGAAGGTTGTTATATCGTCCTTAGGTGTGCGGAGATTTTCTCTTCTCTTTGTATTGAGCACTACGTGTAGAGGACTGACTCATGTTGTACAGAAGTGAAGAGAAGGAAAAAACCCAAACCCCAAAACCTGAATGGAATACAACCG
>CM060324.1:186238-188738 GCA_030674155.1 Stramonita haemastoma | reverse complement strand
TTGAGAAATTCAAATGCACCAAGAATGTTTCAAAGTCAGATCAGTTTAAAAAAAAAATAATAATAATAATAATAATAATAATAATAATAATAATAATAATAAATAAAAAACATATATATGTAAATTAATAATATTAATAATAATAATAATAATAATAATAAATTAAATAAATAAATAAATAAAATAAAACAAAGAAACAAAAACAGAGACAAACAATGAAAGCTAAAGAAAAACTAGGTTGTCGTTTTTTATGCAAACAAAGCTGAAAAAACAAACAAACAAAAAACGAAGTGAATCAGGAGGTTGGAAGTAGAGGGGGGGGGGGGTGAAGGAAAAGTGTGTATCATGTATACAATGCTTGTGTGCGTGTGTGTGCGTGTGTGTGAGCGTGTGTGCGTGCGTGCGTGCGTGCGCACACGCGTGCGTGCGCGCGCGTGTGTGTGTGTGTAGAGGGGAGGGGCTGGGAGGTTTGCGTGTATGTGGGAGGGAGGGGAGGGCAGGAATGCAAAAGGGGACTCTAAGAAGGGGACTACACTACAGACACTAGGCTATCGTTGTATTGTGGAGATCTATAGAGTGAATAGCGTGACTTAGCCCTGGTCCACTCAGTCAGTCAGTCAGTCAGGTGTGACCATCCGGGGTGGGGTGGGGTGGGGTGTGGGATGGGGTGGGGTGTGGGGTGGGGAACCATCCCACGCTTGGCTGACCATCGATGGCTACTGACTCTGGCTGAGTAATTGACCATACACTGTCCACTCTTTTCTTCTTCTTAGTCCAGGAAAATTTTGCCAAAAAAGGGCTCTGGCACAGAATAAATGCTTCAAAAAATTTTTCACTTGTTTTATGTTTTGGTGGGTGTACTTGACCATCCCAAATGTTGTTAACAAAAATTTAGTTGCGGGATAAGTTGTAATTCGTGTTTGAAAAGAGTAGGTGCAGTGCAGCTGAGCTGAAATGGTATTTCCCATTTGTGCTGCTTTGCAAGCTGTTCTTGCTGTCCAGTCAGGAATTTTTACACTAAATTGAAGCAGGCTTGTATAAATTTCATTTATAAACTAAAACTTTTACACTCTGATGACCCAATGTCTTTTTATTGGGGGAAAACTAATGTAATTGCACTTCCGGTTTTCAAATTTGAGAAAAGTTTACAGATAACGTTACCGTAGGCAGCAAAATTTAAACATTGTGCAATCATTTTAAGTGTAATAATGTTCAACACTCAAAAACGCATTCATATGATGCAAAGAACATGATATTTGATACATGCTGTTGTCGCTATAACTTATTTGCTTACCCACCCCCCTAAAATTAGTAACCCAAGTGTTCAAACGAAGTACAATTTTCAGTCAAAACAAAACTACTGGCAACAGGCAATCACCTTGGTTATGTTTTTTTGTTGTTGAATACATATTATCAGCTTTGTATTCATTAACAAAAACTACTCTTTTTCTCAATTTGACGACATTTAAGAGGTGCTTGTAAATTAATTTACCATTTTGCCAATGATTGGTTCACAAAATCACTTGTAACATCTCTTACAGATGTTCATAGATTCAGTTCCAATATCATGGAGATGGCAGTTCAACAAAAACGTAAATATCCCACATCTTAGCATGAACTGTGCAGTGTGTCTTCCTAATTGGATAGTCCAGGACCTCCAGCAACTCTGAATGTGTGCAGCTTTGCCCTCTACATTGCCCACATGCAACAGAAGACACGAGGCCATGCTTACAGCATGTACACCTTGCTGTTCGGCATTCAGTCAGACAATGACATCTTACAATAATTTATTTTTTTAAAACATCTTACAATATACAGAGGAGCTTCAGGGGTTACGTCAAAATCTTTATAGTTGGAAACATCACTCCATGTTTTATTTCCCATCCCCAGTCCTGGGGATCTAACTGGAAACTATGTGAATTTAAATGTAACCATTCATGGACCTGGAAATAGGTCCTCATAGAATGGAACTTTGCAGCTGAGGATGTTGGGGGCAGTTTGTTTGGGTGTAATGATAACAGAAGTAGCTGGTTTCTGCATGTATCACACATATCGGAGCTTGTCCAAGGAATCTTTGTTCTTGCCACCATGCATCATTGCAGTGGTCTTTTCTCCTGCAGCTATCACTTGCTCTTTGCTGATGTTGGGTGTCATGAACACGCATGCATGCTCCCGATAAAATGCACATTCTAACTTTTTTCCACAGGCAGGATCTTTTCGTCTGAAAACATACTTCTCTGGCTTTCTCTAATGCTGTACCTACAATGAGGCAGTTAGCATCACCACAATTATACAGTGTTGAATCCAGACTTTGTCAATCCTTCACCCAGCAGTTGAATGAAGTGCAGTCTGTTGGCTGGATTTGCTATAAAGCACTTTCTGGACTCAGTCAGCACTGCACCATGCTACCAGCAAAATAATGACAGGTCCTGTGATCCCACCATTTCTTCTCAGATGAGCAGCATCTTTGGTTAGCAGTCCACTGCAATCAATCACCATC
>CM060324.1:166134-181138 GCA_030674155.1 Stramonita haemastoma | reverse complement strand
GATGAGACTTTAAACCGAGGTCCCTGTGTGCAAACGCCCGCAAAACTTCTTGCGCACACTTTAAAACCCCTCCTGCTTTTCAAAAGAGTAGGCAGATGTATGCCAGTGAGTATGAATGACAGAATGTACAAAACTGCATACACACGGGGACTAGATGTAAAACAGCACATGAGTGTTTATTCCACCATCCTTGAAACAAATAAATAAAGACGAAAACACACACACATACACTCGCGCGCGTGTAAGCACACACACACACACACACACACACACACACACACACACACACACACACACACACACACAACACACACACACACACACACACACACACACACACACACGAGCAAAAGTGACAATATTAGCCAACTTGTCACAATGCAGACGTAACAGTCACCTTAGTACAGGTGTCTTGCTGACCCCCCTGTCCACTACCTGTCCACCACAGCCTCTAAATGACCGCCCAGTCACGAACTTCTTACAGGATTTATCAGGTATTTCTGCCGCACCTGGGCAAGGACACATGTGGTTATATAGAAAACCACAGGTGTCAAAACATGTTAGATAATGAAATGCTGCAGGCTTTTTGTGTGGTCACAAGGACGTGTTTTCTCCACTGCTGTTTGTCAATGTAGCGATATTGTGATGGTAAAACATGCAAATGTAGATAAGAGGTCTTTTTGTCTTTAGCTTCTTTTGCCTGCTAGTTGTCAGCCAAACTCTGGGCACTGGTTAGTTAACCTCGCAGCTGGGCTGATGAAGTTGTATATCAAGACTGATAATTATGTTATGTATCTTTTTTGGATTTCTCAACATTACACATTAAAGTTCTATACCCAGTAATTTTATTAATGTATTTTACTACGCATGTTTGTAGCATATTAACTTTGCTCCTCTCTCTCTCTCTCTCTCTCTCTCTCTCTACTCTCTCTCTCTCTCTCTCTCTCTCTCTCTCTCTCTCTCTCATCTCCTCTCTCTCTCTCTATCGTCAATCTCTCTCTCTCCTCTCTCTCTCTCTCTCTCTCTCTCCCCGATCAATTAAACACACCAATCTCTCTCTCTCTCTCTCTCTCTCTCTCTCTCTCTTCTCTCTCTCTCTCTCCTCTCTCTCTCTCTCTCTCTCTCTCATCTCTCTCTCTCTCCTCTCTCTCTCATCCCTCTCTCTCTCTCCTTCCTCTCTCTCTTCCCGATTCAATTAAACAGCACCAATCATTGTCGACCTTCAAAAATCACCTAATGCACTTGATGCATCAAAACTAATGAACCAGTACTCATCCTGTTGGATATATATAATTTCTCCCCCTGTCTCTCTCTTCTTCTGTGTGTGTGTGTGTGTGTGAGTGTGTGTGTGTGTGTGTGTGTGTGTGTGTGTGTGTGTGTGTGTGTGTGTGTGTGTTTAAATGTTTTTATATGTATCTTATTTTTGTGCACTTATAACTGATTTTAAAGAGTAATTTTTTAATATTTTATTTTCATGTCACATTTATCATATGGTATATTCTCTATAGATGCATAGGTAAAAGATAGGGAGTGTTAAGTGATGATATTATTGGTCAGTTGAAAATTGTGCGCAACACTACCTGGCTAAAAATGTACTGTGTACTCTCTCTCTCTCTCTCTCTCCTCTCTCTCTCCCTCTCTCTCTCCTCTCTCTCTCTCTCATCTCTCTCTCTCTCTCTCTCTCTCTCTCTCTCTCTCTCTCTCTCTGTTGTTGCCTAAACATGTTATCATCCATATTGAGAAATACTTATTCACTTTTTGTATTATTTAATAATCACGTGTTGAATGTAGTTGATTTTGTATTTTTTTTTAATTTTCAAGTAAGCTGAATAATTATGTTCATTTTGATTACAAAATGGTTATGAACGTGATTTTTATGACCATAAATACATAATCATAAGATTCAGGTATTAGAATATGTATGTTTTAATATATATGCCTTGCAGCGGATGGATTCCTTTTGTGTTCCGTTACATGACTTGATTAAAATTAGGCATATATTTTCCTTTAAAATGAAGTTTATTGACGACATGAGCGCGAACTTGTGTGTGTGTGTGTGGTGGGTGCGTTTGGGTGTTGTGTGTGTGTGTGGGGGGGGGGATAATTGTTTTCATTTGTCGTCTCCCCTTGTATTAAAATATTATGATTTGCATGACTTTTTTCTGTTGTTGTTGTTGATAGGTCGTACCTCAAGTTTTTTGATGTTTTGTTCTTGTTTTTTTTCTGTTTTAACTTTGCTGTTTGCTTTGTTTCTTCTTTTTTATATGAAGTATGAATGTAAAAGAAAGGATAATATTGTCACCTGATATGATTATTTGATTTGTATCATTCTTCGTACGTACGTACGTACGTACGTACGTACGTGTGTGGTGTGTGTGTTGTGTGTGTGTGTGTGTGTGTGTGTGTGTGTGTGTGTGTGTGTGTGTGTGTGTGTGTGTGTGTGTGTGTGTGTGTGTGTGTGTGTGTGTGTGTGTGTGTGTGTGTAACCTACGTGTAGGATGAGTTTTACGTGTATTATTATCATACTATTATCACATTTGTTGATACTATTCTTATTGTCATCATTATAATCATTGTATTATCTTTAGTTCCTTCTGAGTTCATTTTGTTGTTATGAGTTGTAACAATGTTAGCTAATTATTTTCGGGTGGACTTTTCTTGGTTGCTAAGTTGTTTATTTCATTATGTTTCTTTGGTTGCTCTTTATCTATTAACGCTTCTCTTTTCTTTTATAATCAAAATCATTTTATTGTGGCTCCTGATTTTCGTCTTCTGAATGTGTGCATTTTTATTATCTTATTATGTATAATGTCCTTATTCCTTTATGTTGTTTGGCACTGCATATAGTTTTACTGTTTAGTATCTTTTTATCTTGATGTTTTCCCTGAAAAGGGCGGGGACTGGATGTAAAAAAAGCACATGAGTGCTTATCTATTATCCTCGAATAAAAGAATTTTGCCTTTGCCTTGCCTTGCCTTGCCTTGTCTCTCTCTCTCTCAGGTAAGTTTAAATCAAAAAACTTTGAGTGTGGTTCCGTAGTAGCCTAGATAGGTGACCGTTCGTGTGCCTTGGCTAGGTAACACAGTAGCCCCAGTTCACCCAGCTGTCAATGGGTACCTGCCCTCTTTAGGATCAGGGAAGGTAAAGCAGTGAGGGAGAGGAGATGGGCGCCGCCCTCAATATGCTGGCCCCTAGAGAAGCTGAGGTCTCTGATGCCTCACTCTTCAACGACTGTATAGGTTGTGGGACACCTTATCTCCCTGCTGAACCATGGTGGTAACCTATATGATAGCACTTTTCAGAGATTGAGGCAGTCATTCAAGTGTGTTGTGTGTGTGTGTGTGTGTGTGTGTGTGTGTGTGTGTGTGTGTGTGTGTGTGTGTGTGTGTGTGTGTGTGTGTGTGTGTGTGTGTTTGTGTGTTGTGTGTGTGTGTGTGTGAGTGTGTGTGTGTGTGTGTGTGTGGTTATGTGTGTGTGTGTATGTGTGTGTGTGTGTGTGTGTGGTGTGTGTGTGTGTGTGTGTGTTGTGTGTGTGTGTGTGTGTGTGTGTGTGTGTGTGTGTGTGTGTGTGTGTGTGTGTGTGTGTGTGTGATTATGGCACCAGGCGTTACCACAGCCAGAGCCCCTGAGGATGGCTTTTTATATAAATGATTAGTCGTGAAAAACTTAGGGGTATATCAGGCTAATGGCTTGCTAACTGGATCATGTAATGACATGGCATTCTCTAATAGATACAATCAAGTTATTAAAAAAAAAATCAACTATCACGGTACCAGACATAAGAGAGCATTCCGCCAGAGACTGTGTACAGTCTCTGATTCCGCTACCCACAGAGGTTTCAGAACTAGGCTATCTGCGTCGCTTGCAGATTTGCATCACATGACGTAGACACGTAGACTCACGTTTTGTCGTCATCCTCACAGCCTCTTTCTGAGAATCATTGATTGCGCAAGTGCCATCCACATAGAAGGCTTGTGTGGTGTGATGCAGGGTTGTAATTACAAAAGGGAAACATTTTTTTTTGTTTAATGAAGGTGGATTCGCGGGCACGCGCGTGTGTGTGCACATTGTGTGTGTATGTGTGTGTGTGTGTGTGTGTGTGTGTGTGTGTGTGTGTGTGTGTGTGGTGTGTGTGTGTGTGTGTGTGTGTGTGTGTAAAAGAGAGAGAGAGAGAGAGAGAGAGAGAGAGAGAGAGAGAGAGAGAGAGAGAGAGAGAGAGAGAGAGAGAGGAGCGCATGTGCACGCTTCTGTGTACGTGTGTTTGCGTGATTGCATGTATCTGTTGGTAAATAGATAAGTACCGATTTTTCTCCTGTTTTTGTGCAAACGCTTTACAAGGGCACAACGAAATGGCACACGCGTGCATACATGATCCCCACCCTTTTTTTTTTTAATCTTCGCCCTTCCTAAGATCGCCCCATGGGCCGGTATAGTGCACACGCGCGTGCCCCGGCTCCCCCCCTCACCCCCTCATCCCGCCCCTGCACACAGACACACACAAACACACACACACACACACACACATACACACACACACACACACACACACACACACACACACACACACACACACACACACACACACACACACACACACACACACACAAGTCCTTCGGATGAGATTATGAACCGAGGCCCCGTGTGCGAGCGCACGCAGAATGTCTTGCACACACGTTAAATTCTGTTCCGCTTTTCGTAAGAGTAGGCCATCGTTTGCCGGTGGGAACAGATGGTAGCATTTACAAGACTGCACACACAGAGACGGGGACTGGATGTAAAAACGCACAAGAGTGCTTATTCCATTATCCTCGATATAAAAGAATTAAAAAATATATATATAACGCACATTTCGTTTTTAATCACACACATAATTATGATATCCATACTCAAAGAAACCTTTATGACATCAATGCAATCATACCACCCTTGACGCCATGTAACACACTTCTCGCTCCTGCTGCCAGGGAAAATTCTGCAGACCTCCCCCCCCCCCCCCCCCTACCACCAACCAGTGGTCGATGGCAAACAAGAAAATTCAATGAGTAGTGCTGCTCTTGTAACAACAGGAGAGCAGCCTGAATGTCATGCAGAGAAATCTGCCCAGGCTGAAAGTAGTGTTCTGTTCTATTCTATTCTATGCACACTGAAAATTATCTATCTATCTATCTATCTATCTATCTATCTATCTATCTATCTATCTATCTATCTATCTATCTATCTATCTGTCTATCTATCTATCTATCTATCTATCTATCTATCTATCTATCTATCTATCTATATCTATATCTATATCTATATCTATATATACCTCTGAAGAGAGCTCAACCAGGAGCCGAAACTCGAGTCAAGTCAGGCCCAAAGCATGGTCTTACTCAATAATTCCCCAAATGCTGCTTTCAAAGATTTATCTTGTAGTAGATTTTGAATCTTTGACAAAATCAACTTTATGATGAGAGTAAGTTGTAACTGATTATCTACAGTTGTTTTTCTCCACTATATTTTCTCAATTACACACACACACACATATATATAATATATATATATATATATATATATATATATATATATATATATATATATATATATATATATATATATATATATAACACTCTCTCTCTCTTACACTTCCCCCCTCTCTCCTTTATTCACTTATTCACTCCCCCCCCCCCCCCCAAATAACGCAGCCTGTAACCCAAAGAAACAATCATGACGTCAATGACATCACATCACATCGTTGACGTCACCTGTCACTCACCACCTTTACCCCCTGTAAAGATTGCCTAGCTGTACATACATCGACAACGCTAAGAAGACGGGTGTATGCAAACATGACATGGCCTGTACAACGCTACACTACTGACACCGTTCTCTCCGCTGATGCAGGAATGCCAGCACAGGAGAGAGAGAGAGAGAGAGAGAGAGAGAGAGAGAGAGAGAGAGAGAGAGAGAGAGAGAGAGAGAGAGAGAGAGAGAGAGAGAGAGAGAGAGAGAGAGAGAGAGAGAGAGAGAGAGGGATGGAGGAGGGGGGGGGGGGGGTCGATGTTTGGAAAAGGTCGTTACGGCCGTTGGGATGCTGCTGCATGGCTTGTAGACCTTTTGTCTTTGATGACACAGCGAAATATTCTGCAGTTTACGTCACTGTCGGCAGCGGCGCAGGTAAAAAGGATGACTGTTGGATAGAAGGTTGTTGTTTGTTGTTGTTGTTATTATTGTCGTTATTAGTTTTATTATCATCGTTATTTTTAATATTATCATTAACGTTATCGGTAGTAGTAGTAGTAGTAGTAGTATAGTAGTATAGTAGTAGTAGTAGTATCATTATTATTATTATTATTATTATTATTATTATTATTATTATTATTATTATTATTATTATTATTATTATTATGTCAGCGGTGGCAGATGTGACGGGGCGGTAATTAGATTACTTCCCATGCGATCGGAACCGACAATCGCAGCGTAGTGTGTCTATATTTAGAACACATCTGCAAATTGTGTGACGTTCTGTATCGTTGGTGAGTGGTCGAAAACCCGTCGGTTGCATACACTTTGCCCATAGTGGTAAAATGTAATATTTATGCAGCCTCCTCTTAGAGGCCACATTCCCACTGTCTGACCGTGCTATCGTCACCAAGAAGTTGTAGAGAGTTGTAGCAGGTCAAATAATATCTGCACTTTCTTACATTACTATTATTGTTATCGTTTCTCGCCAGTGTTATCATCATCATAGTTGTTATCATTGTATTAATATCATCATAGTTGATACATATATCGTCATCATAATTATTATCCTTGTTATTACGCTTGACGGCTGTAAGCAGGTGAGTAATCTAGGCAAGTTTAAATGGTTTTTGTTGTTGTTTTTTTTACTCATATGCTTGTATTCTCCTCGCCTCACCTACCCCAGGACTGTTAAGGCACCACTGACGATTTTGCAACCAGCTTCCTCCACTTTCCGTGATACCATTTTGCCCACCGTGAATGTAATACAATTCCGGCATCGAGGATATTTTAGCATATAGAACCATCTTTTTGTCGGAAAAGGCTTTGGCAAAAAAATCAAAAACATAAGAAAAAGAAGAAAATAAACTTACCAGGTAAACAAACTACTCCTTTGTGTTATTTTTTTGGTATCATACAACTAACATACATTTCGTGATTTCGCTAGTGTTTTTAGCATAATACAGCCAGTTATATTGCGTATTTGCGGCCTTTACAACCATGTCATAGCTGAACTAATCGAAGATAGCAGTGGAAGCAGCGGTAATATTGCAGTGCATGGACGATCAGGAAATGGTGGCTGGGTGGGTTTATTTGGGGTGGAAATGCCAACCTGCTGAAGCCATTTCTATGTAAACGCAGTTGGGAATCTGCCTCTCGCCATACAAGGGCATTAAATCAGTTCGATTGGGTGAGCGGTTCTTTCCCCCTTTGGCTTGTGAAAGGTTAATGTATCATGTGATGGATGGGGAGTTTGTTACCGTCCCTCTGTTGCTATGAGGGCTGATAGGAAGTGCTCCCTCTCTGTCTCTGTCTCTCTGCCTCTGTGTCTGTCTGTCTGTCTGTCTGTCTGTCTGTCTGTCTGTCTGTCTGTCTGTCTGTCTCTCTCTCTCTCTCTCTCTCCTCTCTCTCCTCTCTCTCTCTCCTCCTCTCTCTCTCTCTCTCTCTCTCTCTCTCTCTCTCCTCTCTCTCTCTCTCAAACTAGCATCCTTGAAGTTGATGAAGCTCATGAAGCTCGACTGTGTGGTGCCAGTCTTCCCAATGAGCCCACAGCACATTCACTCTGGGTAGGAACCGACTGGAGTCCGAAAACTTCCATTAACACTTATTCGATTTAAACCTGTGACCTTCCAGTCCGTAACCCAAAGCGCTAACCACTGCGCCATGGAGGCTGGTTGATGCCAGTATGTGTTGTACTTTGAGTGTTTTTTCTCTTGTGTGCTGTAAACTGCTTCTGGCAAAGGCTAGAGGAACTGACATTTCTTCATTGTCTTGCTGAAGATTACTGTGATCAATCGTGAATGTCAGCTGAATGGTAATTTAGCGTGCAGACTTGTAGAAATAAAACGGGAAACAGGGAGAAAGAATGAAGGAGAAAAAGACAGGTGAAATGAAAGAAAGAAAAGGCAAATGAAAGTTGTAACAGAAAAGGACAAGATAGATGAAGTACGGAAATGCAACAATAGCTACAAGAAAAGTAATGAGAAGAGTGCTCATTTGCTTGTTTCTTCAGACAAGTAAGAAGGAGTTTACCTTTTATGATTATGTGTCAACACAACTGTAGTAAATGATGTCACAAAAATGGCAAAGTACACTTCTCTTTTCTTTCATTTTTTAACATTAATTCATGAAACACTATTCATTTATTTTAGAGTTGTGTTTCTTAAATTCAGAAGATCATTTTGGTCTTTCATTTTGAAGATAATAAAACAAGTACTTATGCGCTCTTTTACATCCAATCCCCAAGTGAATGGAGTTGTGCAAATTGTGTCATCCATTCCCACAGGCACAGATAGACTACTCTTCGGAAAGGTGGAGCAGGTTTTAACACGTGTGCGAGATGTTCAACGTGCATTCGCACACAGGAACTCAGCTTATAGTATCTTTTGAAGGACTTTCTGGGGAGTGGAGTTGACACTGATGTTAACTCCAGATGAAATATCTCCTTGAATGAGTAGCTGGTTAAATCTAAAAGTATTCATTTGCATGCTATTTTTTTAAAATAATAATCAACCAACTGCTTTCTACGTGTCTTTGATTGTAAAACATAACACACATATACACACAGACACACAAAAAATTCACGAAAGTCTTTTAATAATACAGCAAACATGTTGCGTGTGTTGCGGCCTTTACAGTGTTGTCATAGGCTGAACTGATCGAAGACAGCAGTGGAAGCAGCGGTAATATTGCAGTGCCTGGACGGTTCGGGAAATGGTGGCTGGGTGGGTTTATTTGGGGTGGAAATGCCAACCTGCTGAAGCTGTTTCTATGTAAACGCAGTTGGGAATCTGCCTCTCGCCATACAAGGGCATTAAATCAGTCTACCAGAGTGAGGGCTCTTAGCTTTTTTTCCCTCTTTGAGAAAGGTGAATGTATGACGTGATGGGTGGTTTTGTGTGTGTGTGTGAGTGTGTGTGTGTGTGTGTGTGTGTGTGTGTGTGTGTGTGTGTGTGTGTGTGTGTGTGTGTGTGTGTGTTGTGTCTGTGTCTGTGTGTGTCTGTGTGTCTGTGTGTGTGTGTGTGTGTCTTTGTGTGTATGTGTGTGTCTGTGTCTGTGTGTGTATGTGTGTGTGTCTATATCTGTGTGCGTCTGTCTGTGACTATGTGTCTGTATGTCTGTGTGTATAAGGGGGGAGGAAGACAGAGGAGTCGGCACTGATGTTAACTAAGTATCTATGTAGACACCACGCTACTCTTTTAGACACTGCACTAAACTATAAGACATCATCGTATAAAGCAACACATTCTACTATAGAAAACTATATACATTGCACTCGCCTCAACCTTCCAAGAATCGAATCTTTCCATGAAAGAACAAAAGAAAAAAAAACGAAACCCCAAAAACGGTGTGGATTCAAGAATGACTGCAATAGCCAGTGTCAATATCTATCTATTCCAAAAGAAAAATGTGGGTGTGGGTGGCTGTAAATAGTGTGATGTGCTCTAATCTGATATCGACATCAAGCGTTTCTGGCCATTGGCTAATGCTTTCTATCAATATTTCAGCTCTGACTGCAGTTCTAAACTACCTCGTTTGTATGCGTGGAGAATTGCGAAATGCCCTCTGTCTGTCTATCTGTCTGTCTGTCTATCTGTCTGTCTGTCTGTCTGTCTGTCTGTCTGTCTCTTTCTCTCTCTCTTGCTTTTAGGGGGTAGAGCATTGGGCATTGCGCTCAAGATTTTGTTGTCCAGGTTCGACCCCCCCACCACATACACACACAAACACGCACGCGCGCGTGCATGCACACTTACACATACACACATACACACACACACACTTACACACACACACACACACACACACACACACACACACACACACACATGCACGCACGAGCCCGCGCATGCACACTTACACACACATACAGACATATGCACGCACACACATGCACGCCCGCGCCCGCGCACACAAACACACACAGACACACACACAGACATAAACACACACACACACACCACCTCCACTACCACCACTATCACCACCACCACCACCACCACCACTATCACCACCACCACTATCACCACCACCACCACCACCACCACCACTATCACCACCACACACCACCACCACCACCATCACCACCACTACCACTGTTCCTCCCCGTGCTGGTAAGAACGAATGACAAAAAGACGCATGATGCAAAAAATGCATGCACACTGGCGTCATCTTTAGACATCATCCCGAATATCGGAATGCGTGTACAGAATTGATGCTGGGCAAAAAAAGACCACACCAGCAAAACTCTCATCATTTGTAAACCTCGGAGCGTTTGTCCAGGAATGAGGAAAAACAAACAGAAAAAAAATAATATCATGCATACACACATAGGTATTGTCTGGAGAGATTTGTTCACATCTAAAGATGCACATCACGCCACACAGAGCAAAAAGTGCAGACAGCACGAATCTGTTTTAAAAGGCAATGGCTTCCATAAACTGTTGGCGCCAACTCTGCCTCTGTGTGTGTGTGTGTGGTGTTGTGTGTGTGTGTGGTGTGTGTGTGTGTGTGTGTGTGTGTGTGTGTGTGTGTGTGTGTGTGTCTGTGTGTGTGTGTGTGTCTGTGTGTGTCTGTGTCTGTGTCTGTGTCTGTGTGAGTGTGCATGCCTGCGTATGTGTGTGTGCGTGCTGTGTGTGTGTGCGCGTGCTTGCGTGTGTGTGTGTGTGTGCGTGTGTGTGTGTGTTTGCGCGTGCGTGCGTGTGTGTGTGCAACTGCAGTTAGTGTTGTTGCTGTTTTATCTTCCTTTTTTTAGTTTTACATCTATTCGGCGAAACATGACATTAGAAAACAAACGAGAAAGCACCTGAAAGAAAAGAACTGAAAACATCACACACGCACAAAATCCCGGACAAATACATTATTGTATCATGTTATATTATATCATTCTATAATGCATTATATTGTACTATATGATGGACAATAAAGACGACAGTAACGTCTAAGATGCAGATCACGCCACTGTCTGGAAATACAGTAGCTGACATCACTGACGACACTCAGTCTCTTTGCTTATAAATGCGTCTGTTTGTTTGTCTTTCTGTCTATCTTTCATTCTCTCTCTCTCTCTCTCTCTCTCTCTCTCTCTCTCTCTCTCTCTCTCTCTCTCTCTCTCTCTCTCTCTCTCTCTCTCTCTCTCTCTCTCTCTGTGTGTGTGTGTGTGTGTGTGTGTGTGTGTGTGTGTGTGTGTGTGTGTGTGTGTGTGTGTGTGTAACTTTTTTCTCTGTCTCTGTTTGTCTGTTTCTATCTGTTTGTCTGTCTGTCTATCTGCCTGTCTGCCTTTCTGTCTGTCTGTCTGTCTGTCTGTCTGTCTGTCTGTCTGTCTGTCTGTCTGTCTGTCTGTCTGTCTGTCTCTCTCTCTCTCTCTCTCTCTCTTCCTCTCTCTCTCTCTCTCTCTCTCTCTCTCTCTCTCTCTCTCTCTCTCCTCTCTCTCCTCTCTCTCTCTGGTTGGAAGATAAAGAAAGGGTGGATGTGTTAAGGGCATTAGTGGAAATAGCCATGCTTTAGCAAAGACAGTCCTTTACCACAACCTTTGCTAAGCAAACGCTTTTTTTTTTTATACAACAGCAAGGCTAGATATTGCATGTGTTGGTTCATTTGCATATCTAGTTATATCTATATGTTTTTTTTTTTCTTCTTCCTATTACTATCGATTTTAATGAACTCATGGTAGAAACTGTAGAAACAGTTTTAAAATCTCACCCCCTTCTCTGTTTGTTTTTTTTCTTAAATCATCATTCTGTTTTTATTGTTTTAAGTGTTTATGTTTTGTTTCATTTGCTTTTTTATATTTGTGGGGTTTTTTTTCTCGGGTTCTATTTTTTGTTTGTTTGCCTTTCGTTTTTGTTCTTTGTTTTTGTTTTGGTTGTTCTGTTTCGTTTGTTTGTTTGTTTGCTTTTGGAGGGCGGAATAAAATATTAAACTATATGCTTTTTGTTTGTATTTTGTACCATTTTATGTCACAGCAGATTTCTCTGCGTGAAATTTGGGCTGCTCTCCCCGGGGAGAGTGCGTCGCCACAAGTGCAGCGCCTACCCATTTTTTTTTCTTTTTCCTGTATGCAACTGTGTTTGTTTCCCTATCAGAGTGACTTTTCTCTACAGAATTTTGCCAGGGTTTACCCCCTTGTTGCCATGGGTTCTTTTACGTGCGCTAAATGGTGATGTGTAACACACGAGACCTCGGTTTATTGTCTCATCCGAAAGACTTAATTTTGGGGGGTGTATGAAAATTGTTCATGTGCATAATGTATATGTATTCTAAGCATATGAAGGCCACACAGGTATTTCAAGCAAAAAAGAAACATGGAAATGTTAAGAATTAGATTCCTACTAAATTTGTCTACATGCATAAAGTGTGTGCACTATATAAACAACAACAAAGCAATGTGTGTTCATTAAAAAAAAAAAGGAAAGTTGATATACGTGAGACATCAGAGATGTATTGACATTGTGGATATACTTAAAGTGCGTGTATCTTGAACATTAAAGCACATATCAAGTCTTTAATGAAAACAAAATAAAAGAAATCATTTACAGCAGAGGTAAAATAAAATTGTTCAATCAAACAAAACGCGTGCACTCTTAGCTTGAAAGATACATACATATTTTATTAAAGAGACTGAGCAAACTATTTTATAAAAAAAAAAATCTATCATGACAACGCGTATCTTTACAATAAACACTTAAGAACTTTTCACCTTGACAAGAACAAGTTCTGATTTCGTTGTGCTTTTTTGCGGTCACAAATCTGATCTCTCCATGCCAACTTTCTGTCCAAAAACACCACAGTCGTTGGGTGCACTTGTAGTGTTTTCTGACCGACTTTCCGAACATCTTCACCACCCTGGCTGCCACATTAAGGGCGAGCTGTCTGTCCCAGCTGTCCCAGCAGCGATAGAGCTGATAGGCATTGGGGCTGGAACACACTGCAGACTTCAGCCTGCAAGATACACGAGCTGCCACCATCCCTGTTTGCCTGTCTTCTCTCACTGTCCGCTCTGGCACTCGCTTGCACGTGCAACGCGTAGTGTCCTTAAAGTGGAGGTTTGTCCTTAATGGCATTTGTGGTCAGCAATTTTTTTTAATAGGTTGTGCTTTGTTTGAACTTTTCCTTGATGTTGGTTTTGTTTAAAGGTGGTAGACAAAGAAGAAGCAAGTGCGTATAGTTTCTCTCTTTGTTTTTTGTTTGGTTATGGGTATGTTTATCTGCTTCTTTTCAACCAACAAAATTAAAATATGGTAACGCAATCCTTATGAAACATTGCCAAAGGATATTCCAAGCTATACCATGCCTTCCAAATGGCAATTTTTCGCAGAATGTTCTCCCCTCTTTTTATGTATGCTTCATCTGTTTGTCACTCTGTCTGCTTGTCTGCCTATGATTGTATTATGTTAATCAAGTCTGTCTGTCTGTCTGTCTGTCTGTCTGTCTGTCTGTCTGTCTGTCTGTCTGTCTGTCTGTATGTCTGTCTGTCTGTCTGTCTGTCTGTCCCTGTCTTTGCCACTGCCTCTCTTTCTTTCTTTCTTTCTTTCTTTCTTTTCTCTTTCTGTGTGTTCCTTTTCAGGGTGAGGTGCCTAGTAACTGGTCTTCTCACCGACTTCAGAGCAGCTCATTTTGTCCCAGAGGTAAAAGAGGGTGCAGTAAAATCATTTAACAGGTGTGGTGGAGACATTTTAGTGTGTTTTTTTCCCCATCATCTTAGAACACTCTTAGGCTGTCGGATTGCAGAAACTGATTTTTTTTGTATGTGATGATGATAATCGCCCAAAGAATTATAACACCTTGCTATCAACATCAAAATTAAAGAAGCCTCTGCAAGGAGTGTGAAGAATTGACTTTCGATAGAAAAAGGTCTCTGTAACAGTTTCATGACTTGTAATGCAAAGCAAAACAGAACCTTTAAGGAGCAGTATGGGCACCAATAGTATGGCGACACTTTCCCTGGAAGAATAAACATACTACAAAGCCCATATCGATTATTTTAGCTTCCAGTCGTTTTTTTGTTTTAAGTTTCATGTTGTCATGTACAAGACAGTACGCTTTCCAGGTCAGGGTTGCAATCCTTGAACAAGTGATCACATGGCCACTTCTCTGATTTGTAGCCCTCCCCCTTACGTGTGGAGCAGCGGGATGAAGAAATTAGTCTACACCTAGTCCCCTGGAAATCCAGACAGTAGTGAACAGCACTATGTAGAGTAATTTTCTTTGCCAATCAGTCTGTCTCTTGACCCCATTCTGTAAGGTTTTGATGTCTGTCTCTCTGTTTTGAACCTTTCCTTTCTTCTGATCAGTCTGGTCCTCAAGCCTTTAACGTATCGTTTTTCTTGCTTGTCTGCTGTTGCTTTATTTTATTTTATTTTTTGTTTCTTCATTGTTTTCGCATTTGTTTTATTTTCGCCATCGTTGTCTTTTTTCAGACTTGCAGAAACTTAACAGAGTTCAAGATTTGTTCTCTTGTCTTGAAGTTTGTTTCAGTGGTGACCTTACATTCCTGTTCAACATGTATGATTCTTTCCATTGCTTTTTTCTGGGAGTTTCTCTGTTGTTATTTTGTGTCTTTCGTGTCTCTGTGAACTCATTATTCTCTTGGTATTTCGCTTCTTTTGTCACTTTCATTTTTCTTTCTTTCTTTCTTTCTTTCTTTCTTTTTTTTCTTTCTTTCTTTTCTTTCTTTTCTTTTCTTTCTTTCTTTCTTTCTTTCTTTCTTCCTTTCTTTCATTCATTCTTTCTTTCTTTCTCTTTCTTTCTTTCTTTCTTTCTTACTTCATTTTTAACTTTCTTTCTT
>CM060324.1:148634-156134 GCA_030674155.1 Stramonita haemastoma | reverse complement strand
GTGCAAAAACGTTATTGAAGATGAATACCATCTAATATATATTTGTCCATTATATACAGATTTACGAACCAATTACCTGAAAGATCTTCTTCATGTGCCTATGCCTTTTCTTCTTCAGGCACGTAGTAGATGTCGTTCAGTGCAGCTAGCAACATTTTTATTCCGTGCTATTCGAAGAAGACAGACAGTGGCAGAACTTAAGTAAAGTAAATAGATCTAGATCTAATAGTGAAAAAGATGCGTTATATCAAGTGTGTACCGTTGCTTTATGATGAGACTTTGAACAAATTCGTTATATGCACATACATCCACTCCCCCATCTCCCACTTCGTTTTGAATTGTGGCCCAAGGCTGATGTTCAATAAAAACATTTTCATTTTCATTTTCATTTTCATTCTCTCTCTCTCTCTCTCTCTCTCTCTCTCTCTCTCTCTCTCTCTCTCTCTCTCTCTCTCTCTCTCTCTCTCTCTCTCTGTGTTTCTGCCTGCCATTGGTCTCTTTTGTATCTTTATCTCTGTCTCTCTCTGTCTCTCCCTCTGTCTATATCTCCATCTCTTTGTATTTGTCTCTCTGTATTTGTCTTTCTGCCTCTCTTTCTCCCTTTCTCTTCTTCTCTGTGTGTGCGCATAATTATGTGTGTGTATTCATACGTAGGCCGAACAAACACGCGCGCACATGTGTGTGTGTGTGTGTGTGTGTGTGTGTGTGTGTGTGTGTGTGTGTGTGTGTGTGTGTGTGTGTGTGTGTGTGTGCGGCGTGGATAGGCGTTTATAAGAGTAATGCAAATGTGTCTGAAAGGCTCTTTTACCATTTTAAAAATATTTTTTCAACATATGGAGGGCATCATAATTTTAGGCCATCACCAACTGGTACAGGAAGCACTTACCAATAATTTGATAAAAAGATAATAATTATATATGAACGTCGTAGGTACAATTTGAAGATGGAGTGAGCCCTGCAATGGTTCTGTGTTAACTCCAAGATGAATTATTGTAAAGGCAATAGCACTGTGCATGCTGAATTGTTTAGGCAATGTCTTCTTCTTCTTCTTCTTTTCTCATGACCGGAATGGTCGTGGAGGAGACATGAGAGACGATTCTGCAGCCAGCCGTCGCCATCCAGCCCTGTCCTCCGCCTTCCGAATGAGTGTTGGACTGTCCAGGTGGGTCCACTCCTTGATGTTATCCATCCAGCTTTTGGTTTGTCTGCCTCGGCGTCTGCCACCTTCTAGCGTTCCTTGTAGGACTGTCTTGGGGAGGGTGTTGTGGCGTGTGACATGGCCGAACCATGCCAGCTTCCTTTTCTTGACAGTGGCTAGTAGGGGTTCCTGAGGGCCAGCCATCAGTGCGACTTGACTTTGCACAAAGGTGTTTGTTTTCCTATCATTCCAGGAAATTCCAAGCAGTCGCCTGAAGCATTTTGTCTCGAACGTCTGGATCCGCTTGGTGGTTTCAGCGGTCATTGTCCAACTTTCGCAGCCGTAGAGTAAGATGGAGATGACCAGGGATCTGAACAATTTGACTTTTGTTTTGAAGCTGATGTTGTCGCTTCTCCATATCTTGTTCAGTTTTGCCATAGCTGATGTTGCCATGGTTAGCCTGGTCTTGATCTCTGTGGTGGAGCGTCCATCTTTCGTGAGGGTAGCGCCAAGATATTTGAAAGCGTCTACTTCTTCCAGCTGCTGGCCATTCATGTAGATCTGTGCTGTGGTGCAATGTACCTTGAGGAAACTAAACCTTTTGCAATCTCTCTCTCTCTGGAGCTCACAGCTTGTATGCAGAAAATGTTGGAGTTATCCCCGCCACCAACGCTACATTATTTTATTCTCCTAGCATAAAAAAGTTTCTGACTGGAGCTCCTAGGTTCACCAATGATGACAATTTGAGTATATGACTGTTTTTGCCATGCCAACCATTAAGATAGCAGCACTTTGACTTTGTAGCTGGTGTAATCTTGACACCAGTGTGCGTGTGTGATTTTTAAATGTTGTCATCGGTTCCTACCTGTTTGCATTTGTCTATTCTTTCGAAGGGTGTGAGTGGTCTGCGTGCGTATGCACCCGGAACCTTGTTTTACAGTCTCATTGGAAGGACTTTCGGGGAGTGAAGTCGGTACTGATGTGATCTCCAGGAGTAAAATTCCTTTGAAAGAGTGCCTGGGTGGTGGCTTGATCCCGGATCTGACGCTATACAAAATAAAGATGGTGGCAGCAGCAGACAGCCAACATTTGCAGGCTGTTTTCTTCCTGATGGTAATTGTTTCTGTGGGGTCACTGGCCTGTCTGAATTCCAATGTGCTTTTGTAACATTTTCGTTCGTTTCCACTTTGTCTGTCTGTCTCTCTGTTTGTTTGTCTGTCTGTCTGTCTGTCACTTTGTCTCTCCCCTTCTCTGTCTGTCTTTCTGTCTGTCTGTCTGTCTGTCTGTCTGTGTATCTCTATTTCTCCGTCTTTCTGATCACGAGCACAATGCCCTAACCGCAAGGCTGTCCCGTTCCTCGGGTGGAGTTTTTACCTGTGCACTTTTGTTTTTACTGGTTTATTCTTTTACATCGAGGACAAGGACATAAGCACTCATGAGCTTTTTTACGTCCAGTACCCGTGTGTTTGCAGTTTTGTAAATCTTGTCATCTGTTCCCACCGCCACACAAAGAAAAGCGGAACAGGATTTAACGTGTGCGCAAGATGTTCTGCGTGCGTAGGGGTTCTTAATTATTTGCAAAACTTGTATCATTATCATCAACGTATTAGCAAATTGTTTGTTTTTTTTCTTTTTAAAGATAATGTTTTTCTTGCTTTTCTTTTTCTTTCTTATCGTTTTTTCTTTTCATCGCCGACTCCATTTGTTTTTACTTTCACCTGCATAAACAAAGCTTAGAGTGTCAAAGATGTGCTGTGCTTTCTCCAAAAAGGAAGAGATGTTATGTGTGCTAACACATCGGGTATTGTTTTAATCATCTTATAATAATAATAATAAAATAATAATAATAATAATAATAATAATAATAATAATAATAATAATAATATATAATAATAATAAATAATAATAATAATAATAATAATAATAATAATAATAATAATAATAATAATAATATGATGATGATGATACTAATATATGGGATTTATATAGCGTTAAATCTTGTAGAGCACACAAATCAAAGCGCTGTGTCAAAATGAACATAGATTAAACCAAAACATGAGTGGAACGCAGGATTCTGGACAGCAGTATCACACAAACGCTATACACGTTGTATGCTGGCATAAAATAGTTTGGTAACTTTCAAGATTTGAAACCACAATATCGAGGGTTGCCTGCCAAAAGCGGCTATCGGCCACTGTTTCACTTTTTGGTATGTGGAGACTCTTTATAGCATATACTTTACTGTTACAATAAACCATGTGGCTGTGATTGATTTTTAAGTAGTTATTTACAAAAACCATTTCGGTTTATCAAAGTTCTCACCCATCCCAACCCTGCCTGGAATGCCCAGAACACGATAGCCGCTACTGGCAATGCAAATTCATCTACTTCTGATTTCAATTTTCCTCCCCAAAATGTCTATCTGGGGATGATTGAAGCAGGTAGAGGCAAAGTGGCTACAGGCTACATTGTTTTGACCCTGCACAAACCGGCCATTATTGTACATGATTACTGCTGGCGATTGCGAAAGGGGGGGGGGGGGGGGGGTTTGTAAATCCTAGTCTCTAATTTAATAATAGAGGGATGTGGCAGCAACATCCTGCTTACAGAGGAACTATACAGGGAAACATAATTTTTTAGACTTTCATTTTCATCTGCGTTTGCACAGGAAGAAGGCTGCTGGTAATGTTTAAAATTAAGGACTTTTAATACCATAGTTCGTTTAAGTTCTTGTTTATACAAACAAAAGTCGAAATATAATAGTACTCATCGTTACAGTGTGCAATTTGTGCAATATAACGTTTGAATTAATGTCATTTGGACAAAATATTGCTTAATAATGCGATTATGCTGGAAATAAATAACAATTTAGTAAGAAGCTTTCTTGGCAAATTTTGTATTTTTTCTTGTTTTAGTTTGAGTTGTTCAGTTCCCTTTCCATGATAAACAAATGCATGTGGGTTTGCAATTGGGCTTAGGACTGACAAGCGACAGATGAAACTATTGGACGTAAAGTTGGGTTCTTTCAGATTCTTTATTATTTAAGGGGGTGGAGGTGATTTTTGTTGTTGTTGTTTCTTTCTTTCTTTGTTCGTTTTATTTCTTGTATCATATGCAGAGACAGTCAAAGGTGCACGCACACACACTAACACACACACTAACACACACACCCACTCACACACACACACACGCGCGCGCGCGCGCACGCACGCACACACACACTAACTCATACACACACATACACACAGGCATGAACGCACACATATTCACGCACACATATGCACGCACACACACGTACACACGTACACACGCACACACATACACTCAAACACACACACCAGCGAACAAATAAAAATGATATAAGCGTTCTACTATGAATCATTGAATGTGTGTATGTATGCACATAAGCACGCACACACGCACAAATCACACATGTGTATACATACATGCACACATACTGGAGCGCGAACGAGCACGTGTACACACAAACACATACACACTCACACATGCACACACACGCGCGCACACACACATACGCGCGCACACACACACATACACACGCGCGTGCGCGCGCGCGCGCACACACACACACACACACACATACATACATACACAAACACAGACAGAATAAAACAAATTTAAAAAACCCACATACACAACACAACACAACACAACACAACACAAGCAAACACACACACAGACACACAGACACACACACACACACACACACACACACACACACACACACACACACACACACACACACACACACACACATACACACACACACACACACACACACACACACACACACACACACATCTAAACACACATGCACTTATACACATGCACACACACACAAACGCACACCACACACACATGTTCTCTAAATGTAACACAATGACATAAAGGATCTTTTTGTGGTCTATCACATTAATTTAAGGGAACAGAAGTTGAATTAAAGAAGGAATGTTTGAATCACACCCACCCCCTCCATTCCTCTTCCCCACTACCATAATATATATATATATATATATATATATATATATATATATATATATATATATATTATATATATACACACACACATATATATGCCAGCCATACTATCAGCCACCACACACACACACACACACACACACACACACACACACACACACACACACACACACATATCTTTCTCTCTCTCTCTCTCTCTCTCTCTCTCTCTCTCTCTCTCTCTCTCTCTCTCTCTCTCTCCTACTATATATATATATATATATATATATATTGTGTGTGTGTGTGTGTGTGTGTGTGTGTGTGTGTGTGTGTGTGTGTGTGTGTGTGATGGGGGTGGTAAGTAGATTATCTCCCATGTGATCAGGGGCGACAATCAGAGCGTCGTGTTTTTATTTAGAGACACACCTGTGAATTGTCGATGTTCTGTTTTCTTGGGTAGTGGTTGAAAACGTTTTGTTGCATGCAAATCGACTTCACGGTGGAATGTGAGTTACACAACTTCTGTATGAAAATCACATCCCAAGCTGTATTATTGTGCCGTGTTTCTGAGGTGCAAACAGAGATTGGACATCAAATACGTCCACTCAGATGTACATATAAAAAGAAAGATCAGCTCGAGGTCTTCCTAGCTGCAAGTGGTCAATAATGCAATGCACTGCAGTACAATACAACGTAAAGCAAACAATACAGTATAATACAATGGAATTACATTCAGTGCAATACAATGCCATGCGATATAATGTAATGCATTTCAAACGATCCTGACCCAAATTCCCATGAAGTTCTCTAGATGACGCTACATTAAAGCCAGGTCCCCTATGCAAAGAAAACACACATCTTGTACATCATCATCATCATCCAAAGCCTTTTTATGCCTTCTTGGCATGTAGGGCAGCAACAAAGGCATTTCTTTGTTGCTGTTTCTGTAACAAACTTTTTTTACAGAACAGGGTTGTTAGCCCTGTGTCCAACCCCCTACCTGGGGGAGTGGGGCCACCTTAGTCGCCTCTTACGACATGCCTGGCTGGCGGGCAGGGACCCTATTCTTGTAATGCTCGCTTTGCAAGCATTCCCCGGGAGTCCCACGGGGATATCTTGTACATAGGTGTCACCAAAACCCATTGTATCTTTTTCAGGAAAGAAGAGCAGTTGTGGTTAGTGGCATGGATGTATGCGAACTGGACAGGAACAGACATCACTGGCCTCACCTTAACGGCTCTCAACCACTGTGCCATGGTGGCTGTTGGGGTGGCGCTGTTCTTGTAGTGACACCACAGCCCCCAAAGAGGCAGCCTGGCGAATACAGTATGACGGAACAAAAGTTGGTACAGTGTATACAACAATACGCAGTTGTACATAAAATATTGACTAAATAATTGCACCACAGCACAGTGTAGGGTCGTGTTTACACGCGAACACACACACACACACGGCAATCACAAATACACGCTAGGGCACCCGCATACACACCCTCAAAAACAAGCCACATATACATCTGGAGAAGATGTGACAAACGGCTATTTTTCAGTCCCATCATACCCCAACTTTTGCGCAGTAACAGACTCTACAGCACCATGAGAGTGATCTACTGTAGGCACACAGACTTTACTAGCATCTTTGATATGAGTGGCGCTGCTTTTGTGGCGACATTAGAGCCCCAAAGAGAACTGCTTGGCGAATACAGCATGTCCGTCGGAACAAATGCTGGTCCAGTTTGCGCAACAACACATAGTATAACACATAATATTAATCATAATCTACAATATGATGCATCAGAACACAGTGCAGGGCCCTCCACACACAAACAAGGCTAACACAAATGTGACGCTCCACCACGAAATGAGTCGCTTAGCACATAACCCACTTTTCTGCTAGAGGATATTTTGGGCAGGTGGGGGTGAGGTTGTGGATTTTGAGATTTTTATTGATTATAAAACTCGAGCACTTATTTTACATTGAAGGGAAATATCAAGTCATAATTTTTCCTTTTGTCTTTAAACGTGTTTTGAAAATAGCCAAGTCCTCATTCTGGCCACCTATTAACTTGTCAATTTCTCATTTTGCCATTTCCTGCAGTTGTAATAACTTGATAGAACTGTCCGATTTTCAATTTGTTTTTTGGTATTGTATAGCCATTTTATTGCAAATTAATAACATGCCAATAACTAAAAACTGACCTCTGGTGCAATGCGACTCCTTATGTGGTGCAGTGTCACAAATACAGGCGTGCCTGCCCATACACACCCTCAAAAATAAGGGTCAGATAAAAAAGATGTGACAAAAGGCCGGTTGGAGTTCCATCCTACCCCGACTTTTGTGCAGTAACAGAGCCCACGGCACCAAGAGAGTTTTCTACTGTAGGC
>CM060324.1:129309-141809 GCA_030674155.1 Stramonita haemastoma | reverse complement strand
ATAGACAGACAGCCAGACAGGAAAACAGATAAATAGACAGACAGACAGATAAACAGACAGGTGAGAAAAAATACATAGAAAGTGAGATTTTTTTTTAAAAGCACATATACACACGCACACACGCACGCACACACACACGCACGCACGCACGCACGCACGCACGCACGTACGCACGCACGCACGCACACACACACACACACACACACACACACACACACACACACACACACACACACACACACACAGCAAAACAAAACAAAACAAAACAAAACAAAACAAAACCCAAACCTCAAAAAATTTTCAGTCTATGCTAGTCGTTCCTTTTGGTGTCACTTCAAAGGGAGGGAACTGACACGAGCGAGCAAAAAACTGAATAATTATCGTTCCTTGTCAACCTTGTTTGCATACTGTGGAACTCCATAACTTTTATTTCAAGTCCTGTATGGACGGCGAGAGCGGGATAGCTCAGTGGTCACAGCACTCGCTTTCCCCAAGTCAAAGTTAAGCAGCGTCGAGCGTGGTTATCAGTAGGATGGGTGACCGTTTGAGCGCATTGGCTTCAATAGTCTCCCCAGTTCACCCGGCTTTAAATGGGTAGGTACCCCTTTAGAGTCAGGGAAGGTAAAGCAGGGAGGGAGAGGAGATGGGCGCCGCCCTCAATATGCTGGCCCCTAGAGAAGCTGAGGTCTCGGATGCCTTGCTCCCCTACGACCACTTAGGTTATGGGACACCTGTACCTTTTTACCTGCAAGGGCGCGGTTTTTTTTTTCCATTTTTCTCTTCTTTTCTTTCGTCCCTCAGCTAGGTCTTCCATGGTCACCAATGGTGATATATATATATATATATATATGCATACCTGTCCCCCACCCCCACCCCACCCCACAATTTAGGTAGCCGCACTCCGACTTCGGGGATGGTGTCTAATCTAAACACAACACGTGTGTGCGTGCTGGGTCTTTATTGTTAAATGATGATGATGATGATGATGATGATGATGATGATGATGATGATGATGATGATGATGATGATGATGATGATGATGATGATGATGATAATAATAATAATAATAATAATAATAATAATAATAATAATAATAATGCATGGAATTTATATAGTGCTATATATTGTAAAAACAAATCAAATACATTGTTCTGTCATCCTTTCCTACTGGCACACAATGGCCTACTCTTTTGAAAGGCGGAGCGAGTTTTTAACGTATGGGCAAGATGTTCTCTGTGTGTTCGCACACGGGATCTCGGTTCATAGTCTTCTCGGAAGGATTTGACTGCGTTTGTTCAAAGGTGTTGCAGCTACTGTAAGCTCTCAGTGGAAAAATGGAGAGTAGGGGGGGGGGGGGAGGATGTAGTATGTGTATATCTGTGTCGGACAGGGGGGCAGGGGTGGGGAAGATGCAGAGTGTGGGGGGGGGGGGGAATGGATGGGTAGATATGTGTGTGTGCGGGGGGGGGGGGAGGGGGGGAGGGGGCATAAGTGTAAGTGTGTGTGTGTGTTTATTTTTTTTTCTTTTATATCGAGGATAATGGAATAAGCACTCATGTGCTTTTTTTTCATCCAGTCCCCGTGTGTATGCAGTTTTTGTAAATCTTGTTATCTGTTCCCACCAGACAGTGTGTGTGGAGTGAAATGGGAGGCGGGCAAGAAGAGGACAAGTCTGATGGAGACAGACAGACAGACAGACAAACAGGCAGACAAACAGGCAGACAGACAGGCAGACAGACAGGCAGACAGACAGGCAGAAGCCAGACAGAGACAGACAGACAGGCAGGCAGGAAGCCATACAGACAGACAGGCAGGCAGGAAGCCAGACAGACAGACAAATAGACAGGCAGACAGACAGACAGACAGACAGACAGACAGACAGACAGACAGGCAGGCAGACAGGCAGGCAGGCAGGTAGACAAACAGAAATGCAGGCAGACAGGCAGATAGAAGATAGATAGATAGATAGATAGATAGATAGATAGATAGATAGATAGATAGATAGATAGATAGATAGATAGATAGATAGATAGATAGATAGAGAGAGAGAGAGAGAGGGAGAGAGAGAGAGATAGAGAGAGAGATAGAGAGATAGATAGATAGATAGATAGATAGATAGATAGATAGATAGTTTGGATAGATAGATAGATAGATAGATAGATAGATAGATAGATAGTTAGAATAGATAGATAGATAGATTTGTATGTATGTATGTATGTATGTATGTATGTATGTATGTATGTATGTATATTAATTTTTATGTATAAAACAACTTACAAAATTTTATACTTTATACAATCAATACCAGCTTTAGAGAGACCAACGAGAGAGACCACAGAGATGTGGATAATAGAGCAGACAGAAGACAGAGAAATAGACAGAGACAAGAGGGGAGACTTGACGATAGAGGAAAGGTGTAAAGTGAGTGCTTTTTATGTCTTGGCTGCCGTGTTTAATATGATTAATGAATATCTCTCTCCTCTCCTCTCTCTTCTCTCTCTCTCTCTCTCTCTCTCTCTCTCTCTCTATGTCTCTCTGTCTCTCTCTCTCTCTCTCTCTCTCTCTCTCTCTCTCTCTCTTCTCTTCTCTCTCTCTCTCTCTCTCTGTCTGTCTTGTCTGTCTGTCTGTCTGTCTGTCTGTCTGTCCTGTCTGTCTGTCTGTCTGTCTTCTCTCTCTCTTCTCTCTCTCTCTCTCTCTCTCTCTCTTCTCTCTCTCATTCTCTCCTCTCTTCTCTCTCTCTTCTCTGTTTCTCTTCTCTCTCTCTCTCTCTCTCTCTCCTTCTCCTCTCTCTCCTCTCTCTCTCTCTCTCTCTCTCTCTTCAGCAGTAGCAGTATCGTCATTCTCATTATCGGCAGTAGTAGTTAGCAGTAGTAGTAGTAGTAGCAGCAGGCAGCAGCAGCAGCAGCAGCAGCAGCAGCAGCTCAGCAGCAGAAGAAGAAGAAGAAAGCAGTTAGTACTAGTAGGAGTAGTAGTAGGAGTAGGATAAGTAGTAGTAGCAGCAACAGTAGCAGCAGCAATGGTACTAGTAGGAGTAGGAGTGGTAGTAGTTTTATAATCACTATCATTATAATAAAGATTATGATTATTCATTCATAACACCACGTTTGTCAAAAATCCCAAACAACATCTTAAAAAAAAAAAAAAAAAAAAAAAGCATACCTCTCTATAATACGAGAGAAAGAAAAAAACTGCAGAAAGAAAGGGTGGGACACGCCACAGCCGAAAAAAGCAAGAGAGGAGAAAAGAGAGAGAGAGAGAGAGAGAGAGAGAGGAGAGAGAGGAATGAAGAGAGAGGAGAGGAGAGAGAGAGAGAGAGAGAGAGAGAGAAGGAGAGAGAGGAGAGGAGAGAGAGAGAGAGAGAGGAGGAGAGAGGGAGAGAGGAGGAGAGGAGGAGAGAGAGAGAGAGAGAGAAAGAGAGAGAGAGAGAGGACCAGAGAGAGGAGAGAGACAGAGAGAGAGAGAGAGAGACGAGAGAGAGAGAGCAGACAGACAGACCAGACAGACAGACAGGTAGACAGACAGACGACAGAAAAGAGACAGAGACAGACAGACAGAGAGACAAAACAGACAGAGATAGAGAGAGAGAGGGGGGGAGAGAGAGAGACAGAGACAGAGAGAGGCAGAGACAAAACAGACAGACAGACAGCAGACAGACAGACAGCAGACAGACAGAAGACAAAACAGACAGACCAGACAGGCAGACAGACAGACAGACAGACAGACAGACAGACAACAGACAGACAGAAGTCTTTCGGATGAAATGTAAACCGAGGCCCCGTGTGCGATTAAGCACGCAGAACATCTTGCGCCACCGTTAAATCCTGTTCCGCTTTTCGTAAGAGTAAGCCATTGTGTGCCGGTGGGAACACATGACAAATTTACACAGCTGCATACACACGGGGACTGGATAAAAAGAGCAATGAGTGCTTATTCTATTATCGTCGATATAAAAGAATAAAAATTAAAATTTTCAAACTAAAAAACAGACAGAGAGGTGAGAGAGTAAGAGGTAAAGGAGGAAAGGGAATGGTTTGTAAAGGAAAGGAAGGGGGGGAAGAGAAAAGGTAGAAGTGTGGAGGGGGGGGGAGGGGATCGGAAGAGAGGGGAGAGGGGGGGGGGTTGACGCACAAAAAAGTCACTCCTTCCCCAGTGTCGTCATAAGGAAGGGCAACGTCTCGTCAACGTGTGTTACAGTCAGACCACAGGTGAAAGGAAACTAATAAACAAAAGGTGCTCGTCACGTTACACAGGCTGGCCTAGGCTGCTTAGTACATGGTAGGATACTGTGTTTTCTTCATGTTCAAAACAGACTTCTGTTGTGAGAGATAGAAAGGTGAGTAAGTCTGTCTATCTCTTCTTTTTTTTTTTCATTTTTAAATCTGTTTTGGTTTATTCATTGATGAATTAAGAATGAATCCATTGTGTGCGGGGGAGAAAAAGTTTCTTGCCAAAAAGGATTTTGATGTCGTTTTTCCTTTTGATGATCCATAACTTTTGTCATGAAAACTTTTGAACCTGTGACAGTCAAGTCACATCAAGTCCAAATCAAGTCAAAATAGTTTAATGAGACAGACCAATTCTGCCCATACCATGGGGAACAGTGGAAAATGGGGGTTATGCCTTATGCTGAACTCGCATAAACTCGAAACCAATGACGGTGTGAGTGAGTAAAATCAAACGCATTTCATAACTATGTAAATTGATATTATTATTTTTTCGATATATTCTTTAACTTACTAGATTTTTGCGGGTACTCAAGTTTAACCAGAAGGAGTTTGGACTACATGAATCAAGTGACAATACAGCTACTTTTTTATCCTTGGTGGGCTTGAACAATATAAAATATTCCGTGACGGAGTCGAGTTAATATAGAGGACGGAATTAGTTTAGTGGGTAGTGTTTTTTGTATTCGTGATCAAATCGTATCTGAGAGCTCAGGTTTTTAGTCTCCATGGGGGGATGGGATAGCCTATGTGGTCAGAACATTGCGCTGGCAATTTGACGACCCAGGTTCGATTCTCGATCGATGAGATTTTTCTCCTGGAGATAACATCAGTGCTGACTTCACTCTCCCCAAAAGTCTTTCGGGTGAGACTATAAACCGAGACGGAGTGTGCGAACGCACGCAGAACATCTTGCGCACACGTTAAATCCTGTTCTGCTTTTTGTAAAGTGGCCATTGTGTGCCGTTGGGAACAGATGACATTTACAAAACTGCATAAACATAGGGGACTGGGTGTAAAAAAGCACACGAGTGCTTATCCGATTACCCTCGATATAAAAGAATAAAATAAAAAATAAAAATAAAACACACACACACACATACACACACTTTTATACATACATACATACATACATACATACATACATACATACATACTACATACATACATACATACATACATACATTATACATACATACATACATACATACATACATACATACTACATACATACTTACATACATACATACATACATGCATGCATGCATACATACATACATACATACATACAACATACATACAATACATTACATACATACATACATACATACATATTTACATACATACATACATACCACTGTTATATTATATTATTTACTATTATATTATATTATTGCTATTATATTATTATACATATACATACATATATTTACAGACTGTTAATATCACTTTCTAGTGGATAGACGTTTAAAATTGAAGACACACACATACACACACCGAAAGTCCTTCAGAGGAGACTAGCCTAAAATCCTCTCCTTCGTGGGAATTCCGGGGCGGTTGTGGGGGGGGGGGGGGGGGGGGGGCTGGCGTATAAAATAGCATCCTCAGCTTCTGGAAGTTCTGAGCTAAGAATTTCCTCTTTTCTATCCTTCTCTTTGTTTCTGCTTCTTGTCCCTTTCGGCCTTCTTGGTTTATTCTCCTTCATTTTTCCCCCAAGAAAGACTTAAGATATGACAATAACAATTCTTTTCTATGCCGAAGTCGGATGTGTAGGACCTGACTTGTCAGGGGCTTAACGACAGGCAATATCACCATTTTCTTCCTAAGAATAGACATCAATAGTTGCTGTCTGAGCGTTCGAACGAATCCGAGAGGACTCGAATATCCAGGGGCCACTTAAGCCAAAAGCTTCATCAGTTGTTGATATAAAAAACCAACGGGTCTATTTCAAACATTGTTCTGCGTTAAAATGTCGTGTTGAAGTTGTTCTTCAGCCCTGAACAGAATCGGCAGCGTAGGTGGATATTCTATGCTATTTCTGCTGACTGCACTTTACTTTCCCTGACCCTAAAGGGAGGGCAGGTACCCATTTACAGCTGGGTGAAATGGGGGACTGTATGAAACCAAAGCGCGCAAACGGTCACCCCATCCAACTGGTAACACACGCTTGATGCTGCTTAACCTTAGTTTGGAAAAGCGAGTGCTCTGACCACTAAGCTATCCCGTCCCCAGTTGCCAAATTTATTATATGAATTCTACCCATCCCTTATAACTAAAAATAGCATTTTAACTTAGGTTTAATTGACAAAAAAACATTTTTAAAAACTTTGCGTCAGGAATTGTTGTGTTTGCTTTCTGTTTCTGACACACCACAATACATCTGTATGGCCGCCATCTCCTGGCTTCCTTTACTTATCTATCTATCTATCTATCTTCTATCTATCTATCTATCTATCTATCTATCTATCTATCTATCTATCTATCTATCTATCTGTCATCTATCTATCTATCTATCTTCATCTATCTATCTATTATCTATCTATCTATCTATCTATCTATCTATCTATCTATCTATCTGTCTGTCTGTCTGTCTGTCTGTCTGTCTATTTCTATCTATCTATCTATCTATCTATCTATCTATCTGTCTGTCTGTCTGTCTATCTATCTATCTATCTATCTATCTATCTTCTATCTATCTATCTGTCTGTCTGCCTGTCTGTCTGTCTGTCTGTTATATATCTGTCTGTTTAACCTACCTATCAATCTATCTATCTATCTGTCTGTCTATCTATCTATTATCTATCCATCTATCTATTATCTTATCTATCTATCTATTCTATCTATCTATCTATCTATCTGTCTGCCTATCTATCTATCTGTCTGCCTATCTGTTTATCTATCTATCCCTCCATCCATCTATCACCTATTTTCTCTTATCTATCTTATCTATCTATTATCTATCTATCTATCTATCTATCTATCTATCTATCTATCTATCTATCTATCTATCTATCCCTTAGTCTGGGGCGCCGTGGGGGCACCCCTGAAGACTTGACAAACCAGTTCCCTCCTTCCTCTCTCTGTTCTGCCTTTTTCAGGGTTTTGTTGAGATCTAGGCTGTCCATTCACTGATATTGTCCTCCCAACTCTTCCCTTGGTCTGCCTCTTTTTCTTCCTCCTTGGACAGTTGCCTTGCAGGTATTGTTTTTTGCAAATTGTCCTTTTGATCTTAACTTCAACTCATTTTTCCCGTTTCTCAGCTAGAGCTCCGAGGTACACCGGTGAGATTGTGTTGTATATATCACTGTTGTTTTATTATTATTATTTTATTTTATTATCATCAATATTATTATCATTAATATTATTATTTATTTTATTATTCATCATCATCATTTTTTATTTTTATTTTTTAATTATTATTATTATATTATTATTTTTATTATTTTATTATATATTATTATTATTATTATTATTATCATATCATCATATTATTATTATTAATATTATTATTATTATTATTATTATTATTATTATTATTTTATTATATTATTATTATTATTTTTATTATTATTATTATTATTATCATCATTAATCCACACAAAGGTAGCTGTATTCGTTACTTCAGAGAAATGTCTAAACACGACACCAGAGTTGCACACACTATTTTTTTTTTCAGTTTTGTCATCCATCCTACCGGCACGCACTGGCCTACTCTTCCGGAAAAGCGGAACGGGTTTTTACGTGTCTGCAAGATGGTTCTGCGTGCGTTGCACACGGGACCTCGGTTTATAGTATCATCTGAATGACTTTCGGGGGAGTGGGGTCAACATGATGTTAACTCCAGACAAAAAAAATCCCTCGAACAGGTAACTTGTTGGTGTCTTGAACCTAGGCGGACGGGATAGCCTAGTGGTCAGAACATTGCGCTCGCAATTTGACCCACGTTCGATTCCGCTCGAGGGGATTTTTCCCTGGAGTTAACATCAGTGCTGACTCCACTCTCCCAAAAGTCCTTCGGATGAGACTAGATTACCGAGGCCCCGTGTGCGAACGCACGCAGAACACCTTGCGCACCCGTTAAATTCTGTTTCGCTTTTCATTAAGAGTAGGCCATTGTGTGCCGGTGGGAACAGACGACAAGATTTACAAAACTGCATACAGACGGAGACGGATGTAAAAAAGCACGTGAGTGCTTATTCCATTATCCTCGATATAAAAGAATAGAGAAAATACATACATAACCAGGCCGTCAGATTGCGAGTTCAACGCTCTAACCACTAGACTACCCTACCCCACCCCCACCCCCTCTCCCCCGTGAACTCGCTCTGATTTAAATTTGTTTAAGATAATTAATAGTGGACGAAATGATGAGGAATATCTGTAGAGTCAGATAGTATGCAAATAAGAAACAACAAAAACACACGTCTTCACATACAAATCTTCACAGACACAGACGCGCGCGCGCGCGCGCGCGCACACACACACACACACACACACACACACACACACACACACACAGATAGATAGATAGATAGATAGATAGTAGATAGATGATAGATAGATAGATAGATAGATAGATAGATAGATAGATAGATAGATAGATAGATAGATAGATAGATAATAATAATTATTATTATAATAATAATAATAATAATAATAATAATAATAATAATAATAATAATAATAATAATAATAATAATATAATAATAATAATACATGGAATTTATAAAGCGCTATATCTTGTAAAAATAAATCAAAGAGCTTGCACTCGACCCTCACAACAAACAACCAATGACAATAAATAATTCTAGCAAATTCGAAAGCAAACATAGATAGATAGATAGATAGATAGATAGATAGATAGATAGTAGATAGATAGATAGATAGATAGATAGATAGATAGATAGATAGATAGATAGATAGATAGATAGATAGATAGATAGATAGATAGATAGATAGATAGACGAACAGATGGACGGATGGACGGATGGACGGACGGACGGGCATATAATACCATATTATAGATATATATATATAGATATATAGAGATATATATATATATATGTATATGTTATATATGTATATATATAAATATATATAATTATGTGTGTGTGTATATATATATATACTATATATATATATATATATATATATATTATATCTGTGTGTGTGTGTGTGTGTGGTGTGTGTGTGTGTGTGTGTGTGTGTGTGTGTGTGTGTGTGTGTGTGTGTGAGTGTGTGTGTGTGTGTGTTTGTGTTACTGTGTGTGGAAAGAGAGAAAGAGGGGGAGGGGAGAGAGACAGACAGAGAGACAGAGACAGAGACAGAGACAGAGAGACAGAGACAGAGACGAGAGAAGAGAGAAAGTATATACGCAGACAGAGATACAGACAGACAGATATACAGACAGACTGACACAGACATGAAAGGTGTCTTGGTGGGGGGGGGGGGGGGGGGGTGCTTTCAAGTTCATTCAAAATCACTTGTAAATCAGCCACAAGGGATAAAAGAATTAATGAGAGGCGGTGGAGGGGGGTCTGATATCTCCCCTTTCAAGATGGCAGAAGGAAATGCATATATTAATAAAACACAAAAACCCATCATAGCAAAACCAAGCGTGCGCGCGCACACACACACACAAGCACATACACACACATACACACATACACACAAACGCATGCACACACACATACACACACGATGCACACACATACACACTTACACACTCGCGCGCGCGCACAGACAGAAACACATACACACACGCAGACATAGACACACATACAAACACACCACCACCACCACCACCACCACACCCCACTCCACACCACACACACACACACACACGCACGCATGCACGCGCGTACATACACACACACGCACACACACATACACGCGCGCGCGCGTGCACCCTCCCCAAAAGTCCTTCGGATGAGAGTATAAACCGAGGACCCGTGTGCGAATGCATGCAGAACATCTTGCGCCACGTTAAATTTTGTTCCGCTTTTCGTAAGAGTAGGCCATCGTGTGCCGGTAAGAACAGATGACATTTACAAAACTGCATACACACGGGGACTGGATGTAAAAAAGCACAAGAGTGCTTATCCCATTATCCTCGATATAAAAGAATAAAATTTAAAAAATAAATAAAAGATAAACGCGTACGCACGCACCACCACCACCCCACCACCACCATGCATTAACAAACATACAAACCAAAAAACAAACAAAAAAAACTAACACTACCATTACCACAAATGTCTTTCTTTGCATAGATATTCTTGTGGACTCAAAATAGCATAAAAAGAAAACCGCGGGATACAAAGGGGAAAGAAGGGGGAATACTTGTTTTTTGATCGTTTTTAAAAGCTTTTTAACTTTTTTTCATTGTTCAAGTGATCAATCTGGTTATGATAAAAGCGAGCATAAGGAAGTGTTAGTTTTGTTTTATCATGCCTTTGATGCATGAATAACATAACAATATATCGCTAACATCACACTGAAAAAAGAAAGAAAGAAAGAAAGAAAGAAAAGAAAGAAAGAAAGAAAGAAAGAAAGAAAAAGATAAGAAAGAAAGAAAGAAAGAAAGAAAGAAAGGAAAGAAAAGAAAGAAAGAAGGAAAGAAAGAAAAGAAAAAAGAAAAATAATAATAAATAAAAAATAAGAAATGATAATAAGAAGAAGAAAAAAAAATAGAAAGAAAGAAAGAACTTGATTATGAAAATATCTTGACAGAGAGACAGAGACAGACAGACAGACAGGACAGACAGACAGACAGACAGACAGACAGACAGGGGCATGGAGTGAGAGAGGGGGGGAGGGGGGGAGGGGGGGAAGGGAGGGAGGGAGAGAGACAGACAGGACAGAAGCAGACGACAGACGGGACAGACAGACAGACAGACAGACAGAGAGAGAGAGAGAGAGAGAGAGAGGAGGAGAGAGGAGGAGAGAGAGGAGAGAGAGGAGAGTGAGAAGGATGGAGAGGATGAGAGGAGAGAGAGAGGGGTGGGAACAGGGAGTGGGGGTGGGGATGGGGAGTAAACGAAGACAGTGAGGAAGAAGGAGGGTCCCATTCAAAATTCCTTTCAGGCTTGACGTCACAAGGCAAGTGGGAACAGACTTTGACATATAATTATAGTTTCGTTTGAAAAGCAGAAAAAAAAAGCTTTTATTCGTTCCTCAGCTAACTTCCAGAGACTCAGATTTTGGGTATGTGACCATTTTTGCCCTCCATTGAGGTAACCACATTCCAACTTCAGTGACGTGATTTAGATACATTAATATAAAAAACTATATCCCACACATACAACAAAGAGTTTGCTTGCAAGAATAATTATTTCTATAAAACTTTGAAAAAGGTGGCTGCACTAGTAATTTCTTTTTTCTGACTTCCTTGCGCCCATCAAACAAGAAACAAAAGTGACCTGTATTATCTTTGGTCATTGTTATGAATTAGTCTTGTGCGTGACGTGAAACAAGTAAAATATATGACACAGTTATTTCTTTAATTTATTTATTCATTTCTTTGTTCTTTTCTATTAAAGATAATGGAATAAGCACTCATGTTCTTTTATACATCCAGTTCCCGTGTGTATGCAGTTTTGTAAATCTTATCATCTGTTTCCACTGGCACACAATGGCCTACCCTTAGGAAAACCGAAACAGGATTTAACATGTGTGCAACATGTTCAGCGTGCGTTCGCACACGGGGCTTCGGTTTCTAGTCTCATCCGAATGACTTTTGGGGAGAGTGAAGTCAGTACATGAGTCGTACAGCAGATCATGTTTTAATGAACATGTTTTTATCATCATCATCATCTTCTTCTTCTTGTTCTTCTTCTTCTTCTTCTTCTTCTTCTTCTTCTTCTTCTTCTTCTTCTTCTTCTTCTTCTTCTTCTTCTTCTTCTTCGCAATTCTTCTTCTTCGCAATTCTTCTTCTTCGCAATTCTTCTTCTTCTTCTTCTTCGCAATTCTTCTTCTTCTTCTTCGCAATTCTTCTTCTTCTTCGCAATTCTTCTTCTTCTTCGCAATTCTTCTTCTTCGCAATTCTTCTTCTTCTTCGCAATTCTTCTTCTTCTTCTTCACAATTCTTCGCTATTTTTCTTCTTCTTCTTCGCAATTCTTCGCAATTCTTCTTCTTCTTCTTCACAATTCTTCGCAATACTTCTTCTTCTTCTTCTTCTTCTTCTTCTTCTTCTTCTTCTTCTTCTTCTTCTCCTCCTCCTCCTCCTCCTCCTCCTCCTCCTCCTCCTCTCCTCCTCCTCCTCCTCCTCCTCCTCC
>CM060324.1:119309-124309 GCA_030674155.1 Stramonita haemastoma | reverse complement strand
ATAAAAATGGATAGACTCCGCCTCCCTCATCAGGCTTACCAATTGCTATTTAATCTGGACAACCAAGGCAAAAGTAACTGGGTATCAAAAGTTAGAACACTTTTGGAAACATTAGGTTTTAATTTTGTATGGTTAAACCAAGGAGTAGAGAATGAATCAATGTTCTTGTCTGCTTTTAAGCAAAGAGTGATAGATAGTGTACATCAAGAGTGGTTTGCGGACATAAGGGACAGCGAGCGTTGTAATCTATACAGGTCATTCAAACCTGTCCTCTCAACAGAGAGCTATTTCTCGGAAGTGACTATAAAAGTCTTTAGAGGCTCTCTGGTTCGGTTCAGACTGGGTGTTAGTGACATCAACACTCACAGAAACCGTTTTAATCGCGATGTTAACCCAGGCATGAATGACTGTCCCTTCTGCCCGGAAATCACAGAAGATGAAAAACACCTTTTGTTTCACTGCCGTAAATACAACAACATTCGTCCAGATGTTTTTAAGACGGTACCCCCACATTTTGAAGACCAGAGCTTGCTGGATGTATTGTCGTGCAGAAAGGCCCAGACCACACGACAGTTGGCTTGGTTCTTGCACAAATGTTTTGAGATTAGAAAAAATGGATAAGATGCCCATAATGCTTGCAGACGGATGCTAAAGAAAATGTTCGTAACCAAACTAACAATGCTTTATCTATTATGCTATTAACCGATAACATGAATCTCTTGAAAAAACAAAACTCTGTGCTTCTATACATTGTTTTCAACGGAATATTTTTGTTTCTTATGTTTGCAATGTTGCTCACCTTGTGATGGAGGCCATCGTGCCAAAAGTCAATTAAAAGTTCGAGTTCGAGTTCGAGTTCGAGTTCTCTCTCTTCTCCTCCTCCTCCCTTCCTCCCTCCTTTCTCTTTCTCCTCCTTCTCCTTTTTTTTTTTTTTTCTTTTATACATTCTCACCCTTCCATTGAACAATGGCATCGTGTTTTGTTTCTTTTGTTTCCACTTTTAAAATGCAATCAATTAAAGGAACTAGTTTTCTTAACACTGACAATGATTTGTTTAAATACCCTGTTTATGTGAATGGCCTGTTTGTTTCGCGCATTTTTATTGTAAATAATGAGCACATGATCTTTTGATTTAAAAAAAAAAAACTTTGTTTTTGTGAACCGCCTGTTTATTTCATTCATTTTTATTGTGAATAATGAGCATATGATCTTTTGATTTTTAAAAAAAAAACCTTGTTTTTTGTGAATAGACTGCTTGTTTCATGCTTTTTTTTTAATTGTAAATAATGAGCACCTGATCTTGCCTTTGCCTGTACAGTTTTTATCAATTTCAAATTCTCAGGATTTAAATAAAAAATAGTTAATTGAGTATTGTCTTCAGTTTGTTTTTCTTGGGGATTTGTTGTTGTTGTTGTTGTTGTTGTTGTTGTTTTCTTGAGCTGTTTTCTTTCCTTGTAAACTATACCCCCCCCCCCAAAAAAAAAAAAAAATAATAATAATAATAATAATAATAATAATAATAATAACAGTTATCTCTTTCATCTAGCAGATGCTATGGTTGAGTGGTTAAGGCCGTTGGACTTCAATCCCATAGGTCCATGAAGTCGTGGGTTCGAATCTCGGCGGCGTCTTGTGAATTACGGGTGGGGATTTTTACTATTTCCTAGTTGAACTTCAAGTGCAGACCTGCCAGTGCCTTAATTCCCTTCCTGAATATACACATGCAGAAGATCAAACATGTACGAGAAAGATTCCATAATTCATATCAGCGTTCTTGGGGTTACAGAAACACGAACACACCCAGCATTCGTCTCCAAAGTTGGAGGTAGAATGGGACTCAAAAAGGCTCAAGCCAAATACCACCCCCCACCCCCACCCCCCTTTCCTTCCTAAAACATACTAGGCTACACCATCACCATCAAAAACAAACTCTAAGCATCACCTAACCAGAGCCAGGGAAACGGGGAAGCAAGACACAGTGTGTTTGGCAGATAGCATTACAAGTCAAAGTCTAAGTCAAAATTTTGTTTTCAGATGGTACATTGAGTAACTATCCATTTGCTTTTTTTCATCAAGCCATCTATCTAAAGAAAAAAACAAACAAACAAACAAACAAAAAACAAACAAAAATCCAACAAAAAATGATAAAAGCAGATAAAAACGTTTCACCAATATTAATTAACCAACATGATTTCAACAGCTTCAAAAATACAATGTGCCTATAGAAAATACAAGCAACAACACTAACAACAAAACAAATCAACAACAACAACAACAACAACAAAATCACTCAAAAGTCACACACACACACACACACACACACACCACACACACACACAACACACACACACACACACACACACACAAGTGAGGGATAAGCGCGAGGGAAGAGAGAGAGAGCAGAAAGGAAGTTTTAACTGTTAGTGTTAGTGAAGACAGGAAAATAATGAGGACACCAAAAAGCAAACTTCCTTCCTATCATCACAATGAGTCAGCCTCCTTTTGTCCAGCAAAACCGATTGCTAACCAAACGCTATTCAAATCTCTGCTGTGTTCTCACGCTTTTTTTTAAAGGACCTTCAGTGTAAATGATGACATCATTTTCAGGGGACTACGTCATCGCGTCGTGATGATGTCATCTCTGTTGTCACGAGGCGTTTCTCTTTTTTCTGTTTTTAAACTAAAAGGTTACTGGTAGGTAGATGTTAGTCACATCCTGAGCGCTTCTTTTTGTCCTTCGTTGCATTATTTTTATTATTAGATCTCTTACTCATGGGGGAGATGGGACAGCTCAGTGGTCAGAGCGCTCACTTTCCCCAAGCTAAGGTTAACTAACGAAGCAGCAGTGAGCGTGGTTACCAAATGGATGGGTGACCGTTTGCGGGCCTTGGCCCAGTAGTAGGCTAGTCTTCCAGTTCACCCAGCTGTCAATGGGTACCTGCCCTCTTTAGGGTCAGGGAAGGTAAAGCAGCGAGGGAGAAGAGATGGGCGCCGCCCTCAACATGCTGGCCCCTAGAGAAGCTGAGGTCTTTGACATCTCGCTCCCCAACAAACGCATAGGTTATGGGAACACTTATACCATTTTTTGTTGGTTTTTGGGTGTGGTTTTTTTTCTTTGGGTTATTTTTTTTTTCGGGGGGGGGGGGGGGGGGGGGGGGGGGGGGGGGGGTGGTTGTTACTCATAGAGACTTTGAGGGAGGAGAGGGGAGGTATGTCTGCAAAGGTGTGTGTTTCTCTTTTAACCGAGCTTCGTTTTTTATTTGGTATTTTTTTTGTTTGTTTTTTGTAATTCTTTTTATTTTAATCTACTAATATACAGCACGAAAACATTTACAGGTATGCACGTTCAAAATCATATAACTCTTACAAATGAATGTTTTTTACAAATGTGCCTAAAAATTCTATCAGTTGGAAGATGCTCTTTTTCTAAGGTTCCTTCTTTGTTTGTTTTTCTTTTGTTTTTTCTTTTTTAATTTGTTTTGAATCCTTGATAAACCTTTTTTTCCAAAATGATAAAGTTTGTAACTAGTTGCATGCACTTTTTTCCTTCTCCTCTTATTTTTAGAATATGATATGAAAGACCAGATCTATATCTTAATTAGACATGTCATCTGTCTGTCTGTTTTTGTTTTGGTGTTGTTGTTTTGGGATGCTGTTTATTTTTGTTGCTGTTGTTTTGTTTTGTTTGTTTGGGGGGGGGGGGGGTTGTTTTTTGTTTTTTGTGTTTTTTGTTTTGTTTTATTTGTTTGTTTGTTTGTTTGGGGGGGGGGTGTCTTAGGAGGGGATTACGCATTGATTTTGGGTGTCAATTTCTTTCTGTCATCTTTTTTCTTGCGTTGGTAGTGTTCTTGTGACTGTATCCTGCACCAATTTCAATCGCACGAAGGCACAAACCTACACCTATGAATATAACTTATAAGCATTCTTTTTTATATATGTTTTCTGGGGTTTTTTTTTGTTTTGTTTCTTTTGGGGGCAGGGGGTGTGAATTTGTGTGTGTGTGTGTGTGTGTGTGTGTGTGTGTGTGTGTGTGTGTGTGTGTGTGTTGTGTGTGTGTGTGGTGTGGTGGTGTGCGTGTGTATGGTGTGGTGTGGTGTGGTGTGGTGTGGTGTGGTGTGGTGTGTGTGTGTGTGTGTGTGTGTGGTGTGGTGTTGGTGTGGTGTGCTGGTGTGTGTGTGTGTGTGTTGTGTGTGTGTTGTGTGTGTGTGGTGTGTTGTGTGTGTGTGTGGTGTGGTTGTGCTCTGTGTGTGTGTGTGTGTGGTGTGTGTGTCTGTGTGTCTGTGTGTCTGTGTCTCTGTGTCTCTGTGTGTGTGTGTGTGTGTGTGTGTTTTCGTTCCTAGCAAAATCAGTGTGGATGACAAAGCAGCTACAGCCACACGCTCTCAAGCTTCTCCTGGTATAATGTACTCCGTCGTTCTTCCATCTTGTTGTGCACACACGTTAAAACTCGTTTCACTTTTCGAAAGAGTAGGCCAGTGGGAACGGATGACAAAATTTACAAAACTGCATAGACACACTGCATACTGGATGTCAAAAAAAACAAGAACACGTGAGTGCTTATTCCATTGTCCTCAAAAGAAAAGAATATTTTAAAAAATCATTTCACAAATCAATAAGCGTGGTTTAAAATAAATGAACAAATAAATGAGACAGACAGAAAACAATGGACCGGGGGGAGGGGGGGGGGGGGGGGGGGGCGTGTTTATCTAGCACAAAAATAGTTCCAAACTTCCGCGTTTTTGTAATGTTGGATTTAATAGAATTGAAGCCGCGTGTGTTTGCGCGGGCCAGGACACACGCCACACACCACACACACACACACACACACACACACACACACACAACACACACACACACACACACACACACAAACGTCATCAATGACATAAGTAGCATGCATGGTGTAATGTAGGCTAGGCACGTGAGTATTGCACTGCAATCTCGATGAAACAATGGCAAAGGAATAAATATCATTGACATCAGAAACCCGCTAGGGAGGG
>CM060324.1:103511-119209 GCA_030674155.1 Stramonita haemastoma | reverse complement strand
GGGGTGTGGGGTTTTTGTGGGGTGTGTGTGTTTTGTTGTTGTGGGTTGGGGGGTGGTGTGTGTGTGTGTGTGTGTGTGTGTGTGTGTGGTGTGTGTGTGTGTGCGAGTGTGTGTGTGGGGGGTTTTGTGTGTGTGTTGTGTGTGTGTGGGGTGTGGGGCGCGCGCGGTGTGTGTTGTGTGTGTGTGTGTGTGGTGTGTGGTTTGTTTGTGTGCGTGTGTGTGTGTTTTGCGTTGTGTGTGTGTGTGTGTTGTGTGTTGTGTGTGTGTGCGCGCGCGCGCGCGCGTGTGTGTGTGTGTGTGTGTGTGTGTGTGTTTTGTGTGTGTTTTGGTTTTTAGTGTTTGGATATGTTTTTTTTGCTTGCCTTTCTGTCTTTCTTTTTTTTTTTGTTTTTTCTTTTTTTTTCATTCTCTTGCCTTCTTTTTTCATTTTCTTTTCTTTTTCTCTTTTCAGCACTTTTTCTTGACAGACAGACAAACAGACAGACAGACAGACAGACAGACAGACAGACAGACAGATACAGAGAGAGAGAGAGAGAGAGAGAGAGACAGAGACAGAGAGAGACAGAGACAGAGACAGAGAAAGAGACAGAGACAGAGACAGATAGACAGAGAAATAGAGATACAGAAACACAGAGACACAGACACACAGAAAAGAGAAAAGACAAACATAGACAGCCAGACAGATAAACAGACAGGTAGACAGACCCCCCAAAAAACAAACAAAAACAAAAACAAAACAACACAACAACAAACAAACAAAAAAACCGAAGACACAGAGATGTGCAGAACCTACTTATTTATTTATTTATCTATTTTATTTTATTTTATTCCTTTTATGTCGGGGATAATAGAATAAGCACTCGTGTGCACTTTATGTAACGTATTCACACAGTGCCCACCCTGACACTCCCCTTCCAATTGTCCCCAGCTGTAGTTTTCTGCTTCACTCTGAGACACCTCCCCCCACCTCCCCATCACACACCCCTCCCCACCTCCCCCCTGTGCTGACAACACCGTGTTTGCAGCGCCTGTCTCTCTGATGTCACAGATAGACCACTCCCTGTCTGAGACCTTGGGAGGCAGGTTATTTTCGTCCTGCTCTTCTCTGCAGGAGATCCAAAGAATACCCCCGTTTCCGGTTCCCTCAACAACTAGCCTCCCTCCCTCCCTCCCACCCACGCAGAAGAGTGCCAGTCAGTAGGCTGTGGTTAGCATTGATGTTGTCAGGTCAGGTCAGTATTTCAGTGCAGAGAGGGGGAGATCTTGTTCTCAAGCATTTATCATTGATTCAAAGAGAATGTGGCTGCGATAATTTGTTCGATATGCAGCTGACAGATAAGCTGACATGCTGAGAAAAAAACACCCACTCATGTTGCAGTTCAGATGAGCTTGGGTTAAATTCACAATTCTATATAGACTCTAGTAGAGAGTTTACAGGTAGGCTGGGTTGACAGATACAAACAAAATGACTGTTTGAGACTATGCTACACACAAAGTGTTGCGTTTTATTATGGAGTTTGAATGAACCCAGAGATGTTGAAGGCTATATTACAACATCACACACAACTGGGATAGCTCAATGGTCAGATCGCTCCCTTTCCACCAGCCAATGTTAAGCAGTGTCGAGCGTGGTTGTCAGTTGGATGGGTGACCGTTTGGAGATGGGCGCCGTCCTGACATGCTGGCCCCTAGTGAAGCTGAGGTCTCTGACGCCTCGCTCCCCTACGACCACACAGGTTATGGGACACCTTTACCTTTTACACTACTTGTTAGAATATCTTCTTCATCAATGAGACTTGAAGGAAGCTGACACGACATTCCCAAAGCTTCTCTGAAAACTGACGATACTTTTCTGCTTGACTGCCTTTTGATCAGGACTGATCACATTTTGCTTAGGGAAGTTGTTAACAGAAGGATGAATCACCATGAAGATTATGCATTCGTTAATTCTGAATAAAAGTTTCAGTGAAAAGTATTTCCCATCCCCTAAGTCTGAATGTGGATACCTGAATTGTTTGTAAAAACTGTTTTTCATTTGGAAAAAAAATCTGACTAATGGTGAACCCCGAAACTGTAACCGAGGAACAAAAACGATTTGTTAATAGGATATATAACAGTAGATATAAATGAATATATATATGTTTCAATATATATGTATATATATAATTATATATATATATATGTATGTGTATGTGTTATAATATATATATTATATATATATATATATATATATATATATATATATATATATATATATATATATATTTGTAATTCGCTCATATTCATGGATTGAACCTCATCTCCACAACCATCAATCAACAATACCCGCAGCACAATCTTTGTTTTCATCTCATCACATTTCTAAGGACCCTCCGTTCTGACGACTGTTTGCAGAAACCTTACCCAATTCTTGACGACAGTAAAAGGTGCTGACTCTGGGAAGGCCGGGTGACGTTTCTGTTATTGCCAGTCAGGAAGTCAGACAGTTTGGCCAACACCACACACTTTGTTTCCTGTTGACATCAACCGTGCAGGGCTTCTGGTAAAACTACCTTGATAATTGAGCACAAGGCAGGAGAAGAAGAACTGCGACAAAGAAGGAGATGAAAAAGAACAACAACACAACAAACAAACAACAACAAAAAACGACAAGAAGAAGAAGAGGAATGCGAAGTAGAAGAAGAATATGCGAAAAAGAATGCAAAGAAGAAGAATTGCGAAGAAGACGAAGACGAAGACGAAGACGAAGAAAAGAAGAAGAAGAAGAAGAAGAAGACGAAGACGAAGAAGAAGAAGAAGAAGAAGAAAGAAGAAGAAGAAGAAGACGAAGACGAAGAAGAAGAAGAAGAAGAAGAAGAAGAAGAAGAACAACAACAACAACAACAAGACCAAGAGGGAGAAAATGAACAACAAGAACAAGAAGAAGAAGAAAAAGAAAGATATAAAACAAGAAGAAGACGAAGGGTAAAAGAAAGGAGAAACAAGACGAACATGAATAAGACAAAAAAGAAGACAAGGTGGAAGAGTACAGAAAGACTCTGTCACGTTTTGGTCAGGTCAAGCTGAATGTTTTTAAAACCGAAAGTGGTGGAGACGCATGCACATACCCCACACATGCCCATGATTTTTGTTCTGTTTTGCCTCACTTTGCTTCTGCCTTGCCTTGAAAGCAGAAGAAATCGTAACAGACAATACAAAAAAGAACTCTATAGCCATACCACAAGTATTTTGATGGGGTGGGGGTGGGGGTGGGGGGGGTTGTTATTTTTTTTCTTCTTTCGTTTGTTCTTGTTCGTTTTTGTTTGGTTGTTTTGTTTCGATGTGACAAGAATACCTGACATTCAAAGAAAGGAAAGGTGTGTGTGTGGTTTTGTCAGCAGTTTTCCAGTTATTTCTGGTTGTGCCATCTTCCATTCTTCCCTCTACAATTCACAAGGGATTTTTTTTATTGGCTCGAGGTTTTTGTTCCTTTCTTTATCCATTTGAAAGTGGGTGGAGTTTTCTGATGGATGGATGAAGGAGTTTTGAGAGTTGAATTGTGCAATGAAGATTTATTGAAACATCTGTCTTTTCTTCACACTGAAATTGATCTCTCTCTCTCTCTCTCTCTCTCTCTCTCTCTCTCTCTCTCTCTCTCTCTTCTCTCTCTCTCTCTCTCTCTCTCTCTCTCTCTCTCTCTCTCCTCTCCACACAGACACACACAGACACACAGACACACAGACACAGACACAGACACACACACACACACACACACACACACACACACACACACACACACACACACACACACACACACACACACACACACACACAACACACGCGTGATCACGCACACACACCCACGCACAAACACACACGCACACACGTAACCTCCCATCCACACACACACACACACACACACACACACACACACACACACACACCACACACACACACACACACACACACACACACACACACACACACACACACATATATATATATATATGTGTGTGTGTGTGTGTGCGTGTGTGTATGTATGTATGTATGTATGTATGTATGTATGTATGTATGTATGTATGTATGTATGTATGTATGGATAGATAGATAGATAGATAGATAGATAGATAGATAGATAGATAGATAGATAGATAGATAGATAGATAGATAGACAGACAGACAGAGAGACAGAGAGACAGAGAGACAGAGAGACAGAGACAGAGACTCTAAGCTGCTTAGTAAAATGTTAGTTGAAAAGCAAAGAGACAGTGCATGTCAAAAGTTCTTTCGCTTCTTCCCCCCCCCCCCCCCCCGCCTTCAACAATTTCGATGTGTATACTCCTGTCTATGTTTCTGCCTGCCTGTGTGTCTGCCTGTCTGTCTGTGTGTCTGTCCGTCTGTTTGTACTTCTGTCTTTGTATCTGTCTGTTCTAGTTGATACTAACTCTCTACTTAGCAAAAGATGACAGAGAAAAGTGAAGTCAGAACTCTTGTCTGACGCACATGGATCGGTGGTCTAGAGGTAACGCGCCTGTCTAGAAAGCGAAAAGTCCGGGTCGGAGTGTGCGTTGGTTCGAATCCCGTTTGGGCCCAAAACTTTCCCCCCTACAAAAGACCATGAGTGGTGGTCTGGGTGCTAGTCTTTCGAATGAGACGATAAACCGTGGTCCCGAGTGTTACACAACATTATTTAGCGCACATAAAAGAACCCACGGCAACAAGAGAGTCGTTCCTGGCAAAATTTCGTGGAAAAAATCCACTCTGATAGGGAAACAAATACAGTTGTAGGCAGGAACAAGAAAAAATAATGGGTAGGTGCTGCACTTGTGGTGACGCGCTCTCGTCCCTGGGGAGAGCAGCCTGGATTTCACGCAGAGAAATCTGCTGTGACATAAAGGGGTATACATAAAGGAAACTTATCTGGTGTGGTATGATAGACATGAATTGGGAAAGAAAACTACATGGTCAAAAGATCGGGTGTTACAGAGGCCATATTTAGTTACTAGATGAGTTTAAAAACACGTTGTTTATTAGTTCAGGGTTTTGTTATTTTTAAGGGAGTATTGGAGTTGTGTGGTTGGTGATAGTGTCAGGTTTTTGTGTTCTAAGATTAAACTCACACCACCATTCCGTTAAACTCATTAACAGTTTCTGTCTCTCCATCTATTCCAGACGTATTACAGACTTGCTTGTTTCTTCCCTACCCCCTCCCGCAGAGAAAGAGAGATAGAGACAGACATAAAGATAGACAGACAGACAGACAGACAGACAGACAGACAGACAGACACACACACACACACACACACACACACACACACACACACACACACACACACACACACACACACACACACACACACACACACACACACAGACTGACAGAGTGTGTCATAAAGTTTAAAACCACGCTCGCCTACTGACAAAGGATGGTGGTAGCACTATTGTGAAGGGACACGAGATACTTTACTTTGCGACCTTGGGCGGAAAGAGACAAAGCTACTTTCCTCCTCCTCTCTGTTGAAAACCTTTCAGAGTGTATCCCTCTGTCTCTCCTTCTCACAGCAGCAACAGCAGCAGCAGCAGCCAGCAGCAGCAGCAGCAGCAGCAGCAGCAGCAGCAGCAGCAGCAGTAGTAGTAGTAGTAGTAGTAGTAGTAGTAGTAGTAGTAGTAGTAGTAGTAGTAGTAGTAGTAGCAGCAGCAGCAGCAGCAGTAGCAGCAGCAGCAGCAGTAGCAGCAGCAGCAGTAGTAGCAGTATCGCTCATACCCAGAACAGCAGGGTAAGGATCAACGTGCAGTTGGCCATTGATTTTGTCTCAGGGATGTCCAGTACAGTATGTATGCAGCTGTCAAGAGGCCGTGTTGTTGTTTTTCTTCTTTTTCAACCAGTGTCGTTCGTTGCAAAAGAGGCTTAGAGTTATTTACAGTTGGAAAGAGATCACACGTTTTCCAAATACATCACTATGTATCATCTCTTCTTTCTTCTTCTTTAAAAATTTTTTTTTTTACTTATAGTACACTGTGTTGTGTGACTTTCTGAAACTGTTGATTTACAATTATAAAAAGCCAATCTTGAAGTTTGAGTTTTGAGTCTGAGTTTATATGCACATTTAGGTTCATGTGGGGCGAGGGGGGTATGCTAGAATGAGACTTAAATTAGATTTGCGGTTCCATGAATGAATTGGGGGTTAAAATCTATGTCGAGCGACAGACAAAAATCAGAAAGTAGTTGAGCATTTGTGATAATTATGTAGTTTAGAGATAGTCTATGAGGTCATTCATTCCTCCATGCTATTTGTAACATAGCTGATCACAAGGTTGATATCTAGGCTGCAACTGTGTGAATGAAGCACACACCAGATTTAATTACACCACATCTATATTTTATCTAACATGATAACATCAAATGAAGAGGCAGCACAGCACAGTACATCACAACATAACATAACATACCATTTGCATATTTTATACATTTTACATTTTGATCAGTAAATAAAACGAAAATATCCAGATCCTAGCACTCCTACCCCTATCCCCCCCTCTCCCATTACCACCACCACCACCACCACCATCATCATCATCATTACTACCATCACCTCACATGACACGTACCTAACCACCACACCACTTTGAACCACACGATGGTATATTACATTTCATGCACACAGCACACATCATACCATATTGCACAACACCAGGCAGTACCTCACACAATACACTTCTTCTTCTTGTTCGTCCGTCGGAGCGACGAGGACCATCCGATCATCCTGGAGGGGGGTGGGGAGGTCATCATCGGTGAGTGCGGAGATGGCTGATAAGCCCAATCCGCGCTTGGAAAGTTCTGCTGCAGTGGGGACAGGGAATGGTAGCAGGTGTCGGGGCCTTCAAGGCATTGTTCTTTCTGTCCTGCCTGCGCTTCTCTGCAGCAGCTTTCCTGTCACTTTCATATTGGCGGGCACCGTCGTGAACAGTGGCCCGCCACTTGGTTCTGTCTGAAGCTGTCTGCTCCCATGATGACGGATCAATGTTGAAGGCCTTCAGTGATGCCTTTAGAGTGTACACAATACACTACAACACACATCACACCACACCACACACCACTCCACACCACACCACACCACACCACACCACACCACACCACACCACACACCTCACCACACCATACCATACACTACACCACAATATATACCACACCGCACCCTATTCCACACAATACACTACAGCACACATCACATCACACCATACCACACCACAATCTCCTTTTTTTTTCTCTTAATCTCATCACGTTTTCTTTCCTCTTTTCAATTTCGTTACTGCGTCTGCAAGCCTATCAGAATTCCTGGTAGACACTAAGGTTATGATTTACATAAGGCCAGGGTGACATTTCATTATCTGAAGTCTGGAGGTCGTAAAGTTTTGGAAAGAAAAAAAACCCAACCAAACTCAGCTGCAAACATGATGAAATAAGGTAGAGACAAAGAACAAGATGGAAGGAGGAGAGCAGAGGGGTAGAGTGAAGTTGTAGAATAGGAGGAGGAGGAGGGGGGAGGAGGAGGAGGAGGAGGAGGAGGAGGAGGAGGAGGAGGAGGAGGAGGAGGAGGAGGAGGAGGAACAAGAAGAAGTAGAAAAAGAACTGCGAAAAGGAATTGCGAAGAGAGTGAAGAAGGAGGAGAAGGCAAGGCAAGGCATATAGACCTACAGGATCAAAGCCATTTATCTTGACAGCGATTTGGCCAACAAAGAAATGGAAGATGAAAACAAAGTCATGGAAATTCAACGTAGTTTAAGACCATGTGACAGGATATATTTTGCGTTTGCTTCAGTAATAACATTGCGAAACAGTTTATATCATATCCAGAGCTTATAAATGACAATGACAATTGTCTATTGCAATAACCATGAAGCTCATTCACAAAGGGACAGTGGGAAGAGGACTGCGCACAAAACACATACTTAACTAAGAAAAAGGATTAATTAATTAATTTATTACAGCCCATATAGTCATCATGGCATGGCTTCCACACCATGGTAACAACTGCAACAAATGCTAATATCCAGATCTATCAAGGAGAGAGAGAGAGAGGAGAGAGAGAGAGAGAGAGGAGAGAGAGAGAGAGAGAGAGAGAGAGAGAGAGGAGAGAGAGAGAGAGAGAAGAGACAGACAGAAGACAGAGACAGACAGACAGACAGACAGACAGACAGACAGACAGACAGACAGACAGACAGACAGACAGACAGACAGAGACAGAGAGGACAGAGGACAGAGAAGAGACAGACAGACAGGAGAGTGAGAGAGAAAGAGCAGACAGACAGACAGACAGACAGACAGAGACAGAGAGAGACAGACAGAGAGACAGACAGAATTTTAACATTAATAAGAGCAGCATACTAACGGTGCACTGGCAGCCGCGTAAAGAAAGTAAAGCGGATAGTACTTGATGGTGTTACCTCCCCTAGGAGTCCAGCCCCAATCAGCTCAAAGAATGGATGGAGCTATCAAGGAGACGTCCGCTCAATACAGGGGACTTTCCCTCTGGAGATCACATCAGTGCTGACTCCCCTCCCCCAAAGTCCTTCGGATGAGGCTATAAACCGATGTCCCGTGTACAAACGTATGCAGAACACCTTATGCCCACGTTAAATATTTTCCCTCTGGAGTTCACATCAGTGCTGACTCCACTCCCCCAAAGTCCTTCGGATGAGGCTATAAACCGATGTATAAACGTATGCAGAACATCTTGTGCACATGTTAAAACCAATTCCGTCTTTTCGAAGATTAGGCCATTGCTATCGGTAGGAAGGGATGATAAAATTTGAAAAACGCATACACACTGGTCTCGTATTTAGACATAATCTCCAAAGACGGAATGTGGCTACCTTAGGTTAAGGTGTGAAAGTGATCGGACAGCACAATGTCACCATTGGTCAGCCTTTGTGCTCTAGCTTAGGAACGAAAAGAAAAATGAAAGCCATAGAAGTTGGTATTTCTTATGAGGTGGGAGAAAGCAGGACAGTTCTTTGTGAGGTGCCTTTCCTTTGCTCTTTCTGTTTTAAAGGAAAAACCAGTTCAGTCTATGAAAAGCTGGATCTTTCTTCCACTTTTAGTAAACACTTCACTGCCTACAAACATATTTTAAAAAAAAAAGTCTCTAAGCAATCATATGAGTGTAAGATAATGACAAAAAGAAATTCCTTTTTTTGGAGTCACTAGAATTGTTTTCCTTTCATATCAGATTTTCGGCTTCATTGTTGTTGTTTTTCAAAACTAATGTATTTATGCAGTCATTTTCAATAAGTTTGGTCTTTTTGTATTTTCTTCAAACAAATATTTTTTCAGAACTTAAGCAGAAAGTGATGAAAAAGGTATTTGATATATGCAAGAATTGAATACCAATGAAAGAAACTTTCAAGACTACCTGAACAGACAACTGCGGAGCGTATCAAAGATACTCAAAGAGCAAGACTGACTCAAAAGCGAGGTTACCAACAGAACTAAACGCCACCTGAAAGATAACTGCCTCTGTCTGTGCAATACAGAAAAAAGGTTACAGTTTCTGTAACACGGACAAAATGTTATAGTTTCTATAAAGCAGGCGTTACATTTCCATTACCGCAAGATGTGTAAAGTTCTGCAAGAATAAGAAAATGGATTGTTTTTACCTTCAAACAAACTATATCGGTTTCGAAAATAGCTGCTAGCTGTACAAGTTGGAAGCAAAAGAGAAAAAGTTAAAGAAGAGATTGGATGAAGATGGAGAAGAGGAAATATAATAAAGAAAGAAGTATTTCCATAACAAGGGAAACAACAAACCGGTTATAGAGAAAAAAGAGATAATGACACAAATCTGAAGAAGAGGAAAAAGAAGAAGAAGAAGAAGAAGAAGAAGAAGAAGAAGAAGAAGAAGAAGAAGAAGAAGAAGAAGAAGAAGAAGAAGAAGAAGAAGAAGAAGAAGAAGAACAACAACAACAACAACAACAACAACAACCAAGATAACAACAGCAGCAGCAACAACAACAACAACAACAGCAGCAGCAACAACAACGAGAAGAAATAATAGCATCAACAATCACGACAACAACAATAACAACAACAACACCACCAATTACAACAAGATCAGCAGCAGCAGCAGCAACACCAGCTAGAGAAAATAACGGCAGTACAACAACAGCAAAAAACAAACATGCACAGCAACAAACACATTGTAACAAAGAAACAAACAAAACCACACAAAACAAGAGGGAAATCCGGAGGGGAAAAACAGGAACAGCGACAACAGCTGTGAAAAAAAGACGAAAGCAGGGCAGCTATAATAGAAATAACTCTGAAATGGACAGATAAATATTTATCATATAAACGCCTTCTAGACAGATATCAATTTTGATGTCAGTGTTACTGTTCCCTGATAAACAGAAGAAGATGAATAAAGAACGAAGATGATTCATTTTCTGCATCACAATGTCATGTTTATTTAACATGCATTGTTTTGCTTCAAAACAAATGATCCTGAACTTTTATTCAAGTTTTTGCTCACTCACTCACTCAGTCCCATGTCCCAAAGGACGTAGGGGGGACATGAGAGAAGACGCAACAGAGTTTTTGCTATAACTGTTAAAAAAAACCAACACACACACACACACACACACACACACACACACACAACACACACACACACACACACACGCACACGCACACACACAAACCCACCAGTAAGCGTGGGGGATACCCGAGTGGTCAGATCGTTGTACTCATGATTTGAGGGCCTGGGTTCGAGCCACCACCGAGGCACCCATTGAAAGAAACTTTTCCTCTGGAGTTAACACCACTACCGACTCCAGTCCCTAAAAGTTTGTTTTTTTCGCGAGACAATAAACTAAGGTCCCATGTGCAAACGCACGCAAATCATCTTGCGCGCACATAAAAACTTGTTGGTAAGCCATGGCATGCCGGTGGGAGTGGATAACGACATTTAAAAACAAAACTGCATGCACACTAATGTCGTATTTAGACATCATCCCTAAAGCTGGAATGCAGCTACCTAAATAGTGGGCAAAAATGGTCACATACGCAAAATCTCACCATTGGTGAACCTCGGAGCTCTAGCCAAGGAAGATAAATAAAAAGATTAAAAAAAAAAAATTAATGCAAGCCTCGGCAGATTTTCCATTTCACGTCAGCCAAGACTCTGGCCTGACTTCACTTGACCTCTACCTCCACTCCTGGAGGAGTCATTGGGGACCTGCACAACGTAAAAAAAATAGCGACTGACATACCCCATCCCTCTTCAAACCCACAACTTCTTTCCTCTTTTCTTCAACTCAGCCCAACTTGAGTTTTTCTGGAGTTAACATCAGTGCTGACTCCACTCTCCCCAAAAGGTCCTTCGGATGAGACTATAAACCGAGGCCCCGTGTGGGAACTTAAATCCTGTTCCGCTTTTCGTAAGAGTAGGCCATCGTGTGCCGGTGGGAACAAATGACAATATTTACCAAACTGCATACACACGGGGACTGGATGTAAAACGCACAAGAGTGCTTATCCCATTATCCTCGATATAAAAAGAATAAAATAAAAAATATATAAACTATGCACGGTACTGGAAAATTTGAAACCAAAATGGCGGTCAACATTCAACGCAAAGAAAGGTTCAACGAGAAAGGTTGTATCTATTAACACCAATACTCCCACGTGGATATGCCAGGGGGGGAGGGGGAAGGGGGTCTATCAGCATAAATAGCATTTCTTCCTTCTGGAAATTCTGTGCTAGGAATTCCCTCCTTTTCCACCCTTTCTTTTATTTCTGCCTTGCTCCTTTTCTTCCTGTCACCTCCTTGTCTGTTTTCTGCCTTCTTGGTCCACTCTCCTGCCTTTTTTTCCAGAAAGACTTCAAAGATAACAATTCCCTAAAATAAAAACCCACACCAAACAAAAACAACAATTACCTCCCATACCGAAGTCGGATATGCTGGGCCTTACTTGTCAGGTGCTCAACGGCAGCATGACGTATTTTCGCTCGTATTTTTTTAATTTCATTTTATTCTTTTTTATCGAGGATAATGGGATAAGTACTCGTGTGCTTTTTTACATTCAGTCCCCGTGTGTATGCAGTTTTGTAATGTCATCTGTTCCCACTGACACACGATGGCCTACTCTTACGAAAAGCGGAACAGGATTTAACGTGTGTGCAAGATGTTCTGCGTGCGTTCGCACACGGGGCCTCGGTTTTTAGTCTCATCCGAAAGACTTTTGGGGGGAGTGGAGTCAGCATTGATGTTAACTCCAGAGGAAAAATCTCCTCGACCGGGAATCGAACCTGGGTTATCAAATTGCGAGCGCAAAGTTCTGACCACTAGGCTATCCCGTCCCCGTGAACGACATGAACGAAAGAGTAGTTGCTGTCTAAGCGTTGGACAAAGAAGGAGACAGCGATACAACTAAGAAGGAGGCTACATGAGAAATCATAAAGAAGGAAAACTGTTAAAACAACGGCTTGCTAATGTGAGGTTCGGGGACAGATGGGATTTTTACAGAACGTTAACCCCAGTTGATTAATTTCAGAGGGTAGAATTTTTCATGTCTTTAAGATGAGCGTTAAGAGAATACCGACCCTTTGTCAAGTGGATGTGGATAGAGTCATTTAGAAGTCTTTAAGGTGAGTGCGGAGGACGGGATGGCTCAGTGGTCAGAGCACTTGCTTTCCCCAAGCTAAGGATAAGCAGCGTGGAGTGTGGTTACCCAGTGGAAGGGTGACCATTTGCGCGCAATAGTTTCAGTACAGTCTCCAAGTTCATCCATCTGTAAAATAGGTACCTGCCCTCTTTAGGGTCAGGGAAGGTAAATCAGCGAGGGAGAGGAGATGGGCGCTGCCCTCAATATGCTGGGTCCCTGAAGAAGCTGAGGTCTCTGACATCTCAATCCCCAATGACCCCATAAGTCATGGGAACACCTTTACCTTTAGGATGGAAGATTAACCTTCTGCTGGTTTATTGGGGATTATAAGTTCTGTGAATCCTTTAGGATTAGTGTACACCAGATGCTGACCCTCTGTTAATCAGCCGCGGACATGTCTGCAATTTTTCCTCAACACCAGAGAGGAAAAGCAGGATATGGAGGTGGGAGGGGGGGGGGGGGGGGGGGGTAGGGGGCAGAATAGAAAGAGAGAGGTGATGAGGGTAAGGGGTAGGCAGCGCTGTTGAATAACTTGACACTTCTCAGAAACTATGTATGCCCGTTTTAACCTGGTCCTTTTATTTATTAGGCTTTTTTTTGTTTCAACGATAATGAAATAAGCATTTGTGTGCTTTTTTTACATCCTGTTTTTTTTGTTTGTTTGTTTCAACGATAATGGAATAAGCGTTCGCGTGCTTTTTTTTTTTTTACATCCAGTCTCAGTGTGCATGAAAATGTGTAAATTTTGTCATCCACTTCCATAGGCACATAACGGCCTACTCTTCTCAAAGGCGGAATAGCTACTAACACGTGTGCAAAAGATGTTCTGCGTGCGTTCACACACGAGACCGAAGGACTTTCAGGGGAGTGAAGTGGCACTGGTGTTGACTCCAGGGAAAATCGACATGCCCGTCAGCGTGGGTCACTGTGGTGGACTGAACCTGGGTTCGAACCTAGGCTTAAACCCGTGCCAGTTCTTGTCAGCTGCCTGGCAAAAAGGCTGATAGGCTACACTGCCTTTCCCTGTGTTTTTTTAAAAAATTATGGCTCTATGCCAGATTTGGCAATCCCGCATTCCAGACAAGGAATTAGCATATACGTATTCCCTGGCATGGTGTAAATGCTAATTTCTGTTCCTCCGGTTCTGGCAATAAGTCTGTTTCTGATCTGACTGTGTTCTTGGCCTTATTTATTTATTTATTTATTTATTTATTCACTTATTTATCTGTCTATATACGTTTGTTTATTTATTATATCAAGGATAATGGAATAAGCACTCATGTGCTTTTTTACGTCCAGTCCCTGTGTGTGCAGTTTTGTAAATCTTGTCATCTGTTCCCACCGGCACACAATGGCCTACTCTTACAAAAAGCGGAACAGGATTTAACGTGTGCGCAAGATGGCCTGCATTCGTTAGGAATTTCACATTAAAAATAAGAAAGCTGTCAGGATCAGGATCCATCAATGTGATCATGCACTTAGCTGTGGAAGTTTTAATGCGCTTTATAAATTACAGATTAATTATTTCATTCATTCATTCATTCATTCCATCCTTCCTTCCTTCCTTCCTTCCTTCCTTCCTTCCTTCCTTCATTCACTCATTTCTTTATTCATTCATTCATTCTTTCTTTCTTTCTTTCTTTTTGTTCATTCATTCATTCATTCATTCATTCATTCATTATTCATTCATTCATTCATTCATTCATTCATTCATCATTCATTCATTCATCAATTCATTCAAAACCAACAAAAAAGATATTTGCTGTAGCTGGTAAAAAAAAGAAGAGTATCCACATATACAGAGTTCTTGCCTCCTCTCCATCCCTCCCCCCTTCCCCCCTCCCCCCCCTCCCCAAATAAGAAGAATATTACAAGGGTCAAGGCAAAAGCAGGCAGGACATTAACTTTCTGTTAATTAACTGTGAACAATGTCCTCATCTGTCCCCCCCCCCTCCCTCCAGATGAAAGGTAGTGGAAGGGGAGGGGGCACAGGAGCAGAAGCAGAGGTGGGTGAGTGACATCCCCTCTTAACCGGCAGGGACCAAGAATCAATGAGCATTCTTCCCACGTAGGAAATGAGTTAATTGATTTTCCATTGCTAATCTACTCTCTCTCTCTCTCTTCCCGGTTCATTTTCCACCGGTCAAGGCTTCGTTAATGTTCATGAGAAAATGCATGGGAAATTATCCGTGTTTTCCTAACATACCAAAAATTGACGTCAAGTTTGAGAGTACTGACTTGCATACTTGATCTTCTACATGCACGATTTGGGAATTTAGGCACTAGCAGTTCTGCTTTTTTATTGACCTGGAGCATTGTGGATACTGGTCATACTGTGTCATCAGTATACTTCACGCACACGCACGCACGCACGCATGCACACACATACACACGCACGCACGCGCGCGCACGCACGCACGCGCACACGCACGCACGCACGCACACACACACACACACACACACACACACACACACACACACACACACCACACACACACACACACACACACACACACACACACACACACACACACACACACACACACACACACACACACACACACACACACGGAACTCGGGAACTCAGGATTTTAATGTTAAGGTCACCGGCCTGTCTACATTATTATTGATTTATCTTTCCGTTATTTTTATGTTTTTCTTTTGTTTAAGTACAATATGACATCTCCAACCTGTTGCTCCCTTTTTTTCATTTTGAGGGGAAAAAAATTAAAAAAAAAAAACACGAGTACTGTGATAGAGATTGTGTGTTCTTAAATGCATACCTATATCTTTTTTTTTAAATCATAGGTTGAACTGTTGTTGGTGATTGTGTGTGTGTTATTTTTTTAATACATGGTCCTTAATCGGGGCAAGGGAGGATGGAAAAAGTATGTACATACTTACTCTGTAACCATTAAAAATAAAGTTATTTACTCATTCATTTATTATTCATTCATTCTCTCTCCAGAAAAAAAATCTAGAATGTCCGATGTATCAGCTTGATTTCTGTGAGTTTGAAACAAAATGTCATGATCTTGGGATATCTAGTCAGAAT
>CM060324.1:91744-96744 GCA_030674155.1 Stramonita haemastoma | reverse complement strand
CTGTGCAAGATAAGCCTCCTAGTCAGAGAGTCATTGTTGATCACTAAAGACTAAGCTGTAAAGTGGAATTCCATGAGTGGGAAAGAAAGCCTCTGATCATACAGCCTCTCACTTTGCTGTTGCCCCCTGCGTCAATGGTTTAATCAAAAGCCGTGTTAAAGCGCAGATGCTGAAGAGAACAGGTTTCTCTAGCATGTTTAGTACGAGAGAGAGAGAGAGAGAGAGAGAGAGAGAAGAGAGAGAGAGAGAGAGAGAGAGAGAGAGAGAGAGAGAGAGAGAGAGAGAGAGAGAGAATATGTGTACATGTGTGTGTGTGTGTGTGTGTGTGTGTGTGTGTGTGTGTGTGTTTGAGTGTGTAGCATAATGTTGTAATGTGTAGTGTAGCATAGTGTATTTATTTATTTATTTATTCTTTTATTTTGAGGACACTGGATTAAGCACGCATGTGCTTTTTTACATCCAGTCCCCATATGTATGCATTTTGTAAATTTTCTCATTTATATAGTGTAATGTAATGTGTAATGTAGGGCAATATAGTGTCATGTATTTGTGTGCTTGCATGTGTTGGTGCATGTGCATACATGCATGCCTACATGTGTGCATGCATGCATGTATGTGTACACATGCATACAGGGAACAGTGCAGGGACGGAGATGAAGAGGTAGACGGAGAAAACGATGGGAAGGCAACATCAGAGAGTGGAGGACTGGCCTTGAGTGGAAGGACTTGCTACAGAAAGCTGAAATCTGTGAGGAGTGGAGGAAGCTGGTTGCAAAATCTTCAGTTGTATACCAAAAGTTTCCTAGACTAAGGGGATAGGTGATGGTGAAGGTGATGATGTGCATGTGTGTGCACCATTCTTTTCTTTATTTTCTTTTTCTTTTTTTTCTTTTATTCTTTTTTTATTTCAAGGACAGTGGCATAAGCAACCATGTGCTTTTTTACATCCAGTCCCTGTGTGTATGCAGTTTTGTAAATTTTGTCATCCGTTCCCACCGACACACAATGGCCTACTCTTCTGAAAAGCGGAACGGGTTTTAACATTTACACGTGCACCAGCGCAGGCTCCTATGTGATTTGATTTTGATTTGATTTGATTTATTCTTTTATATCGAGGATAGTGGGATAAGCATTCTTGTGCTTTTTTACATCCAGTCCCCGTGCGTATGCAGTTTTGTAAATGTCATCTGTTCCCACCGGCCCTATGTGTGATTACGTGTGTGCAACTGTGTATTCTTCACGTCTATTCATAGAGAACAAAGGAAGGTCCATTAACTGTCTATTTTTAAAGTTCTTTGCTGTTACTCCAGTATCTTTTCTGTTCTGTGCCCTGCCGAAGCCTGCTGTGATGTGAAGGCGGGCAGATGAAAGGGCATAAAGTGACGGTGAATAATGCAAGACTTATGCCGCTTGCGCGTGGGTTCATTATAGCTCAGCGGGTTAATGCTTATAGTCCAGTCAAATAAGCCCCATATCTGGCCGAACCTTAAACAAACTGCTTCGAAAGCAAACTCAACTGATTCGGTATCGTCAGACATCCACGGATAACATATCAAAAATCTAAAAGAATATATGGTTCAACGAATTAGATATTTCACTTCAAATGAGGTACCCCCTCACTGAATTCCTGTGACTAAAAAAATTATGACAAACTACTATTGTGACTATGATATTGACAAAATAATCATTAGAACAACTATATACAATCACTGACAGGTCATAGATGTTTTTTACAACAAAATTAGGCAGGAAATTCATCAATTTTGTACATTTTGGGGACAAAAATAGTTAATATTCTTTGCTGATTTGAACAAAATGCTTATATTTTTCCCATTTGTATGTGTTTCATACACGATTTATTAATCATGTTTATCATAGAAAGCTAGTATGACCTCTTCTGTAAATGAAAAACCAAGAACAGTTGCAATCAACAAATAATTTTAAAAGATATTGCTTGTTTTCTACCCCTACCCCCTAAATTTTTAGAGACCCCGTATTCTAAGCCGAACTCCTAGTTTTGCCTGTATCCGTGACAGTTGTTTCTGCACAGTGGTGGGACAAATCTATTATATAAACAATAGAAGATTGTTGATTAAGACTACTATTTCTTTGAGATTTGAGTATTGTTTATTATCATTATTATCAATGATATTATAATTATAGAATCTATATGGCGCTAGATCTATATTAAAACAATTTTTTAAAATTCTTTTATATTGAGGATAATAGAATAAGCAGTCATGTGCTTTTTTACATTCAGTCCCCGTGTGTATGCAGTTTTTGAAAATCGTGTCATCTGTTCCCACGGGAACACAATGGCCTACTCTTACGAAAGGCGGAACAGGATTTAACATGTGCACAAGATGTTCTGCATGCGTTCGCACCCGGGCCTCGGTTTATAGTCTCATCCGAAGGACTTTTGGGGAGAGTGGAGTTAGCACTAATGTCAACTCCAGAGGAAAAATCCCCTCGACCGGGAATCGAACCCTGGACGTCAAATTGCGAGCACAGTGTTCTGACCACTAGGTTATCCCTCCCCCCATCTTGTGAAAACAAATCAAACCCTTGCATTCAACCTATTCTTGAACATAATACCAACCACAAATGGTGCTAACAAATTTTACGCACGTGCGCACATGCTCGAGCGCGTATACGTATGCGACTGTAATACACTTTGGTGAAGTGATGGGGATTTCGGCTGTTGTCGCGTTTTCTTATGGAATTTTCAGAAAAGGAAATTGTGCTGTTTTTACAACCTTGTATCATACTTCAAAAACTAACACTAAGATGGAAGTCACACACTGGCTGAATCATGCTGTGTTAGATTTAGTCTGGTGATGGGATATCATGGTAAACCAGGATCCATGGCATGTAGTATGCAGGAGCTGTGAAGATGGTGTTGAGGGTAGCATCCGTGAAAAAGTATGCTCGAACAGCACGGGAGTAAGACTTCCCACTCATAATAATTATGAGAAATAGCATTTGAGGTGTACACATGTTCATGCCCTTTCAGTACATGTCCAGTGATTCCTAGGAAACTCATCTGAGTGTGGAAGTATCCCAGCTGAAGGACAACAGATCTGATGAAACTGTCAGAGGGATCACTATTTATAATTGCCTGGGCTTCCGTGTACAGTGACTGATAGAAAGTTACCACATACATCACTGCAAACTTTTGTACTTGATTGGAGATGAAGATCAAAGTAAAGTAGATGCATGATGTATGAACTCATAGCAGTCATGGGCAGGAAAAACACCTGACTTCCCTGGGTGCACACCATCATGAAGTGCTTGCATCAACCTATACCCTGCTGGTTGAGAAAACTTCGGGGGCCAAGATATCTATCAAGGTGTATCAAGATATGCAGTATTATCAACAGCAGCTATGTCCAAAATGCTCTTGAAACACAAAGAACCCAGTGTGTTCCAGTCAGATCTGCAACAAAACGTTGTTGTTTTCTTTTACATTCCTAACATAATGTATCTGGATAATGTAGATATATAAGGTTATTTTCTTCATAAGCATTTGCAGTAAACTTGACTTTCACTCTGAAATTTTGCAAAATAAAATTTTATAATTTACCTAATCAAGAACTACAACAGGGATTAGCGTAGGCTTGAACTGCAGATTGCACTGTCTCTTTGTAATTAAGAATTAATGCAGTTCATACCACAAACCACTATTTATTCACTCGCCTCCTTACAGTCTCAGAATTTGTATAATTATGTGACTGTCTCATAACCACACTTACCAAAAAAATATACTTCTTGTCACAATAGAATTATTTATGTAAAGTTCAGGCTGATTTATCCAATGAGATTTTGTTAGCAGTACCGTGCCACACATAGTTCTGTCTGCCTGTACACTTATATAATCATATTTTTACTTGGAGTAATTGTTTTGTTGTTGAGGGGTTGTTTACATGCACAAGATTTAACATACCCTATTTCTCAAGTGCACTGGATTCCCTGTTGTTCATCTTTTTTCCCCCTGGATACCCTCCTGTTCTTTTTTGCTTCCATTCCATGAAAAGAGCCACCCCATCTAAAATGAGCTGAGTTGTGGTCTGCATTGTCTGTTACAAACTGAAGAGTTTTTCCCTCTGTGATTTGGGGAAGGCTCACACATTGGCTGACAGCTGCATTGAGATAGAGTTTCTGTATATTAAGTATGAAGAACAGAATGTAAGTCTGTTCAGCGTGTTCAAGGAAAATCTGGATCTAAATGTTTTGTGCATCTGTACAGCCAAATGAACTTGAAGTGGAGCAGTGTATGCTTTTGGTCTTGTAGCCTACACAAGGCACTGACAAATAGATGTGGTTTTCAGTTCTGTACTTATCCATGAAGACTCAAGGGCAAAAAACTGCACTGTAAATTCTTAGACAGTTGGCTAGAGTCATGTACTCATCTTTGTTGCAACATATGGACATAATGACACCTCATAGTAGTAGCTGCTGTTTTTATCAAGCAAATGGATTCACAGTCACTGTCAGCCTTTGTCTGTTCTTTCTAACTTGAGTAGGGTGGCAGAGACTGCTGTCTTTAGAGTCGTATAAGCTGATTTTCCGTCTGAAGCTGAGATTGCTATACTGTCACCAAAATGTCTAAGCAATTTTCTTCATGTTGATTGCACTATGCGCAGAGCCATTGTTGTCAGATTACATATAGTAGGTTAGGGTGTCTTCCATCATTCTAACAAGGTCTCAAACAGTGATGTGGTCAGCGACATTGTTTTCCAGGTAGGTAACAATATCCTGAAATGCAGCAAAACATGTGTCATCTTTTGGTCTGCTGGCTTTCTCAATTTTTTTTCTTGTTGGTTCATGATCAGTGTCTGAAAATACTTTAGGGATATGTTTTCTGGTCTGGAAATTACAGACATTGTGGAAAGCACCATCTCTTGCGAAGCAGTCCTGTAAACATTCCAGCTTAGGCGTAACTTTCTTTGGCCATTCACCACTCCTGCTGCTACAAGAGTCAGCCCCTGTGTATTGAGCCT
>CM060324.1:84244-89244 GCA_030674155.1 Stramonita haemastoma | reverse complement strand
AGAAAATACACACAGAAATACCAAACAAACAAACAGAATAAACTTCAAAGGTAAAATCTCTTCGGAATTAAAAGAAAGAATGAAAGAAAAGACAGAAAAAAATAAACAAACAAACAGAGAAGAAACAAAAAAACAAAACCAACACAAAAAATTGAAATAAAAAAGAAAGTACTACATTCAGAAAAAAGTCACCTCCCTCACACAAAAAAACAACAACAACCCCCCCCCCCCCCCCCCCAAGAAAACAAAAAACCCACTCCAACTATAACAAAGCAAAAAACAAACAAAACACAAACCCACCAACTAAACAAAGGTAGACATGCTAACCGTATCCATTCTCTTCCAGCCACCTACACTCTTCTCCCCCCCCTCCTCCCCCCCACCACCCTCTGCTTTGATCCTTCTCCCTCCCCTTTCTTTATCCCCCCCCCCCTTCCTCCTCCTCCCTCCATTTCCCCCATTTTTTTAAAACCTTACTCCGGTTGTCTTTCTTGGCTGCTGAACATTCTGGTAATCGTTAACACCTTGGATGAGAGAGAGAGAGAGAGAGAGAGAGAGAGAGAGAGAGAGAGAGAGAGAGAGAGAGAGAGAGAGAGAGAGAGAGAGAGAAGAGAGAGAGAGAGAGAGAGAGAGAGAGAGAGAGAGAGAGCATTCCAAGGCTCCTCGCCCCCAAACCATCCACACATTTTTTGTTACCTCCCACCTTCTCCTGATCACAAACATGCACGTACGATCTATAACAGCCCACTTTTTTTTTTTTCATTCCTTCTCTTTTTTTGTCGTTGTTAATGTTTTTTGTTGTTAATGTTGCTGTTGATGTTCTCTTCTTTCCCCTCCCCCTCGTTCCTCTTATGATCGTCTTTCTCCTTTGTCTTCCTCGTGGTCTGGATGTAAAAAAATAAAATAAAATAAAAATAACATGTAATGCTTATTCTGAACAAGAAATCTGAAGAACCTGAAGAATAAAATTTGTTAAAAATTTGTTTAAATTCGTTCCTCTCCTCCTCCTCCCCTCCTCCCTCTTCTCCTCCTCCTCCTCCTCCTCCTCCTCCTCCTCCTCCTCCTCCTCCTCCTCCTCCTCCTTCTTCTCCTCCTCCTCTTCCTCCCCCTCCTCCTCCTCCTCCTTCTCCTCCTCCTTCTCCTCCTCCTCCTCTTCCTCCTCCTCCTCCTGCTTCTTCTTCTTCTTCTTCTTCTTCTTCTTCTTCTTCTTCTTCTTCTTCTTCTTCTTCTTCTTCTTCTTCTTCTTCTTCTTCTTCTTCTTCTTCTTCTTCTTCTTTTTGTTCTTCTTGTTCTTCCTCTTGTTCTTCCTCTTGTTCTTCCTCTTGTTCTTCTTCTTGTTCTTCTTCTTGTTCTTGTTCTTGTTCTTGTTCTTCTTCTTCTTCTTCTTCTTCTTCTTCTTCTTCTTCTTCTTCTTCTTCTTCTTCTTCTTCTTCTTCTTCTTCTTCGCAATTCTTCTTCTTCTTCTTCGCAATTCTTCTTCTTCTTCTTCTTCTTCTTCTTCTTCTTCTTCTTCTTCTTCTTCTTCTTCTTCTCTTCTTCTTCTTTCTTCTTCTTCTTCTTCTTCTTTCTTCTTCTTCTTCTTCTCTCCTCCTCCTTTTCCCTTCCTTTCCTCCTCATTTCTTCTGCTTCTGTACCTCCTATTTCGCCTGTCCTCTTTTTCTCCTCCTCCTCCTCCTCCCTCCTCCTCCTCCTCCTCCTCCTCCTCCTCCTCTGTTTTGTCTCCCCCCTCCTTTCTCCTTCTTTCACTCGCTCTCTCCTCTCCTCTCTCACCCCTGCCCCCTCACACAAATGCCAGAGCCTCCTTAGAATGAAGAGTACTCTATCTTCTGGACGTTGTGTGCCAGAAAATGTTTTTTCTTTCCCTTTCTCTCTTTGTTATCACTATGCTTCCTCTTTCTCTTCTTCAGTACAGGTATTTGTCCAGAATCGTGTTGCTTGATTTAAATACAAATTGTTTCGTTTCAAAGATCCCCTTTTCAAAGAGAGTATTTGAATAGTTGGCCTTTAATTTTAACTAAGTACAGTCTTTTTCCTGATAGTATAGAAACACTTCACTTTTTGCTGCTGGAAGTATGTCAATGGTCATTGTCCTCTTTGTGCACTGAAGGGTATGGCAGACCATCACACGCTGTAGATGGGGGTAGACAGAATCTGGTGTATGTATGTCAAAGAGGTGATATTACCTCTGGTTGTTTACTCAAGGCTATCCGTTGACACATGTGTATAAAAAACCATGTAAAATAATGATGATTAAGTATATCTAATAAATTTAAGATGCAAATAAGACGGGGGTATGCCAGAAGCCGCTCAGTACGTTTTACATTAAAAAAGGATTGTATACCACTTTAAGTCAAGTCAGATTTTTCTGTGTGAAATTTGGGCTATCAGAATGGCTTTTTCTAAAGAATTTCGCCAGGGACAACTCTCTTGTTGCCGTAGGTTTCTTTTACCGTGCTAAAAAAATTGTGTAACACACGGGAACTTGGTTTATCGTTTCGTCCGAAAGACTAGCACACAGACCACCACTCATGGTCTAATGGATGGGAGAAAAGTTTCAGACCCAAACGGGATTCGAACCACCACACACCTCTGACCCGGACTTTTCACTTTCTAGGCAGGTGTGTTACCTCTAGACCACCGATCCACCAGCATTCCACTTTCTGGACAGTCTGTGTTAGGAATTGCCTCCTTTCTATCCATCTTTTTGTTTCCGCTGGGTTTCTTTTCTTCACACCAAAGCAATGAGGAAGCACAATTTAAAGTTATGCAACCTAGATCACTGTACTGTAATGTGCTGCACTGTACTGTACTGTACTGCACTGTTCTGTACTGTAATGCGCTGATAGACAGATAGTACTTTATACTGCACTGTATACCCCAACGCAAGCAGCGTAACGCAATGCAGCACACTGCAATGCAGCCAAACATGGCACAGCACGATACAACAGACCAGTGCACAACACAGTGCAATACAATGGAATAGAAAACAACGCAACAGAACATTATGAAACACGACCCAATATATCAAACCACAATAAAAATCACATGCCATAGCACAACACAGCATAGGACGAATTCACTTTATATCCCCCAAAGAGAAAGTAGTCATTAAAAAAAAGCAACAACAGAAATGGTGTAGAGTGTAGATGTATCTTCAAAAAAGTAATAACATCTACATTCATTTCAAAGAAAAGCTAAATTGGTCCAGGATTCCTCAGGTACAGTCGGTTTTCTTTCTTGCTGATCAACACAGTGGCTTTTTTCTGACAGAGAAAGAGCTGGTTGTTTAAGGGAAAAGTTAACGGCTGAAGTGGCTGCCGACAGACATTGTACTTGGCGCCATACACTTTTATGCTGTACAATTTGGAACTCAGAGCTATGGTCCATTTTTAGTGTCAAAACATCCATTTTGCGTAGTTCCTTATAAAAACATACTCCCCCCCCCCCTGTTTTTGTTATTTTTTTTATTAACGAGTGCAGAGGTACGGTTGGGGAGTGGGGGTGGGGAGGGGCAACATTGATTGCAGAATATTTACATGCAGAGTAAATTATTTTCTTCAGAAAACCTGGTTAAAAACAACAGATTTTTGTATTTCGTTTACCTTATTGTTGATGAGGAATTTTGATAATTAGTCAAAGATGGCCAACTGTATTAGATGTGGATTAGTGAACAAAGACAAGAATAAAAACATTCAAAACAGCAACAACAGCATAAACCCACCAAGAGACAACTCAAACAACAACAAACAACAACAATAAAAAAAACAGCAGCAGCATCGGCAGCAACAGCAAACACAAAAACAGCAAAACCAGAGTGTGTGTGCTTTGCTCAAGACTTCTTGTATCTGGCTGGTGTTCAGAACAGACATGCATGTTTTGGAAAGTTGCTCAGATCACTCGAATACAGCCAATCATAGAAACATCGGAATGGTTTAGTTTTCAGATCTTGGTATATGCCTAATGGTATAATACCCAAACCCCTTTTTACAGGCTTAGTGATAAAGTAAAAACAGAAAACCATGTAAAGCACTCGATTATTATGCGTTTGACTAAAAAAAATCAACTTTCGATGGTACAAACTAAAACAATTTCTTTCCTGAAAGCTACTGCTGATAGTAATCATCATGCATTTTTGTACTTCCATATCCCTACTTCTGTTACAACAATAACAACAAACACAACAACTACTACTAGTACTGCTACAACAACAACAACAACAACAACAACAACAACAACAACAACAACAACAACTACTACTACTACTACTACTACTACTACTACTACTACTACTACTACTACTACTACTACTACTACTACTACTACTACTACTACTACTACTACTACCACCACCACTGAGATGCTCGTTTATTTTTCTGCAGGTCAGTCACCTTAGGGTAAAAGATTGCCCATACTGATGAAGTATATGAGACAATAGACCTTTTGACAGCAGAACGGTACCATACACTAGCTCCCAAGGCACTTGTTTTCTCTTTCCGTTGGCGCGCAGTGTTATACAATGTCTAGAACTGCTGGCGCATGGACCCATTGAAACACAGGCCGCCTGCAGCCTGAAATATGGCCACAGACACACAGATACACAGACAGACAGACTGGTAGGTATAAAGCTGCAGGTAACTCCAAACACGCACGCACACACACACATGTGCGCACCCACACACACACACACACGCACACACACACATGTGCGCACGCACGCACACACACACACACACACACACACACACACACACACACACACACACACACACACACACACACACACACACACACACACACCACACACACACACAGATGCAAAACATCTCGCACACAAGTTAAATCCTGTTCCGCTTTTTGTAAGAGTAGGCCATCGTGTGCCGGTGGGAACAGATGACATTTACAAAACTGCATACACACGGGGACTGGATGTAAAAAAAAAAACCACAAGAGTGCTTATCACATTATTCTGGGTATAAATGAAAAAAAAAAATAAATAAACA
>CM060324.1:72727-76644 GCA_030674155.1 Stramonita haemastoma | reverse complement strand
CAACACCACAACTGAAAGACAGACAGAAGACAGAATACACTAAAAAACAAAAATACCACACACCACCACCCAAAAAACAACAGCAGTACACAAAAACAGCATCAAACTTTTAAAAAACGAACGAAGAAATGAACAAACCCGGCGAATTATTCTTTTTTTTAAAAGGTAAAGATCAGTATTACTGCTTTTTTCTACCCGAAGGGGGAGAAAGTGAGAGAGGAGAGAGAGAGGAGAGAGAGAGAAGACGACGACAGACAGACAGACAGACAGACAGACAGAACCCACCCGGGACAGAAAGACAGACAGACAGAGGCAGATACGGACAGACGACCGTAGAGAGAGAGAGACAAACAGAAAGACAGAGACAGAGAGGACGAGAGAGATGAACAGGCAACCATACAAAGAGACAGGATACAGAGAGAGAGACAGAGAGAGAGACAGAGACAGAGAGAGAATCAATAAATTTTCCTCAAAGAATGTAATATTTTTAAAAGCAGATTTAAAAAACCCCCCAGATTAAGAGGGGGTTTTTCTTTCTTTCTTTTTTTTTCTTTCTTTCTTTTTCTTTTCTTTTTCTCTTCACTTCTTTAGTCTTTTTTTTTTTTTTTGGGGGATGAAGGTAGGGGGGGGAAAAGGAGATAATTATCAGACATGTCGTCCCGTGCATTTTAAAGAAGGCCTGGAATGTCGGATGTAAAGTATGCGGCCAAAACATTGTTTTTAAACCCGGAAAGGTTCCCCGCACGTCAAAGAAAAAAATGATGTCCCAAGGTGGAGTTTTGTAGGGGTTTCAGATTCCGGTCTTTTCTTCTTGAATTTTTGTTGTTGTTGTTGTTTGTGTGGGGGTTTTTTTTTCTTGTTTGGTTTTTTTGTTGTTTTTTTTTCCCCTTTCCTTTCTTTTTTTCTTTTTTTTTTTCTTTCTTTTTTTTTTCTTTCTTTCTTTTTTCTTTCTTTCTTCTTCTTCTTCTTGTTCTTTTCTTCTTCTTTTTCTTCTTCTTTTTCTTCTTCTTCTTGATTTTTTTTTTTTGCTTGTTTTTTTCTGTTTTATTTGTGTTGGGGTTGTTTTTTGTTGTTCTTTTCTTATTTCCTCCCCCTTTCCCCCTCCCCTCCCCTTTTTTCCTTTCCTCTTTCTTTTTCCCCTGTTTTGGGTCTTTTTTTTCTAGCTCTCGTCCTTTTCCCCTTTCCCCCATTAATTTTTTTTCTTCAGATTCATGGTCGTAAATTTCTTTATTCCTTTTTCATTTTCTCCCCAACCAGCCCCCCCCCCCCTCTTCTCTCTCTCTCTCTCTCTCTCTCTCTCTCTCTCTCTCTCTCCCTTTTTCTCTTTTCCCTCTCCTTCTCTCTCTTCTGTCTTTTTTCTCGTTCTGTCTTGAAATTTTTACGAATTTCTTATTTTTTTCACCGATTTTTTTTTATTTAACAAAAGAAATAAATAGCTTGGGTTTTTTTTTTTACCTAGCCATTGACATAATTAGGACACTTTCCCCCCCGTGGGGTGGTCTTTTTTTTTCAAAAAATGTGTTTGTTCCCTCCCAAAAAAAACCCCGTTTTTTTTTCATGGGCCCCAAAGGCGGTGTATATAAAAAAATTATCTTTTTTTTTTTCTTTCCTTTCCTTTCCCTTTCCACTCCTCTTTTCCTCTCTCTCTCTCCTCTCTCTCCTTCTCCCCTCTCTTCTCTCTTCTTCTCTCTATCTCTCTCTCTCTCTCTCTCTCAGGCTTTATGTGCTTTTGGAGACTATAAAAGAACGTATGTGTTAGATCCAGTACTTAAAAATAATAGAACTTTCTTGCCGGATTCTTTTGAAAGAAACAAACTCGCACTATGAACACTCTCAACATCACATCACACCAGACCAAATTACACCACACCACACCACACGAGACCACACGAGACCACACCACACATCACCACACCACAATATACAACTCCACAGAACACAACACTTCACCACACCACAAAAAACTTACAAAAGCTGCATCCCACAAGGGACTAGATGTAAAAAAGCACAAGTGCTTATTCCTTAACCTCGATGTAAAAGAATAAACCCAAAAAAAAAAATCAAATCAAACCACACCACACCACACCACCCCACAAACACACCACGCCACACCACACCAACACCACACCACCCCACACCATACCACAAACACACCATACCTGGTAATTATTACAAACGTCGTCGTCGTTATCGTCGTTTAAGTCGAACGCTAAGACAGCAACTATTGTTGTCTGTCGTGTGAGAAAAAAATGCGTTGCGCTGCCGTTAAGCGCCTGACAAGTCAGGCCCAGCGCATCCGACATCGGCGTGGGGAGATAACTGATATCTTTTAAGTCTTTCTAGCAAAAAGGAAAAACAAGAAGCAAAGGAGAATAGACCAAGAAGGCTGAAAATAGACAACAAAAAGGAGATGACAAGAAAGATAAATAGAAAAAAACAAGGCAGAAACAAAGAGAGGGATAGAAAAGAAGGAATTCCAAGAATAGAATATCCAGAAGGTGGGGATGCTATTTATTTGTACTGAAAGGCTCCTGGCATACCCACGGGGGAAGGGGAGAGGGGTGGGGGGTTATCTTACAAGCAAACAATTTTTAATGGGGACGGGATAGCCTATGTGGTCAGAACATTGCACTGGCAATTTGACGACCGAGGAGTTCGATTCCCGTTGGAGGGGATTTTTCCATTGGAGTTAACATCAGTGCTGACTCCACTCTCCCCAAAAGTCTTTCGGATGAGACTGTAAACCGAGGCCCCGTGTACGAACGCACGTAGAACATCTTGCACACACGTTAAATCCTGTTCCGCTTTTCGTTAGAGTAGGCCATTGTGTGCCGGTGGGAACGGATGACAATATTTACACAACTGCAAACACACGGGGACAGGATGGGAAAAAAAGACATGAGTGCTTATCCCATTATCCTCAGTATAAAAGAAAAATAATTTTTAAAAAATGATAGCACATGCGTACCACGTTAAATCCTGTTCGCTTTTCGTAAAGAGTAGGTCATTGTGTGCTGGTGGGAACAGATGACAATATTTACAAACAACTGCAAACAAACGGGGACTGGATTAAAAAAAAAAGCACATGAGTGCTTATTCCCATTATCCTCGATATAAAAGACAGACTAAAAGAAAACAAACGGATAATGATGTACCTGGAGTGGTGAGGTTTTCGCTGAACCAGTAGGAGCCATAGCGGGACACTGCCGCCACCCTGTAGGTAGGCCGGCTACACACGTCCAGCCTCTCCCGTGTAAAGTGGTCAGCTCCCATCACCTGTAAGTCATGGGTACACACACACACGTACACACACGTACACACACACACGTACACACACACGTGCGCGTGCGCGCACACACACATTATATTTATGTATGTATGTATATATAAATTTAATATAATTTATATATATTATATTATATATATATATATATTTATAATATATATATTTGTGTGTGTGTGTGTGTGTGTGTGTGTGTGTGTGTGTGTGTGTTGTGTGTGTGTGTGTGTGTGTGTATTTAATGGCAATAAAATATTTTGGATCTTTATCCGAATCTGAATTCTGAATCTCTCTCTCTCCTCTCTCTCTCTCTCTCTCTCTCTATCTCTCTCTCTCTCTCTCTCTCTCTCTTCTCTCTCTCTCTCTCTCTCTCTCAGTGCTGACTCCACTCTCCCCAAAAGTCCTTCGGATGAGACTTTAAACCGAGGCCCCGTTGTGCGAACGCACGCAGAACATTTTGCGCACACGTTAAATCCTGTTCCGCTTTTCGTAAGAGTAGGCCATCGTGGTGCCGGTGGAAACGGATGACAAGATTTACAAAACTGCATACACACGGGGACGGATGAAAAAAAGCACATGATTGCTTGTTCTGTTATCCTCGATATAAAAGAATCTCTCTCTCTCTCTCTCTCTCTCT
>CM060324.1:60227-62727 GCA_030674155.1 Stramonita haemastoma | reverse complement strand
ACACACACACACACACACACACACACACACACACACACACACACACAATTATATGACTACATCTACCTTACGTTCCTTTTACCCGTCGTATCAATTGATGATAGAAGTCCAGTTAACTGTTTTTTAGGTAAAAAAAATCAAAACAAACAAAGCAAAAACAAAAACCTGATTGCCATATCTCTCTCTCTCTCTCTCTCTCTCTCTCTCTCTCTCTCTCTCTCTCTCTCTCTCTCTCTCTCTCTCTCTGGGGGACGGATAGCCTAGTGGTCAGAACATTGCGTGGCAATTTGAAGACCCGGGTTCGAATCTGGTCGAGTAGATTTTTCTCCTGGAGTTAACATCAGTGCTGACTCCACTCTCCCCACAAGTCCTTCGGATGAGACTTTAAACCGAGGCCCCGTGTGCGAACGCACGCAGAACATCTTGTCTTAGGTAAACTTCCGTTGGATTTGTTCTGTGCCCTCTATGTTGTCAATGTTGCCATTGTTGCTTCAAATATCGTGCTATGGTTTGGCCATCCTTGTAGCAATGATCAGCAAGAACATAAAACTATTCCCAAAACAATTCTAGAGGAAGATGTGGGTGACAACTTTGTTGAATTGAATAGTGTAGAAAAAAGAACTGAAAAAAATGTGTTATTTGGCCTACAATCGACGTAAAAAATTAAAATTAAAAAAAAATAATCTGAAGGACAGTGCATGGCAAGAATGACTCTAAAAGGAAGATGTACGGAAGAAAAGAGGAAGAAGAGAGGATTAACAATTCTTTCAGTTAACGAACAGTTTGTCAAAAAACACATCTACGTCTGAGAATTCAAAATGTTCAGAGTAACGTAGTTTGTCATGATTAGAGCTAACACCACTTTTCTTGCCCTCCGCATTTAGTGCTGGCTACTTCTTGATCAAAGAACAGAAAACAAACATCAACTTTTTAGGCGCACACAATCCTTCTTTGACTCTCCTCAAAATCTGTCTGTCTCTCTCTCGTCTTTGTCTGTCTGTCTGTCTGTCTGTGTCTCTGTCTCTGTCTGTCTGTCTGTCTGTCTGTCTGTCTGTCTGTCTGTCTGTCTCTCTCTCTCTCTCTTTCTTTTCATCTTGATGTATCCCTGAAAAGGGCGGGGACTGGATGTAAAAAAGCACACGAGTGCTTATCTATTATCCTCGAATAAAATACTTTGCCTTGCCTTGCCTTGCCTTGTCTCTCTCTCTCTCTCTCTCTCTCTCTCTCTCTCTCTCTCTCTCTCTCTCTCTCTCTCTCTCTCTCTCTCTCTCTCTCTCTCTCTCTCTCTCTCTCATTCAGGCTATGGCCCAAAACCTGAATGAACTATTCGCATTCTCTCATTTCATTTTTTAAAATTTTATAAAAGTTTTGAAATCCATGAGATTTTATTCATTTGTTTGCTTGTTTGTTTGACTGATTGTTATGTTTGTTTGAAATGATCATTATTGATTGGGTTATTTTTTTTGTCATTGTGCTATGGTTTAGTATATCGTTTTAATATGCTAATAACCTTTTATAAGGACGGAGACTGGATTTTAAAAAAAAGCACATACATGCTTATCTAGTATCCATGAAATAAAGAATTTGCCTTGCCTTGCATTGCCTTGCCTTGCATTGCCTTGCCTTGCCTTGCCTTGCCCTGCCTTGCCTTGCTTTGCCTTGCCTTGCTTTGCCTTGCCTTGCGTTGCTTTGCCTTGCCTTGCCTTGCCTTGCCTTGCCTTGCCTTGTCTTGCCTTACCATGCCTTCCCTTATCTTAATTCTCATGCCCATACCTTCATCGAAACTTTTTTTTTTTGCTTTGATTTTTTGCACAGTGGGGGCAAGATGTGAAATATTCACGAGCAGAGAACTACATAAACCATTCCCTTCGTCAAAAATAGGGAAACATGATGCCTGTCCATGTCTTCCGGGAGATTATTAGTTGGAAAAGTGTGTAACAATATCGACGTTGCCTGGTTTATTAGCTAAACAACTCATCTCTGCGCTAAAGATCAGAAATATTGAATCACTAGCAAAAAGCTTGGAGCGTAAGGGGTTATAGCTTATTCTGAAACAATGAACGCAAAATATTATAGTAATTCTGTGTTTGTTTCTTAGTTTGCTTTGTTGTGTGTCTGTCTGCTTGCTTGACGTTTGGTATTTTAACTTTTTACTGGTGGCAGGAATGTATAAGCAAAGAAGTGTTGCTTTCTGTTTTTTTTTTTTAGTTATTATAAAGGGTGTTGAAATAACAGAATGATTTATCATTGTGATCTATTTAGTGGTGCCTGATTATGTTGTAGCTTTTGCTTTTCTTGCTTGTTTGTTTTCTTATGATTTTTGTTTGTTTCGTTTGTTAAATAGCTTCATTTAAAAGAATCACTATATAGTTTGCACAGTTGTGTATAAAATGATATTGTTCGTGATGTATCACATTCCTGATTCTTTTTTTGCAGTTTTGGGACTAATCTTTTTATGGACGGTTTGAAATTTATCTAAAATATGTCATGCTGTCATTTC
>CM060324.1:36384-48884 GCA_030674155.1 Stramonita haemastoma | reverse complement strand
TCGATACTGCTTAACTATGGCTTGTGGGAAAAGCGAGTACCCTGACCACTTAGCTATCCCGTCCCCGATAACAATGAGATACCAAATGAAAAACTACATGGCAAGAAAAACAGGAAGAAAACAGGAAAGAGAACTGCTGGCAAGTCATGTCCAAAAGATGGGACTTTTCTTTGCACTGAAAGAACCCACAGAGGGGTAGGGGTGGGGGTGGGGGGCTGGAGTTGGAGGTAAGGGAGAGAAAAAAGGGTTGAGGAGAGGGAAGGGTTATCTAAGCCTGACAGACCATTCTTAAGGTTACACTACCAGTGTTATTGGGGAAGTTTATTATAATTATCATGTTTTTTGCTTGTTTTTTTAGCAGTAAAGTAGAGAGCGTTCACAGAATAGTGTTTAATAAAACCTGCTGCAGTCGGCAAGCAGATTTTAAGAATATTATTTTTTTAAATTGTTGATAAAAATCCTAAACACAACAAGAGAGATTTGCAAACATTACCTGTTTATGGAAACCAGCCTTTTGCTGTTACCGTTTTATTTAATCAATTTGTTTTTACGAACGGCAGGAAATGATGGTCTCTGGCTCTATCATAAACCAGGGCAGATGATAAGGGACACAACTTGCTGCGCTAAAATAGAATGACTGCCCTTGCACACGACACAAGTTACATTTTGGATGCACGAGAGAGAGAGAGAGAGAGAGAGAGAGAGAGAGAGAGAGAGAGAGAGAGAGAGAGAGAGAGAGAGAGAGAGAGAGAGAGAGAGAGAGAGAGAAGGGTTGGAGTAGGGGTGGTGGTGGTGGTGGTTGTAGGAAGGGCAACGACCGTCAAGATTGAAGCTAATAACATGTTGTTTAGTCCTTCGGATGAGACTATAAACCCACGCCCCGTGTGCGAACGCACGCAGAACATCTTGCGCAAACGTTAAATCCTGTTCCACTTTTCGTAAGTGTATGCCATTGTGTTCCGGTGGGAACAGATGACAAGATTTACAAAACTGCATACACGGGGACTAGATGTAAAAAAGTACACGAGTGCTTATTCCATTATCCCCGGTATAAAAGAATAAATAGATAAATGCTTCAATGCAGAAATAAATAAATAAATAAATAAATAAATAAATAGGCACCGGCTTCCTCAGCACTACCAGTGCTGCAGCGGTTTCTCTGCTGTATCAGGACATCTGTCATTGCTGCAGGGGGTGCAAGGGTCTAGTGGTTAGAGTGGCATACTGGGGATCTGACGATAACTGAGGGCGTAGAGTCAAGCCTCCTCTGGGGTGCCCGAGTACAACAGTGGTAACCCACAGGTGAAGGCAACTAGATAGCGGTAATATGGGCAGTCCCCCTTTAGTCCTAACCGAAGGGCTTAGGTGGGATCACAGTGAATACTGCCGTTGGACCGGGAGGGTGGGAGTTGGTCCTTCAATACTCTACGCTTTCTATAATAATGTGTTCCAGCGTCATCCAGACCCGAGAGATACAGACCCTTGCAGTGCTGGTCAGATAGTTTGGATGAGGCTCAGTATTGTGGTCCCAGTCTTTTAAATGAGCCCTAAGCAAACTCACTCTGGGATGAAGCCGACCGGAGTCCAAAAAAATCTCTAATGCCTATTAGCGGATTCAAACCCGTGACCTTTCAGTCCGTTGCCCAAGGCGTTAACCACTGCGTCATGGCGGCTTGAAGAATGCTTCATATTATTCTTCACATGAAGTGCTCTTGAGAACTGAAAGCCTGTGTTGACATGGTTTTCTATGAAGAAGGCTTTAAGATGCTGAAAACAAAGCCTCCTGTCTCCCACACTGCCTTGTTCACATTACGTAAACTCCTACCTGGCCTCAGCTCAAAGGATGAGAGTGTGCCCTTGTGTTTCTGCCTCCACATGATTGTGTTTTCAAGAATGCATAATAGAATAGCATCAATGAATCGATATTTATAAAGACTTTCGCCTTTCCTTCCACCTCTGTTAAAGATTTTGTGGCTACATCATTGCATACCGTTTGTTACAGAAACGCTTTTGAGACTAGAAAAAACACACTAGCTTCAAGACCATTGTGTTCCAACAGCCAGATAATACAAATTATACTGATATATCAATCACATGGTGGGGTCGGGATAGCTCTGTGGTCAAAGCGCTCGCTTTCCCCCAGTCAAGTTAAGCAGAGTCGAGCATGGTTACCAATTGGATGGGTGACCATTTGCAGGCCTTGGCTTTAGTACAGTCCCCCAGTTTACCCAGCTGTAAATGGGTACCTGCCCTCTTTAGGGTCAGGGAAGGTAAAGCAGCAAGGGAGAGGAGATGGGTGCCGCCCTCAATATGCTGGCCCCTAGAGAAGCTGAAGTCTCTGATGCCTCGCTCCCCTACGACCGCCTAGGTTATGGGAGACCATCAATCAGATGACAATGCGATAGAGCACGATTTGCATTCAGACCAAAACAAAATCAGGAACCCCCGCAACAATAACCCCAACAACAGCAACAAACAAACAAACACAAACACAAGTTTTCTTGTACCCGAAAAATTGGGAAAAAGAACCTGCCGGTGAAAGACTGTGTCATGCTGACTAGTCTGAGGAACGCTACAAGGACCACGAAACCGAACACGCTCACACCCGACTATCAGCTTTACATCTTACTTCACACTCTTAATGGACTGATTCAGTTTTATTTTGGGTTGTGGCTGTCGTTGCTATCGTTGCTGTGTTGTTGTTGTTGTTGTTGTTGATGTTGCTAATTCCCCACCTTATCACTCTGTGGAGGTCACCCCAAATACATTATACTCATCTCACCTGAGAATCACTGTAGAACCACAAGTACACACTAGTTAACAAGCTTAAGTGTATGACTCGCCAAGTCAAGTGTCGCCCTATAGGTCGCCATACTCCGATTTCAGAGGACTTTTTTCTCCTATAAAGGAGATAGAGCGCAAACTGTTATACTAAGAGCTTGTAATGGCTGAAGACATCATTTTTAAAGCATAACGGCAATTTTGGATATAGGCCTTGGCTCTCAGTTTACACTAGTAGGCTTCTGGCCTGAGCCTTTCTTTTTATTATTTTTTTTCCCGTCTAACGCTCAGACCGTAACTATCGCTGTCTGTCACAGGAGCAAAAATGCGATGCGCTGCCTTCAAGCGCTTGACAAGTCAGGCCCAGCGCATCCAACTTCGGCGTGAGGCATTGCTTCTGGGGTATAGCTTTCATGGTGGGCAGACAGAGCACTTTGACAGTGACACTTTCTGTATTGGGTTATAAATGTGCTGTCACTTCAAAGGCTGTTCATATAATGGCGTGGTGTCCCCCTTAAGTTGATCGTGTTGATGCAGTGTTTGGTAGGAGAATCATAAACTGGAAATCAAATCTATGCTCTTTTGTGATGTGTGTTGCTGAATGGTTGTGAATTTTAAACAGCATTCACTTCCGCACCTGCCTTCCTTCTTTTCTTCCTTTCTTTATTCCTTCCTTTCCTTTTGTTCCTGTCTTCCCTTTTCCTTCCATTCTTCCTTCCTTTCTTACTTCCCCCCTTTCTTCCTTTGGAACCTTTCTTCCCATTTCCTACTTTCTTTTTTCCTTTTTCTTTTGTTCGCTCCTTCCTTTTCTCTTTCCTTTCTTTTCACTTTCCCTCCTTCACTCCTTCCCCATCCTTCCTTCTTTGTATCTTTCCTTCCCTCCTATCTCTTTCCTGCTTTCCTCATTTTCCTTTCTTCCTTTCCCCTTTTACTTCCTACCTTCCCATCTCATTCCTTTCTCCTTCCCCCCTTCTTTCTTCTTTACTTCCTACCTTCCCTGGGTCCATCCTTTCCTTCCTACCTTCACTCACTCCCACTTTTCTTCTTTCTTTCTTTCCCTCCCTCATTTATTTTTTTCTTCCCTCCCTCCTTCTCTTATTCTCCCTTCCCTTCTTATTTCCCTTCCTTCCTTCCTTACTTCCCTCCGTCCTTCCTTCTGTCTGTCTGTGTGTGAGATCGAAGTTTATATTCCGCTCCACATCACAGCAAAAAGTGTAATGAATCAAAAGTTTCCAGTGTTCGTGATCACAATGGTGTTGATAACAGTCTCTCATGCAAAACTGAGGACAACATGGTAGACTATATAAAATTCATAGCCCCAGCAATACATAATAGAAAAATAGAAAAAGAGAAAATGGAGGTGATCTTGTTATCCATCTTTGGTGTTACAAAAAAAGAATACAATATTGATGTGCGTGTGTGTGTGTGTGTGCATGTGTGTGTGTGTGTGTGTGTGTGTGTGTGGTGTGTGTGTGTGTGTGTGTGTGTGTGTGTGTGTGTGTGTGTGTGTGAGAGAGAGAGAGAGAGAGAGAGAGAGAGAGAGAGAGAGAGAGAGAGAGAGAGAGACAGAGACAGAGACAGAGACAGAGACAGAGAGACAGAGAGAGACAGAGAGATAGAGAGAGAGACGTAGGGTAAATTTATCGCACAGTATTTCTAGAAAGTAGGGATGCTATCAAAACTGAAAGTGCCCCAGGCATCCCGATGGAGGTGTGTGTGTGTGTGTGTGTGTGTGTGTGTGTGTGTGTGTGTGTGTGTGTGTGTGTGTGTGTGTGTGTGTGTGTGTGTGTGTGTGTGTGTGTGTGTGTGTGTTATTCCCTCCACTCTCACAACACAAACCCTAACATACAGTACAACACAATTCATTACAACACATTATTGTATCGCATCGTAACCCCGTCATCCCAACAACACATACCCTGACCTATAACACAGTTCGATAGATCATTCAATTGTTACAACCGCGCCCTCACAACACAAGGTAAAGGAAAAGGTGTCCCATAACCTGTGTGGTCGTAGGGGAGCGAGGCATTAGAGACCTCAGCTTCTCTAGGGGCCAGCATATTGAGGGCGGCGCCCATCTCCTCTCCCTCGCTGCCTTACCTTCCCTGCTGACCCTAAAGAGGCAGGTACCCATTTACAGCTGGGGCAACTGGGGGGGGGGGGGGGGGGGGAGGACTGTACTGAAGCCAAGGCGCGCAAAACGGTCACCCATCCAACTGGTAACCACGCTCGTCGCTGCTTAACATGACTTGGGGAAAGCGAGCGCTCTGACATACTTCTTCTTCGTCGAACACCCAGACAGCAGCTACTGTTGTCTGTCTTATGACGGAAAATGCGTTACGCTGCCGTTATGGACTAACAAGTCAGGTCCAAGTCATCTGATTTCGGCGAAAGAGAGAATACTTATCTGTTAACTCTTTCTGGAAAGAAAGGCAGGAGAAAGGACCAAGAAGGCAGAAAACAGACCAGAAGGAGGTGACAGGAAGAAAGGGAACAAGGCAGAAACAAAGAGAGTGATAGAAAAGAAGAAATGTCTAGCACAGGGTTTCCAGAAGGCGGGGATACTATTTATGCTGACAGGCCCCCTGGCATCACCGCGGGAGGTAGAAATACAATACACTTCAATAGATTGTTGTATTGCATTCTTACTCCCACACCCACACCCATGCCCCTACTCCCACAACACAAACTGGGACTGGATGTAAAAAAAAGCACACGAGTGTTTATTTATTATCCTCGAAATAAAAGAATCTGCCTTGCCATGCCATGCCAAACCCTGACATAGTCTCTATGGTAAGCTTGCGCCATAAACAATCATAGAACTCAGCAGACTTGCAGTCGCCGTTTTCTTTTCTTCTTAATTTTTATTTTTTAATTTTTTACATCACAAGCACTGAGGGCGGATCGAACCGTTTACCCCAGCATGAAAAGAGCATTAGTTTCCCCTGTCAGCATGGCTGAACAGAACGTTCAGAAAATTGTAGGCAAGGGCTGGCGGTGTCCGGGGTACAAGTAACTAGGCATGCCCGGTGAAAACAACAGAGTGTTGGGAGAAATCAGCAGGCTGGCCCAGGGAAAGCAAATCTTGGGATTTCTGTGTAGACACAAGGAGGAAAAAAGCTGAAAGATGACAGATGACCTTTACAAATTGCATACACACGGGAACTGGATGTAAAAAAGCACAAGAGTGCTTATCCCATTATCCTCGATATAAAAGAATGAATCAAATCAAATCAAATCAAATCAAATCAAATCAAATCAAATCTCTCTCTCTCTCTCTCTCTCTCTCTCTCTCTCTCTCTCTCTCTCTCTCTCTCTCTCTCTCTCTCTCTCTCTCTCTCTCTTACCGTTCCCCCCTCTCTTCTGCCCCCCCCCTCTCTCTGTCTTTGTGTCTGTCTGTGTCTGTCTGTGTGTCTGTGTCTGTCTGTGTGTCTGTGTGTGTGTGTCTGTCTGTTAGTCTCTCTCTCTCTGAGATACACACGGGGACTGGATGTGAAAAAGCACAAGAGTGCTTATTCCATTATCCTCGATATAAAAGAAAAAATCAAACCAAATCAAATCAAATCAAATCTCTCTCTTTCTCTCTCTCTGTGTCTTTGTGTCTGTCTGTGTCTATCTGTCTGTGTCTGTCTGTCTGTCTCTCTTTATAACACTGAAATTGCATTTCTGCTCCACATCAGAACAAAACGTGTGATGAAGCGATATGAATCCCCACACAACAGGAAGAGTAACATATAGGGGATTCTGTAATCCCTTTTGGACACTTTTCCAAATGTAGTGTGACGTGAGTGTGCTAGTGTGTGCGTTCGTGCGTGCGTGCGTGTGTGTGTGTGTACACACGTGCGTGCGTGTGCGTATATGAGCGCATGCGCGTGCGTGTGTGTATGTGTGTGCGTCTGTGTGCCATAGCAACTGAGATATGTTGAGGATGAAGATGTTGATGAGAATGTTGCTTGTTGCTGAGCTATTGTTTTTACCTGACACACCCTGATAATTATGGGGACGAGATAGCTCAGTGGTCAGAGCGCTCGCTTTCCCCCAGCCAAGGTTAAGCAGCATCGAGCGTGGTTAACTAGTGGGTGGGTGACCGTTTGCGTACCTTGGCTTCAGTACATTGCCCCAGTTCACCCAGCTGTAAATGGGTACCTGCCCTCTCTAGGGTCAGGGAAGGTAAAGCAGTAAAGGAGAGGAGATGGGCGCCGTCCTCAATATGCTGGCCCCTAGAGAAGCTGGGGTCTCTGATGCCTCACTCCCCTATGATCACACAGGTTTTGGGACACCTTTACAGTTGGCTTTTACACCATGACAGAGCTGTCGCTCCACAGTTTCTTTAACGATTAACTGATGAACAAATACACAGCCGTATAAAAATGTGAGAACATCAGACAGTATAGATTTTCATTAGAATTATATTTCAAAAAGAAAAGTCAATGTTCGTTAATGAAATTTTGCATAAAGGAGACGACTTCATTGAGAACAAAGGTGAGTTGGCACTGAAGGGAACTGGTGGCTTCAAAGTCCATACACTGTCAGTGACATCAGAGAAACATAATTATAAAGATTGATTTTAAGGAGAAGTGCATATGCCACATCCAATTCTATCAATTGTTAGAGAAGAAGTGTGTGATGTTACTCGATGATTTCTACATTGCTATCAACGCAGACTCCAAAATCTTCCATTTTAGAAAAAAAATGGATTGATTGATCACCAAGCAAACTAATTTTAAAGGAAGAGGACTGATCCTCAAAGTCAGAGTGCGGTCATCTTAATTTTAGGCAAAAACGGTCGCATACGCAAAATTCTCACCGTTAGTGAATCTCTGAGCTCTAGCCATGGAACGGGGCAGAGGAAAAAGGAAAATGAATGGTCTTAAACCAAATATGCCGCCTGTCAATTCTGCCTGTTGCACGGAAAGAGTTCTTCAAAATCCAAGAATCGAAATCAAATCACTTTAAAAAACTTGAACGTAAGTATGACATAATCCCCTCACCAACCACTCTTCCACACACACCACACGCACGCACGCACGCACGCACACACACACACACACACACACACACACACACACACACACCGTCTAATATCAGTTAAGTGGAAAGACGTTGAATTGAAGAAGAAAAACAACAATAACAACAACACAGACACAGACACAGACACAGAACAGACAGAGACAGACAGACAGACAGACCGACCGACCGACCGACCGACCGACCGACCGACAGACAGACAGACAGACAGACAGACAGACACACACACACACACACACACACACACACACACACACACACACAACAATGTACCATCTGGAAATAAAAGTTTGACTTTGACTTTGACTTTGACTTTGACTTTGACACACACACACACACACACACACACACACACACACACACATATATATATATATATATATATATATATATATATATATATATATATATATATATATTATATATAATAGTAAAATAATGATAAAAACACGACTGTGTTCTGCTTCATCTCTTTATTTAACAGCAAATTTTCGCTTCTATTCTGAAGCTTCATCAGGCTGAATTTTATATATATATATATTATATATATATATATATATATATATATATATATATATATATATATATATATATATATATATATATAAAACACACACTTCTTGTCGTCAGTGGCACAATGAACAACCCGCACTGGTTTACAAACAACACTGGGTTGAAAGTGAAAGGCGGGGATCAAGTCCTTTTACCAGGCCATGAAAAAAGAAGCATTTCCATGTTAACATGGCCATACAGAAAGATCACACAGAGGCCAACCAGGGCTGACAGTATCCGGTGAACAAGGAACACGTCATACCCGGTCACCAGGGAAAGAAGGCCCAGGCCTGTTTACCTGTTACCAGGCCTGTTAAGTCCATGTTGGCACAAGGAACCACAGAGGTACAGGGTTCAATACTTTGCTCTGACCTTCAAATTGTTCATGCATTGAAAAACGCGTAATGGTGGTGTTAGAATCGAGGCAGGAATAAAGGCGGTCAAACGAACGAGGTAAACACACACACACACGCCAGTGTTTTAAAAACCCTCTCCTCTCCGGAATCGTTTTATGGATCACTCGTACGTTTCTGAAGTGAGGACAAGCATTTGTACAATATCTAACACTCTCAGACCGAGTGGAAAGAACTTGCGAAAGCAGGTTAAAGCATTTCTAGAAAACCATGATGAAAAAAAAAAAGTGCTGATGACATCAAACGTTTGATGACATTACACGCTTGACGTAAATCAAACAAAACGAAACCCTTCTAGTTTTTAAACGCTGTTTGAATACGGTGTGATGACTATTCTAAGCGAGGTTTTAGAAAGAAGCAGTGTGGTTTACAAGTCAAACCAGAACAGTGGATGTTGTCCACTGTGACCCCGATAGTTCAGTGAGTGAATGCATCGTCCCTGGGGTATCGGAGGCTAGGCTAGGGCCTCTGGTTTACCACAGTCTGCAGCTGACTTCAAACTACCCATGTTTTTGATGAATAGTAATGGCTTTTTAGAGCATGTACGCACGTATTTATACACGCACGTACTCACACACACACGCATGCTCCCACGCACGATGATATGTCTTTTCTAGTCAATGGTCTTAATAACATTGTATTCCTACATTGGTGTGCGTGTATGTGTGTGTGCATGTACATTGGTGTGCGTGTATGTGTGTGTGCGTGTGTGTGTGGGTGGGTGGGTACGTGCGCATGCGTGTCGTGCATGCGTGCGTGCGGGTGTGTATGTTTGTGATACTTTTATTTGAAGTAATCTTAGAATGTTTGAGCCAATATGAAATGTAACTATCTTGTGTCTTTGAGATTAATATTCGTATCAATATACCTGTCAGTATTGGCATTGCCCTTCATGGGCAATGTGCTTTGAACTTGACTTTGACTTTGACTTGAGTTGACTTGAAACAATAATGATAAAGTACACGAATAAACATGAATGGATCGATTCCCTATCAAATCTCAGTTTGACTGACGTGTATGTCTCTCCTCTCCCACACCCTAACATGGCCTCTGTAGTAGGCTGTGTTTATTTATTTATTCATTCATTCTTTCATTTCAAGGATTTTTAAATAAGCACTCACGCGCTTTTATAAAGGCAGAAATAAAGAGAGGAATAGAAAAGAGGGAAATCATAGCACAGAATTTCCAGAAGGAGGGGATGCTGTCTATACTGACAAGCCCCCGACATCCCTGCAGGGAGAGCCTACATCAGCTGACCTTCATGGACAGTCCTTCTTAACCCCAGGCCCCGTGCAGAACATCTTGCGCACACGTTAAATCTTGTTCCGCTTTTCGCAAGAGTAGGCCATTGTGTGCCGGTGGGAACAGATGACAAGATTTACAAAACTGCATACACACGGGGACTGGATGTAAAAAAAGCACATGAGTGCTTATTCCACTATACTCGATGTAAAAGAATGTGTGTGTGAGTGTGTGTGTGTGTGTGTGTGTGTGTGTGTGTGTGTGTGTGTGTGTGTGTGTGTGTGTGTGTGTGTGTGTGTGTGTGTGTGTGTGTGTGTGTGTGTAGTTTTGTCAATGCCCGCAGACATACAATGGCTGACTCATCCGAGAAGCGGAACAAGTTTTAAAAAGTATGTAAGATGTTTTGCGTGCGTTCACACATGGGACCTTACTTTAATATCTCATCCGAAGGACTTTCCATCAAGGTCAGCTCAAGATGTAGGCTTTCCCTGCAAGGATGCCGGGGCTTGTCGGTATAAATAGCATCCCCACCTTCTGGAAATTCTGTGCTAGGGATTCCCTCTTTTCTATCCCTCTCTTTGTTTCTGCCTGTTCCTAGAGTTTCGGTCCTGTCACCTCCTTTTTATCTATTCTTTGCCTTCTTGGTCCATTCTCCTGGCTCCCCCTCTTCCCCTCCCACGCCAAGAAAGATTTACAAGATAACAATTCTCTCCCACGCCAAAGACTTGTCGGGCGCTTAACAGCAGCACAACGCATTTTTACTCATAATGACAGACAACAATACTTGCTGTCGGAGCGTTCGACGAGGAAGAAGAAGAAGAAGCTGATATAATATTATGCTAGCCGTTTGAAACGGAATCACAAGGCGTAAACCAAACTGTTTAGCTTGGGCATGAAAAGAGCATTTCCATGTCAGCCTGGCTGCATGACCAGACCCGAACAGGCCTGGCTAGGGGCTGGCTGTATCCGGTGAACAGGAGGCTTAGCCATGCACTACTAAAGCATGGTGAAGTAAACACCAGCAGTTGCGCCATTCAAAGCAACTCCACTCAGTTCCGTGTTGGGAACGATAAAACAAAAAGCAGACACACTCCAACACTTTGGCCGGCACTCCCCGAGTGTTCAACAACCACAAAATACCAGGTATAATGGCAGCAAAACAGTCGCTGCAGGAATGAAAGCGGTCATACAAACAAAATAAAACCAAGCCCAAAGAAACAAACCCACAAAAACAAACCCACATTCATCAAAATCATAAACACACAAGCAAAAAGAAAACCCAGCCCAAAAGCCAAAAAAGAAGAAATCCCATTCAAAAACAAAACCCAAACGAAAAGGACCCCCCTTCCCCCCTAACCAAATAACAAAACCACCAACACCACCTCCTCTCAACTTTTCCTCCTCAACTCTTCAATGTCACGGCGTAACAAACCTTTTATATCTCGAGCCATTTTACGGCACGCTGGCAGTTTTGAAAATGACATCAAATATTTGAGTTACATGGAACAATTTCAGACTGAATAAGCAGACTGGAAAACACTTTTCTATAAACACCGTGGACAAACCCCCCCCTCCCCCACTTTCCCCCTAAAAAATCCAAACAAAAGACAAATTCTAAAACAAAAACCCAAACAAAGCAAAACAAAACAAAAAATAAAAACAAAAAGAAAACAAAACAAAAACAACACACACACACACGCACACACACACAAATGCACACACACACACACACACACACACACACACACACACACACACACACACACACACACACACACACACACACCACACACACACTGCACACACATATACACACACACACACACACTGCACACACACACACACACACACCACACAGGTGCACACACACTTACACACACACACACACACACACACACACACACACACACACACACACACACACACACACACACACACACACACACACACACACACACACACACACGCACCCCCCCCCCCCCCCACACACACACACAACAAAAAAAACCCTAGCCAAACATGAATGCTGATGACATCATTCACCACTTTTGAAGTCGATAAACCACGTTCATAAGAGATATCCGTTCATGGTCACTTCAATAAGACACAACAATGACTGTAGTTCCAAACAGTCTTGTTCACCAATCAGTTGTGAAAAAAACAATTAACATCTGATGCCTTCTTCCACGATTTAATTGAAAGAAAAAAGTAAGAGAATGTAGTGCCGGACAAGAGAATAAGTTTTATTTCCCAACAAATGTTTAGTTTGTAACTGCTTAAACCTTAAGGGGACTAGGCCACTTTCACATGATATTGTCTGCCTGCCCGTTTGTCTCTTTGTCTGTATGTCTGTTTCTGCCTTCCTGCCTGCCTGTCTGTCTGTCTGTCTGTCTGCCTGACTGATGTTTGTCTGTCTGTCTGTCTGGTTGTCTGTGTGTCTGTTTCTGCCTTCCTGCCTGTCTGTTTGCCTGTCTGTGTGCC
>CM060324.1:12500-32500 GCA_030674155.1 Stramonita haemastoma | reverse complement strand
AGAGAGGAGAGAGAGAGAGAGAGAGAGAGAGAGAGAGAGAGAGAGAGAGAGAGAGAGAGAGAGAGAGACGGACTGACGGACGGACAGACGGACGGACGGACGGACAGACAGACGGAAGGACAGACCGACAGAGTAGTGGAAGAGACAGAGGACTGATAGCAGTGGAAGAGAACAAGGTGTTATATATATACACATACATCCTATCAGATTCTCTCCTCTATATGGCAACTATTTCACAAAGATTTGTTAAAAATGGGGAATGCCTGAAGTGAGAGGAATTAACTTGATTTTTTCCTGTGGCCCGGCAGCATATAATGTGGTACTATGCATTACAGGTCATTAGTTTTACTAAAATCATGACTACACACCTCTTTTTTTAAGCCAAGACAAATCCAGTTTTTTTAATCTTCTTTTTTTTTAAGCCTAGACAAACCAAGTTTAAAAAAAAAAAAAACTCCCAGAAAGTCTAAGACGTACGGACAATAATTTATGTTTTGTACTTTACAGAATCCGCCAACTCCATTATTCTGCCAGACATGACTCATGGTTGCACTCTCTTCCCTTCCCCAGCCCTACCTACACAAGTTACAGCGGTGGTGTGGGGGCAACCTCCTCCACCCAAACCTGTTAGCCTGACCTAACTAACTCATTGGCCTTCAGGCACAGCAGCCAACAGAGCAGACGAGAGGTCCAGAAACCCCAGACACTGGAAGACAGCCAGACACCAGTGACTCTTCCTCCTCTCTGTCTGCCTGCAATGCCTCACACCTGCCTACCTGCCTGCCTACCTACCTACTTACCTGCCTACTTACCTACCTACCTCCCTCCCTCCCTATCTACCTATCTCCCTGCCTACCTACCTGCCTACCTACCTACCTACCTACCTGCCTGCCTGCCTGCCTGCCTGCCTGCCTGTCTGCCTCCCTCCCTACCTACGTACCTACCTATGTACCTACCTACGTACATACCTACCTACCTGCCTGCCTACCTGCCTATATACCTACCTACCTGCCTGCCTACTACCTACCTGCCTGCATACCTACCTACCTACTTCCCTAAATACCTACTTCCCTACCTACCTACTTCCCTACCTACCTACCTACCTACCTACCTACCTACCTACCTACCTCCCTCTGTCCCTCTTCCCCTACCCCCCTACCTACCTCCCTCCTTCCCTACCTACCTACCTACCTGCCACCCTCCCTACCTACACCCCTCCCTCTCTCCCTACCTACCTCCCTCCCCATCTCTCCATGCTCTTGGCACAGCTACTGAAGGGGATGGGGGGTATGCTAGCTGTGCTGTGCTGTGCTGTGCTGTGCTGTGCTGTAGCAGACAGTTTACGTGATGCAGACCATTAGGAGATTTGCCTTGTTAATCCTCACGCCTTCTCAAAGCGTTACCCCCGCTGTGATGGATTAGCGCTGGCTGTTAGCACGTGCCTCTAGCTATAGGGGGAAGCTTCGGGGGCTTGGCAACTGCTGTTCCGGCAGAATAAATGTTCTCTGTTCTGTTCTGGGAGAATAAATGTTCTCTGTTCTGTTCTGGGAGATAAATGTTCTCTGTCTGTTCTGAGAGATAAATGTTCTCTGCTCTGTTCTGGGAGAATAAATGTTCTCTGTCTGTTCTTGGAGATAAATGTTCTCTGTTCTGTTGTGGCAGAATAAATGTTCTCTGTTCTGTTGTGGCAGAATCAATGTTCTCTGTCTGTTCTGGGAGATAAATGTTCTCTGTTCTGTTCTGGCAGAATAAATGTTCTCTGTCTGTTCTGAGAGATAAATGTTCTCTGTTCTGTTCTGGCAGAATAAATGTTCTCTGTCTGTTCTGGCAGAATAAATGTTCTTTGTCTGCTATGAGAGATAAATGTTCTCTGTCTGCTCTGGAAGATAAATGTTCTCTGTCTGCTCTGGAAGATAAATGTAAAGTTGGGCTTGATTATTCCCAGCTCGTTTCCAGGTGAAGGGTGTTTAGTCTTCTTTCACATTAAGTGTCGGGAGCCAAAAGTTTCCATTTAAAAACGTGAGTGTGGTTATAAACAAACATACTATGTACCACCACCATCACCACCACCACCACCGCACGCACGCGCACACACACACACACACACACACACACACACACACACACACACACACACACACACACACACACACACACACACACAAACAAACAAACACACACACAGACAGATTAAAGAAAAGTAGCACAGACATCAACTGACAGGTTGTTATCTTTTGTATTTATTCACAAACCCAGATTTCCCCCTGCCCATCTCCACATACAACTGCTAAGATCAAACTCCAAACAGACCACCATTTCCCTCTGAAGTGATCAGATAGCCTCCTATCATCAGCAGCAATGTTACAACATCAAACGATACTTTCCAACTTTCTTCCACTCTGTAGAAACATCGCATCATCATCCTCTTTATCCCATATTCTTCCTTTCCTCTTATGAACTCGTATTTATATGTACAAACATACATAGACAGGCAGACACAAAGGGATAAAAGTATGTGCTCCCTGCATGCATGCTTAAATGCAAATAGAAACAGAAGTACACACACACACACACACACACACACACACACACACACACACACACACACACACACACACACACACAAACACACGCACAGACACACAGACATACACACACACAAACAACCAAACACACACACACACACACACACACACACACACACACACACACACACACACACACACACACACACACACACACACACACACACCAATCACGTTGTTTATAGCCCAATCGAGAGGCCATATCAGGGCTGTCACCTCGTAAAGATTTACATCTCAGATTAAAACTGCGCAACGCTTTTTCATTTTTCGTTCCTCGGCTAGAGCTCTGAGGATCACCAAAGCAGAGATTTTTGCGTATGCGGTCGTTAATGCCCACCACTATGGTAGCTGCTTTCCGACTTCGGGGATGATGTCTAAACAGGACACCAATGTGCATGCAGTTTTTCAAATATATTTTTTGTCATCCGTTCTTACCGGCACGAAAGACCTATTCTTCCCAAAGGCAGAACTGATTTTCATGTGTGCGCAAGATGTTCTGCAAATTTCTAGGTGTCCCATAACCTAGGCGGTCGTAGGGGAGCGAGGCATCAGAGACCTCAGCTTCTCTAGGGGCCAGCATATTGAGAGCGGCGCCCATCTCCTATCCTTCGCTGCTTTACCTTCCCTGGCCCTAAAGAGGGCAGGTACCCATTTACAGCTGGGGCAGCTGGGGGGGGGGGGGGGGGGGGGACTGTACTGAAGCCAAAGCGCGCAAACGGTCACCCATCAACTGGTAACCACGCTCGACGCTGCTTAACTTACCTGAGGGAAAGCGAGCGTTCTGACCACTGAGCTATCCCGCCCCTTAAATATCTATTCGCCCTTTGTCACTAAAAAGCAATTTTAAAAAATTCAAATCAAACCGTGGCATTCTGACTCTCGCACGTTCCCATATATAAAAACAGTTAACTAGCTTGATAAGCATAATTGTGTATTATTTGATAACAGTATATGAATTGTGGTCGACTGTTGTTAAAACACTGAAGTTATTAGTCACAGTATGTGGATGCATATGACAGGGCTGACATTAGTGTATTTGTTATCGTGCCAAGTTAAAGCTTGCACTTTTATAACACTCTATTCTTCAACAAAGCTTGATTTAAACCCAAGAGCACAGAGAATGAGAGAATTAATAAACGAAAGAAAGAAAGAAATGAAAGAACATATGGTGTGAAACCATAGAAATATCCACACCCATTTATATACGATATTAAACACGTCAGCTCTTTTCATTTTCGGCCAAAAATTCATTAACGGCTGCACACACACACACACAAACACACACAAAATCTGCAGCTCATAAACTGCAGCATGAGAATCTATCTGCCTCTCATTAACGCCAGCGAAGGAAGCTGTTTCACACTTTTATAGCAGCTTAAATGTGGGGAGGCCTCAACAACTCCTAAACCTCTGTATTACACCGCTGTGCCCTCGACTCCTTAAGAAGCCTTTGAGCGCATCTGCAAATCATAAACACCTAAAGCCTGGACGTGCGGCTAATAAAAGGAGGATGAGTAAAACGATAGCCCTGAGATTCTGCTGCAAATATCGGGTTTTTATAACCCCCCACCCCCACCCCATCCCACCCCACCCCCTTTAGAGGCACATACTTCTGTCCTTGCTGGAGAGCTGTTGAGAATGACGCTATACTTTAACTATCTCAGGCTGGAAGTTGAGATAAGATTAACTGAGTAAATTTGTAAAGCTACAAACAATGTGTATATATATATATATGTTTTCCATTTTCCCCTCTTTCATATGAAGAGAAAGAGGCTCAGAGCTCTTTGTGTCAAGTGGTCAGAGCGCTCGCTTTCCCCAAGCTAAGGTTAAGCAGCATCGAGCGTGGTTACCAATTGGATGGGTGACCGTTTGCGCGCCTTGGTTTCAGTACAGTCCCCCAGTCCACCCAGCTGTAAATGGGCACCTGCCCTCTTTAGGGCCAGGGAAGGTAAAGCAGCGAGGGAGAGGAGATGGGCGCCGCCCTCAATATGCTGGCCCCTGGAGAAGCTGAGGTCTCTGACACCTCGCTCCCCTACGACCACACAGGTTATGGGACACCTTTACCTTTTACCTTTGCTGTTAACTAAATGTTAAGATGTAGAGTTTCTCATATCCTAAAAAGGTAAAAAAAAAAAAGGATTTGAGTTCTTTGAATCTTCCTCCCTCCCCCCCACCTCTCTCTCTCTCTCTCTCTCTCTTCTCTCTCTCTCTCTCTCTCTCTCTCTCTCTCTCTCTCTGAGCTGAGCTGATTTCGTGGCGAGCGGACGCGTTTTTTCTGCGCTCTCCCAAACCCAACTGAATTGTCATCGAATCAAATTTTGGGACTTAGAAAAAAAAAAAAAAACAACAGCAACAAACCTAACTGTTTCACTGGATTGAACAGCATTTCAACCCAGAGTGTGCGGTGGACATCTTTCCTTGATTTCATCAATTCCCTGCATCTTTATGGAACAGAAAGCTGTCTGGGACTTCATCATTTAAACTGCAGAAAAACTTCATCATGTAAACTGCGAAAAAAAAAAACACAAAAAACCTCTGGCCGGTGGCATCATGTGAGTGTTGTGATGTTTGTATGTTGGGTTGTATGGCTATGGATGAAGACACCTCTACTTTTAAAAACAAAAAATTGCAACCAACTCTAGATATCATCCAAAAACGTTTTTCATGCAGTAAATACGAGCTTGCCATATGGAGAAATTGTTTGATTTACCGCTATTCCGGAATTCAAGACTTTGACCTGTCCACTTTTATTTTTGACTATGATTCTAATGATTCAATACTTGAAACATCATCAAAACTGATTGCAATACCACCGCCACCCTCCCTGGTGAAGACAGTGATTCGCATTTTATATCAAGCAGTCAAGTCTGTGACAGTGACACTGTACTTTTCCAAGTCAGAAGGAACATTATTATGTCAGGGTTTAGACTGCCCTGCCTGGGACTCGGAAGAGTGTGAAATAATATCAAAATTTATTTCAACTTTCATGATCAATAACAATGTGAAACAATTATCCAGATCACTCATCCAAACTCCTCTGACATTTATTTATTCCTTAACCGAGCGGCCTGCACTGGTACCACCCCTGATGGACCTGTCTGTAATGACCAAGGCCCCAGCATCTCCATGTTGGGAGGACGCAGTGCGGAAGAACGAGGGCACGACACGGGAGGAGGAGGACGAAAGCACGGTACGTGAGGACGAAAGCACGGTACGTGAGGACGAGGGCACGGTGCGGAAAGACGAGGGCACGGTGCGGAAAGACGAGGGCACGGTGCGGAAAGACGAGGGCACGGTGCGGAAAGACGAGGGCACGGTGCGGAAAGACGAGGGCACGGTGCGGAAAGACGAGGGCACGGTGCGGAAAGACGAGGGCACGGTGCGGAAAGACGAGGGCACGGTGCGGAAAGACGATGACACGGTACGTGAGGACGATGACGCGATACGTGAGGACGATGACACGGTACGTGAGGACAATGACACGGTACGCGAGGACGATAACACGGTACGTGAGGACGATAACATGGCACGTGTGGACAACACGGTACGTGAGGACGATGACACGGTACGCGAGGACGATGACCCGGCACGCGAGGACAATGACACGGTACGCGAGGACGATAACACGGTACGTGAGGACGATGACACGGTACGTGAGGACGATGACACGGTACGCGAGGACGATGACACGGTACGTGAGGACGATAACACGGTACATGAGGACGATGACACGGTACGTGAGGACGATAACACGGTACGTGAGGACGAGGGCACGATGCGGAAAGACGAGGGCACGATGCGGAAAGATGAGGGCACGGTATGGAAAGACGATGACACGGTGCGGAAAGACATGTTACGGAAGAAGGGGGGGCAGGAGCTTACGATTAGCCCTCTCTCTTCTCTTCAGAAGGACTCTGGCAATTCTGGAGATGAATCTCTGACAAAGACTGTCCAGAAGGCAGACACGCCAGTGGGAAAAAGAACGCGACTGCAATGCAGACGACCTGGACGTCGCACAACCCGCAGCCAATATACAAATAGTCCACTGTCCGAACTGAAGCAAAAGGTGTTTTGTCTAGAACAGCAGTTCGATACCTTGATCAATTCCCAAACCTCTCTGCAAACTAACATATCATCCTTGGTTGAAGACATCAAAGTTTCTATTAAAAATGAACTTCGTACTAACATAAATGACAAATTCAATGTATTCAGCTCTAACCTAGAAGACTTAAAAACACACATAACTAACCTAGAAAAGACAAATGCAGTACTGGTAAAAGAAAATCACTCACTAAAAACTCGTCTAGGGACTATCCACTCCGAAATGAAAAAAACTAGACATGCTTCAACTGAATCTGCTTCAGTATCCTCACAGACTTCCCCTTTCCTCTCCAAAAATCCACCAACTGCCGATAGTTTCACGCAAACAGAATCAAATGACTTTAATCGATCATCTACTGGAAACGATATTTCCGTTATAGACTCTCAATCACAGTCATGGTCTGAGGACTATGAAAAACCGGAAAGCCTGACCGCATCACAGTCAGCAGCGAAACACGCACTTCCACTAGAGAGAAAAGTAAACAAAGATCTTGGGACTCTCTCCCCACCTCCTACATCGGAATTGACCGCCACTAATATCCACTACTCAGTTCCCACATCTAACCCCTTCACTGTTCTCTCTGTCCATGAAAATCAAGTAACAACTAACCCTAACAATCCCATTAAAGAAACGACCATTAACCCACAAAATAAGTACTCTGATGCAAAACCTTCCCCACTCGAAACTCTTTCTGTTATGTCTATTCCTGATAAATCTACCATGCTCCTCATTGGAGACTCTGTCATTCGTTTTATTAATCCAAAAAGATTAGCCCCCCGCTACGAAAATCTCTTCAAAATATGTATCCCTGGAATGAGTGTGGAAGACCTTAAAATCTGGCTGAAATCAATTCCAGCAAACCCAAATCTAAAACATGTTATAATTCACGTTGGTGTAAACTCCTGTCCCGCTGGTCCTGTACCTCCAGACACATGGGCTGAGGTCATCGAAATGTGTCAGGCCAGATTTCCTCGGGCACTGGTGGCTTTTAGCTCCATCCTGCCTGCCAGAGGAAATCACCATTTTAACAACAGCATCCTACCATCAAACAAAAACTTGGAAATGGCCTGCAATAGATCACATGTAACCTTCCTTAATCACTACAACACTTTTGCCTCAAACGCAAATCTCTACAATAGTCTTACACACCCCAATACCAAAGGAACTGCCCGTATAGCAGAAAACATCAAAGCATTATGGCAGGCACGTCCCTCTTCTGATGAACGACTCTCAGGACGACACCAGAGAGTTAGTTCAAGGACTTTCCCAACGCGAAATTATTACCCCAGAACTTTCGAACATAAGCCAGATCCTCGTGACTGGTCTAAAAACACTGGCCCAGGAAATCGTTCTAAAGATGACTGGCCAGCTCAGGGCCCTCCTCCTCCTCCATCAATTCAATCATGTCAGCACTTTCCTCCTCTCCCTTCAGTAGCTCATCTAAGCAAAGTTCTAGAGGCACCCCTCCCACCTCAGACTCCTCTAACCCACCCACGAATGCAGGAAGCATCAGCCCCGTCTGTCCATCCCCCAAACAACTTCAATTTAGAAAACATCACCCCCTGTTTACCCCCAATGAATGGTATGGATCAGTGGCGTCGCTCAGACCCAATCCATCCATACACTGAAAAATTATTAATCATGGCTTCCCATCTGCTACAGCAGCAACTCACACACCATGCCTATCCTGCTGCCAAATCTAATTACTAACCCCCTTCCCCACCTACTGTCCCTATATTCCATGTCTTCTCCCCTGTAATGTTGATATAACCATTAAAAATCATTATGTTCAATTGCAGGTTTGTGAAAGTAACGTGAAGAAAGAGATGATGAAAAAGAAATAACCTATTGATGAATGTACAAACATAAATTTTCCCCCTTTTCTTTTCTACACATTATCATTAGTTTAAATGGCTTTTAAATGTATATTGTACCCAGATGTTATTGTGAGTGCATGCACAGTATATGCAGCTCGATATATGCTGTGCCAGTGTTTGTCACTGGAAGTGTGCATGAGTACATGCCCATGGCCATGCCTGTGTGCATGTTTATATTTATTTAGGGCTGATACGTGAGTGTGTCAATGCGCTCGCGCGTGGTGTGTGTATATGTGTGTGAGTGAGTGTGCGTCCGTGCGTGTGTGTGTGTGCGTGCATGGGTGTGTGTGTGTGTGTGTGTATGCCTGTGTGTGTGTGTGTGTGTGTGTGTGTGTGTGTGTGTGTGTGTGTGTGTGTGTGTGTGTGTGTGTGTGTGGAATGCTTACGCTCTTGTGTGGGCATGTGTGTTCATAGGAGTGTGGGCTTGTAACTGTGTGTGTATGTGTGTGTAAGTATATGTGTGTGCGTGCGTGCGTGCGTGCGTGAGTGTGTGTGTGTGTGTGTGTGTGTGTGTGTGTGTGTGTTGACGGGGATGCGATGAGTATATGTGGAATGTGAGTGCGCGTGCGCGCGCGCGCGTGTGTGTGTGTGTGTGTGTGTGCGTGTGCGTGTGTGTGTGCTTTGATGTCGCTATGTAGCTCTCACATGATGGTCACGTATTAGCCGGGGTGAATTATTACTTACTGTTGATAAAGACGTGTTGCGTTGTGACATTTTGCTTTTTTGTCTACTCGCGACGGGATATTGCTCATTAGCAACTTGCCTTTGTATGACCGGTGTGTCTGGTCTGACGCTTTTGATAGTTTTCATTATCTTGTTGAATTGGCTTATTACTATTAGTATTACCTTTTTCAACTCCGTTACATTATTAACATCCGAAGTTTCAATTTAGCTTTATCTTTTTGCATTTGTTTACATTCTTGTTCACCTTTATTGTGTTATTTCCCCATCCCTAACTCCTCGACTAAGCCCTTGCTCCAATTTAGTTTTTGGCAAGAGTTTTTGTTTATATTGAAATATAACTGTGATTTATGTATGTTGTATAGTGGAATTATTTAATATAGTTATTGATATGCCAGGGACTCGTGACAGTTGGCCGTCAGCAGATGGTCTCAGAATAGGATTTTTAAATATCAATCATATTATTAACAAAATGTCCGATGTTTATCATATTCTATCAAATTCACACACAAATTTTCATATATTTGGTTTTGCGGAATCCCGACTATCTAAACACATTTCTAATAATGAACTTGCTATTTCTGGTTATCAGATAATCCGCAAAGATCCTCTCGAACGAAAGGAAACGGGCTTTCTTATTTATGTACACGAAAACATCCGCTACAAACGAGTTGAATCACTTGAAAATTATTGTTTAGAATCAGTTTGGATTCAGATAGCCCTGAAAAAAACGAAACCAATCCTTGTCGGTTTTATTTATAGAAATCCAAAAGAACTTATAGACTGGCATGACAAATTCACTTTAATGATGGAGGAAGCTTCATTACTCTCAGAGGAAATTATCCTATTAGGTGACTTTAATATAGATTTGTTAAAAACTAACCACAATTGGATACAAACTTATGACTCTTTTCATCTGACACAGTTAATTGATAAACCTACAAGAATTACTGACACATCCAAAACTCTGATTGACCACATTTATTCAACTTCACCAAATCATATAATAGAAGTATGTCGCCCTGCCTTTGGATGCAGTGACCACCTTCCAGTATGCTTAACATGGTCAAAAAAAGGTATAAAGATTCCTAAGAACAGTCATAAGATTATTAAATATAGATGCTTATCTTCTTTTGACAAAAATGCATTTTTATTAGATTTACTTAATTCTTCTTTATCTTTGGTCTATCAGTTTACGAGCCCTGATGAAGCGTTTGAGGTATGGTACCACAGTTTTCTCAATATCTACAATGCGCATGCACCCATTAAAAGTAAGCGTGTCAAGAGCAATCCAAAAGTACCATGGATAACTGAGGAGTTAGAAAATGCCATAAAATTAAGAAATCAGCTATCAGTTACAGGAACCAGGGAAGAATATAAAGAACAGCGAAATATAGTAAACAATATGAAACGCATAAGTAAAAAAAAGTACTTCCAACAGCTAGTTTACTCTAAGTCAGACAATAAATCTGTTTGGAAAGCAATTAACTATTTGACAAATAAAAATGTAACATCTCAAAGTTCATCGCTCAAAGATATATCCGTTGACGATATTAATGCCCATTTCTGCAATATTTCCTCTTCTACAGTACCAATAGACAAATCACATCTTAACAAGCTTGAAACATTAAAACATTACTGTAGATCTAAAAACATTTTATCAAATTTAGATATCCCTCTTATGTGTATTAATGATGTTTACAATTCCCTTACTCATTTGAAACAGACAAATACGAAAGGTCTTGATGGCATTGATGGTAAAATTCTAAAAATAGCTGCCCCCGTCATCGCAGAATCTCTTACATACATTTATAATTTATGCATTTCTGCTAACACCATTCCTAAAGCTTTTAAAACTGCCAAAGTTATACCTATCTTTAAATCTGGTGACCGTTCAGATCCCTACAATTATAGACCAATCTCTATTCTATCCATATTATCAAAACCTTTAGAGAATCACATCAATAAACATATTCTCCACCACTTAAACCGATATAATTTGTTACATCCTAATCAATCTGGTTTCAGAGCTAACCATTCCTGCCAAACTGCTTTGACAAGCTTGGTTGATCAATGGCTTACTAATATCAATAATAACAAAATCACCGGAGTTATTATAGTAGACTTTGCTAAGGCGTTCGATGTGATTGACCACACTCTATTACTAAAAAAACTTAAAATCTATGGTCTGTCAGATAGTACTGTCAAACTCATGTTATCATTTCTTTCTGAAAGAAAACAAGTCGTTTCTGATAAAGGTAAGACATCGGCAGTACTATCCAATAACTATGGCGTCCCCCAGGGATCTGTTCTAGGGCCTATTCTTTTTTCTATATATATAAATGACTTACCCTTATCTCTAAACACACAGTGCGAGTTATTTGCAGATGATACAACTATCCATACCAATCATTCTCAATTGAATGAAGTTACATCTGCTCTGCAAGAAAGTATTCACTGCCTGCTTCGATGGTCAGAGTTAAATCATATGAGTCTTCATCCCAAAAAAACTAAGTACTTAATTATAACAACTCGACAAAAGCGACAAAATCTTTCAAACAATTCTACGGCTATCTATATTAATAACAACAAAATTGATGAAGTAGACCATCATAAAATTCTTGGAATTACAATTGACAATAACCTTTCTTGGATGTACCACATCTCTGCATTATGCAAAAAAGTATCAAAATGTGTACACCAGTTATCTAAAATAAAGCATTTCTTAGACCTAAACGCTAGGAAAATGTTTTTCAATGCATATATTATATCCCATATGAGTTATGCTTCAACGATTTGGGATTCGGCTAGCGCAAATGTTCTCAAACCATTGTTCAGTGTGCATAGACGAGCTCTAAAACTTGTTCTCTTAAAATCTTCATCATTAACCATTCCTGATTATAAAGCACTTGACATTCTTCCATTAAGATCCAAGCTTAAGCATAATAAGGCAGTGTTTATGTATAAAATCATGTCCGGTTTAGCTCCCCCCTTGCTTCAAAACAGATTCACAATCAATGTCAATCGTCATGCCAATAAGATAATGGTGCCACTTCCAAGAATTGACTTATTTAAATCCACTCTCACATATTCTGGTGGTACACTATGGAATGAGATATCAACCCTCAACCTTCACAAAGCTTGCAGTGTTTCTGTTTTTAAAAAAGTTTATCACGTACATCTTATGGACAATATATCACTATTTTGATGAAATTGATTTCCATTTGCAACACCATTAATAACTAGTATCATGTAATTTCAATCATGTGTAAGTATTATGTCAACTCTTAATCACCACCCCCCAGTACTTTTGTCCCCTCTTTATTCTCCCTCCTTCTCTTTCCCTACCACCACCCTCCCCTCTCTACACCCATCTCGCTCCAGGGTTTCTTTTGTCTCTCTGTCTTCCTGCCTATCTCTCTGCCTGTTCTACTGTCTCCCTGTCTGTTCTATTTTTTTCCTTCTGTTGTCTGTCTGTCTGTCTGTCTGTCTGTCTCTGTCTCTGTCTCTGTCTCTGTCTCTGTCTCTCTCTCTCTCTCTCTCTCTCTCTCTCTCTCCTCTCTCTCTCTCTCTCTCTCTCTCTCCCTCCCTCTCTACCTCACTCCTCCTCTCCCCCCCCCTCTCTCCTATTCTTCTTTTCCCCCTTCCCCAACTTTTCTCTCTTCCCCCCACCATTATGTTTGTCTCTTATGTAAAGCGTTTCTACTTCACTGAACTGTCTAGGTGCACATTATATTTCAGATTTATGATGAAACTTTTGTATAATCTTGGGTATGTTATGATTTTGCTCACTTGACTTAAGTAGGTAGTAACTTGTATAATTGTAGTTCTTCTTGTTTCCCTGATCCTTTTTTTTTTTTTTTTTTTTTTCTCTCTCTCCTCTTCCCCCTCCTCTTACTCCTCCTCTCCCTCTTTCCCTCTATTCTATTTTTCTCTTTTCTTTGTCCATTTCTTCTTACCCTCTTCAGGAGCTGAAAAAGATAATAACAGCCCGCACCTTATTCCTCTCACTCCCTTCCTCTCTCTCTTTTCAAATGTTATAGCTTTATGCTCAAATCTTACGATTGGTTGATTTATTCACCAAATTTTGATTTTCATAGCTTTATACTTGAATTATGCATTTGGATTGATTGGTTGATCGATTCACTTCTTTTTTTTTTTTTTTTTTTTTTTTTTTTTTTTTTTTTCTAAAAGAGGGCTGGATGAAAACAAGCCACCATTGTGCTTAATCTTTTCCCTCAATAAAAATGTTCATTTAAAAATGTTCATTCATTCATTCATTCTCTCTCTCTCCTAACTCTCATAATATAATGTTACCGCTTATCTCTGAAAAGAAACCTGGTAAGACCACCTATTGGTAAAGTGTATAACTTACGTCCATTAAAGTTTGAAGTCAGTGACATTTATCCTTATTTTATTCACCAGCAGCAAACACAACGCAGGGCTGGCAGTCAACGCTCGCTCTCTCTCTCTCTCTCCTCTCTCTCTCTCTCTCTCTCTCTCTCTCTCTCTCTCTCTCTCTCTCTCTCTCTCTCTCTCTCCTCTCTGTGTTTCTCTCTCTGTGTTTCTCTCTGTGTCTCTCTGTGTGTCTTACTATGTTACCCTTGAAAAATAAAGATTATTCATTCATTCTCTCGGGGACTGGATATAAAAAGCACACGAGTGCTTATTCATTATCCTCGAAATAAAAGAATTTGCCTTGCCTTGTCTCTCTCTTTTTCTCTCTCTGTCTCCCTCTGTCTGTCTGTCTGTCTGTCTGTCTGTCTGTCTGTCTGTCTGTCTGTCTGTCTCTCTCTCTCTCTCTCTCTCTCTCTCTCTCTCTCTCTCTCTCTCTCTCTCTCTCTCTTATATATATATATATATATATATATATATATATATATATATATATATATAATCATCCTTCTACGACCTCAGGACTCGACTCCCGTGTCTACAAACTCCCCGACACCTGCCGTGTGACACTTGGTTGCCTTGCCTCTCCGCCACCCGACACTATTAACACGCAAATGTCGCCCAGCTTGCCACAGCGCCCAACAATACCCAACAATACCCTCCCGTGGAGCCTTCGACTCCAATCACTCTGTGCTCTCGGGATGTCAAGTCTTTCAGATCACTCCCAAAGGGAGGAGGACCAAGACTCTCTCGGTTAACGCAGCTAGCTTATTCCCAGTGTAAAGGACGGGCATGGTGATGATCCCCTGAGAAACAGTTTTCTCCCTTTTCTCCCTGGAGGAAAATCCGGCCTCATACACGGAGCATACAGCTGTGTTTGATGCGCCATAAAAGGTAAAGGTGTCCCAGAACCTTATGTGGTCGTAAGGGGAGCAAGGTGTCAGAGACCTTAACATTTTTAGCGCATTCAGTGGGTCCATACCATACAGTCCATTACAACATTGGGAACTTTACCTCCATCACCCCACCCCCAACCCCTTTTAAAAAAAATATTCAAATAAGTTTTCATCATAATCCTAGATATGTAGGTAGAGGTAAGGTAAAGGTGTCCCATAACCTGTGTGGTCGTAGTGGAGTGAGGTGTCAGAGACCTCAGCTTCTCCAGGGGCCAGCATATTGAGGGCGGCGCCCATCTCCTCTACCTTGCTACTTTACCTTCCCTGACCCTAATTAGGGCAAGTACCCATTTACATCTTGGTGAACTGGGGGAACTGTACTGAAAGCAAAGCGTACAAACGGTCACCTATCCAATTGGAAACCACGCTCGAGGCTGCTTAACATTAGGAGGAAAAACGAGCGCTCTGACCACTGAGCTATCCCGCCCGTCCCCCAATGCGCCATGTCCCCCAATGCGCCATGGCGATGAATTATTGAACTCACTACCACCACGTTCAGCTCTGAATCCCTTCAACACAGATGTTTGCTCCGTGGATGAGTATCGGGGATGCCCCTGATGATCAGAGCTAGCCTAGGTTCCGCCCGTCAATCACAATAAATGACCAGCCACGCCCTACGCGGGGTCGTTTGTTCAGGAGAGCTTTGGGAAAGCTTGCCCCGGCCTGCTCGCAGAGGCGATGATTCATCGGGAGACAAGAGACAGGCCGGCTGTCGGGGTGACAGGCTTTGAGTGACTGATGCCCCAGGCGCCGGGCTTTCAAACTCACACCTGCGAAAGACCGTCCTCACAGGATGGGGCGCTAAGAACACACGTTTGAAAAGACGACGGGGCGGCGCGCGGTAAAAGCGATGAACTTATTATCTCTCCGGCATTAAAACTCGAAGAGGGAGGGCTGCTTCTGCGCGTCACCGGTCTGTTGGGTTCGTTGTCACAGCTTTGTGTCGCCACGTAAGTGCTGTTCCCACGTTCGCGGGGTCATTAAGTTATTGAAAAGGGGGGTGATAATAAAGTTGTGGTGATGAGGGATTATGAAATTTAAGGGCTCTTTGGGTCATAACGTTCAGTGACATCATGGGTTCAACACGTTCTGGGTAATTAAAATGTGATTATAGGTATTTTCACAACTGTGTGTATAATCACAGTACATAATATTATTCACAACTTTAGAATCCCATAGTCTAATAAGTTTTATACGTTCACACCGACTGTATATACTAAAACAGCCGGTGAGATGTTATAAAACTATGGGATTCTAGAGTTGTGAGTATTATGTACAGTGATCATACATACAATTGTGAGAATGTACAGTAACAAAGTTTAGGGAAGTGTGGGGATGTTGAAGAGGCGGCAGTATGTGATGATGAAGCTGCGACAGTATGGGATGATACAGTGAAAATGTGGCATTACCTTTTGCGGCACTGAGACTGGACACTGTGGCAATGTGGAAGTCACTTGTATAAAGCTGAGATATATACAAGGTTGTGGGGATGTGGTGGTGTAAAGTGACAGTTATCGTTAAAATATACATTCATGAAAATGTTAGAAACTGTAATTATAAATCTTTACAAAATCGGTGTTTACCTCGTTTGCACTGATTAAGGGAACTGTAATAATCTCAGAAACTGTAATCATAGGTTTTTTTTTCGGATCTGTGTTAACGCCATTCTACAAAGAGATGTAGGCAATTGTGACGATATCAAAAACTTTAACTACAAAAGAAAAATTTCGATGTTTTAACACCAGGTTTGCACAGATTCAATCATCCACTTACGTTCCTTCCCTTTATTTATCTGAATATTTCAGTATACAATGCAGTGCCTTGCTCCTGAAGCATTTTCCCCAAATGTTTAGAGTGAAAAGTGATGTAGCTTCAAGATACCACGTTCCTCTTTCAGTTCAAAACGAAGAAAAGTAAGTTATCTGAACACATAATTATCAATGGAGACATACCCACGCACCCCTTTAAAGTTATGCCCCTTTGATCTGAATAAGAAGGGACTACATTTCATAGTCTGGTTTTCTTTATGTGAAACAAACAGGAGGAAAGATAAATAAATAAATAAATAAATAAATAAAGCTTAATTGCTCTTCTTTCCTCAACATTTTTCAAGTCATTGGGATACATACAATTTCTTAATCTCTGAAACGAGCGCTGTTTTCTGAAAATTATGTTGATCTAAAATGGAAGATGGGCAGCATCTAGGCAAATAATCCCGCAAGAACGGATCGAGGAGTTGAATAAACACACCATCAATAATAGAGAGCTTTCCCAAGGACACGTACGCATATGATAGCGAACATACACACTGTATTAGTTACAGTGTATGTGTTGTGTGTGTGTGTGTTCTTTATTTGTTTGTATGTGCGTGTGTTTGTGTGTGTGTGTGTGTGTGTGTGTGTGTGTGTCCAACAAAATTCCGCCACTACGACCTTCAACAAATATGTAAAAAGTACATTTCTTAAAAAGAAAAAAAGAAACTCGGCGGAAAAAAACAACAACAAAACAAAAACATTACGATGACGTCCCTTTAACCCCCAAAAAACCATACCGTCTTAAACAAAACACGAGGAAATACGAGACGTCTGGAGAGAGAGAGAGAGAGAGAGAGAGAGAGAGAGAGAGAGAGAGAGAGAGAGAGAGAGAGAGATGGGGGCACAGAGAGAGAGAGAGGGGGGGGGGCAAAGAGAGAGAGAGAGAGAGAGAGAGAGAGAGAGAGAGAGAGAGAGAGAGGAGAGAGAGAGAGAGAGAGAGAGAGAGGATGACGACTGTAACGACCTGGCAAGATGACGGCGAGAGGAAGGAAATGTCAGCTGGGACAGACGGAAGGGGAGAAAGAAGCTAGCCCAGTGTAATGTGCGTGATGGAGAACAAGCGTCGACACAACTTGAACAGGCAGGGGAAAAAACACAATACAAAACAAAACAACACAAGAAAAACACCACACCCACACGCACAAGCATCTACACACACACTCACACACTTCTACACACACACTCGCACGCGCGCGCGCGCGCGCGCTCGCACACACACACACACACACACACTTCTAAACACACGCTCACGCGCACACACACACACACACATACACAAGCACACACACACAAGCACACACACACACCACCACCACCACCACAATACAACACAACCTACACACACACACCACACACACATCCCCCTCTACACATATACACATACACAACAAACCCCCTCCCCCTTCACATCCCTCCCCCCCCCCCACACACACACACACAACACCACACACAACCAACAACAGCAAAAACCACATTCTCTCTCTGTCTCTTTGTCTCTGTCTGTCTGTCTGTCTGTCTGTCTGTCTGTCTGTCTGTCTGTCTCTCTCACACACACACACACACACACACACACACACACACACACACACACACACATACACACACACCTCCCCCCCTACACACACACCTCCCCCACCCCTTCCACACACACACACACACACACACACACACACACACACACACACACACACACACCCCTACCCCATACAACACTCCCTCCCCAACACCCCTCCCCCACAACAACCCCCCACCCTCCACCACACACACACACAAAAGGCAAGCAGCGGGCAGGTTGGTGGTGTGGAGTGCCCGGGGGCATCAGTACTGAACCGCCACTGTTCTGTCTGAGAGAACATCAGCATCATCAGTACATACAGCAGTGTCAGTCAGTCACTCACTCAGCGTCTGAAAACATCGCTCCTTTAATTACATTAGTTACAGGCCAGGATCCATAAGGTGGAGTCGTCGATATTTCCCTCCCCTCCCTCCCTTTCCCTCCCTCCCTCCTTCCCACTGGTCATAAGGAACAAAACACTGCAGGTTGGAGAAAATGTAGGATGGGGGTTGGGGGGGGGGGGGCGAGAGAGAGAGAGAGAGAGAGAGAGGAGAGAGGAGAGGGGGGAGAGAGAGAGAGGGGGGAGAGAGAGAGGGAGAGGAGAGAGAGAGAGAGAGAGAGTGAGAGAGAGAGAGAGAGACAGAGAGACAGACAGACAGACAGACAGACAGACAGACAGACAGACAGAGAGAGGCGAGGCAAGGCAAGGCAAGGCAAATTCTTTTATTCAAGGATAATGAATAAGCACTTGTGTCCTTTTTTACATCCAGTCCCTGCCCTTATCAGGGATAACATAAAGATTTAAAAACAACTGAGAGAGAGAGAGAGAGAGAGAGAGAGAGAGAGAGAGAGAGAGAGAGAGAGAGAGAGAGAGAGAGAGAGAGAGAGAGAGAGAGAGAGAGAGAGAGAGAGAGCTGTGTCAGCAAAAGGCGAACATTGACATTTCCTGCCATGACATGCGATCGTCATCACTGATGGAGAGACACCACAGACAGACAGACAGACAGACCCTTGGCCTGGGCTTTACACCTCTTCCACACACACACACGCACATACACGCACATACACGCACATATACGCACGCACACGCACACACACACACACACGCACATACACGCACGCACACGCACGCATACACATGCATCACTCACTCACGCACGCGTGCGCACGCACACACACACACACACACACACACACACACACACACACACACACACACACACACACACACACACGCACACGCAAACACACACAGAGGCACATTTTGGTATACTATTGTGCCAACAAATCAGATTATCCTTTTCTCAGTACCTTAACCTATTCTGTAGTCTTGATAACGTCTAAGAATTAGTGGAAGAATATTGGCATTAGAGCATTCAGCAAAAGAGAAAATGCTAGGATCTTCATAATTTGTATCAGATGATTTCAGGAAAAATGTCTGAAGGCAGTGATTTTCAACGCACTTGTTTGATTAAATAAAAAGAATGAGAGAATCTATCCATGTGTACTTCCAAGGGCTTTGAAAGCTTTTTGTTGCATCATATGGAAAAATCTGCAATCAACTTTTTGAAAGCGAAGCACGTTGCTTTAGATTGACTTCACTGGCTTCTTTCTTGACCTCTTGAAGAGTTACACACTATGAAAAGGTCGGTTACATTATGTAAGTATAATTATAATTATCGTGGCGTGACTTGGACAAGATTATTTAGTGTCTTGTCAAAATGTTACCTTTACTGTGAACAAATTTCTATGTAAACATAAAAAACCACTCCCCCCTCTAGTAGCCTTTAGGGCACTGTACTGAATGATTCATGCAATGACACAAGTCCATGAAGCTTGAAAATAAACTGCTTAAAAACACTTAAAAGAACCATCATGAATGACAAGTGAATACTAATTTATCTCCTGTCGCTATAAGTTGGTTTCATTTTCAGAACAGGCCATGAAAATGACTGATCATTGACTGAACATACTTATATTTAGTTGCGTATGATGGGAATATAATGTGATAGCAAACAGTAACGGTAGCCAATGC
>CM060324.1:0-2500 GCA_030674155.1 Stramonita haemastoma | reverse complement strand
GGTCGGCTGGACCTCCCCCATCCTCCCTCCCCCAACTTGGAATGAATTACATTGTGGGGTCCTGTCCTGTCACTGACATGGTCTGAATTTTTGTTGTGGGCGTTCAATCGTTTTCGCTTAGTTGTATGCATGGTTTTCTAAACTGAATAAAGAAGTTGTCAATCTTTCTTTAGCAGTTGACAAGCATAATTTTTGTCTGATATATATATATATATATATATATATATATATATATATATATATATATATATATATATATATATATATATGTAATTATGATCCTCGTTGCTGAAAACGAATTGCAAATTTGTGGGAGTAAACATAGTGTGTCATTGATAGAAGTATGTTAAAAATGCACGCGCATCTGAGGCATTCACCCCCCGCGGTCCGTATGCAAATATCATATAAACAAGAGAGGAGAGAGAGAGAGAGAGAGAGAGAGAGAGAGAGAGAGAGAGGAGAGAGAGAGAGAGAGAGAGAGAGAGAGAGAGAGAGACTCTGCAAAGCTTTCACAGCAGTTTTTTTTGTCACAACCTGAGCTCCAAATCGATTCATTCTATTGATAAGAAAAAAAACTCTGCCCCGCAAAGAATCTAAGAACACCGCGTGTGGTCCATTCCCCATTGGTCATGCATCACAAGTGCAGAGTCCGCCTTTGTTCGCCTGGGAGAAAATAATCAAGCAAAACATTTCAGCCTGAACGGTGAAACATCAGCCTGCATTCTTTTCTCTCTTTTTTTAAAATTGCCATCAGGAAGAGGGGGTGTGTGTTGGGTAGGCCCCACACTTAGGAAAGGAGAGCGCAAAACCATGAAACCAGAATCTGTCTATTAGGGAAAGAGGCATATTATGTATGTCACCAGCATTTACAGAAAGAATATGGTTCTGTTTGTAACAACAGTGCTGTCTTTTTATTGTATAACTATGAACACGAACAAATTTGTTGTTAAATATATGTCATAAGGAGGAAGACCAAGGAAGAGATGGGAGGACAACATCAGCGAATGGACAGGCCTAGAACTCAACAAAACTTTGAGAAAGGCAGAGCAGAGAGAGGAGTGGAGGGAACTGGTTATCAAGTCTTCAGGGGTGCCCCCACGGTCGCCAGACTAAGGGATAGATAGATAGATAGATAGATAGATAGATAGATAGATAGATAGATAGACAGACAGACAGACAGACAGACAGACAGACAGACAGACAGATAGATAGATAGATAGATAGATAGATAGATAGATAGATAGATAGATAGATAGATAGATAGATAGATAGATAGATAGATAGATAGACGTCACAAATAAGAAAGGAGTCACAGCTTCCTGCAAACTAAGCCATGTAGTCTGGCTTGGTCCAAGAATCCGGCTAGCGGATGGCTTTCAACTTCGACTTGACTTTTCATCAAACCCCACCCTGAGTCATTGCAGCAGTTCACTGAAACTGCCAACTTCAGGCAGTGTGATTTAGACAAGACGATCCTGGCGGAGCCCATTTCTCTCCATACCTTAGATTGCATGCTAGGAAGAATTGTGTTGTCCGTATCATCAGCTACAGCGTGGCAGACATTCTCTTGTACGCAAGGTGGATGGGTGTGTAGATGTTAGTATGTGTTGGCAGACTAAACCTACCGGAACGAAATGGCCTACTCTTTGAAAAGGCGAAACGAGTGTGGTGTGCGAAAGATGTTCTGTTTGCATTTGTACACGGGGCCTCGGTTTCTAGTCTCATCCGGCCGAAGGACTTAAACATTCAGTTCGATTTTTTTGGGTCAAAACTGGGAAGATAGGGTAGAGCTGGGAATCGAACCCAGAGCCTCACGGTTTATTTGTTAGGCAGGGGAATGTCTTAACCATCCTGCCACCTTCTTATTTTGTTCGTTTCTCTAAAACCACGGTGTTCAAGTCTGTGTTTATGCTGAGGGTGATGGCTTATGCCGCGAAAACTGAGTTCTTGAAACTTTGTTGTTGGTTTTTGGTGGTGGTTGTTTCTATCGAGCGTTTCCCCGCGCTTAAGCACTCTGAAGGGTTACCCGGAATATAAAGATAAAGGTAAAGGTGTCCCATAACCTAGGCGGTCGTAGAGGAGTCAGGCATCAGAGACCTCAGCTTCTCTAGGAGCCAGCATATTGAGGGCGGCGCCCATCTCCTCTCCCTCGCTGTTTTACCTTCCCTGACCCTAAAGAGGGAAGGTACCCATTTACAGCTGGGTGAACTGCGGGAAACTGTACTGAAGCCAAGGCGCGCAAACGGTCATCCATCCAACTGGCAACGACGCTCAATGCTGCTTAACTTGACTGGGGGGAAAGCGAGCGCTCTGACCACTGAGCTATCCCACCCACACTATGCACTATTGAAATAAATCATCGACATTCGTTTCAACTTTTGACTTGGGTTGGGCTTTTCTTCCAGGGAGGAGATGGAATGATTGAAATGGATTCGGCCTTTGTGTGTGTGTGTCGTTGTGTTAAAAGTTCAGGGGATGTAGTAATGATTATCTGGGCGCC
>CM060323.1:65993802-66006412 GCA_030674155.1 Stramonita haemastoma | reverse complement strand
CTCAGTGGTGGGGGGAAGTTCGCCAGTTCCTGGCGATTGCTGATGGGTGGGGAAGCTGGCCTGTGCTCTGAAGGTGTGCACTACTGCAGCTCCTGGAGTCAGTGCTGAACTCCTCCTGGGTGATGATGTCTTTACCAGGGTGTACAGGACACTGTGCCCCAGGACCAGGTCTGCACGGGCCCAAAAGCTTTTTCTGAACTCCGTGCAGGTGGCTTGAGCATTCTTCACAGGGCAGTAGGGGGTCTGTGTGGTAAAAAGCAGGTGCTTCTTTCTCCTACAGCAGCAGCAGCAGCAACTGGAGAATCACACACAGTCTGTGCTTGCCAGCTGATCCCTGTTGGCATCCACATGTTTGGTGTAAGTGTGGGGTGGGGGGGCGGGTCACTTCCCTGAACCAACTTCATGCTGAAGACTTGTGTGTTGGATCCTGGTCAGAGGGAACAAATGCTTAGTGCAGAAAAGGAAGAAGTGAATGCCGAGAAAACGCTGGAAGAATAGACAGACAGAGAGAGAGGCAGGAGATGCTAGCGACATGAAGCAGCCACAGCCACACAGGGATGTGCTCAGAAACCCAGAGGCTGTGTTACAAAGAAAAAGCCAATCCATTTCCAAGTGATTGTGAGCTATTTTCACACACAGTTTGGGGTGACTTTGGGGGTTTTATGTGTGTTTTTTTTGTTGGTATGTGACCATGACTTCTCTGCCCCGATATGTTGGTATATCGTGACTAAACCATCTGTTGTGATCACTTTCCCCCCCTCTCTTCTTCACATGATGATTGTGATCACTGTATTGCATTAGACATTGTTGGCAACTTTTTTCAATTCCTCTGAAGAACCAAAGATCCATCAAATATAGGTACGTATTCGCTTCATGTTGCGTGTGGGTTTTTTTTAACAGCGATCATTAAACCGGCGATTTTAGTTAGTGCCTGTGTCAGGTGCCCAGGGTCATCAATGTTCTGTTTTATTCACACAGCTGGTATATCTATCTATAATGTTAAAAAAAAAAGAAAAAAAAGAGGGCATCGTAAAATCATGCTGCTTTGGTAGAGAGATGGGGAAAGCAGTGTATTGCCTGGGATGATGCTGTTGTAATGACAATCACGTTTTATGAATCATGGCATGCTCCTGTCAAGGAAAAGGTCCTTGTGAGCTTTTCCTTCTGGTTCTTTTCTTACTGCAGCATAATTGGGATTCTTTGGAGCGTTAGACCCACAGTTTTTAATGGATTGATAAGAGTATCAGATTTACCTTGTAGTTTTGATGAAAGGAAGAAAATCTGCAGCATGCAAGAAAAATGAAGTGAGGAAATCCTTTTTTATTATTATTATTTAGTAAAATTTTATGACCAGGAGCTCTTTTTTGTAACATTTTGTGCATGGATGGGGTGACTGTATGGAAAATGAAATGAAGCGTCTTAGATATTTGAAACTGTTACTACAGGGAACTGCAGTATGCTCTCTTCATAAAACAGCAATGAAAAATACAGGAACGTGAATGTTTTTTAAATGTTGTTTGGAACAGGTATATAAATCTGCTTACTTAATTAAGAAAGAAAATAATAATTGGTGTGCTTGTGTGTTTTTAAGGGAAAGTGAGAGTGCAGAAATTGAAGTGGTTGGATGAATTAGTTTGTTTCCAGATTAACCGTGTATTTCCCTTTTTTAAAACTCTTTTTTAACGAATTAAGAAAGACCCATTGTGTTTTTATCTTGTGTATAAACCAATGTAGTCAGTGTGGGTATTCCACAAACAAGCAGCCGCTGGGGAATGTCACACCTGTAAGCAAGCTGCTCAAGACTGGGGAATGAAGCAGCGCTGAGGTAACTGTTGTCCTGGTGACTGCAGCAATGCCAGAGGCTGTCAGAATGGAGTAGGTAAGAGGAGGGGGCACTATCCTGTCAGAACAGAGGAGAAAGGCTGACAGCTGTGTACAGGACCAAAGCTTTGGAAAACCAAACTTCCAGTTATACACAACGATAAAATTACCAAAAAATATGAAATCTAGATGGAACCTGTAAACTGTTCAGGTGAGAATGACCTACAAATAGCACAGTAATCTTTTACCCTGCTAAATCATTGAAATAAAATAGCATCAGAATTTAGTGTGTATACATGGAATGCTCAATCTCACCTGCTAAAAATTGCATAAAAAGACTGCAAGAATCTTTTTTTTTTCCAGTTAATTAAGACCGAAACTGAAGCAGAATTCAAACTGAAGCCATAATCTGATTCTCAGTTAAGAAGAAAAGGGATGAAGTCCCTCTCCAAAGATCTGCAATGATGGCTTATCAGCAAGTGTTACCTTTACTATCATAGCCTTTTCTTCTGTCCTAGACAGCGTGTATGATAGTTCTTGTCTGTCTGTCTTTTTCCTTTCGTTCCTGGCTGACCAGTGTCAACCAGTACCACCTTCCAACCAAACCAGACATGACCTTCTTCCTTTATGGAAAAAACACTGATTCTGCTACACTGCACACTGACAGCATCATTCAGGGTATCCCTTCACAGCTACTGTTCTCCTCAGTGATTGAAAGAGAAAATGAGGACAGGAAGGTAGTTTACATAGTGAAGAGCATCATCCTTCAGGTTAAAAGCTCAGTGAGGGTATAACATCGGGCTTGGGATCGGGAGTAGTGTGGAGAAATAGGTTCAAGTCTTGCTTAAGCGGATGGGATTATTTCTGGGGATTTACATGGGTCCAGACTCCTAAGAAGGCAGGAAAAACAAAGAAAGAGGTGTCAGGGGAAAAAAGGAAAAGGCAGAAACATAGAGCAGAATAGAAAAGAAGGAATTTCCAGCACAGAATTTCCAGAAGTAGGGATGCTGTTTATTCTGAGAGGCCCCTGAGCATCCCTATGGGGAGAAATGGCTGTCCTATGTGCATGATTGCGTGTGTCAAGTCTTGTGCAGCACGTGTATGTTTAACCCCTTATTTTTCGTATAGGAGCAGGCCAGCTGTGGCCAGTGGTTTGGATACCATGAACATGTACAGACTGGAACCTCAAGAAAAGATATGTTCTGTCAGCTCTGACCTGTCTTCAGACAGATGGCACACAGTTTGAATGGTGCTGTGTAGAGCCAAGGAAGTTAAAAAGTTATAGAGCAGAGTTAAAAAAAAAAAAAGTTTTCCTACCTTCTGCCCCAAAAGCGTACATTATCCAGTTTTCATCTCCTGCAAAACTCGTGGTCCAGGCATTGTTGTTCTGTCATCCATCCACCTGTCAGACAAGAAGTGATAAACAAATCACCCATTTTAACAAGATACTAAAATCACAGCAACAAAACAAAACAAAACCAGAAAAAACAACCCAGTATCATGGCATCATCAATATAATTATTCAATTTATTGTCAGCGGGAACAGGCCAGTGTACCATTAGGTAGCAACTACATACTCAGACTGCTGCATTAGGGGATAAGTGGAGATGACATTTGTTGCTGAAAATGTGTCTTCTTAGTTAATGAACAAAAGTCATGGAGAAAACGCCATCAGAATCCATCAACAGCAACAGAACCCAGCAATCAAAGATTGATGCCAGTGAGTTGAGTGTAAGTAGTAAGGTACATAGCTGATGAAAATGTTAACAGTGTCATGTATTTCTGAGAGAAAAATAACAAAGCAAAAACCAACCCAGTAACCACTCCTGTAGAAACTCCTGATCATTTTTATCCGTTGTTAATCCTCAGCAACTCTCTTCACTTCTCATCCCATTCATTGTTTTAAAGAGCTCTCAGATCTGTTTCTGTTTTGATGGTGACTGGGGGTTGGTTTTGGAGTTGGAGTGTGAATTTGTGTGCTTGAGATTTTGTTCATCACATCATTTTTGTTGTTAATGAACTGTCAAGTGAGGTTGAACAATCTGACTGCAGGTATTTTGTGAACCCTTGTTATCAATTGTGGAATGATACATATATTCAGTGGATCACAACTTTGGAACATCAGCCAGTATGATGACGTATTTTCTAGGGTTGCTTACCTCATTTTCCTCTAAGTGTGAGGGTTGTTTTGTTTTTCTTTTTAATTCAATTTTTCATTGAAATATTGTTATCACTTAATAATGATCAAAATGTCAGTACCTCTGAACTCTCTCTGGTGTGTGAATAAAAGTTTGATATACTTCACATTTTGCATCCATTAAACTTTTTAATATTTTTCTTGACATCTACTTTTTACTCAGCTTAAGAAAAAACAAAAGAAAAACTATGGATAATTGACAAGACCTACCATTGTGCATGATCAAATCATACCTGGGGGTGCTCTGCAGAGACAGCTACCTAAACACTGCACCAGCTCTCCACAACAGAACTGTTGAGGAATAGGAGGAAGAAATGTGGAGCCTGAATTGCTGAAAAGGGAAATTAAAAAAATTATATTGTACTTCATTAGAAAGAGATACTACCTCTCAGTTACTTAATCATTATTATGTCAATGCGTAAAATACACAAACTTTTCCACATGTACGAAAAAATCCACACATTTCAATTCACAGTGCTGCTGCTTTTATACTGTCCCAGGTGATCGTATTTTGTTTACCATATGCCACAATGTTGTTTGATGAATATATAGCTGAAGTTCTACCAAAGGATGGGGGCGCCTGTTTGTCATAACATGCCAGCCTTGCAGCACTGTTAGGGAAGTATAAGGTTGATACCCCAAATCAGAATAATGGTTGTTGCATCTCAACTATTGATCTATCTATAACTTGTTTCATCTCATCAATGGATCTATCTTTCCCTCTTTCTTCACCTACCTACTCAAAATCCCCATCTGGATGTCAGCAGTGATGTGTAAGCTCAATACATTTAAACGAGTCATCAACAAGAGGTTTCAAGTTTTGCTCATTCATTTTGAAAAAGAAAGTGTTAGTCTGTATCAGACCATTTTGTGATGGGAAATCCAGTGAAGGATTAGTGTGAATCTGCAGCCTAATCCAGAATCTATGACGTTGGGTACAGGCTTGAACATTGGAGTTTCTGGCTGTTGGAAGGGGCCACAACTCCGCTTCTTCTCGCTCAGTTCAAATCTTATTCCCTTAATAAACACCAACATCTACATTTTTCATACATGTGAAAGATCATAACAGAGTGAAACCAATGTTTGTGACTTTACTCTGAGAAATACCAGCCTTGTATATTCGTGTGGGGACGGGATAGCTCAGTGGTCAGAGCAATCGCTTTCCCCCAGCCAATGTTAAGCAGCGTCGAGTGTGGTTGCCAATTGGATGGGTGACCGTTTGCGCGCCTTGGTTTTAGCACAGTCCCCCAGTTCACCCAGCTGTCAATGGGTACCTGCCTCTTTAGGGTCAGGGAAGGTAAAGCAGCGAGGGAGAGGAGATGGGCGCCGCCCTCAATATGCTGGCCCCTAGAGAAGCTGAGATCTCATTTCTTCCTTTTAGAAAAACAATATACACTTAGAAAAGGGAAGGAGTGACACACTAGAAACCCTACTTTCAAACAATAAAAAAAGAAAAAAATTATAAACAGGACTTTCATGTATGAAAAAACTAAATCAGAAACACCACCCACTTTTGATGTGTGAAAAAATAAAATCAGAAACACAACCATCACATCAGAAAAAAAAAAAAGATACCAGAAACACAACCATCACATCAGAAAAAAAAAGAATTCTGAAACATTGCTTTGATGTGGGAAGAAATGATGAGTGTAGGGAGGCACAAAATGGTTTGCTTTCTTCACATTACAATCTTAAAACTGCTGTCCATTTTTTGTTTTATATTTTCGTTTTTAGAGACGGCTCAGTGTTGCGTGAATAATTCAGCTGGTCACAGACCAGTAAGCGTGATGATACTGCTCACCTCTATAGGAAGCAAGATGTCCCACCATCACCATCTTCATCACAGTATCCTCTCTTCCCTGGTCTTCTGCAAATCCCCAACCTTGGAATATCCTAGCACTTTTTCACCTCAATTCATCTCGTTCATTCTGGCTGTTACATACATAACCAACTCCATTCTCATGTAAGATATAACAGTGCACTTTGGTTAGGATGCGAACTTCTCGTAGTGCTTTTCATCTCAGTTCATCTCGTTCATTCTGACTGTTACATAGGTTATGTAACCAACTCCATTCTCGTGCAAGATACAGCAGTGTGCTTTGGTGAGGATGTGAACAACTCTTTTGATGTGGAAATGGACCGTTTATAAGTGTGGGCATGGACTGTTCTTTAGTTTGGAAATGGACTGTTCTTTACTTGGAAATGGACTGTTCTTTAGTTTGGAAATGGACTGTTTTTAATATGGAAATGGACTGTTTTTAGTGTGGACACGAGACATTTGGTGTGGTGGAGAGGGACTGATTTTGGTGTGGAAATATCTTCTTCAATGTGAACCAGAGCGTACTGTGTAGGTATGGTGGAGGTTTGGGATAGTGATACAGTTTGAGCGTGTAGGACAATCATTAATGGCAGCACTATCTTCCTCCCCTCCCTCCCCTCCCCCCTTTTTGAATATTTTTTTTCGTCAACATCCCATTCCTTCTTTTCATCCCAAAATTCTGTATTTTTATCAGCCCAGATTCCTTTGTTTTAAATTTGCAGATGAATTTCAAAAGCAAAAGAAAGCCAGCACAAACAAACCTTTGAGAATTTGTACTTTTTGAACCTGTACAGTTTAAGAATATAATCTTTAAATCAAGGGTAAATTCGTTTGTCGATTTGTGTGTCTTAAAAAACATGTATAATCTTAAATTATGACCAGATTAGTTCAGTGTCATTTTTGCCTGTGTATGGTGTGGAAATGAGAATGTAATAATGAAACAAAAAGGAAATTGATGTCTTTAAAACAACCCCCCCCCCCAAAAAAAAAAAAAAATCCACTTACTTCATGAACTTTCAGTTTGGTTGTGATATAAAGAAGATACTACTTTTTTTTTTTCTTATAATTTCCTGTGAATTAATTCTCCTCTACGATTATTGAAGACATTTTCTTTTCACGACATATATCAATTAAGAGGCAGTTTTTTTTTTTTCAGTGTAAAATTCATGGTGTTTGTCTATATATTCCTTGTACAAGTTAGAAATAAAAGTATATGTATGACAATTGTTGGGTGTGGTTTTGAGTTGTGGATATGATTAATTATCTTGGAACAAAGAACAGAGAAGTGTACTTCATTGTTATTCTTTTTTTCACCCAATGCATAATTCATTTTGTCCATGCATAATGAATCATACACAAATGTGCATAATGCAGAAGAAGGAGAATGGCTACATGACAGCATTATGTGCTACAGTGTTATTGTAATGATGGAATCACATGTGGTGTGGCTGCCTTTGGAAAGTCTGTTTCAGGATTGTGTGAATGAATGCATGTTTGTGGCGCATGGAAATATGTATATGCATAATATATATAGATGTATGTATGTATGTGTGTGTGCTGATCAGCGTATGCTAGATTGTTGTTGGTGAAACGGTGAAGGGTGAAAAAAAAAGAAGGCAAAAAAAAGATCCTTCTCTTTTTAACCGCACCTCCTCCCCCCCCCCCCCCCCCCCAACTTAATTATGCCCCCCCCCCTCCCCTCGAGGAATCCTATTTGTTCTCTTTGTTCCTGACCAGTGGAAGGAAATGATGAATATTGTAAACAGACATGCTAATGATGATAATGATAATGATCACCCTGTCATAGTGTGCATGGGGTATTCCTGTCATGGTTTTTTGGTACTGCTCATAAACTTTATTCGTTGGTTGGTTCCACGCGATTTACTTTTCGCCTTCCGTGGTGAAATATAACTTTGAAACATGTCTAAAGATCACTTTGACACGCTAGTTGTGTTCTCTCTGTCTCTGTCTCTGTCTCTGTCTCTCTCTCTCTCTCTCTCTCTCTCTCTCTCTCTCTCTCTCTCGTTCACAGACTGTGTGATTATTATGTGTTGATTGTGTACCCACTCTAATTTGAGACATGAAGGGGAGCGTGAAAGATATGGGATAAACTTAGATACTTTCTTTTTTCATTTGTTTTTCTTTTCACGTGTCTTATCATCATTCAGTTCCAGCCTTTTTTTTTCTTTTGATAATTTCATGAAATGATCGATTTCTTGATTTGATTTTTTCCCCCTCATCTAACATCGTCTTTAAATATGGGTGCCATTTCCAATAGATGAAGTATTGTACAAATAAAAAAAAATATCAGGAATTTGGAATGAGAGTTGGCAGTTGCATCAGTTTGAAAGTGTGAGTGTGTGTGGTCTTTGCATACTTCTGGGATTTTGATGGCATGGTCACAGAATTTTTGTGCAAGTTTTTGTTGTGTCTGTCAGATTTTCAAAAGCCAAAAAAAAACCAAAAAAAACTCAAGTTACTCTGGCCTTTTGGAGAGAAAAATGTTATGGTATCGTCAGGGAGGGTTTTGTGTGTGTGATTTTGTTTTGGTTGGGGTTTTTTGGTCGTCTGGTTGGTTGGGTTGGTTTTTTTTTTTTATGTGTTTTTTTGTTTGTGTGTGTGTGTGTGTGGGGGGGGGGGGGGGGGGGGGTCACATTCTTGTTATTCATCAAATAGCAGGTAAAATGACTTGCCTACACTCAATTTATCCCAAAACAACAAACATCTCAAATTACACCAAAAACACCTTAGGTAAAGATTTCATGAACAATGACGATACATCTTACTCTCTTACTTTTGTCAAGGGTATGACATAACAGATGCCTTCAGCACAAACTTGCATCATTATGAAGTGCCGTCATATGTTTGCCTGAATGTGTTGACATGAACAGCAGACACATCCACGCATATAAATATGCAGATCCATGCTGACAGGTAAATGTAGATCTATATACCGTGCATATGTATGTATGTATACAAGCAGATGCATGATGTACACGTACACTAAGCAGACACACATATTCACACTGTCACAGATGGCATACACACCTACCACTTCGGCTTCTGTTTTCGGTTTACGTCCTTTTAAACAAAGCCTCACCAAGGTTTGTTGTTTCCTCTTCAATGTCTTCAGTCAGTGTTTGCTAATCAGTAGTCCCTTCAGCATTACAGAATTAAGATGGCCCCAAATCTTTTGCGATTTTGTTTCTCATTTTTATGTAAGATCTATTATTTAAAAAAAAAAAGTCTGAAAGAGAGGAAGACTGTGAGATAACCCCGGAAGTCGGAATGCGGCTGCTCTCATGGCGGGGAAAAAACGGTTGCATACGCAAAATCTCACCATTGGTAAACCTTGGAGCTCTAGCCGAGGAACGAAAAAGAAGAAAAAAAGACCGTGGGTGAGGAAAAGAAAAATGACAAGCAAAAGCAAAGAAAGGCTTTGAAGTAACAGCCAGGAAACCCTGGGCAATGACAATCTAATCCTGTACACAAAAAAGGTACATGTAAAGGTGTCCCATAACGTATGTGGTCGTAGGGGAGCGAGGCGTCAGAGACCTCAGCTTCTCTATGGGGCCAGCATATTGAGGGCGGCGCCCTTCTCCTCCCTTGCTGCTTTACCTTCCCTGTCCCTAAAGAGGGTAAGTACCCATTTACAGCTATGTGAACTGGGGGACTGTACTGAAGCCAAGGTGCGCAAACGGTCACCCATCCCATTGGTAACCACGCTCAATACTGCTTAACCGTAGCTTGGGGAAAGCAAATGCTCTGACCTCTGAGCCATCCCGTCCCCAAACGTGTACACAATACGGGAAAAAAACATCGGGCAACTGGACAACAAGCCTGCATCACTGTTTCACAGACATGCAAAGATAGTTACATCATGACTAAAATCAGGATACGGACCTCTTTAAAAAAAAAAAAAAAACTGCCTTTCAAGGCAAGACCCTACGGAGAGAGAAAAAAAAGGAAGGGGGGGGGGGGGGGGGGGGGGAGAGAGAGAAAGAGAAGGGAGACCAGCAGCTTCTCTCATGGGCAACATCACTGAACCCTGTGGCATGAGAATCCATGAAGCCAGCGAAGACCGGAGCATATGGAGAAGGAGGATCATGTCAGTATCATTGGGCACGGATGCTAAATCCGAACTTGGTAATGCCGACAGGCGAGACAGGTGAGAGTCCTTGCTGTCTGCAAGAGACTAGTCTTGAACAGAAACAAGAAGGAACCAAAAGCTGATAAAGGCATCAAGCACTGGCTGTGTGAGCTACAGATTGATCAAACACCTCTTTGGCAGAACCCTAAGCCCTAGGGTTTGCTGGTCTAGGGGCAACCAACCCACACTGGAAAGCAGCAAGGGACCTATGGTTTGAATCCTGTCTGAAGCTCGACTCTCTGTACCCCTCCACACACCCCCTTCCCATCCACTTAACCTTGAGTGAACCTCAATAAACACTTCATAGCAAAGCAAAATGCTCTTGCAAAAAGGTGAAAGACTAACGCCTTAAAACGGGGTTTCCGTCCCTAAGAATATTGCATGCAGCTCAAAATTTTACACCGAGAATCAGTAACTATGACGCACTCGACACAACTGGAATTAACGGCCGAGTAAGACACGTGATAACACAGCCCAAACCAGGCTAACAATGTATGGACCACCACACCAAACCATCTTGCCCCTGGTAGGAATTGACTAGGCCTGCCCTTAGAGACTAGATTGAAATTCTGAACAATAACAATGCTGTCAGGAGCCAAACAAAACAGAAAAAAATCGAAGGCACAAAACACGCATGAAAAAGGAAAACAACTAGCATCCAATTCATCGAGTGCAAGACCTCTTGGAGCTAGCTCATGTACCACAGCATCACTTCAGCAGAAGAGGAACACACAGTCACTAAAGTCAGAATAGTCACTAAAGTCAGAATAGTCACAAGAGGAACACACAGTCACTAAAGTCAGAATAGTCACAAGAGGAACACACAGTCACTAAAGTCAGAATAGTCACTAAAGTCAGAATAGTCACAAGAGGAACACACAGTCACTAAAGTCAGAATAGTCACAAGAGGAACACACAGTCACTAAAGTCAGAATAGTCACTAAAGTCAGAATAGTCACAAGAGGAACACACAGTCACTAAAGTCAGAATAGTCACTAAAGTCAGAATAGTCACTAAAGTCAGAATAGTCACAAGAGGAACACACAGTCACTAAAGTCAGAATAGTCACTAAAGTCACAAGAGGAACACACAGTCACTAAAGTCAGAATAGTCACTAAAGTCAGAATAGTCACAAGAGGAACACACAGTCACTAAAGTCAGAATAGTCACTAAAGTCAGAATAGTCACAAGAGGAACACACAGTCACTAAAGTCAGAATAGTCACTAAAGTCACAAGAGGAACACACAGTCACTAAAGTCAGAATAGTCACTAAAGTCAGAATAGTCACTAAAGTCAGAATAGTCACTAAAGTCAGAATAGTCACAAGAGGAACACACAGTCACTAAAGTCAGAATAGTCACTAAAGTCACAAGAGGAACACACAGTCACTAAAGTCAGAATAGTCACTAAAGTCAGAATAGTCACAAGAGGAACACACAGTCACTAAAGTCAGAATAGTCACTAAAGTCACAAGAGGAACACACAGTCACTAAAGTCAGAATAGTCACTAAAGTCAGAATAGTCACTAAAGTCAGAATAGTCACTAAAGTCACAAGAGGAACACACAGTCACTAAAGTCAGGACAGTCACTAAAGCCTTTCACTAGGACTGTCGTCCATTCCAATGCGCAATAGTGGCACAGTTGGACAGATCAGAGTGGAGACATAAGATTTGGCAATAATATATTAGTTCTTTGGTTATTGTTTTGAATTTCAGATGTTCTGTGTAGGTTGCCTTCAGAATGCAGAGAGGGAGGGAGACAGACAGACAGACAGACAGTGTGTGTGTGTGTGTGTGTGTGTGTGTGTGTGTGTGTGTGTGTGTGTGTGTGTGTGTGTGGTGTGTGTGTGTGTGTGTGTGTGTGTGTGTGTGTGTGTGAGACAGAGACAGAGACAGAGACAGACAGACAGACAGACAAACAGACAGAGAGAGATGTGTGTGTGTGTTTGAGAGAGAGTTCTCGAGATGTGTGTGTTAGTGTGAGACAGACAGACAGACAATATAGAGAGAGGCAGACGAGCTATCAACGCTAACGCTAATGCCAGCATGAAATAAAAGCGCCACGCAACGCCAAGAAATCAGTCTTTCTACACCAGAAAAAAGTTACCATGTCATAAAACATTCCAGGCATCAGCTGTTGTTTGGAGTAACGAATTTTCTTCTCAGGCTGTTGTTCCACCCTCCCCCCACTTGACACAGCCTGTTCTTTGACAACAAAGCATGGCTGTTGCTACTGCTGTTGCTGCTACTGCTGCTGTTGCTGCTGTCACTGTTGCTGTTGTATTTTCCTTCAAACACTTGTCTCCAGGTTCGCTTTGCTCGGCTTTTGTTTCTCTCGGGCCTGTGAATCGATCACAGTCGTAAACAATGTCGGCTGTTTAGCTGAAGTGACACTGTGAAAGAAAAATACGGTACGGGGCTTGCAAGCTGTTGCTTTTTTCTCCTGTCAAGTTTGAGGGGAGAGAGAGAGAGAGGGGGGGGGGGGGAGAGGGGGGGGGGGGGGGGAGAGGGGGCTAGGAGAGATAGGGGAAGGCAGGGGGGGGGGTGGCAGTGAACATGCACACACACACACACACACACACACACACACACAGATTCAAGTGCGTGCACATAGAGAGAAAG
>CM060323.1:65986302-65988802 GCA_030674155.1 Stramonita haemastoma | reverse complement strand
AGAACAGGGCCACCCGTATCAAAGATGCTAGTGAAGTGTGTATGTATACAGTAGAGTACTTTCATGGTGCGTGGATTCTTTTACTGCGCAAATGTCGGGGGTAGGAAGGCACTGAAATCGACAATTTGTGACATCTTTTCGATATGCACCTAATTCTTGGGGGGGGGGGGGGGGGGGGTATGCGCGCACGTATGTGTGCGTGCTGCGCTGTCGTGTTTGTGCGTGCGGTTTTTTTATGTGTGTGAGTGTGGCGACTACCATGCACTGTACTATAGTGCATCATGTTGTATATTATCATAAATATTATGTTTAATACTATGTATTGTTGTGTACACTGTACACCTTTTGTTCCGACAAGACTTGCTATGTTCAATCCAAGCTGCCTGCCCTCTTCAGGGATGTGGTGTCGCCACATGAACAGCGCCACTCTTATTAAAAATGTTAGTAATGTTTGTATGCGTACAGTAGAGCACTCTCATGGTGCAGTAGGTCTGTTGCTGCGGAAAAGTCGGGGAAAGGACGGGACTCAAACTGGCCCTTTGTCACATTTTCTCGTAATGGGCTTTACTCTTGGGGGTGTGTATGCGCGCGTGTATACGTGCGCACGCTTGTGTTAATGTGTGCTTTTTTGTGTGTGTATGTGTTGCAACGACCCTGCATTATGCTGTGGTGTTAGAGGCACACTATAGCTTAGGGCCACTATGCTATGGTCTCACCCAATGGCTGTCAGTAGAATAGAATGGGAACCAATGTTAAGTCCAGTGGACAGGGTGTTTTTTTGTTGTAATTACCACCATCCTCTCTCTCAGAGATGAAGTTGTAGTAGTAGAAGTAGTAGCTGCATAACAAGTACACAACAACAACAAAAATAATAAATAAACAACAACAATCATCTTCATCATCACCAGCCGCCTTGGCGCAGTGGTTAGCGCCTTGGATTCCGGACTGGAAGGTCGCGGGTTCGAATCCCATAAGTCATAGGGATTTTTTTCGGGCTCCGGCCGGCTCCTACCCAGAGTGAGTGTGCTGTGGGCTCAGTGGGGAGACTGGGACCACACAGTCGAGCTTCATCCACTTTACGGATGCGGAATTTGAGAGTGTTGCTCAAATTACCTGACCAACACTGCAGGTGTCTGTATCTCTCGGGCCTGGTTGACGCCGGGATATATTATGATAGTAAGCGTAGAGAACAACCCTGTCAAGTAGTCTCAAAGCGGATGCACCTCCACAGCAGCATCATTACATCATCCTCATCATCATTGATCATCATGCAATAATAAAAATTACCTTTGATTCGGTGGCCTCCGTTGCTCTGGTCTCGTGGTGACCTCAGATTCGGTTTCCCCATACGCCTCTGTGCCTGTGGTGAGTTTGTGTCAAAGCTTTGGGGTTGGAGGTTCGTGGGGAGGCGGTCGTTGGAGGGACGTAGTGGTGGTCGCCACCTTGGGTGGGTGACTCACTCAGTCTGGCTCCGCGACTGAGCTAATACTGTCGTTAGTAGGGGGCTTAGTAGGTGGTGTCCTGCGTATGTTAGCTCAGAACAGGCACCACTGAACACCACCAAAGTGACCCAGCAGAAGTGCAGGGCCCCTCTGGCTTTGGGGGCCCCCCGGCGGCCTAATATTGATGGACTCCCTGTGGACTCCCGGCCCGGGGGTGAGACACAACGAATCTGGGTGTGGCTGTGGCGGGGAGATTGAAATGAGTGGCGTGGGAACAGCAGTACGGGAGCGTCACAGAAGACGAGGCAGCAAAAAAAAAAAAAAATTTTCTTCATCATCATATGATGTTGATTCTTCTTCTTCCTCTCATCATTATCATCACAATAATAATCAGTCAAAATCATTATTGTCATGATGCCTGATGGGGTATTTTTTCGGAACGTGGCAAAGTCTTAATCAACTTCGTTTTTTTTGATTGGCTGAAGAATTCCGTTATGCAAAAACACAGCCAGGTTAGATTTTTTAAGATTTGCATACAACAATTTTTTGCTGTGACACTCTACTAAACGCACGGTTATGACGTGAATGTGAGCGCTCGTGCAGTTTTGGGTGTGTGTGTGTGTGTTGTGTGTGTGTGTTGTGGTGTGTGTGGTGGGTGTGGGTGGTGTGTGTTGTGTGTGGTGTGGTGTGTTTGGGGGTTGCGCGCGGGGGTGTATCTTTCACGGTCATGTGAAACCGAGAGTGGAGGGGGAAAACTAGAAGTATACAGGTAGAGAGAGGAGAAGCAGCATCAGCAAAATCACGCAGGAGCAGTTGTCACCCAAAATAACAGGGGGTATTCTGTAACACCCCCTCCCCCCACTCACACGCACGCGCGTACACACAAGACACAGACACGACACACACAACAACACAGAAAACACACACAGACAGACACAGACAGACAACACAGAAAACACAGACAGACACACACACAGACACACACAGACACACAGACCACAGACACACACACACACACACCACCAAAAACACACACACACACACCACACACAACCCCA
>CM060323.1:65979946-65986202 GCA_030674155.1 Stramonita haemastoma | reverse complement strand
GGGTTGGTTGTTGTTTAGAATTTGGCCAATTTTTCTCGCTCCGATGCACATTTTATGAACACAAAAAAAATGTTTCGAGTTTTGAAGCGGAATTTTTAACTTTACAAATTCAAATGATAAAAGTCAGCGGTGATTTTTAAAACTTAAAAAAAAATTAAAAGTCTAACATAAATCATTTCATGCTGAATTTTGTTGTTGATGCTGGCAGTGGTGGTGGTGTGGTGGTGGTGTGGTAGTGGTGGTGGTGGTGGTGGTGGTGGGTGGTGTATAGTGAAAGTAGTGGTTGTGGATGGGTAGTGAGGGGGGGGGGGTCGGTGCGGCATTGTGGTGGTGGTGGTGGTGGTGGTGGTGTAGTGAAAGTAGTGGTGATGGTGGGATGGAAGAATGGTGGGAGTGGTGCTGTGAAAGTGATGGCAGTAGTGGCAGTAGCGGTATCATCTGAGTGAGTGATGTGTCTGTCAAATAAGCTGTGCGTGTATTAATAGTGTTGCCCCCACCCTGAAATGAAATATTGCATTTTGACAAATATTGACTTTGATTAATACTTTATTCATCTATTTTATTTGTTGTTGTTTTTTTTGTTTTTTTACTTCGGGGATAATGGAATAGGCACCCATGTACTTTTTTTTATTTGCAGCCCCTGTATGTATGTAGTATTGTAAATTTTGTCATCCGTTCTCACCAGCACACAATGGTCTACTTTTCCGAAAAGTAGAACAGGCTTTAACGTGCGCGCAAGATGTTCTGCGTGCTTTTGCACACGGGATATCAGTCTACAGTCTCATCCAAAGGACTTTTGGGGGAGTTGAGTCGGCACTGATGTTAACTCCAAAGAGAAAAATCCCCGCAAAAGGGATTCAATCCCGTTGAACAGGATTTAACATCAATATTGATGCAGTATATCATAATTGTTTATAAAGTTCCAATCTTGTTGAGGTTATGGCCATTGTGATCTTGTTCAACAAAGAATTGGTAGCTGTTTTTAAAAGTTATAATTATTATATTTTACACTATGTCAGTATATAGGTTTTCTCTCTCCCACCAACTCTGTGCATTGTGGCCTAAGGCCAGTGTTCATGTTAAACCTGCTCCGTTCTGCTCTCTCTCTCTCTCTCTCTCTCTCTCTCTCTCTCTCTCTCTCTCTCTCTCTCTCTCTGAATCTCCCTCCTCCCCCCACCGTTTATATATGTCTCCCTCTCAGCAAGAAAGCGAACTAAACCCAAAACGAACACACGCCTAAAATAAAAACAGATCAGAAAAAAGAAGAAGATCCTTTCTAAGCACTATGGATGATAGTAATAAAAAGAAGAATCAGAAACAACAAAAGAACGTATCGCCAAAAGACCCTCAAAGAGAATATTAATTAACACAGAAACCGCGAAAAATGCATCCATCACCACACCATAGCGGAAGTTTCCGTACAGACTGGTTCATTCCATCCGCTTTCAATGAGCGGAACCGGAAGTGAATCAAGACCAGCATGCAATGCCCCGAGGCTTTGTGTCATGTCACGAGAGACAGCTTCAGCAGAAAGGGATTTCTCTCTGTCCATTAGCTTCAGAAATAGGTAATTCTGTCCAGAACTGATTGAGTGGATTCTTCTTGAAAATGACTTTCCTGTGATTTTGAGATGATAAAGTGTTCCTAATCCTATTGAGGGACAGAATAGCTCAGTGGTTAGAGCGTTGGTTAACCCCTAGCCAAAGTTAAGCAGCATCGTGTGTGTGGTTACCAAGTGGAAGAGTGACCGTTTGTTTGCCTTGGCCTCAAGGACAGTCCCTTAGTTCACCCAGCTGTAAATGGGTACCTGCCCCGTATAGGGTCAGGGAAGGTAAAGCAGCGAGGGAGAGGAAATGGGCGCCGTCTTCAATATGCTGGCCCCTCAAGAAGCTGAGGTCTCTGATGCCTCGCTCCCCTACGAGCATATAGGTTATGGGACACCTTTACCTTTACCTTTTAAATCTATTTGTAGGGAGTTTCATCTCCTTAAAGTTGTGTGGGGGAGAGAGAGAGAGGCGGGGGGGGGGGGGGGGTGAAGAGGCCCTGTCGTTATATGCAGGGTGCTCGCAGTCTACCACTAATCAGCAGGCATGTTGAGTGTCTCTACACTGATGGTTTATTCTTTCACTCTTATAAAAGATCTGCCCAAGGAAAAAGTGTAAGGAAACCAAACAAAAAAGAGAAATAGAGTTGGATGATTTGATTAAGATTTTGTTCAGTAGCTCTGCATTTTATACATGGGCGGAGTGTATGCATCTCTTATAACCAGTAAGTATTGAATAATTAGTTTTATTCTGATTCTGAATTAAGCCGTTGTCTGTTTATTTATTCTTTTGTACTGAGGATAATGGAATAAGCACTCAAGTGCTTTTTACATCTAGTCCCCGTGTGTATGCAGATTTGTAAATTATGTCATCTGTTCCCACCAGCACGCGATGGCCTACTCTTTCAAAAAGCGGAACAGGATTTAACGTGTGTGCAAGATGTTCTGCGTGTGTTTATCGTCACATCTGAAAAACTAGCACCCACCCAAACAACCTCAAGGTCCAATGGATGGGCAGGTGGGGGGGGGGGGGGGGGTCTGGGTTCAAACGGGAACCGAACCCGCCATTTCTTGCTTTCTTGGAAGGTGAGTTATCTGAAGACTACCGATGCTGAAGATGATAACGGAGAGGATGTTGATAACAATGATTCAGATGAGGAGGAGAAAGAGGAGGAGGAGGAGGATAAAGACGACGATGACGGTGACGATAGAGATGGTGATGTTGCACACACCGAAGACACCGATGAACATGATAACAAATCCTAGAGAAAAATGTCAATTACAGATAGACAATCAGTCCTCCCACCAATGAAAAACGCCGATACGTGCTCGCCATTCTAAGCTAATGAATATTGATGAGGATATGACAGGAAGCTTTGAAGGAGCCAACGAATGACTGAATGGAAACACGTGACAAGCTGCGAGAGCTCTGTTATGAATAAAACATTTGGGTAGGGGCGGGAGGGGGTGTTACGGGAGGGAGGTATTCACAATATACATCGCCTATGCTGAGCAAAGTGGGAGACAATGCCGCAAACATCCCTAGCTCCTTTCGGAGTGTGGTCAGCAAGCAAGCGGGAAAAGAAGGAAACACGCAACACTAGCTATCACAGGCGTGATGGTACACGAGTGATGAGATTGCTGGTTAGAAGATCGCTGGGGTGTGTTTTATTGTTGCTGTTGCTGTTGTTGTTGTTGTTTGTTGTTATTGTTTGTTTGCTCCTGGGTTAGAGGTCTGAGGTTCACACCAATGGTGAGATTTTTTTGGGTATGTAACCTTTTTATATTTACCATCAAGGTAGCTGCATTAAGATTCTGGGGACAGTGAATAATTCTTCTTCTTCTTCTTTCTTCTTCTTCTTCTTCTTCTTCTTCTTCTCCTCCTCCTTCTCCTTCTCCTCTTCCTCCTCCTTGTTATCCTCCTCCTCCTTCTTCTTCTTTCTCTTTGTCGTCGTTGTCGTCGTCATCGTAGTCATTGTCAACGTCGTTTGATGCTCAGACAGCAACTATTGTTGTCTGCCATATGAGTGAAAATGCGTTGCATTGCCTGACGAGTCAGGTCCAGAGCATCTAACTTCGGCATGAGAGAGAACTTACCTTTGAAGTCTTTCTGGAAAAAAGATAGGCAGAAGAATAGACGAAAAAAGGCAAAAAATAGACAAAATAGAAGGTGGGAGGGGAAGAAAATGAACAAGGCAGAAACAAATAGGAGGGATAGAAAAGAGGGAATTCCTGGCACAGAGTTTCCAGAAGTTGAGAACGCTGTGTATACTGACAGGCTCTCAGCGGATCGACAGGGAAACGATGGATACTTACTCTCAGTCTGGCTCCCCGACAAAGCTGATAGGGGCGGGATAGCTCAGTGGTCAGAGCGCTCGCTTTCCCCCAGTCAAGTTAAGCAGCGTCGAGCGTGGTTACCAGTTGGATGGGTGACCGTTTACGCGCCTTGGCTTCAGTATAGTCTACCCAGTTCACCCAGCTGTAAATGGGTACCTGCCCTCTTTAGGGTCAGGAAAGGTAAAGCAGCGAGGGAGAGAAGATGAGCTCCGCCCTCAATATGCTGGCCCTCAGAGAAGTTGAGGTCTCTGACGCCTCGCTCCCCTACCACCACACAGGTTATGAGACACCTTTACCTTTACCTTACTAGCAATGACATCAAGTAAAGAGCACGAGTAACGTCACTAAATTAAAAGTCACATATTTAATGTACCATTTGAAAATTGTTAAAATTCGACTTTGACTTTGACAGAACAAAGAACATAGGCAACATCACAGAACAAAGAACACCAGTAATGATGCCCAACTTAAAAACACCAGTATCCCCTCCCTCCCATCCCTCTCTCCTCTCTCTCTCTCTCTCTCTCTCTCTCTCTCTCTCTCTTTCTCTCCTCTCTCTCTCTCTCTCTCTCTCTCTTCTCTCTCTCTCTCTCTCTCTACTGACTCCACTCTCCCCAAAGTCCTTCGGATGAGACTTTAAACCGAGGCCCCGTGTGCGAACGCACGCAGAACATCTTGCGCACACGTTAAATCCTGTTCCGCTTTTCGTAAGAGTAGGCCATCGTGTGCCGGTGGGAACAGATGACAAGATTTACAAAACTGCATACACACGGGGACCGGATGAAAAAAAGCACATGATTGCTTATTCTGTTATTCTCGATATAAAAGAATAAATAAATAAAATCTTCTCTCTCTCTCTCTCTCTCTCTCTCTCTCTCTCTCTCTCTCTCTCTCTCTCTCTCTCTCTCTCTCTCTCTCTCTCTCTCTCTCTCTCTCTCTCTCTCTCTCTCTCTGACTCTAATGATGGTTGTTGTATGGCTGCAATAGCGTTGTCTTCATCAGATTTTGATTCTAGCTGTTATGTTGACATGAATAAATGTATTGATAAACATGATGTGGGAATGTCTGGCAGTGTGAATGGTGATGATGATGACTGTGGTGTGGGGAGGGAGTTTGTGGACAATGATGGGAGTGACGTGCAGGATGATGATAGAGGGGAGGTAACTGAAGATCGTAATGAGAAAATCGCGGAAGAGATGGATGAAGATGCGGGGGAGGATGTTGATAGTGTCAGTTCTTGTTCACAATATCAGGACGTTTTTGTAAATAAATTGTCTTTTCTTCATTGGAATATATGTGGTTTGCTTTCTAAGCTTGATGATGTTGATTTCATTCATTTTCTTTTGTCATTTGACTTTGTGTGCCTGGTAAGAAACGTTTGTTGATCATCATTTTGAGTCTGATTTATTTAAAGAGTATGAAGTATATACGAAGCCAGCTGTAAAGTTGACACAGCATGGGAGATGCTCGGGAGGTATTGTCTGTCTAGTACGCAAAACACTGGTTTCTTGTATACGACATGTGGATGATGATAGTGATTGTTGTGTGCATTTTGTTTTGGATAAAGATTATTTCCATTTTTCCAAACATGTTTTATTTACCTGTACATATGTCCCTCCTGAAAATTCGCCATTCTATTCTGTATCTGATTTTGACAGTGGAATAACTATGCTTGAAGAAAATATTTTAAACAAGGTATTTTTGTTTGATGATTACGACATACTTTTGTGTGGTGATCTGAATGCCAGAACTTCTGATTGTTCTCCGAACTTGTTAGGTGTAGATAGCTTACATGAGTGCAATACTAAAGATAATGAACACCACAGAAAAAGGCATTCTCAAGACACAGTTCTGAATTCTTATGGTAAAAAATTGTTAGACATGTGTACTGGTTTGGATGTATGTTTTTTGAATGGCATTTGTAATGGCGACCGTGATGGTCGTTACACATATGTCTCAGATCAAGGAAGCAGTGTGAATGACTATTACATATGTTCTTTAAGTCTTCTGGAATCTGTTTTTGATAAGATCACACTAAATGTATTAGATCGAATGGAATCAGATCATTTTCCTCTTTTGCTTTGTCTTGATATTCAAGTGGATTGTCTTTCTGTTAAAAATTATCTTGATACTGATAAAGAACAATTTATGGTTAAATATAAATGGTCTCCTTCTTTTACACAAACTTTCTTTGATTCTATTAATTCAAATACAGTGAAAGAAGAAATAAGTAATGCAATAGGTCTGGTTACTACTGAAGTAGACTCGGCTATAAATAAGTTTAATAAAACTGTAGAGAATCAAGCAGAATGTCTGAAAAAACGAATTCCAGTACACAGACCAAAACAAAAAGAATGGTTTGATCAAGAATGTAAA
>CM060323.1:65969946-65974946 GCA_030674155.1 Stramonita haemastoma | reverse complement strand
TCCCGTGTATCACACATCATTATTTAGCGCACGTTAAAGAATCCACGGCAACAAGAGGGTTACCCCTGGCAAAATTCTGTAGAAAAAAGCGACTCTGAAAGGGAAACAAATACACTTGCCGACAGGAAAAAGAAACAAAAATAACGGGTGGCGCTGCACTTGTGGCGACGCGCTCTCCCCGGGAAAAGCAGCCCGAATTTCACGCAGAGAAATCTGCTGTGACATAAAGTGCTATACAATACAATACAATACAATACAATAATACAATACAAGGATATGTGGGACAAATAATGAGTAGGGAAGGGAGGGGTAGTGGTGTGTCGCTGTCTGTCAGCGTTACTGTCTTCAAAGGAGTCCGTTAGTCTGGTCACGCTGAAGTCGGATGGGCAGGGCCTGACTTGTCAGGTGCTCAACGGCAGTACAGGGCATTTTCTCTCCTATGACAGTTAACAATAGTTGCTGTCTGAGCATTTAACGACGACAACAACGATGAAGAAGAAGAAGAAGAAGAAGAAGAAGAAGAAGAAGAAGAAGAAGAACAACAACAACAACAACAACAACAACAACAACAACAACAACAACAACAACAACAACAACAAGTTATTTTAGTGTAAGTGTGTGGAGGGAAGCAAGAGAGCAAGTATGAGTAACAATGTGTGTATGTGTGTATGTGTGTATGTGTGAGTGTCTGTGTGAGTGTCTGTGTGTATGTATGTGTGTATGTATGTGTATGTGTGTGCATATGTGTATGTATGTGTGTATGTTTGTGTGTGTATGTGTGTGAGAGAGAGTGTGTGTGTGCATGTGTGAGTGTGTATTTATGTGTGTGTATGACTGCGTGTGTATATGTGTGTGTGCGTGTGTGTATACATACAAACATCCAAACAGACAGACACAGACAGACAACAGACAGAACGCCCTCACTTCTCTGTGGGATCAGAAGCGTGGTGTGGCACGCTACATACAACACTGCTCCCCATGCATGCAACAGGGCTGTGATCAGCACGCACACCACACACACACACACACACACACACACACACACACCACACACACACACACGCACACACACACACGCACGCACACACACACACACACACACACACACACACACACACACACACACACACACACACACACACGCGCGCGCACACACACACACACACACCACACACACACACACACCACACACACCACACACACACACACACACACACACACACACACACACACACAGGTACGGTAGCCTGATGCCTACACACCACACTAGGGAGGGACTGCAATATCCAGCCCCCCGGGCCCCGGGTCTGCTGCTAATGCCGATGCCTGGGCCATTGATTTTGCACACTGGGGCATGGTGGTGATAAGCTCCTATGTCAGTGTTGTATCAGTGCTTATTGTATGTCAATAGAGACGAAGGCAGCCAGAATGACGTGGGCCGAGCTGAAGAGGATCTCCCATAACCAGTCCGTTGGAGGAGTGTTGTTGCGGCCCTTTGTTCCCACGGGAATTCACAGGCATAAGTCATATATCATGTCAGACTCATTATGTCAATGGTTTGTCAAAACATATCACATTGATGTGAACTCCAGGTTAAATTCCCTATAAATGGTTTGAACCCGGGCTGTCAGATCACCAGAGCAAGGCTCTAACCACTACGTTAGCCCATCCTCCATCCACGAAATAAAAGAATGAAAGAGAAAAACAAGAAAAAGAAAAAAAAGGCTCTACTGTTTCAAAAAATATATGTGTGTACGTGCACGCGCGCGCGCGTGTGTGTGCGCGTGTGTCTTTGAGTGTGTGTGTGTGTGTGTGTGTGTACGTATGTGTGTGTGTGTGTGTGTGCGCGCGCACGCGCGTGCGTGTGGGCGTGCTTGTATATGTTCGTCTTTCTGCATATATATATGTCTGTGCTTGTCTGTCGACTTTGTCAAGTGTAAGACAATAACTTCTTGGAGGAATGTGACGTTAACAATAGTTTAATCATCGGGTATAAGGTAAAGGTGTCCTATTAACTATGTGGTCGTAGGGGAGCGAAGCATCAGAGACCTCAGCTTCTCTAGGGGCCAGCACATTGAGGCGTAACCCATCTCCTTTCCCTCGCTGCTTTAACTTCTTTGACCCTACAGAGGGCAGGTACCCATTTACAGCTGGGTAAACTGTACTGAAGCCAAGGCGCGCAAACGGTCACCCATCCACTTGGTAACCACGCTGGATGCTGCTTAACCTTGGCTGAGGGAAAGCGAGTGCTCTGACCACTGAGCCAACCTGTCCCCTCAGTGGGTATGGACGCGAAATGTAACAACACCACAATTAAGCAATATGGACGCGAAATATAACAATAGTATAATCAGCAGGTATGGACACGAAAGGTAGCAATACTACCATCAGGCGGTATGGACGCGAAAAGTAACAATAGCATAATCAGCAGATGTTGACGTGTGAAAGCACTTGCCCTCAGGCCCCACTCATCACCACACACTGCAATCACACTTCAAACACAGCAGCACCTGATATCCTTCCCCTCAGGTGATTCTGGGCACTCTTTCAGTGCAAATAGCATCCTTATTTTCTGAAAATTTAGTCCTGTGTTAGAAACCTCTCTCTCTCTCCTCTCTCTCTCTCTCTCTCTCTCTCTCTCTCTTCTCTCTCTCCTCTCTCTCTCTCTCTCTCTCTCTCTCTCTCTCTCTCTCTCTCTCTCTCTCTCGCTACTATCATTATCATTAGTACTCAAAGACTAATTGTAGGAGGGATTTTGTCCTCCTTCTCTTACCCTTAGGAGATAACACACACTCATTCACTCCCCTCCTCCAGTCCCTCTCCATGGGTTTTTGTGATTACCATTTTTCCTTTTGCAGTGCAATGCAGTGTTGCTGTATATGACAGACAAAACCAGTAGCTGTCTGAGCGCTTAAAGAAGGATAGGCTTCGTCAGGTTCGACTTTCTCACATCACGCTGGTTGAAAAACGCCATGCACGACCCTCAATGACTCCTCAAGAAGTTCAGAGATAAAATTTAACCTATTTAATAGGTTGGGGTGGTTTTTTTTTCCTTTTCTTTTTCTTTTTTCTTTTCTTTTTTTGTTTCTCAGCTTGGGCTCTGAGGTTCACCAATGGTGAGATTTTGGGTATGCGACCGTGTTTTTCCCCTTACCATGAAGATAGCCGCATTCCGACTTTGGGGATGTATGCTAGCTATAATTATTCGAGTTTCCGTAACGTAAACCCACATGACTTACAGGATCTTTAACGTGCATATTCGATCTTCTGCATAGGTATGTATACACGTAGAAGAATTAAGACACTGGCAGGTCTATGCTAGAAGTTGAGTTGGGAGATCGTAAAAATATCCCCACCCTTAATTCACCAGACATCACCAAGATTCAAACCACGACACTCATGGACCCATGGGGTTGAAGTCGAACGGTCTTAACCACTCAGCTAAAGCGTCCGTAGGTGATTTTCTAATTGGGCTGTGTCTGTTGGTCAAACTCGGCTCCGAGACCCGTGAAGAGGTCACCCATACAGCATTTCTGGTGTGCTTAAGGGAAGGGGGGCAAAATGTCTGGGTTTTTTTTTCTTTAGTGGTTTTCCTCTAGAAAATGAATGCGGAGACTTTTAAGCAAATTGGAAGTCGCCATGACTTTCTAGTTCTCAAGCGCACTAAAAAATCTCTTGTGGGGTCAGCTTATTTCTCTTTCCATTCCTGAAATAAGTTTTGTGCTAACGAAGTGGAAGAGGAAAGGTCCACTAGCAATTTGTTTGAGTTAAGCAGGCTTACGTTGTCTTTTTTTGGAGATAAGTATGTCAGGGATTTTTTGTAAAGAAATCATTGATCTCATGTAACAATTCCATGCTTACGCGTATCCCCCACCCCACCCCCTCTCCTCCTTGTCTGTCTGTCTGTCTGTCTGTCTGTCTGTCTGTCTGTCTGTCTGTCTGTCTGTCTGTCTGTCTGTCTGTCTGTCTGTCTGTCTGTCTCTCTCTCTCTCCTCTCTCTCTCTCTCTCTCTCTCTCTCTCTCTCCTCTCTCTCTCTCTCCTCTCTCTCTCTCTCTCTCTCTCTCTCTCTCTCTCTCTCTCTCTTAGAAAGAACTAACAAATAAGAAAAATAATAGCAGAAACAATGACATATACCCACTCACGCTGGCACACTTTGTACATGGGTGCACACACACACACACACACTACCACACACACACACCACGCACACACATACACACACACACACACACACACACACACACACACACACACACACACACACACACACACACACACACACACACACACACACACAAACACACACACACACACACTACACACACACACACATCACAAACACACACACACTCACACACACACCACCAGCACCACACCACACCCCCACCACCACCACACCCCCACCACCCCCACCTACCTACCCACCCACCCACCCACACCACACACCACCACCACCACCCCACACACCCCCACACACACCGCCCCCCCCCCCACCACCACCACCACCCCTACCACCACAACCTTCACACAACCCAGCCATCATCATCACCCACCCACCCCACACACCCAACAAGACATACCTGTGCAGAGAAGGGGCGGAGAAAAGCCCAGATGGACGGCGCGCGTCCATCCTCCCCGCTGACCATGGCGAACTCGTTGTGGAAGAACGGCTCCGAGAACGAGATGACCTCCATCCGCGATGACGTCATGCTGAAGGCCCCCACGATCATGTCCGCGGCCCCGCTGATGACGTCCCCCACCATCCCGCTCCAACTGCCGTTCACCGCCTGCCCGTAATCCGAATCGTTGACGAGGTAGAGGAGGAACTGGAAGGAGAGGTCCTCAGAAAGCCTCTTCAGGAGGTCCACGCTCAGTCCTTTGCAGCAGAACACCTGGTACTCCCCGGACTCCAATCTCCGAGGTCTGGGCGAGAGAAAATCCTCCACAGCGGTGAGGACGTGGTCTTTAGAGGAGTTCTGGAGCATCAGGCAGGGGACGT
>CM060323.1:65952446-65957446 GCA_030674155.1 Stramonita haemastoma | reverse complement strand
ACAAAATACGATGAAGCTGTGACAATGGTTTTAATCATATTCTCGATGATAACAACGAGCAGGTGAAAGGATAATCACATCATAAACAACAGCCACAACATCAACAATAAAAAACCAGGCACCACATTCCCTGACCTGCCATCCTTACCAACCAAAACAAACTTTTTTAAACCAAAATCAATAAAGCCCTCGTTCATTTTACGAGCCATTAGCAAGAACAAAACATTCCCTGGACATTCTCCCTCTGCCCACTCATGACACGCCTAATTTCCTAAATGCGAAAACAAGCCTGCAGAACAGTAAACAGCTCAGCTGGAGCCGAACCAACATGGCGGACAGGAAGTGCAGCAGCGCGGTCGTAAGGTTGAGTTCAAAGCTCACCGGAAACAGAAAACCACTACGCTGGTTCTTAAAGGAAAAAAAATAAAAGAAGAAGGAGAGGGAGAAAAAAAAAGATAAAAGAAAACGGCTTGTTGTTCTGAACTGCATACAGATGAGTTCTCTCAGTCCCTAAGTGCTGATCTTTTTGTTACTCAGGAAGTCGTTTATTCTAACTTCCGGGGGCAGAATGTAGGATACTTTTCAAAGCTACTTTTTCTTTTGATCTGGCATTAAAAGGTAAAAATAAAAGGTAAAGGTAAAGGTGCCCCATAACCTGTACTGGCCGTAGGGGAGCGAGGTATCAGAGACCTCAGCTTCTCTAGGAGCCAGCATATTGAGGGTGGTACCCATCTCCTCTCCCTCGCTGATTTGCCTTCCATGACCCTAAAGAGGGCAGGTACCCATTTACAGCTGGGTGGACTGGTGGACTGTCCTGAAGCCAAGGTGTACAAACGGTCACCCATCTACTTGGTAACAACGCTTGATGCGGCTTAACCTTAGCTTAGGGAAAGCGAGTGCTCTGACCACTGGGCTATCCCGTCCCCTAAAAGAAGATGTGAATACTTGCAGATGAACTTTATACTTCATGAATTGATGGCGATGTTAGGAGGCCAGGAATAGTGCAATGATGATAGCACAATACTCATGAAAAATCTCCGACCGTTTTTGCCCCCACCAATCAGACTTTGGTGATGGTGTCTAAACACAACTGCGTGCATGCTGCATGTTGTTTTTTTTGTTTTTTATTGAACTTTTCCCATCTAGCTCCTACCTGCAAGAAATCGCCTACTCTTCCGAGAAGCGGAACGGGTTTTAACGTGTGTGCAAGATGTTCTGCGTGCATTTACATACGGGGCCTCGGTTTATAGTCTCATCCGAAGGCGTTTAGCATTCAGTTAGATTTTCTTGTCAAACTTGGAAGAAAGGTCAAGGCTAGGAATTGAATCCACAACCTTACGGTTTATTTGCTAGATAGGTGAAGGGTTTTAACTATCCTGCTTCTTCCTTCTTCAGTGTCATATTTCAAGACTGGTGACAGGGGGGCATTATTTAGAGCCTCCTAACGAAGTTGGTGTGTTCAGTTCGATCAAAGCACAGGAGGCTGTGACAGTTTAGCTGTTATCACTCTTCCTTACATTGTCCTTAATTCATTCTACCCCAATCATCCCCTGTGGGGATGCTAGGAGCATGTTAGCTTAAATAGCACCCCCCCACCCCCCCTCCTTCTGGATATTCTGTGCAAGAAATTCCCTCTCTTCTATCCCTCTCTTTGTTTCTGCCTTGTTCTTTTTCTTCTGTCATCTCCTTCTTGTCTATTTTCTGTCTTCTTGGTCCACTCTCTGCCTTTTTTTTCCAAAAAGACTTAAAAAGATAGCAATTCTCTTTAATGCCGAAGTTGGATGCGCTGGGCCTGAATTGTCAGGCGCTTAACGGCAGCGGGACGCGTTTTCGCTCATATAACACAAGAAGAAGAAGAAGAAGAAGAAGAAGAAGAAGAAGAAGAAGAAGAAGAAGAAGAAGAAGAAGAAGTATCCAAATTCAGCTCACGAAATGTGGGTTGCGCCTCCCAGAGAGCATGTGGCACCATGTACCACAGCACAGCGCCACACTGAAGTTTGCAGGATGCGAGTGCTATTTTGGGGAATCGTTCTGAAAATACAAGGCATTGTTTAAGTTTGTCTAAGTACTGGCTTTCAAGCTTTTGTTGCGTTTTATTGAGACATGCTTATACTGTTGTTGGTGCTGCTACTGCTGTTGGCTGCATGTTCTGTTTTGCGGCATCTTTGTGAAAAAAAAACAGATTTTGTTTTGACTTGACCACGCTTGCATATGTCGGGACTTTAGATTCGCGCCGCGTTTTATCAAGATGTCCTGTTGTTGTTGCTGCTGCTGTTTTTACTGCTGCTACTGCTACTGCTGCTGTTGCTGTTTCTGTTAACTACTGTTACTGTTGTTGTTGCTGCTATTGTTGTTACTGCTGCTGTTGCTGCTGCTGCTGTTGTTGTTGATTTGCTGCTGTTGCTTCTGTTATCATTATTGTTGTTGTTAAGGTTGTGTGTGATATGTTGTGGCAACTTCATGGAACTACATGATAACTATTATCAAGTTTCACTTTGCTCGTGTATTTGCTGTCTTCCTGTTACGTTATATTAAAATCTTTTGTGTTGTTGTTAAGGTTGCGTGTGCTATGTTGTGGCGCCTGAGTAAAACTGCACAGGTTATTAAGTTTTAGTGTACACAAATATTTGGCTTTGTGCTCTTGTTACGTTTTATCGACACATATTATTTTTTATAACTGTTGTTGTTATTGCTGCTGTTGTGTGTTGATTTGAAAGGATTCCTTGTTGCTCGCAGGATTAAGATGTCCAACTATGCAAACCTGGTCCAAAAAAATAACTCGAGAATATTTTCAAAAAACTTAGCCCATCGTTTTCTATCAGCACACATGAAAACACCACACAAAATACTGTCAATAAAATGAGATTACATAAATAGAAAAATAAAACTCTCTGTCGAGACAGCGGACATAAAACTAGTTTTCCCTATTTTTTTCGGGAAAAAAATACCTATTGTTTTACTTGATTCGCACGCTCACAAAGACAACAGCAATTGTCAGCTTTGATATCGTTTGTCTGGCAATTGGCAGTCTGTGCACTGGCAGCACATCTAGTAAAGGAAAGGAAAAGGTTTGAGGGTTTTTTCCTCTGCAAGAAGTTTTCAGACCCTAGTTCTTTCTCCGTTATGCTTGTCCACTTAACGACCACGACCCCTTTACGACACAGCATATGTGTGCCATTTTGTGGCATCCTTGTGAAACTACAAGATGTTGTTAACTTTGCTGAAGTACTGGTTTCGAGAGCGCTCGCTTTCCCCAAGTCAAGTTAAGCAGCATCGAGCGTGGTTACCAGTTGGATGGGTGACCATTTGCATGCCTCCGTCCTTATAAATCTGTTTCAATTTAAGATCCACGGTTCGAATCAGGCATAGACCTTGAAACTATAGTCGCAACGCAAACCAGACAGCGACCTTACAGGGCAAAATCCGAGAGGTTGTAACTGACTTGTCTGCAGGAATGTTGTGTTGAGGGATCGGAACTGGCTGCTACACGGAGATTCGTTTGATTGCTGTCTGTTGGTCAGCGCCACAGTGATGAGGATGTCTGCTGCAGGTCATGTTTACAGACAGTAATGGGGCATTAGGCAGGAGACAGGCCGAGGAAGGGGAGGGCCAGATGGGGCAGAGATAAGCCTTTTATCCGCCGCTGACCACTCCACGGGGCTGTGGCAGAGACATACACGCACGCACGCACGCACGCGCGCACGCGCGTGCGCACACACACACACACACAACTCACGCACGCACGCACGCACGCACACACGCATAGGTGCACGCGTGAACATCATTGCCGATTTCACTCTCCCCAAAAGTTCTTCGAATGAGACTATAAACCGAGGTCCTGTGTCCGAACGCACACAGAACATCTTGGCACACGTTAAAATCCATTCCATGTTTTGGAAAAGTATGCCATAGTGTGCTGGTGGGAATGGATGACAAAATTTAAGAAAAAGCAGCGAGGGAGAGGAGATGGGCGCCGCCCTCAATATGCTGGCCCCTAGAGAAGCTGAGGTCTCTGATGCCTTGCTCCCCTTCGACCACGTAGGTTATGGGACACTTTTACCTTTACCTGAAAGAGGGTTGGGGGAGGGGGGATGTAGATAACAGGAACCTGACAGCAGTGAGATGGATGACCAAATGGCTTGTTTGGGGGTTTTGTTGGGTTTCCCCCATTCTTTGGCTAGAGCTGCGAGGTTCACCAATGGTAATTTTTTTTTATTCATGCGGCCTTTTTTTACCCATCATAAAGGTAGCTGCATTCCGACTTCGGAGATGTATGCTGGGTATATTCGTGTTTCCGAAACTCACCGAACGCTGATATAAATTACGGGATCATTAACGAGCATGTTTTTATCTTCTGCATGTGTATATACACGAAGAGAATTAAGGCAGTGATAGGTCTGCACCTGAAGTTGACCTGGGAGATTGTTAAAAAAAAAAATCCCCACTCTTATTTTACCACACGCCGAAAGAAGGCACAAGCAGGTCTGCAGACTAACTCAACTTGGGATTTCTTAATCCGCCAGGCGCCGCAACGAACTTCGACCCCTTGACCTCGCGCAAGGACCATTAAGCTCAGGGACCCTACCCTTTCAAACCACTCGGCCCATCACTCTTTGTCAATCACAGGAGCCACATCAAGGTACAGCCGAATTGTTTTCTACTAACTGCAGATCGCTATCTGTCCATCTGCCCAAGGATGTTTCACGTGCACAAGCCCCCTGCAGGCCGGTCTGAGCATGCCAGGAATGTTGCTGTGCTGGCACCAGGGAAAGTTCAGGCGTGCTGGCTTTTTTCTGTTTTTGTTTTTTTTGCTGGCACCTGCACAGCACTGGGAAGTCCATTTCTGTTTGCGCGTGTTCGCTATTGTGGAGTGAAGATGTAGAGTGGAATTCGTGTGTCTGTGTTTGTGTGTGTGTCTGTGTTTCTGTTTCTGTACAGGTATAGAGTGGAATTCGTGTGTCTGTGTTTGTGTGTGTGTATCTGTGTTTCTGTTTCTGTAC
>CM060323.1:65929715-65952346 GCA_030674155.1 Stramonita haemastoma | reverse complement strand
GACATTCAACAGAAGAAGCAGTACGTATCAGTATTTGTTTTTATCACTGTCATTAAAGGTTTATATCTTTATTGTAACTAAGAATAATAGTTAGATCAGTTGATATTAGTTGACAGTTTTAAAAAAAGGCTCTAGATATATTCTTGGATCATCCAAAGTCAGATCGTAAGCTGAGTGGTACCTTACAAGGCCTGACGATACTTAGTTTTGCTGTTGGTCCAATATTGAAAAAGTTTTTTTTTCTTACATTGACAGTCTCCTCTTTTTGACGTCTTCGATTTTCCTTAACTTTTAAAAGAAGAGGGGGTGGGGGGGAGGGAGTAAACTACTCAAATTCAAAACTTTTTTTTCGAAGTTTGTATCGCTATATAGCTGATTTTCTAACACTTGATGCACATTTGAGTGTTGGGATAAGGATTGCGAAGGTGGGCTACTCATCCAGTCCCCGTGTGTATGCTGGTTTATAAATTCTGTTCCCTTTAGCACGCAATGGCCTGTTACGAAAGGTGGAACAGGTTTTAATATGAGCACAAGAGGTTCTGCGTGTTCTTGCACACGGACTTCGAGTTTATTGTTTTATCCAAAGAACTTTCGGGATAAGCACAATATGTCGGTTCCACAGCTTTATATGTCCATATGGCAATGTAAACCTTTTTTTTTTTTTTTGGGGGGGGGGGGGGTAATCTACTTTGCAGGTTATTCTTTACTTTTGTGTAATTTGAGGATGATAAATCAAGCACAATGGCCGGCGTCCTCAGCACAGCCTGGTTTTATGGGTCTAAAGGAATGAATGTAATCATTAAAATATTTTCACATTTATGTTTCGAATTGACGGTGTGGGATACTGGAGGGAATAGGGTCGTGTTGGTTTTGACCTTGAAGTAAATGTAGTACTAGAGCCACAGAAACTAAATGAATTGACAGCCCTGATATGGCTTTCGTGGTCAGTAGGGCTTTAAACATAAGATGAAACAAAAGCTGGAACTCAGTGCCAGAGAACTGAAAACACGTATCGTGCGTTTTGTTTCAGGCTGGCTAAATCAGCAGACACAAAGCGATTCCCTGCCATGGGCATCATCAGGACGGCAGCTTTGCATCGATGTTTTCTGCGAAGAACTTTTGAAGGATTGAGGTCAGTACTGATATTATTTTTTTTATACCACTTTGTCACAGCAGATTTCTCTGCGTGAAATTCGAGCTGCTCTCCCTGGGGAGAGCGCGTCGCCACAAGTGCAGCGCCTACCCATTATTTTTTTTTTTTTAATTATATGTATACAGCCCCGAGTCTCCCTGGGGACTCCAACTCCCTGACTTTTCTCAGGGATGGTGTCTAAACACACCTGTGTGCATGCTGGTTATTATAATTTTGTCATCCGCTCCTACCGGCACACAATAGCCTGCTTTTCCGAAAGGCGGAACGGGGTTTTAACATGTGCGCAAGATGTTCTGCGTGCGTTCGCACACGGGGCCTCGGCTTGTAGTCTCATCCCAATGACTGACATTCAGTTCGATTTTTTTCGTCAAACTGGGAAGAAAGGGCAAAGCTGGGAACCGAACCCACAACCTCACGGATTACTTGTTGGCATGCGAACGTCTGAACCATCCTGCCACCTTCCTTCCTAATGTTAACTCCACGGGGAAGATTCCTTGAACAGGTGTCTCCCTAATGGCTCGAACTCGGGCTTGGTCCTGAAACGTCAAATCGCCAGCGCAACGCTAAAACCACTAAGCCCCCCCCCCCCCCCCCCCCCACGTTCTTCCAACTTATCTGCATTCAGTGGTGACGTGAGTCACTGCCGGTCACCTGAGAGGAAAACATCTCAATGTTGTCTATGGGTTATATAGGTGAACTTACCGAGCTTAGAACCTAATCCTCTAAGTAAACTATCCACTTGTTGGTAGATGAAGATACACACGTACACGAGTGCGCGCGCGTGCACGCACACACACACACACACACGTGCGCACGCGCATACACTTCTGTCTCTCCCTGCCTGCCCGCCTGCCTGCCTGTATCTATGTCTGTCTGTCTGTCTGTCTGTCTGTCTGTCTGTCTGTCTGTCTGTCTGTCTGTCTGTCTTCTCTCTCTCTCTCTCTCTCTCTCTCTCTCTCTCTCTCTCTCTCTCTCTCTCTCTCTCTCTCTCTCCAATATTTTTCAAAGGAAAAATGTTAAATGGGAAGCAAAAGCTTCGATACCGTTCGATTGCTGTTACGTAACCTATGGCAGAAAAAGAAGTTGGTTGTCTTGTACATTTCAGAATTCTGTATTTTACAGTATTTTGTGTTTTCTTCCCCCATTTCTCAGCTAAAGCTCTCAGGTTGGCCAATGGTGAGAGTTTTGCATAAACGACTGTTTTTTGATCACCATTCAGATAGCTGCGTTCCCACTTTCCGGATGAAGTCTAAACACACCATTGTGTATGATTTTTTCCAGATATTTCTGTAGTTTTTACCGGCACAAAGTGGCCTACTCTTCCAAATTGTGGAACAGGTTTTGACGTGTTTACAAAATGTCCAACTTGTATTCAGAAATGGGCCTACGGTTTATGGTCGATAGCAGATTAAGGGAGCAACACTTTCACAAATAGGCCATTCCCATCCCCTATCGTAGTATTTTTGTGTGTGTAAAAGGGTTAATGTAGACTATATACTGATAGCTGTGTTCATAGTCTTGTCACCAGAACTTCGCCAGTGATAGTGATCCTTCTGACGAGAGATCATGGGGACACCATCGCCACGATGTTGGAGCACATGACCCTGAACTTGTCCAAGATCCCCTTGACTAAGTAGACAGATGTCAGATCTATGGGAAAGAAGGGTTTAGAACGGGAGATAGGAGAAAGTGCTGCATCAAATCCCTGAAGGGCAGACTAGTGCACAGCCTGGTTCCGTTGCCCAGGGATCTAGAACATAGTCATCCGTCTTCATCTTCCACTGGGTTGAGCATCAAAGTAAGTAGGAGTTTGGGGGCTTTTAGTATCAGAGAGGCGTTTATATGACCTCCCATCTCTGCAACACTTCAGGGAGCAAAGGCGATGAGAGCAGGAGGGGCTGTGGTCCTTGTGGACATCCGCTAGTCGACATAGAACCGACAGCAGAAAGAGGTGGTTGCAGAGGATCCGAACATGCAACCCCTGTCTTGCACACTTTCCTGGCGTATCTATACAGAGTATGATCTGTCAACGTGTGTGTGCTCAATGTCCACAAAAGTCACCCCGTCCTTAATTTCTGAGCTCGAATCAAACCTCCCGGAAGTTCTATGCAAGGCTCACTCACCACAGGGTTGAGTACTGCCGTCAGTATCCGTTCAACCTTTTCCGCAGTGGTCACACAAAGGGAGCCCTCCTAGAGTGGCGTGGAACAAACGTTTGGGTGTCCTAAAACGGCACAGCCTGCCTACCCTCGCATACCGTGCTCACGAGGGGAAGGGACACCTCACGCCCCCAAATATTTTCTTACAGCACTTCCCAGACCTTCTGGGTCACTCCATTCTTGCTCTGAATCTTCAGAAGTCTGGCATAGGTGTCGACAGTTGTCATGGGGATCGAATCACAGTTCTGGGCGTGTGTCTTTCATCGTGGCAGTAGAATATATCCAGACCACCATGGTTCCTGCAGAAAGTATCCAGACAACCATCGTGGCTGCATATCAGCAACTCACAAGCGTAAGTATTATTTTTCGTTCCTTGGATAGAGCTCCGAGGTAAACCAGTGGCAAACCCTTTGCAATCCTTTTAGCTGCATCTCGACTTCGGGGATGTCTGAAGACACCATTATGCATGCGTTATTTTTTGTTTGAAGATTATCTTTTTGGCACGCGATGGCCTACTCTGTCAAAAGGGTAAATGGGTTTTAACGTTTTCGAAGGATTTTCTGCGCGTGTTCACACATGTGACCACGGTTTATAGTCGCATGCAAATGACTTTCAGGGAAGTAGTCAGTAATTAACTTCAGGGAGAAAATGCCATTGACCAGGTGCCTGGGAGGTGGCTCAACCCCAGGCCGTCGAATCACAGACACCAGTTTAACCACCAGGCTATCGCGCCACCCGTAACCAGATTCTTTTCTATTTGTTTTTAAATGCCTCGGTGTTACATTGAAGCTGTAGATAGACTCTTACCGGGCTTTTTTACGCCATAAGCAGGCAAAAATTACAGATCTTTAGGATACAACCTTGATCTTATACACGTGTCTACACAATGAGTGCTTATCCCATTATCCTCAATATAGAATAATAAAATAAATAAATAAATAAAAATTAAAAAACAAATAGATGTAAAGCATTGAGCATTGGCAAGTCTGCATCTTAATGTCATAGAACAGTGTAAAAATGTCCACCCTTTATTCATCAAGCGCTGTTGAGATTTTTTTTTTTACCTTCCTCTGTTAGAGTTCCGAGGTTCGCCAATAGTGAGATTCTGCGTGTGCGACCGATTTTACTCACCATTAAGGCAGCAGCATTCCGACTTCGGGGATGGTGTCTAGATACCAAACCTGTGTGCATTTGTTTTTGTTTTTTAAATGTCATAGTTCCTACCGGCACAAAAGAGTTTTTCTCTTCCAAAAGTCGGAGCGGGTTTGTAACGTTTGGGCAAGATGTTCTGCGTGTTATGGCACGTGCCGCCTTAGTTTATAGTCTCACCCACAGAACTTTAGGGACAGTGAGTATAGTGTAATTGAGGAGATTTAATCCTGTGAGGAAGAATTCTAAACTAGTAAGAAGAAACATGTCACCTTAGTCACCTTGCTATTGGTGGATAGGTAGTCTAGTGGTTACCTACCTGCCTAGAAAGTGAAAAGTCCAGATTCGATCCCCGTTCTGTTGGAACTTTTTTTCCCAGAGAAAATTGATGGATTTTATAACAGATACTGAATTGCTTTGTTTGAACATGCAAACCGTCTAGATTGCTCAAGATGCTCGTTGATACTGTTTTCAGGAGTTCTGGCGCCAGACCAAAGTACCAAGCATCCCAGTGGTCTGGAAGCAGTTCCAGACTGCAGGTAAGGATCAACAAGGAGGAGGACAACACCCCCAGCCCCAGGTAAAGGCTGCCAACACCCGGACATCCCTTCAAGAGATGTTTCCCCTAGAGTCAACATCAGTGCCGACTCCACTTCCCGAAAAGTCCTTTAAATGAGACAATGAACCAAAGCCCCCCCCCCCTCCCCCACGTAAACGCAGGACATCTTGCACGCACGTTAAACGAACCGTTTTGAAAGCATAAGCCAGTGTGTTCCAGTGGGACAGAATGACATTTGAAAAAAAAAAGCATGTACACAGGTGTCGTGTTTAGACATGATCCCCGAAGTCGGAATGTGGCTACCTTAATGGTGAGCAAAAGGTCGCATTCACAAATTTTCACCATTGAAGAACTTTTTGAGAGCTCGAACTGAGGAACACACAACAAAAAATCACCTGCTGATATATAATTAATTTTTTTAATGAATCTTATAAAATAGTTGTTGTAAAACTGTTTCTACTATTATATCCTGTGGGACTGGTAAATGTTTTTTTCCCAAGAAATCGAATGGAATAATAGTGTTTTTAAGAGACCTTCCCCTTGATAATCACTATCAATGCTCTGATTTATTTTTCGGACATGAAACAAATTGTTCACCATTATTGGAAAATAGGTCCATGTGTTCCATAACCTATGTAGCCCTTGGGCAGCAAAAGTGTCAGACCTCGAAAATTAAAAAAGTAAATGCAAACAAGCAATGATATAGCCATTCCTTTAGGATGGAGTAGAAATGTGTTCTAAAAAGTCCTAAAAAAAGGTCGCGGGATGGTCAAGTCGTTTGCTTGCCAACAAGTAAACCATGAGTGTCTAGGTTCGATTCCCAGCCTAGCTCTTTGTTCCCATTTCGACGAAAAAAAAAGATGTGAATGTCAGAGTCCCTCAGTTGATGCTATATACTGAGACCCTGTTTGCGAACGCACGCAGAACATCTTGCACACACGTTAAAAACCCCTTCTGCTGTTCTTAAAAGTAGGCCGTACGGTAGGAGCGGATAACCCCCTCTCCCAACATGCACACAGGTGGTGCAAGCGGCGCGCACGTGTGTGTGTGTGTGTGTGTGTGTGTGTGTATGTGTGTGTGTGTGTGTGTGTGTGTGTCTGTCTGTCTGTCTGTCTGTCTGTGTATAGAATGGGTAGTTGTGTGGAGGAGATATAAGGTTGGAAGGAGAGGCAAGGAAAGGAAATAGTCCGAGAGCCAGTCTATGTAAAAGTACTAGAACCTTGTTTTTCGTCATAAAGTTTTTTTCTTTGGTGATTCTGCTTCCTCAGGGTCTCTAGACTTCATATCAGTCGGGGGCCAACTTGTATCTTATGGGCATAACTTTTTATGCTGGTTCAAATACACACACCCCTCTCATGCAAGAGTGATGGCTGAGCGACTCGTGGATGAGTCGACCTAGATTCGCGCAGGGGTGCCGACGCTAACAGTGCCTCTGGCAGTGATATTACAGGCTGCGCCGAAAGATGCGCAGCGCGGCCTGCTTCCCCCCTATCTGATATGGACTACGCTTGTTAAGGAATGCGCTGCTAGCAGACGATGCTAGACACACCTGCTATGTGTACTGAAAACAAAGAGTTGAGCGTCAAATACACCATCACGAAAGGTCGCACGATGTGTTAATGGCCTGAAAATGAAAGACGAGTGTTTCTCTCTTCAACACTGGACCCATAAGTACTGAAATAAGTGTAGTTTACTGGTATTAGATCTATTGGAATGTTAATAGAGATCAGTCTGCGATGCCAGTGATCCACCAACACATGCAGCACTTTCACTTTCACTTTATTCTTTTACATCCAGGATAATGGGATAAGCACTCTTGTACTGTGCTTTTTTACATCCAGTCCTCGTGTGTATGCAGTTTTGTAAATGTCATCTGTTCCCACCGGCACATGATGGCCTACTCTTACGAAAAGCGGAACAGGATTTAACGTGTGCGCAAGATGTTCTGCATGGATTTTTTTTAGCTGTTTTATAAAACTATGCTCAGTGTTTTGAGAATTCTTGATGATTCATTTGGGTGGAGGGGGTAGAAAGAGAGAGTAGAGAGAGAGGAGGGGATATTTATGAGGTGGGAGTGAGGTGGAATGCAAAGCATATTTTGATATTAAAGAAGTCAGCCATTACACCCTACATCTAAACGCTTGTGTATAGATCTTCACGTTTGTGAGGACGTGATGCGATCATTCTGGTTCTCACACACACACACACACACACACACACACACACACACACACACACACACACACACACACACACACACACACTGTCTCACTACTGTGACTCTTAGTACACACATTAATGTGATCTCTATTTCTTATTTTCAGACATGGAGTGTTTTTTTCTGTCAAAGAAAGAACCCACTTCTAATCGAATCTACACGGATAAGTAGTTTTCAGGAAGCAAGCCGGCAGCGAGATGATAGACTCAGTCAAAGGCTTCCAGAAGATGCAGAGTTCATACTGTGTCACAAGAACTGTATGAGCACATAAATTATTGTTCCAAAGACCATATTCAGCATCTGTTAAAAAAGAGAAAGACTGACGAACTCTCTGAAGAAGAACAGAAACGTCTTAGGGGCAGAACTAGTTCTTTTAATTTTCGTGAACATTGTTCCTTTCTGAAGGTACTTAGTTGATTTGTTAGTTAGTTAGTTAGTTAGTTAGTTAGTTAGTTAGTTAGTTAGTTAGTTAGTTAGTTATAGTGCGTGTGTGTTGTGTGTGTGTGTGTGTGTGTGTGTGTGGTGTGTGTGCGCGCGCGCGTGCAATGATGATGACAATAACGATGATGATAGGCTCAAAAATGGTTTCCTTAGATCTCTCTCTCTCTCTCTCTCTCTCTCTCTCTCTCTCTCTCTCTCTCTCTCTCTCTCTCTCTCTCTCTCTCTGTGTGTGTGTGTGTGTGTGTGTGTGTGTGTGTGTGTGTGTGTGTGTGTGTGTGTGTGTGTGTGTGTGTGTGTTGAATGAATCCACCTTTGCCATATGGGCCTTTTTACAAAGCACGCTGACCCAGCTATTGAACTACCTCCAGGAAATCAAAGAAGGGGGTGTTCAGACAGTTGTCAACACACACAAAGAAGAGCGCCACACACGCATCAAGGATGCTGCTGCTGACAAAGCAAAGATTCAGAGACACTGTCTACCGCATTGACATCCTGGACACCAGCAAACATCCTGACACAGGCCTCATCAACGTGTTTTTCGGCCGCGTCATTGATAACCCAACTGTCAATGTCCATGAGGCAGTAGAGGTGGGTGCTGTAGAACAAAGGGCGTTTGAGGGTGAATGGCCTGCCAGTTTCGACCTCAAGCTCACAAAGAAAGTGAAGAACATGGCTGCAGTCATGAAAGTGACTATAAAACATTCTAAAGTGGACACAGCTATTAACATTGAATTCATATATGAACGCGTTCTTGGCATTATGACGACTTCCAGGGAATCCATTTCTGTTGAGACCTTGTTTTCCCATGAGCTAGCTCTACAACCTACAGCCCTTTTTGACGAGAATGGTGACATGAGGACAACTAGCAAGGCTGCTCTGAAGAACAAAATACAGATTCTGTCTGGTGTTCGCAACCAAGAACCTCCCAGTGTTGTCATCCTAGATGGCTGTGCAATTTTGGGGACAGTACCTTGGCCTGCAGCTCCAGCTAAAGTCTCGGCTTTCATCACAGCTGCAGTTTCCAGCATTTTGCGATGAGTTCATTCAGCACCAGTGTCACATGTGGTCGTCGATAGATACTACAAACTGAGCACAAAGTCATGCTGTCGAACCGTCCGTCAGAAGAGGACTAGTCGTGTGTACAACCTGACCGGAGTCTCCTCTGCCACAGCAAAGTGTCACGATAAAAGTCACAGCCAACAAGGAACAACTCTTACAAATGATCGTACATCGGCTTTGCAGCATGCAGCCTCCACCAGCAACATAATATTATGTTATCATCATTGCGCCAGACCCGCACACTATACACATGGGGTCTGGACTTCAGCAAGCCCCTCTGTATCACGAAGAAGCTGATGTGCTGATGGTGTTTCATGTCATCAACGAATGGTCATTAGGACAGAGGAACATCAGGGTTGTTTCTGATGGCACCGATGTACTCGTCATCTTGGCCCATCATCTCTACATGAAGACCTAAGGACTGTCCCAGAGTATGACTCTCACCATCGAGTCGTGCAAATCCACACATAATGTCATAAGCGTCAACGACGTTACCAGAAAGCACGCAACCATAATGCCTTATCTGCTGGCAGCTCATGCACTGACTGGTTGTGACACAGTTTCTTCCTTTGCTGGAATTGGAAAGATGACAGTCCTCAAGAAGCTTGAAGTATTCTCTGATGAGCTGAAGCTTGGGAAGATGTCTGTACCTTTCCAGAAAATCTCTGAGTCATGCCTTCAGTTCACTGATCTGCTCTACGGGGACGAGTCAGGGGCCAATCTGAACACCGTTCGAGCCAACCTTTTCAGGAAGAGGATTGCTGGAAAGAGACACATTCCCCCGAAATTGAGTCCCCTTCCTCCAATGATGGCAAGTCTTCAGGCCCACATCAAACGAGCACACTTTCAGGCTGTGCTGTGGCAAGCTGCAGGGGAGCCATCTCCTCCTGAGCTGGATCCTGTTGACTAGGGATGGCAGTTACACCAGTCAACACTCAGCCCAGCCCCTGGACTTGATGATCAACTGCCAGCTCCTGATGACGTGCTAGATCTGGTCAGTTGCAGCTGCAAAACTGGATGCAATACAGCACAGTGTACCTGCACCAAACTGTCTGCCACCTGTATGGCCTTTTGCAAATGCGAAGGAACACTTGCTTGCAATAATCCAATGACTGTCGTTGTCCCACCCTATGAGGATACATGAACTGTCTTCAGATGCCCTTTAGCCACTCTTGCTGTGAGAACTACCAGCAGACACTGGAGAGTGTTCCAGTGTTTTCTCCCTATTAAACAATTTCAGTGATTTCAATACTACTGTTTTTCAAGTGTATTGCGGATTAACATATTTCTGAAAACTTGGTGAATACTTTACATAGATGGTGGCCATCCTGATTTCTCTGAAGTAGCCATTTGTGACGCTCCACCACATAAAGAATCGCATTGCACTAGAGGTAAATTTTTAATTATTGACATGAAAAAAACAGACTGAAAATCGAACAATTCTATCAAAATTTACTACAATTTGAAATGATAGACTGCAGGAAATGTCAAAATGAGAAATGGACAATTTTAGCATCCTAATAGGTGGTCAGATTGAGGGGTTCGCTATTTTCAAAGCACGTTTAAAGACAAAAGGAAACAGAATTATGCCTTGATATTTTACTACAAGGTAGAATAAGTGCTATAGTTTTATAATAAATCAAAATCTCAAAATCGACCACCTCACCCCCTCCTGCCTTTAATGGCTCCTAGCGGAAAAATGGATTATGTGCTAAGCGACTCATTTCGTGGTGGAGCGTCACATTTTATCCAATATTTGATATGTATTTCATCAAGTGTGATTACTTTTTCTTCCATTGCATGGTATTTAGCCAAGTTTGTAGATTTTGTATGTCTTTAAATGCATGATACCCCTCACAACATCTTTCACTCTAATTCTACGGCGGCCATCTTGGATTTTCACTTCCAGACAAAAATGCCCAAAGTTTAGCGTCTGGCCCCCATCAGATTTGAAATCAGCAATGAAAACTCAGTTAGAATCACCAAAGAAAAAAACTTTATGACGCAAAACAAGCTTTTCCATCTGGCGCTCGGACTAAAAGGAAGGGTGTTTACGAGGATACGGATGCATATTTAAAGCAGTGGGGGTAGAAAAAGATCTGGCTGATAATATAATTTTTCTTAAATGTTTATTTTGGGCTCGGATATTGTTGTTAGGTTTTTGAAGGGATGCAACTTCTAAAAAAAAATGTCTCGGATTTGAAATCCTTTTGACTGGTTGCTTACACAGAATCTCACCATTGGTAAACCTCGGAACTCTAGCCAAGGAATAAACCAAAAGTGGACAGTAAATCATCTGTTGCTGGAACTAGAGATTATGATTTAAAGCTGTGAGCTACGTACCATTGTCTATAGCTACTTACTATTTGTCTATGTGCCTATTGTGTCCATTTTTCTAACATTCAGACCGACCATCTGACAGACAACCTTTACCCGCTATTAACTCTTTAACACTAACCTTTACACTAACCTTAACTCTAACCATGACCCCCCATGTGGACACAAAAGGCAGGTAGATATATGGTATATGCTGACACTTTTCTTTGTTCGCTCGTACTGGCTAGAATGCAAAGTGCCTGGTCTTTCTCCACGCTGCTTCTATGCAGGAGGTCTATGCCTTGCTGGCCTCAGCCGACACATTCCCATGAAAGGACAATTCATTAAGTTTTCAAACGAGAAAAGATATGCTAGAAGAAAACAAAGCACAGGAATAGACTGGGTCGGTGGGAAATAAGCAAGAGAGGATGGAACTGAAGGGAAAGTCGGAAAGAAAGCGAAGGATAGAAAAGAGGAAATTTCTTACAGACCATTTCCAGAAAGTGGGGAAGCTCTTTAGACTGAGCCTTCTGGCATTTTCGGGGGGGGGGGGGGGGGGAGATATGTTGACACGATGCATGTACATATTTTTTTCAGGGTCAGTGGGAGGAGGGATGCTAGAATTTTAGCGAAAAGGTTAAGAGGAAAGGGAGGGGGGTGCAGGGGGAGCCGTAAAGTGTTTCTGTACATAGGGATGGGGATAAAATTGCATTTTAGAAAAATATTTAAAAACAAAAGTAGAGGGTGCCAGTCGCAGAATGCCCAACTATTTAGCGAGGGGGTGCATTTAACTTTTTTTTTTAAAGATTTACAAGAGAAATGGGGGGGGGGGGGCACTGATATTATAAGGAATTTTGAATAATCATTGAAGCAATGCATAGTGGGACTACACTGCAGAAAATAGGCGTTAGTAAAGAGTAGAAAGTGTGTCGTGTGTTTTCGTGTGTGTGTTTTCGTGTGTGTGTTTTCGCGCTTGTATGTTTTAGCACGTGTGTCTGTGTGTTTTCGCGCTTGTATGTTTTAGCATGTGTGTCTGTGTGTTTTGAGCGCTTGTATGTTTCAGCATGTGTGTCTGTGTGTTTTGAGCGCTTGTATGTTTTAGCATGTGTGTCTGTGTGTTTTGAGCGCTTGTATGTTTTAGCATGTGTGTCTGTGTGTTTTGAGCGCTTGTATGTTTTAGCATGTGTGTCTGTGTGTTTTGAGCGCTTGTATGTTTCAGCATGTGTGTCTGTGTGTTTTGAGCGCTTGTATGTTTCAGCATGTGTGTCTGTGTGTTTTGAGCGCTTGTATGTTTTAGCATGTGTGTCTGTGTGTTTTGAGCGCTTGTATGTTTTAGCATGTGTGTCTGTGTGTTTTGAGCGCTTGTATGTTTTAGCATGTGTGTCTGTGTGTTTTGAGCGCTTGTATGTTTTAGCATGTGTGTCTGTGTTTTGAGCGCTTGTATGTTTTAGCACGTGTGTCTGTGTGTTTTGAGCGCTTGTATGTTTTAGCACGTGTGTCTGTGTGTTTTGAGCGCTTGTATGTTTTAGCACGTGTGTCTGTGTGTTTTGAGCGCTTGTATGTTTTAGCACGTGTGTCTGTGTGTTTTGAGCGCTTGTATGTTTTAGCACGTGTGTCTGTGTGTTTTGAGCGCTTGTATGTTTTAGCATGTGTGTCTGTGTGTTTTGAGCGCTTGTATGTTTTAGCATGTGTGTCTGTGTGTTTTGAGCGCTTGTATGTTTTAGCATGTGTGTCTGTGTGTTTTGAGCGCTTGTATGTTTTAGCATGTGTGTCTGTGTGTTTTGAGCGCTTGTATGTTTTAGCACGTGTGTCTGTGTGTTTTGAGCGCTTGTATGTTTTAGCATGTGTGTCTGTGTGTTTTGAGCGCTTGTATGTTTTAGCATGTGTGTCTGTGTGTTTTGAGCGCTTGTATGTTTTAGCACGTGTGTCTGTGTGTTTTGAGCGCTTGTATGTTTTAGCATGTGTGTCTGTGTGTTTTGAGCGCTTGTATGTTTTAGCATGTGTGTCTGTGTGTTTTGAGCGCTTGTATGTTTTAGCACGTGTGTCTGTGTGTTTTGAGCGCTTGTATGTTTTAGCACGTGTGTCTGTGTGTTTTGAGCGCTTGTATGTTTTAGCACGTGTGTCTGTGTGTTTTGAGCGCTTGTATGTTTTAGCACGTGTGTCTGTGTGTTTTGAGCGCTTGTATGTTTTAGCATGTGTGTCTGTGTTTTGAGCGCTTGTATGTTTTAGCATGTGTGTCTGTGTGTTTTGAGCGCTTGTATGTTTTAGCATGTGTGTCTGTGTGTTTTGAGCGCTTGTATGTTTTAGCATGTGTGTCTGTGTGTTTTGAGCGCTTGTATGTTTTAGCATGTGTGTCTGTGTGTTTTGAGCGCTTGTATGTTTTAGCATGTGTGTCTGTGTGTTTTGAGCGCTTGTATGTTTTAGCATGTGTGTCTGTGTGTTTTGAGCGCTTGTATGTTTTAGCATGTGTGTCTGTGTGTTTTGAGCGCTTGTATGTTTTAGCATGTGTGTCTGTGTGTTTTGAGCGCTTGTATGTTTTAGCATGTGTGTCTGTGTGTTTTGAGCGCTTGTATGTTTTAGCACGTGTGTCTGTGTGTTTTGAGCGCTTGTATGTTTTAGCACGTGTGTCTGTGTGTTTTGAGCGCTTGTATGTTTTAGCATGTGTGTCTGTGTGTTTTGAGCGCTTGTATGTTTTAGCATGTGTGTCTGTGTGTTTTGAGCGCTTGTATGTTTTAGCATGTGTGTCTGTGTGTTTTGAGCGCTTGTATTGTTTTAGCATGTGTGTCTGTGTGTTTTGAGCGCTTGTATGTTTTAGCATGTGTGTCTGTGTGTTTTGAGCGCTTGTATGTTTTAGCATGTGTGTCTGTGTGTTTTGAGCGCTTGTATGTTTTAGCATGTGTGTCTGTGTGTTTTGAGCGCTTGTATGTTTTAGCACGTGTGTCTGTGTGTTTTGAGCGCTTGTATGTTTTAGCATGTGTGTCTGTGTTTTGAGCGCTTGTATGTTTTAGCATGTGTGTCTGTGTGTTTTGAGCGCTTGTATGTTTTAGCACGTGTGTCTGTGTGTTTTGAGCGCTTGTATGTTTTAGCATGTGTGTCTGTGTGTTTTGAGCGCTTGTATGTTTTAGCATGTGTGTCTGTGTGTTTTGAGCGCTTGTATGTTTTAGCATGTGTGTCTGTGTGTTTTGAGCGTTGTATGTTTTAGCAGTGTGTCTGTGTGTTTTGAGCGCTTGTATGTTTTAGCATGTGTGTCTGTGTGTTTTGAGCGCTTGTATGTTTTAGCATGTGTGTCTGTGTGTTTTGAGCGCTTGTTGTTTTAGCATGTGTGTCTGTGTGTTTTTAGCCATGGTATGTTTTAGCGCTGTTGTTTTGTTGTGTTGTGTTTTTGAGCGCTTAGTTTTAGCATGTTCTGTGTTTTAGCATGTATGTTTAGCGTGTGTCTGTTTTTGAGCGCTTGTATGTTTTAGCAGTGTGTCTGTGTGTTTTGAGCGCTTGTATGTTTTAGCAGTGTGTCTGTGTGTTTTGAGCGCTTGTATGTTTTAGCAGTGTGTCTGTGTGTTTTGAGCGTTGTATTGTTTTAGCATGTGTGCGTGTGTTTGAGCGCTTGTATGTTTTAGCATGTGTCTGTGTGTTTTGAGGCTGTATGTTTTAGCAGTGTGTCTGTGTTTTTGAGCGCTGTTAATGTTTTAGCTGTGTTTCGTGTGTTTTGCGCTGTATGTTTTAGCAGTGTGTCTGTGTGTTTTGACGCTTGTATGTTTTAGCATGTGTGTCTGTGTGTTTTAGCGCTGTATGTTTTAGCAGTGTGTCTGGTGTTTTGAGGTTGTATGTTTTAGCATGTGTGTCTGTGTGTTTTGAGCGTTGTTGTTTTAGCAGTGTGTCTGTTGTTTTGAGCGCTTGTATGTTTTAGCATGTGTGTTGTGTGTTTTGAGCGCTTGTATGTTTAGCATGTGTGTCTGTGTGTTTTGAGCGCTGTATGTTTTAGCATGTGTGTCGTGTGTTTAGGCTGTATGTTTTAGCAGTGTGTCTGTTGTTTTGAGGCTGTATTTTAGCAGTGTGTTGTGTTGACGCTGTTTTTAGCATGTGTGTTTAGCGTGTATTTTAGCGTTTCTGTGTTTAGCTGTATGTTAGCAGTGTGTCTGTGTTTAGTGTATTTTTAGCAGTGTGCGTGTGTTGACGCTTGATGTTAGCATGTGTCGTGTTTGAGCTGTATGTTTTAGCTGTGGTCGGTTTTGCGTATGTTACATGTGTCTGTTTTGAGCGCTTGATGTTTGCATGGTTTGGTTTGAGGCTTGTAGTTTTACGTGTGTCGTGTTTGCGCTGAGTTTTTGTGTCTGTGTGTTTTGAGGTGATGTTTACATGTGTTTTTTGACGTGTGTTTGCATGTGTCTGTTGTTTTAGCTGTTTTTTAGCAGTGTCTGTGTTTGAGGCTGTATTAGCATTGTGTCTGTTTGAGGCTTGTTTGCAGTGTTGTGTGTTGCGCTGTAGTTTGCATGGTGTTGTGTGTTTAGCGTATGTTACAGTGTGTTTGTTGAGCGCTGTTGTTTAGCATGTGGTGGTGTTGAGCGCTGTGTTAGCTTCTGTGTGTTGACGCTTGTGTTTTGATGTGTCTGTGTGTTTTGAGCGCTTGTATGTTTTAGCACGTGTGTCTGTGGTGTTTTGAGCTGTGTATGTTTTTAGCACGTGTGTCTGTGTGTTTTTGAGCGCTTGTATGTTTTAGCATGTGTGTCTGTGTGTTTTGAGCGTTGTATGTTTTAGCAGTGTGTCTGTGTGTTTTGAGCGCTTGTATGTTTTAGCATGTGTGTCTGTGTGTTTTTGAGCGCTTGTATGTTTTAGCACGTGTGTCGTGTGTTTTTTGAGCGCTTGTATGTTTTAGCATGTGTGTCTGTGTGTTTTGAGCGCTTGTATGTTTTAGCATGTGTGTCTGTGTGTTTTGAGCGCTTGTATGTTTTAGCATGTGTGTCTGTGTGTTTTGAGCGCTTGTATGTTTTAGCACGTGTGTCTTGTGTTTTGAGCGCGTGCTGCTGTTATGTTTTTAGCATGTGTGTCTGTGTGTTTTGAGCGCTTGTATGTTTTAGCAGTGTGTCTGTGTGTTTTGAGCGCTTGTATGTTTTAGCAGTGTGTCTGTGTGTTTTGAGCGCTTGTATGTTTTAGCATGTGTGTCTGTGTGTTTTGAGGCTTGTATGTGTTTAGCTGTGTGTTCTAGATGTGTGTCTGTGTGTTTTGAGCGCTTGTATGTTTTAGCACGTTGTTGTCTGTGTGTTTTGAGCGCTTGTATGTTTTAGCATGTGTGTCTGTGTGTTTTGAGCGCTTGTATGTTTTTAGCATGTGTGTCTGTGTGTTTTGAGCGCTTGTATGTTTTAGCATGTGTGTCTGTGTGTTTTAGCATGTATGTTTTAGCACGTGTGTCTGTGTTTTGAGCGCTTGTATGTTTTAGCATGTGTGTCTGTGTGTTTTGAGCGCTTGTATGTTTTAGCACGTGTGTCTGTGTGTTTTGAGCGCTTGTATGTTTTAGCATGTGTGTCTGTGTGTTTTGAGCGCTTGTATGTTTTAGCATGTGTGTCTGTGTGTTTTGAGCGCTTGTATGTTTTAGCATGTGTGTCTGTGTGTTTTAGCATGTATGTTTTAGCACGTGTGTCTGTGTGTTTTAGCATGTATGTTTTAGCACGTGTGTCTGTGTGTTTTGAGCGCTTGTATGTTTTAGCACGTGTGTCTGTGTGTTTTGAGCGCTTGTATGTTTTAGCATGTGTGTCTGTGTGTTTTAGCATGTATGTTTTAGCATGTGTGTCTGTGTGTTTTAGCATGTATGTTTTAGCACGTGTGTCTGTGTGTTTTGAGCGCTTGTATGTTTTAGCACGTGTGTCTGTGTGTTTTGAGCGCTTGTATGTTTTAGCACGTGTGTCTGTGTGTTTTGAGCGCTTGTATGTTTTAGCACGTGTGTCTGTGTGTTTTGAGCGCTTGTATGTTTTAGCACGTGTGTCTGTGTGTTTTGAGCGCTTGTATGTTTTAGCACGTGTGTCTGTGTGTTTTGAGCACGCGCGCGTGTGTTGGGGTTAAGATGTTGAAAAGAAAAAAAAAGCCGTTAGTGAAGTGACAGGAATATAAGCTATCCGTGCACGGAGCGGAATTTTATTAAAGTTTGTTAAATTGCTGGATTTGCCGCTGTAAAAACATTGACTTGATAAAAACAATCTCTGTAAATTTGGAAAGGTGGAGGTGACGGAAGTAGTGAAGTATCGGATTTAAAAGAATTGCAGTATGTTTTTCAAAAAATATTATGTGTACATCTTATTAAACAGACCTGCATTAGAACAGGCAGGATAGCTCAGTGTTCAGAGAACTCATTGTAAACGGGTACCCGCCCTCTTTAAGGACAGGGAAAGTAAAGCAGCGAGGGAGAAGAGATGGGCGCCGCCCTCAATATGTTGGCCCCTGGAGAAGCTGAGGTTTCTGATAACTCTCTCCCCAACGACCACATAGGCTATGGGACACCTTGACCTTTTTGTGAATTAGAAAAGGTATTGTGCCGTTTATCCTTGTTATTTTTACTGGATAATGTGCAAGAAAAATGTTAGATCTTTCATTTTCTAATATGTGTAAGATAACCAGCAACTTGTATCAGTATGCCCTGTTACTTTATTTCCTTCTTGCCTTTTGCTTTGCCATAGGTCAGGGACATGTCCACTACCCAGGTCATGCATGTAGCACTCCAGCCCATCAGTAGACTACTCCATCTGCATCTCTCCCAGCAGTTTTTGATTCCCATTTTCAACACAAATAAACTTGATCTATATCCAGTCCTCTTATGGTTTTTCAAAAAATGTTTTCCCCCTCAAAATGAAAAGGAGCAACAGGTTGGAGATCTCATATTGTAATTAATCAAAAGAAATACCTCAAAATAACGGAAAGGTAAATCAATAAAGATAAAGAACGAAAGAATAAATAACTGGAGACAAAGGGGGTTTGACACCCCACAACCATTTTTTTTTTATTAGCAAGACTGGAGTAAAAGCTTGACTTAGATCAGTGCTCATTGCTGCGTGATTTCTGGTCTTTCTGGCATTGGTCCAACGTTTGTATTGTACTATCTGTTATATATGCCTGATTTTCTGAAAGCATGAAGCTCCACCTTAATGTATCGAGCAAAATTCCAATACAGGAAATGCGAAATACTGTATTCTTGCGAAAATACAATGCAGTACAGTTTTTGATGGTATTTTTTTGTTTTGATTTTTTAATGAGCCTGTCTTCTTGCTTTTCCTTTTCGAGTCTCAAGGATACCTGGGTTGTGTGAAACTAGAAAAAGGTTTAGCATGTGTGATTTGTTTAAAATTAACAGGTGATGGTAAACTGTTCACAAGCAGTTGTACGAAACAGTTGGCTCTATTTCAAGTCGAGTCAAGTAAAAATTATTCTGTGTGTGTGTGTGTGTGTGTGTGTGTGTGTGTGTGTGTGTGTGTGTGTGTGTGTGTGTGTGTGTGTGTGTGTGTGTGTGTGTGTGTGTGTGTGCTTTAAACCGATTTGGCAAATGCAAATATAAGCGTGCGTTTTAGCACAGGAATTGTATTTTGTTTTTATTTTTGTTATATCGTGGATAACGGAATAAGCACTCACGTTATTTTTTACATCCAATCCCCGTGTGTACGCAGTTTTGTAAATTTTGTATGGAATTCTGACAGTGTTGCATGGTATCTGTATCTATTTTTAAGTTTTGAAGTTAATGCGCCCGCTTTGTTTGCTGCCCCGTCCCCCCTATGTTATATCCTTCCAGGGTCAACAGTAAGAGTTGCACAAGTTTTACTAGAGAACATATTTTTCTGTTGAAGCTGAGTTTTAAGTGCATTCTTTTAAACTGTATAGAACATGAAACTGTTTTCCAAATAATTTTACTCCTGTGAAAACGTGACCTGAAACCCTCATTTGTCAGTAGCATGTTAGACGTTTTGCTTTGGGGGTTTCAAGTTTTATCCATGATTTCCTTGCTTTGTTAGTAAACTTCGTTTAAAAAAACTGCTTTATTTTGCTTCTAACCCAGTTAAGCTTGTTCTAGAATCCCAACTAGAAATGTACGGTGTAGAAAATGTTTACCTATTTTGATTACCTATGATTCTTATTTGTGATGAAGATAATGCATGTTCTTTTAGAGGACCAACAACAAAAATTGTCGCTGTTTTGCTTCCATTTTTACTGTATGTCATAACAGCTCTGTATAGAATGGATAAAATGTATAGATTAGAGCGTTTAAGAGATAAGTGGTGAGCTCACACCACAGGTACTTGACTTACTGACTTTTTTCCTTGAGAAAAATACCAGCTTTGCACAACTCCCTCTTACAACTTACTCTTTTATCAAGAGGATAACGGAATAAGCACTTATGTGCTTTTTTACATCCAGTTCCCGTGTGCATGCAGTTTTGTAAATTTATTTCTGTTCCCACATGCACACAATGGCCTACTCCTGACAAGCGGAACATGTTTTAACATGTGCACAATATGTTCTGCGTGCGTTTTGCACAGGGGGCCAAGGTTCACAGTCTCATCTGAAGGACTTTTGGGGAGAGTGGAGTTGGTACTTAGGTTAAGAAGAAAAAATCCTCGGGAACGAGATTTGAACCCAGGTCAGCAGATCATAAGCGCATCACTCTGACCACTAGACCGTCGCAAAGATAAAATGACTGGAATCAAGAAGTGTTTTGTCACTTCCATGTTTTAAAAGCATTAAGAACGAACATATCATTTTGGTCTAATATTTGAAGAGTGTGATAAATCAAAAGTCAGTGGGTCAGTCATTGTGTCACTGCTGGTCAGAGCATTGGGAAAAGCCTACCTCCACCTCCAGCAAAAAAAGGTTGGAGTTAGGGTTGGGTAGTCGGCTCGCAGCTGAAATCAAACGAAATGAAAAGGAAATTTCAGAGCTACTTTGAATAAAACATTGTCAAAACTGGATGAAAATAAATACACGGAAGCACCAAAACACGAGTGTTTGTGATTTTACTTGGCTAACTTTATAACTGGCTGAGGTATAGTTCATTTTTTAGGTGGCGATGTTCGGATGCTGTTGCGGTATATATCCGTGATATTATGTTTTCATATTTAATTTTTATGTATGGATTGTAACCTGCTTCAATTTCTCTTTCTGAGATAATGAAAGTGTGAATTAAATTGACATGAAATATGACCCAAAATACAACAAAAATTTGATCAACGTCCTTGTTCAGAGTTCCATTCATAAATGATTTATTTTACAAGAGTTTACTATAGTATACTAGTGAAAATTATGTGCACAAGATCTCAGATATTTATACATACACACGTTCAATGTGTACTTCCACCTCTGTCTGTCTGTCTGTCTGTCTGTCTGTCTGTCTGTCTGTCTGTCTGTCTCTCTCTCTCTCTCTCTCTCTCTCTATCTTATTGTTTAGTATCTTTTCAACTTGATGTATCCCTGAAAGGGGCTGGGACTGGATGTAAAAAAGCACGCAAGTGCTTATCTATTATCCTCGAATAAAATACTTTGCTTTGCCTTGCCTTGCCTTGCCTTGCCTCTCTCTCTCTCTCTCTCTCTCTCTCTCTCTCTCTCTCTCTCTCTCTCTCTCTCCTTTCCTTTCCACCTTCCACTCTCACATATACTATCCTAGACTTATCACTGTTTAGGTGTTTGGTTCCTATGTTGAATTGTAATTGACTTTTACGGTTTAAATATAGAGATGTGATTTTTATTTAGTTTTTTGTGTTTAAGGGTTTTTATACTTGTTTTTTATGTGTGTGGTTTGTTTTTTATGCCCTCTTTGCTTGTTTTTCCCCCAAACACACACACACACACAGGTACACACACAGGTACAGACACACAGGTACACACAGAGGTACACACACAGGTACACACACACAGGTACACACACACAGGTACACACAGAGGTACACACACAGGTACACGCACACGCACACGCACACGCACACACACGCACACACACACACATGGAATTATTAATTTTCATATGAATGTTTTGGCTTATAGATTTGTAACGCCTTATGTACCATCGTCCTGAATAATTGCATTTTCTCCATCTTCATTAGTATATTTTTTATCTTTTAATGTATTCAAGTTTGATTTAAAACTGGTTTGTATAACCTTATGTTTCGCTCCTATTTGATATTTCTTTTATACAATTTTGTTCTTTTGTTTGTTTTGCTTTCGGGGTTTTCTTTTCCTTGTTAGGTTTGGCCACATTGTGAGCTTATAGGTTTCATTGATGATAATTATTGTCTACAGAAGTCTTTTGTGGGTGTTTTGAAATACTTTGTTGACTGGTTTGTTTTGATCACGATGTAATTTGAAAATGCCTTTTTTCCCCTTTTTTTTCTCTTCCATCTTTCACTTCCACATATGCTGTCATAGTCTTTTCATTGGATAGGAATGCTTCGGTTCTTATTGAAATTCGAATTGAAAATGTATTTTACTGTTTACTTTTTTGTGTTTAAGGGTTATGTTTGGTTTTGTATGCGTGTGCGTGTCTTTTTCCTTTTATGCCTTCTTTGCTTGTCCCCCCCACACACACACACGCACGCACGCGCGCACACGCGCACACACGCACACAGACACATACACATGGAATGTATTGTTTTTCATATGAATGTTTTGGCTTAGATTTGCAATGCCTTATGTTTCATGGTCCTGAATATTTGCTATTTTCTCAACTTCATTAGTATATATATTATCTTTTAGTGTATTGAGTCTGATTTAAAACTGGTTTGTATTTATAACCTTAAATGTTTCGCTCCTATTTGATATTTCTTTGATACAATCTTGGTCTTTTGTTTGTTGTTTTGCTTTTCGGGGTTTTCTTTTCCTTGTTAGGTTTGGCCACATTGTGAGCTTATAGGTTTCATTGATGATAATTATTATTTACAGAAGTGTTTTGTGGGTGTTTTGAAATACTTTTTTGACTGGTTTGTTTTGATGACGATGTAATTTGAAGATGCTCGCTCTCTCTCTCTCTCTCTCTCTCTCTCTCTCTCTCTCTCTCTCTCTCTCTCTCTCTCTCTCTCTCCTTTCCCTTTCCTTTCTTTTCCAACTTCCACCTTCACATATGCTATCCTAGACTTATTATGGAGAGGAGTGTTTGGTTCTTATGTTGGATTGAAATTGTATTCTTACCATTTGAAAATAGAGGTGTTTTTATGTAGCTTTTTATGTTTAAAGGGTTTCATGGTTTTTTTAAGTGTGGGTTTTTTCCCCTTTTATGCCTACTTTGCTTGTTTTTACGCTTACGCGCGCGCGCACGCGCACACACACACACACACACGCACACACGCACACACGCACGCACACCACACACGCACACACGCACGCACACACGCACGCACACACACACGCCACACACACGCACACACACACACGCAAGCACGCACGCACGCACGCACACACGTTTGTTTAAATAATTATCGGTGTATCCAGTTAGAATGACTCGTTTTGTTGAATGTATCCCGTTTTCTTCTTTTAAAATATTGGTTGAACTGCTGTTGGTGGTTGATGCTGGTATGTAGGGGTAGGGAGGGGGGTTCTTAGCTTTATTCCATGATCAGG
>CM060323.1:65920429-65929615 GCA_030674155.1 Stramonita haemastoma | reverse complement strand
TTTCGGCATAAGAGAGAACTGTTATCCTTTAAGTCTTTCTGGAAGACAGGCAGGACACTGGACCAAGAAGCAGAAAACAGAGAAAAAGGAGGAGACATGAAGAAAAGGAAGAAGGCAGAAACAAAGAGAAGGATCAAGGATAGAAAAGAGGGAACTTCTAGCGCAGAATTTCTAGAAAGTGTGGATGCTATTTACGCCGACAGGCCCCTAGGCACTCCTACGAGGAAAGTGCATCCTAGTTATTTTCATCAGCTGTAACTTAATCTCAGGGTCTTTTTAATCAACCCGTTAGAGCCATTTTTCAGATTTTGGTGAAATATTAAATATCTCAGAGGGGTGAATAAGAAGGACGTCTCCAGCTCTATCAGGTATCCCTCTGTGTAGTGTGGGGTGGTGATGCCTCATCCATCATTCACAGGTTCAGCACCAAGCACTGGTGTGGTCCTGGGTCACGTCTCTCACTGATACCAAAGCGTGGTGTGACATTGATGTCTTCTGTGTGTGCGTGCGTGTGTGGCGCGCGCGCGCGCGTGTGTGTGTGTGTGTGGGTGTGTGTGTGGTGTGTGTGTGTGTGTGTGTGTGTGTGTGTGTGTGTGTGGTGTGGTGTGTGTGTGTGTGTGTGTGTGTGTGTGTGTGTGTACATTCGAATTTGTCAAAACTGTAAATTGTTGCTGATTGTGTGTTGTGTAGGTCGAACTGCAAGCACTTTGATTTGTTTTTGCAAGATATAGCGCTATACAAATTCCATGCATTTATTATTATTATTTATATATTATTATTATTATTATTATTATTATTATTATTATATTATTATTATTATTATTATTATTATTGTTATTGTTGTGTTGTTGTTGTTCTTCTTCTTCTTCTTCTGCTTCTTCTTCTTCTTCTTCTTCTTCTTCTTTCTTCTTCTTCTTCTTCTTCTCTTCTTCTTCTTCTTCTTCTTCTTATTATTATTATTATTCTGTAGTCGGCACTGTTACAGCTGTGTGAATGGAACTCTTGCACTTTCATCCCGTGTGTCCATAAAGCCGTGGGTTTGATTCCCGGTAGTACAGCGACGCTTGAAAAATTAAGCGTGATGTTTTGGGTTGTTTTTTTTACGATTTCCCATGTAGACTCGAAGCAGATTCAGGTCTGGCACAGCCTTATTTTCTTCCTTGGACATACAAACGTAGCTAATTGCTCATTAAAAATTCTATAATTCGTGACAGCATTTGCTATATTCCGTGAAGACAAACATACCTAGTATTTACCCTATTTGCTGAAAAGCGAAATGCTTCACATAGTTCCACTCCTACAAAACACACAGCCTAAAAAAGAAAAAAATCACTGCACTGGGTGATGACTTCTTCAGAAGTTAAAAGAGCAAAATAGAAAGACGACTTCCATGTTAATCTTTTGAAGTTTTCCTGTGTTCTTGGGATTTGTAGTTAGGCTTTTAAAAAAAATTGTATTCTTCTTTTGGTGTGGTATGACAGTACGGAACAATGGCAGAAAAACTCATTGAACCTGGGCCACCTTCCCTGCCCAACTCATCAAAACTGGCACACAACTGCAGCTGCCTTCTGGCCTTCAACTGTTACTGCGCAGTACGCCTATATTATCACCCGTGTGTTTGTGTGTGTGTGTGTGTGTGTGTGTGTTGTGTGTGTGTGTGTGTGTGTGTGTGTGTGTGTGTGTGTGTGTGTGTGTGTGTGTGTGTGTGCTGTGTGTGTCTGTGTCTGTGTCTGTGTGAGTGTGTCTGTGTGTGTCTGTGTGGTCTGTGTGTCTGTGTGTGTCTGTGTGTGTCTGTGTGTGTGTTCGTGTGTGTGTTCGTGTGTCTGTGTGTGTGTGTGAGTGTGTGTGTGTGTGTGTGTTCGTGTGTCTGTGTGTCTGTGTGTGAGTGTGGTGCGTGTGTGTCTGTGTGTGTGTCTGTGTCTGTGTGTCTGTGTCTGTGTTTGTGTTTGTGTGCCTGTGTCTGTGTCTCTGTGTGTGTTGCGTGCGCGTGCTTGCGCACACGCACTCGCGCGTATGCGTGTATATATGCCTGCGTGTGATAAGAAATAGAAAGTTTGCCTAAAGTCGTTGTCTGTTATCGGGACCAGAATGAAGATTTATCACAGAGTGCTTTGTTTTTAACTCTGGATACTCCAAAAACTCTTGCCACCTTGTGTCACAAAGTTGGGTTTTGTGGTTTTTTAATGTTTGTTTCCTGTTGTTTCAGCATGTTTCACAGGCTCTGTGCCATGCCCTCAATCATCCTCATCATCATTTTGAAGGATAACTGATGAGTACTGGTTTTTGTTTTCAATCTGTCCTCAATGAAAGACAGAATGACAGAGAAACAAAGACAGTGGCAGTGTCTTGTTCTTATCCTTCTTGTTACGTTGTTGTGTTTATGTCTTGTGGTCCTTGAGGGAACAGGATAGCTCAGTGGTCACAGCACTCGCTTTCCCCAAGCTACGGTTAAGCAGCATCGAGTGTGGTTACCAAGTGGATGGATGGGTGACCGTTTGCGCACTTTGGCTTCAGTACAGTCCCCCAGTTCACCCATATGTAAATGGGTACCCACCCTCTTTAGGGTCAGGGAAGGTAAAGCAGCGAGGGAGAGGAGATGGGCGCCGCCCGCAATATGCTGGCCCCTAGAGAAGCTGAGATCTCTGATGCCTTTCTCGCGTTCGGCCACATAGGTTATGGGACACCTTTACCATTTTACGGTTTTACCCACTCTTGTTGTAATACTATCTTTAGCTATCTCTGCTTGTTATATCCTTGTTCATAATTCATTACTTTGTCTATTTTTGTGACATGTTCACAAAAGGGAGAAGGGGGAAAGGAATGTGGGGATGGGGTGGGGGGTTGGTTAGAGATAATGAGCTACTGAACGACAAAGAGCGTTTCTTCTTTCTTCACGTCCAGCTTAGGAAAGAAAATCTCCTGACAATGGCATCAGCTGGTCAGTCAGCGCCAGGAGAAATGTGAGGAGGGGGGGGGGGGGAGGACAAACGAAACAAGGTGAAGGAAAGGAAGGGGACGAAGAAGGTGGGGGAAGAAAGAAAGCGAGCGGGGAAGGGAAGAGGAGGAGGGATTTCGACACCAGGCAAATTCCATGGCCATCTATCATTCAGGATCTGGGATTCTCGGGGGGGATTGCAGACGATCCCTCAGAGCGATGTCCAGCTCTGGTGGTCAGTGTCTGCCACTCTCCTGTCACTGGGGCACGTGTCCCCACGTGTGAGGGAGGGAGGGAGAGAAAGGGGTTTGGCATGGCATAGCATGGCATGATATGGCATGGTGTGGCCTTGATGTGACACCTTGTTTACAAATGTGGGTGTTTTGATGTGGCGTGTTTGTTTCTCTGTCTGTTTGTCTGTCTGTGCTGGTCTGGCTGGCTGGTTCTATGTCTGAGTGGCCGCGTGTCTGCCTGTCTGTCTGTCTGTCTGTCTCTTTCTCTCTCTCTCTCTCTCTCTCTCTCTCTCTCTCTCTCTCTCTCTCTCTCTCTCTCTCTCTCTCTCTCTCTCTCTCTCTCTCTCTCTCTCTCTCTCTCTCTCTCTCTGCCTCCATCTCTTCATTTTAAATACGTTCCATGTCACCAAGTGCGAAAAGACTTTGATCCCAAAACACAAACAACAACAAACAAATTTCTTTATTTCTTCTTCTTCTTCTATTCTTCCTACCTCCCTCTGTCAATCTGTAGAGTCACCAGCGGTGTTTCGACAGTGCTAGTGGGTTGACGTCACAGGGAGAGGGGCAGAGGAATGGGGGAGACAATTGCTGCCCGGGGGATTTAGGTGTTGGTCCTACAGTCGCTAGCTCCTCTAATAATGAGGGTCTGTGCGGAAATGATCAGGATTTGGGTCTGTTGGGGACAAACCTCTCCAGCTTAACTGAGTTTATGGGGTTTTGCTGGGTTTCCTGTTGTCTGCCTGCAGCTTTTGTTGTCTTCTGTTGTTTTCTGTTGTCTTCTGTTGTCTTCTGTAGCTTCTGTAGCTTCTGTTGTCTTTTTCATGTTCTGTTGCCTTCTGTTGTCTTCTGTTGTATTTTGTAGCTTCTCTTCTGTTCCGTTGTGTTATGTTGTTTTCTGTTGTCATCTGTTGTTTTCCTAGAACTGTTGTTGTCCTCCTGGACCTTGTGTTGTCTTCCAGAGCTGTGGTCTTCTTGAGGTTCTGTTGTCTTCTCTGGATCTCCTATGGTCTTTTTCACCTTTCCTTGTCTCCTAAGAATTATTATTTCTATGGTCTCTCCGTAATAAACGGTGTATCTCCTTCTCCCTCCCCCCTCTCCCCAGTCCTTCAGTCTTCCATCTGTCACTCTTTTTAGTTTTGTGTCAAAGTCAAAGTCAAAGTCAAACTTTTATTTCCAGATGGTACATTGAGTAAGCAGTCCAATTGCTTTTTTTCATCAAGCCATCCATCTAAAAAAAAAAAAAAAGGAGAAAAAAAGAGAGAATAATCATATTTGAACAAGGAAAAACTTAAAGAAGATATGTGGTACAAATGAAAAGATTAAAAATGAACTTGAAAAATATGCACACCAAAAGAAGAAACTACACACTCACACACACACACACACACTCACACACACACACACACACACACACACACACACACACACACACACACACACACACACACACACATACATATATATATATATATATATATATATATATATATATATATATATATATATATATATATATATATATATATATATATATATATATTATATATATATATATATATATATGTGTGTGTGTGTGTGTGTGTGTGTGTGTGTGTGTGTGTGTGTTCGTATGTGTGTGTGTGTGTGTGTGTCTGTGTGTGTGTGTTAGATACAAGATTACACAACACGATACAAAACAACACAAACAACACACCACAATGTTTCCCACGCTGTTAACATCCCTCAAAGAAAAATCAACAACAAAAACCCCATCTGAAGCCTAAACCTAAAAGCTCAATAAACTCCGAAGAGAGGAATAACTCTCAGCATGAAACAAGTCTCTCATACCAAAGTGGCAAAATTCCCCTTTCATCACTATTCCTATCACGTTTGTTTCTCTCCAATTCGTTCTGTCTCTTCCCTATCGAAGTTTGACTGTCTAATATTCCATGGGACCATAAAACCGTACAGTGGCAGACTGTGTGTGACAGACTGGTTATGTATACACATAGCGTGCTTTGCTTATCATGAATAGCATTATTATCAGAACTTTCTCAACGATTCCTCTGCTGGTCTAGCATGTCCTCTACCTCTTTACTTTGCTAGTGGTCGAGTTTACACTCTGTCTGTCTGTGTCTCTGTTGTTCCGTGTATGTGTCTGTTTGTATGTATATCTGTTTGTTTGTCTGTCTGTCTGTGTTTTACAGTGGCAGACAATGTATGACAGTCTTATTGTATATATGTACCGTGCTTTGCATTCCGTGGAGAGCGCATGAGAACTTTCTTAAAGAGTCCTCTGCTAGCATTGTGATCGATATCTCTTAAATTCTTAATGGTTGAGTTATAAAGTGGTGCGTGCGTGTGCGCGCGCGCGCGCGTGCCTGTCTGTGTGTAGTTGTGCGTACTTGTATGCACGTGCACGCGCGCGAGTGTGTGTGTGTGTGTGTGTTCGTTTCTGACCTATCTGCTGGTTTATTTTTTATCTACGCATATGATTATTATGATGTAAGGGGGGTGATTTACGACAGTAAAACAAAAACAAACAAATAAGAAAAAAATCCAGAACAAAACAAAGCAAAACAAAAACACCCCAATGACGAAATACTGTTCTTAAAATGGAATTTGTCACACCACCACAAAGAATAACTATCATGAAACAGAAACAGTCCTACAAACCAATAGGCATTACAGGAGACACACATGCTTGTGCGTGCGCTGAAAAAAATTTTGATTTTGAGTTTTACACACACAAACACACATAGAAGGAGAGAGAGAAAGAAGAAGAAGGAGGAGGAGGAGAAGAAGAAGAAGTGTATGACTAGCCAAAAAACAAAATAAAACTGCTTCATTCACAAGCAGTCAAATGCCTATTCTCTAATCAATGTAGCCTACACGCAGAAATCCCTCGACCTTACCGCAAAAACGCTAACAACACAAAACTAAACCAAACTAAACTAAACCAGCCTAGACGACAGGATGTGGTGGGAATATCTTTAATCATTGCCTAACTGCCACAGACTTAGACACACCAGTGTGTCACAATAGGTGAAGTGGGGGATTGATCGTTTCGTCTTTTACGTCATAATAGTTTCTCTTTATTTCTTGTCTTTCGAATTTCTCCTAGGCAGAAAAACAGTGAGATATCGACTGTGAAACGGCCTTGGGTACGGTATGGTATGGTAAGGTAAGGTAAGGTAAGGTAAGGTAAGGTAAGTAAGGTAAGGTAGGGTAAGGTAGGGTAAGGTAAGGTAAGGTAAGGTATGGTATTCCTTCATCATGACAGAGAGCACAGACAGATAAAGCAAATAAAAAAAAACTTGCTTTGAAAAAAAACACCCAAAGAACGAAATCAAAACATGGGAAAAAGTGAACTTAATGGAGAGACAGATTCCAGAGAAGAGAGAGAGAAGAGAGAGAGAGAAGAGAGAGAGAGAGAGAGAGAAGAGAGAGAGGAGGAGAGAGAGAGAGAGGAGAGAGAGAGAGAGAGAGAGAGAGAGAGAGAGAGAGAGAGAGAAGGAGAGAGAGAGAGAGAGGAGAGAGAGAGAGAGAGAGAGAGAGAGAGAGAGAGAGAGAGAGAGGAGAGAGAGAGAGAGAGAGAGAGAGAGAGAATGAATGATATTTATTTATTTATTTTCCAAGGGTTACAGATAAGCATTGGCATACTTTTTTTCATCCGGCCCTTGCCCTGATTAGGGACTATCACCAACACAAGAAGGACCCCCCCCCCCCCTCCCCTCCCAACCGAAAAACCATACCTATAACAGCAACAAGAATCTGACAGTTAATAAGATAAGGAAACAAGCGGTAAGTAAAAAAAAAAAACAGCATACCGCAGGTGCATATTCTCTCATTTCTTTGATAAAAATAAAAGCCCACATTTCCTGAAGGAAGAAAAAAATGAATTGACAACAGCTTGAAGAGAACTTTTGTTGTATGGCTTCTTTATATAACCTGCCGTCCATCAGAGAACTGTAAGTGCCGGGTGTGCAAGACGCGTACTTATCAGGCCTTGTCTCTCTCTCTTTTCATTTGTGTCGGATGTGGGTAGCAATAATCTACATGCTGAGCCGAGAATATCTACAATTAACTATTTCTCAAAGGTATGTTAGGAAAAAAATCGAAAAAATGCAATTTATAATTTGTTTTTCTTATTTGTCTATATGCATCGATACACTTTGCGCTATGAGCGACGCTTTGAATTCCCTCCCCTGACGATTAAAAACACGGTTGCCTTCTTTAAAACTACTAAATTTCATAACGCCTCGTCGCCCCGTGATTTGAATTGCCTCCCTTAGCAAAAACACTGTTACCTTCTTTGTTCTTACTAAAATTCATAAAGGACCGCCGTTTCAGGGGAGTTAACTAAAGAACCCTACAAAACAACCTTCTCGACGAAGAATTCTTTCGTGTCTATCTTTGCTGATCATGTGTCATTTACATCACCCAAGATCTAATTCTGACGGCAGGTATCCCAAGATCATTATTTTGTTCGACTTAAGAAAACATTTGTTTTAAACTCAAAGAAACCATGCCGACACATCGGAGAGAAGCCGCTGCTGTAGTCTAGTTGTTAGGGCGTTGGACTCGTAATCTAAAGGTTGCGGGTTCGATCCCAGCTTTCGGCTATGGCGTTGTGCTCTTGGAAAAGGCACTTTACGGCTATTTTCTCACCCCACCCAGGTGTAAAAGGGGTACCAACCTTGTGTTGGGGGTTAACCCTGCGATAGACTGGCGTCCTATCCAGGGGGGAGTCTATGACTCTCAGTCGCTTAACGCCACAGAAACCGGGATAAGCACCGGCCTGATGAGCCTTATGCTCGGGACAGACTTTAACTTTTAACATCGGAGAGAGAGAGAGAGAGAGAGAGAGAGAGAGAGAGAGAGAGACAGAGACAGAGACAGAGACAGAGACAGAGACAGAGACAGAGAGAGAGCTTTGTCCTGAGAAATAAGAACGGAAAAATAAAGAAAAATGAAAAAAGCGACAGACAGAGACAAAGACAGAGACAGACAGACAGAGGTACAGAGGGAGACAAAAATGACAGCCCGAATTAGAAAGAGTGAGAGAAAAAAAGGAGGAAAAATCAGAAACAAAACATGGAAGAAGAAAAGATTGATTCTACTCAACCGAAATGTCTTGGGCGAAAAATTAAGCACATAGATTATATTTTGTTTTGTTTCTTTCATTCTCGCCGTATTTTCTCTTTTTTTACTGGTATTTTTTTGACAAATCTGTCTTCTAAATACAGTAGCTAAGGAACAAAATATCCCACAAAAAAATCCCCTCGCAACTTGACTGGATTAATTCAACACCTCATTGTCTAACACATCGTTTTGGAGATAGAGGGTAGAAAGTGGGGAATTCTTTCTTCTATTGTCGTATTATGTTTGATTTTTAGTTTTCTTTTTTTTTTTAAAGGTTTATATGTTTATTTGCTTGTTTTAGTGTGTGTGTGTGTGTGTGTGTGTGTGTGAGTGTGTGTGTGTGTGTGTGTGTGTGTGTGTGTGTGTGTGTGTGTGTGTGTGTCTGTCTGTGTGTGTGTCTGTGTGTGTGTCTGTGTGTCTGTGTGTCTGCGTCTGTGTGTGTCTGTGTGTCTGTGTGCTTGTCTATGTCTGTGTCTGTGTTTCTGTCTGTCTGTCTGTCTGTCTATTTCTCTGTTCACACGTGCGAGCGTGTGCGAGTGCGTGTGTGCGCGCGGGTGTGCTTGCACACACACACACATACTCATGCACGTGTGTTTTCTCTTTTTTCCCCCTCTCCTCCACTACAACTTTTCTTCACCCCCAACCCCCACCCCCTCCTCCTCCTTCACCTTCTCCTTCCCTCTCCTTCAAGACAGCCGCCATGTGCTGAATTTCCCCCAGACAGTGAGAAAATGGCTCCGTGAGTGCTGTCCAAGATGACAAGTGTCTAGCGTCAAAAGGCCAGCGCCACCAAATATAAAGAAATAGCAACCCAACAACAAAAAGAGAAACGTTCACAGCTATTATCGTTCGCATGAAGACTCTCTGTTGTCGTGTAATTCACCATTCTTTTCT
>CM060323.1:65902929-65912929 GCA_030674155.1 Stramonita haemastoma | reverse complement strand
GAGAGAGAGAGAGAGAGAGAGAGAGAGAGAGAGAGAGAGAGAATAAGAGAGAGAGAGAGAGAGACAGAGAGACAGAGAAACCTGTCAACAGGTCTGTTGGCAGCCACAATCCTGTTGTTGACACAGCTTGGATCACTTTCCCCTGTTTGCCTGTTTGCCTGCCTGCCTGCCCCAGGGGGGGGGGGGACGTGAAAGTGGTGGTGGTGATGATGGATCGGTGGTCTCCTGCAGTGACCTTGCCTGCCTGTGTGGACAGCCAGTGAGGGGGTGTGGGTTCAGTTCCTGACAGAACGACTTTGCTTCCTATCCCCACCCCACCTGGCTTTGAGTGGTGGTGTGTACGTTTCTTTCCCTTTTATTCTTTTATTTCGAGGATAACAAAATAAGCCTAACTTTGAGGATAATAGAATAAACACTGATCTCGAGGATAATAGAATAGGCACTCATGGGATCTTTTTGACATCCGGTCCCTGTGTGTATGCGCTTTTTGTAAATGTTGTCATCTATTCTCACTGGCACAAATGGCTGACTCTTGCAAAAGATGGAACAGGTTTTTAATGCACAAGATGTTGTGCGTACGGTGGCACACGGGGCCTCAGTTTATTCTAGTCTTATCCGAATGGTTTGAAGGGGGTGGAGGTGGCTCTGATGTTACCTCTAGGGGAACAAATCTCCTTGAAACGGGAATCCCAGCGTTGGCACAAACCTAGGCTCGAACCTGGACCATCTCATCACGAGAGCAACGCTCTCACGGGTTGCGCGACGTGCAAGACTTGAACTGGGCGCTAGTCTTCTTTGATGGGACGATAGATTGAAGTTGAGTCTTTAGTTCTAGATTCACTGGTGATAGTTATGAGGGATATCTTGTACAGCCAAGACACGAGTCTTAGTGAGATTATGCGTGTAGTTTTGAACAGCCAAAGTTAAGCAGCATCGAGCGTGGTTACCAAATGGTTGGGTGACCGTTTGTACGCCTTGACTTCAGTACAGTCCCCCAGTTCACCCAGCTGTAAAAGGGCACCTGCCCTCTTTAGGGTCAGGGAATGTAAAGCAGCGAAGGAGAGGAGATGGGCGCCACCCTCAATATGCTGGCTGAGGTCTCTGATGCCTCACTCCGCTACGACCACATAGGTTATTGGACACCTTTACCTTTGTATGTTAGTAAAGCCCAACCCCTGCAATGCCTCCTACTAGCCACACAGGATCGTGAAGCATGGAAAAAGATCTCCGTTGCGTCTTCTCTCATGTCCCCCCTACGTCCTTTGGGACATGGGACTGAGTGAGTGAGTGAGTGAAAGTATCATCAATCATACTGATATCAAAGTGTGCATGAGAAGGAGGAGAGGAAGAGCTAAGAGAAGGGTGGTTGTTTTAAATCACGTTTGACGTTCTTTAAGTGCATCCATTCCATTAAAGGTCTCATGCGCAAAATATATCTAGCACCCTTCAAAGAATGTTCATGGCATTGCTGTGCTACAGTCATAGTCATGCTTTCCCCCGTGGGAATGCCGGGGTCCTGGCAGTATGAACAACATCCCCACCTTCTGGAAATTCTGTGCTAGAAATTTCCTATTTTCTATCACTCTCTTTGTTTCTGCCTTGTTCCTTTTCTTCCTGTCACCTCCTTTGTGTCTATTTTCTGCACTCGTGGTTCATTCTCCTGCTTTGTTTCCAGAAAGTCTTAAAATGTATCAATTTTGAATTCTTGCTCATTTCCTGCATCCCTCCACTATATGCACATGAGAACCGCGTGCAGCCCCTACTGTCAGTTCGTGCCTAGCCGAGCTACTGTCCAGACGTTTATCATATCGCCTCTCGCTGTGTCGGCAACGCCCATCACTATCAGGAATCTCAGCACTAGCTATAATAGTTTCTAGACCTTGCTTTTCTTGGTTTGTTTTATTTTGTGTATAACTTGGGGTTGTTGTTGTTTTTTGTAGTGCTTGTGAAATCTTTTTTTGTGGAAAAGTTTCTGGGGAAAAAAAAAAAAAAAAAAAAAAAAAAAAAAAAAATGGAGACCCATTCTGTGGACTACACCAGTGACCAGGATTCGGTTATGGAGTCAGAATCCTATGAAGAACCACAAGCTGGCACCTCTGCTGAACCCTTGGTGGAAAGGGAGCCATCTCTCCGAGACATTTTTTCAATCATTCAGAACCTTTCCAAAAGAATGGACAATTTTGAAAGAAGTGCACCGCACACCAAGAAGAGGAAAATTAGCGCTGACGCTGATAAACCCCTCGCTGAGAATGAAGGGAAAAGGAAGAAGGCAGGTAGTGATTCAGAATTTGTCACCGACAGTGTTTCTGATAAGGCAGAGGAACTGGAAAAAGAGCTGATAGCAGATGCTACAGAGGAGGAGGATGACAATATTTTTGCTGAAATGGCATCATCTTTTGACGATAATGAAGAAAAAGGACCACCGGTCTCAGGAAAATTGGCAAAGCTGCTTGAATCCAGATTTGGATCAAAACTTCCAGACAGAAAGCTGAGGGAAAAACTGACAAAGTACCCGATTCCCGAAAACTGCGCATACCTGGGCGTTCCCCGAACAAACCAGGAAGTTTTTTCTGTCCTCAAGCCCTTCACTAGAAAGACAGACATTCGGATGGCAAATACACAGAAAACACTGTCAAAAGCTGCCATAGCCATAACCCTCTGCACCGACCGACTTTTGAGGGTAAGAGATACCATCTCAGGGCAGGATGCCACTACAGTACGCAGTGAACTGACCGGATGCATAGCTCAACTTTCAGATGCCCTTGCCCTCACAGGTCACGCCAACCATGACCTGTCCCAGAAACGGAGAGACATGCACCGACCCTGCCTACCCCGTGAACTCTCTGGCATATGTGCACCGCAGGTTGCCATGACCCCAGATCTACTGTATGGCTCTGATTTTCACAAATGTCTAAAAGAAGTGCAAGAGTCCCAGAAACTCGGTCAGAACATGCGTGGTCAGCAAAAGAGGAGCACGTGGCAGCATAACAACAGTAGCTCTTTTTTAGGCCGGAAGCCGTGGAGGCAGGGGCAGGGGGGGAGTTCCTTCGGTCAAGCAAACAAAGTGTTTTGGAAGAAGGGTCAGAAAAACAGCCACCGGCAGTAACTCGATCTTTGACAGAACCGCCCCTCCCTTCTGGAAACAAGGTTAGTGAGTTTGAACTTTGCTTGCCTTCTTTGTGTGCTTATCTTGAAATGAAGCATGATAACTTTAAAGCAGGAAGCTTAAAGGAAAAGCTGTCGCACTGGAATGAACTAACTTCTGACCCTGATGTACTTGAAACAGTTGAAGGAATTAAAATCACCTTTGATGATTGCCCAGTAGACATAAAGCAAAGTTCGCAAAGGTTGTTTAGCAAGCGTGAAAACTATGCTGTTGACTCTGAAATCAGAAACTTGTTGAAAAAAGGTGTGATAAAAGAGTCTTTACCTGAATCAGGACAAGTTGTCTCACCTATCTTTGTTAGGGAGAAAAAAGACGGATCATTTAGAATGATTTTAAATCTGAAAGCTCTGAACAAAAATGTGGAATATAAGAAATTTAAGATGGAAACAATATATACAGCTTTGGATCTAGTTACACAAAATTGCTTTTTCGCATCAATTGATCTGAGAGATGCGTATTACGTCATAGCAGTAGAGGAGACTTTTCGGAAATATCTGAAATTCAGATGGAGAGAAAAACTGTACTGTTTTCAGGCAGCTGCTATGGGACTCAGTCCGATTCCCAGAAAATTCACAAAACTCATGAAACCTGTCCTAGCACGCTTACATGATATGGGTCACCTGATCACTTCATTCATTGATGACAGTTTGATTGTGGGAGAGACTGAAACAGAAGTTGTACAGTGTGTGGTAGACACGATACAATTATTAGACTCCCTAGGTTTCTATGTACATGAAAAGAAATCACAGTTCATGCCTGTGCAAGAAATCACCTACCTGGGTTTCAAAATAAACTCAACAGACATGACAGTCGCACTGACAGATGAACGGAAACAAAAACTGCTGTGTGCATGCATTCTATTATTCAGTCAGGAAAGTACAACTGTAAGATCTCTGGCATCTTGTATTGGACTAATGGTTTCTTGTTTTCTTGCTGTGCCATTGGGTCCTTTGTACTACAGAGCACTTGAACAAGATAAGTGTTCCGCACTTAAACTAAGCAAGGGGAACTGGGAAAAGCCTGCTGTGTTATCAGCTGAAGGGAAGACAGAGCTAGAATGGTGGATTAATAACATAGACAAGCAAAAGGCTCCCATTCAGAGATCAGACCCCACCATTACTATGAAGACAGACAGTTCACGTACAGGATGGGGTGCTTGGGTTGTTGATACCAAATCACAAACACAAGGCATGTGGAGTGAGAAAGACAAAGAAGGACACATAAATGCTTTGGAGCTATTAGCTGTCTTTTTTGGTCTCAAGTCTTTGTTGCATGACCAACGTAATGTTCACATAAGAATTATGACTGATAACACAAGCACTGTTGGTTGTATTAACAACATGGGTTCGAACAGATCTAAACATCTGAATGATGTATCTCAGCAAATCTGGCATTGGTGTGAAAGCAGAAACATATGGCTCAGTGCTGCTCACATTCCTGGTGTTGAGAATGTTGAAGCTGACAGTCTGTCTAGACAGATCCACATTGACACAGAATGGAAACTGGATTCAATGCTACTTTCTGAGGCTATGAATATTCTTGATATAAAACCTGTCATTGACTTGTTTGCCTCTAGATTAAATTTTCAGTTTTCCAGATATGTGTCTTTCTTGCCTGACCCAGGAGCATGTGCTATTGATGCATTTAGCATGTATTGGGGAAATGAGACTGTTTATTGTTTTCCACCTTTCAGCATTATACCCCGGGTCCTGGCAAAGATAAAGAAAGACAAAGCAAGAGGGGTTATAGTAGCGCCAACCTGGAAAAATCAGCCCTTTTGGCCAGCACTGATGAAAATTCTCACAGCCAGACCTGTCCTCTTGTCAGCCAGAAACACTCTTCTGACACAACCAAGTCAAAAGGAGACAAAACACCCACTGAGGAAAAGCCTGACTCTGCTAGTCTGCAAAGTGTCAGGGATAGATTCAGAACACAAGGCTTTTCTGAGGAGACTACCAGTATTCTCATGTTCTCATGGCGACCCGCAACAAAACAGATGTATGATGTGTACATACGAAAGTGGGAGAGGTACGCGTGTGAGCAACAAGTGGATTCAGTTTCACCGCCTCTAGCCACAGCTGTAAATTTTCTGGCATCGCTGTTGAAAGAGGGATATTCTTATAGCGCTGTGGGCACCGCTCGTTCTGCGCTAAGTTGTTTTTCTCTGCAACTATGAAGGGGCAACGTTTGGTCAACACGAACTTGTAAAAAGATTTATGAAGGGTGTGTTCGAAAGAAAACCACCACTACCAAAGTATCACCACACTTGGGATGTAAACATTGTGCTAAAAATGTTAGAAACGTGGGTTCCAGTGCAAAACCTGACGTTCAAGGAACTGACAATGAAACTTGTGATGTTAATTGCCCTTCTGTCGGGTCAGAGGTGTCAAACTATTGCTGCTTTGGACATCGACAATATGCTACTTTCAAGGGAAAAGTGTGTTTTTTATGTAAATAGATTATTAAAACAGTCAAGAAGAGGAGCCCATCAATCACCTATTGAACTCATGGCTTTTGTGGAAAAAGAGGCTTTGTGTGTAGTTCACACTTTGAAAGAATACCTGAGACGGAGCAAAGAACTGAGGGCTCAGAATGCTACCCGACATTTGTTTATCACTCTCCAAGCACCGCACCGAGGGGCCACTAGCGATACCATCGCGCGCTGGCTGAAGTGGACGATGGAGAGGGCAGGCATAGACATTACACGCTTCACGGCACATAGTACGAGGTCAGCCAGTACTTCCGCTGCTAAACTTGCAGACGCTCCAATAAACATCATCATGAAAGCAGCTGGATGGACAAATGTTTCCACGTTTGCTAAGTTTTATAATAAGAAGACGGGGCCAACACTGACCATGGGCCAATCCATCATGGAGCGTTTCCTACAACATAAATAAGGTAGGACAGTTTCTTGTTTACATGTGGTGGATGTGTTTGTCTCGAGAACACTGTGGCTCTAAAATCTCATGTGCATATAGTGGAGGGATGCAGGAAATGAGCAAGAATTAAATACAACAAAGCGAGACTTACCTAGTAAGGTGAAGCTGGTTGTAAATTCTTGCGAATTTATTGTAGACCGGAACGGAGTGCACATGCCCACCCCTAAAATGGTCTGCATGCATACCATGCAAGTAAAATGAAATGCATACCATGCAAATGAAACAAATACCACTTTGTGGAACTTTGATCTAGAACTGACAACAGTGTTCTGCACACCGTGCATCAGTAAGACATCCCACCCTTTCAAAATGATAATAATGATAACAATGTTTATAAAATATTTAGTGTTCCTGTTATAGTATGACACAGTGTTCTCTCGAGGCTCTAAAAACTGACAGTAGGGGCTGCGCGCGCGGTTCTCATGTGCACTCCGTTCCGGTCTACAATAAATTCGCAAGAATTTACAACCAGCTTCACCTTACTAGGTCTACAATAAATTCGCAAGAATTTACAACCAGCTTCACCTTACTAGGTAAGTCTCGCTTTGTTGTATTTAATTATGCCGAAGTTGGATGCGCCGGGCCTGACTTGTCAGGCGCTTAAAGGGAGCAAAACGCATTTTTTGCTCTTTTAGGCTACGGCCACAGTAAACCCGGCCTGTCCCGTTGTTTTGACGGCCGTCTCTTTGATGGCTGCGGCGTCTGATACTCCGCGTGAATCGACAGAAAATAGTTCGACATAAAAAGTAAAATCCCCCCACAAAACTTTTATCAAAACCACTGGAATGTAATCAGGAAGGGTCAATTTACTAGTTCGTGTAGTCAGAATTTTTGAAGCACCATAAATAAGTTTTTCTTGATTATTTTCCTTTCCGTCAACCCGTCAACCCGGCAAACGGACGTGTCGCTCGAACGTCAAAACGACGGGTTAAAAAAAACGGGCCGGGCCAGCTCTACTATGGCCACGCACAGCCGTCATCAGTGACGCCACAGAATAATTCAGCCGGGCAGCATTTTTCACCCGGCCCGGCAAAATTGACGGCGTCAAAATGCCGGGTTTACTATGGCCGCAGCCTTCATTGACAGTAGTTGCTGTATGAGCGTTCGACGAGGAGGAAAAATATTCATGCTGTTACGACTGTTGCAATTCAGATGAGACTATAAACCGAGGACCCGTGTGCGAACGAACGCAGAGCATCTTGCGAATCACGTTAATTAAAAACCTGTTCCGCTTTTCGGAAGAACAGACCATTGTGTGCTGGTAGGAGGGAATGACAACAGAATAACAAACCAGCATGCACACAGGTGTCGTGTTTAGACACCATCCCTGAGGAACAATCGGGGAGTTGGAGTCCCCAGGGCGGCTCGATGCTGTATATGGCAACGTTCTGGAAGCTCCTGCGACGGCACTGGAACCATTTGTATCGGCGATTGTCTTTCCAATGGATCTTTCCAGCGATATAGAAAGGAGTGGGGAGGGTCTGCTGCATGGGTAACAGTTTGCCCTCTACACTTACCCACGCTTTGCACTCTAGAGCCAATAGTCTTTCGACACTGATGGATGCATAGAGTTATGACTGTTGCAATCATATTCATGATGCTGCATTACGTCAGTTGCAACTAGTTTCACACGTCTGTTGCAATCACAATCGTAGTGTCGGGATATGAGTGGTATGAATATAGTTCTCTGCAGTATGCACAGACTGGCTGACACTGTTGATTGCTTATGGATTCAGTGTCAGGAGCAATCGACAGAAAGGTCAGTGGGTGGGTGGGTAGGTGGCTGGAGAGAGAGAGAGAGAGAGAGAGAGAGAGAGAGAGAGAGAGAGAGAGAGAGAGAGAGAGAGAGAGAGAGAGAGAGAGAGAGAGAGAGAGAGAGAATGTGTGTGCGTGTGAGGGGGGGGGGGGCGGGGGTATGTATGTCTGTGTGTGTATTTGTGTGTGTGTGTGTGTGTGTGTGTGTGTGTGTGTGTGTGTGTGTGTGTGTGTGTGTGTGTGTGTGTGTGTGTATTGCATTGCATCTTAATGTATTGTTGTTTTTTTAAGTATTGTATTGTGTTGTACCGGGAAAGCGCGTCGCCACAAGAGCAGCGCAACCAATTGCTTTTTTTTTTCTATTTCTGTCTGCGCCTGTTTTGTTCCCCTATTACAGTTGCTATTTTCTACAGGATTTTGCCAAGAACAACTCTCTTTTGCGGATGGTACATCAACTAACAATTCCTTTTGTCATGAAGCCATCCATCGAAGAAAAAATCATAGATATGCATGTATAAGAATAGAGACATAAACAAGACAAGTCTTACAAACAAAGCAAACAAAAGTGTGTTTTAAAAATGAACCCACCAAAAAAAAGAAAACAACATCAGCAACAACAACAACAAAAATAAAAAGCTAACACCCCAAAACCCCAACAAACAAACCGAAAACAAAACCAAAAAACCATCACCCCCTAAAATAACAACAACACAACAACCAAAAAACCATCACCCCCTAAAATAACAACAACACAACAACCAAAAAACCATCACCCCCTAAAATAACAACAACACAACAACCAAAAAACCATCACCCCCTAAAATAACAACAACACAACAACCAAAAAACCATCACCCCTAAAATAACAACAACACAACAACCAAAAAACCATCAACCCCTAAAATAACAACAAAACAACAACCAAAAAATGAATATGCACACAGTCTGTCTTTCTGTCTGTGTGAGTGTCTGTGTATCTGTAGGTAGGTATATTCTAAGGAAAACTGACATTCGCAACTGCTAAGTTACATTAGTAAAACTGGAAGCAGTAGATCCAGTCTGTTACTGATTCTCTCCTCCACACATTTCAGGGTTTTTCCAACCTTCTGTTTTTGCTTCAATCGACATTTCTGCTTCAGTTGACAGGCTATATTTCAATTTTTAAAAACGAGCAAGCTCTTTTCCCTTTCTTACTTTCTGTGTTGTTTATTTGTCTGTTTGCTCGTTTGCGTTTTTTGTCTCTGTGATTGCTGTTTGTGTGTTGGTTTCTTTGGCATTTTCTTTTATGCTGTATGCAATCACGACATGTCTGTATTTATAATTTAACATCTGTTGTCCTTGGGGGACGGGATAACCTGCTTGGTTACAGCTTTGTGCATTGCGGCCGTGATCTGCCGACCCGGGTTTGAATCCCATTTACGGGGATATTTTCCCCTAGATTTAGCATCAGTGCTGACTCTGCTCCTCCCAAAAGTCCTCCGGATGAGATTATAAACCGAGGTTTCCTGTGCAAACGCACCCTGATCATCTTGCGCACACTATAAAACCTGTTCCGCTTTTTGGAAGAGTAGACTATTGTGTGCCGGTGGGAACGGATGACAAATTTTGCAAAACAGCATATACACAGGGACTGAATATAAGTATATGAGTAATTATTGCATTATCCTGGAACTAAAAGAATAAATAAATCAAGCGATCAATAGCCAAACCAACAACCATAACCACTGTAAAAAAAAATCTTGATGTCTTTTTTCTTTCTTTCTTTTTCTTTCTTTCTTTCTTTCTTTCTTTCTTTCTTTCTTTCTTTCTTTCTTTCTTTCTTTCTTTCTTTCTTTCTTTCTCTTTGTGTGTGTGTGTGTGTGTGTGTGTGTGTGTGTGTGTGTGTGTGTGTGTGTGTGTGTGTGTGTGTGTGTGTGTGTGTGTGTGTGCGTGCGTGTGTGTGTGTGTGTGTGTGTGTGTGTGTATCTGTGTGTGCGTGCGTGCGCTTGAGTGTGTGTGTATGTAATAATAATAATAATAATAATAATAATAATAATAATAATAATAATAATAATACATGGAATTTATATAGCGCTATATCTTGTAAAAACAAATCAAAGCGCTTGACAAACAAATCAAAGCGCTATGTGTGTGTGTGTTT
>CM060323.1:65886795-65897829 GCA_030674155.1 Stramonita haemastoma | reverse complement strand
CCACAGTACTCAGAGAAATCTGGAAAGAGAGCACGTTATTGAAAGCATGGTAAGTAAAACCAGTTTCTTTGCTACGATTTGTAGAAGTACAGTAAATATATATATATATATTATATATATATATATATATATATATATATATATATATATATAATATATATATATGAATATATATATATATATATATACATAATTGAGAAAATATGGTGGAGAAAACAAGTGCAAGTTATACGAAAGGATGCAAGGGAGATCATAAAGTTTGTACCCAACTGATAGGCTAATCCCAGCTGGATTTCAATGATAACCCAAACATTACCAGTCACTTTCAGTGCTGGCATGGGCAGTAGAAGTTAAAGAAAAATGGCCTTTACTTGGATCTCAAAAAGAGATGCTATTCTCAACTTAACCAATAATATAATTGAGAAAATATAATAGGAAAAAAATGCAGGTAACCAGTTATATGTATATATCTATATATATATATAATATACATTATATATATACATATATATATATATAATATATATATATATATATATATATATGTATATATATATTTCTGTACTTCTATGTATAAAGAAAGTCATTAAAAAGTAAAATTACATTTGAGGGAGTAATTCTAGCTTTGGAAATCTGGAAAAACAGGAAAAGTGTGTGTGTGTGTGTGTGTGGCGTGTGTGCGTGTGTGTGTGTGTGTTGTGTGTGTGTGTGTGTGTGTGTGCTCGCGCACACTTGTGTGTGGGAATGTGCGTGTGTGTTTGTCTGATTGTGTGTGATTGTGTGTGTATGTGTGTGTGTATGTGTGTGTATGTGTGTGTGATTGTGTGTGTAAGTGTGTGTGTGTAAGTGTGTGGTGTGTGTGTTTGTGATTGTGGGGGGGGGGGGGGGTGTTTATGTGTAAGTGTGGTTTCTTGATAAAGTACTTGAAAAGTGATTGTCATTAAATTTTGTTTATGAAACAGAATTCGATGTGTACTTTCTTTTCGCTTATTTTCCTGTGTTAAGAAACGTTTGTCTTTGTTTGTAAATGAAAAAATGAAAATCACGAACCAGTAGCAGTAGTGATGATCCATTTCACACCTTGTATCTGGTCATGTCACACCAGTAGCAGTAGTGATGATCCATTTCACACCTTGTATCAGGTCATGTCACACCAGTAGCAGTAGTGATGATCCATCTCACACCTTGTATCAGGTCACGTCACACCAGTAGCAGCAGTGATGATCCATCTCACACCTTGTATCAGGTCATGTCACACCAGTAGCAGCAGTGATGATCTATCTCACACCTTGTATCAGGTCATGTCACACCAGTAGCAGTAGTGATGATCCATCTCACACTTTGTGTCAGGTCATGTCACACCAGTAGCAGTAGTTATGATCCATCTCACACCTTGTATCAGGTCATGTCACACCTGTAGCAGTAGTGATGATCCATCTCACACCTTGCTCTGTTGCAGGACAATCAGCTGGAGGCAGATTTCGAAATTGTCTGCCCGTCCTTTGGGGACTTACTGGAGACATGGCTTGGAGATGGACAGGGAGATGGACAGGGAGATGGGCAGGGAGATGGACAGGGAGATAGACAGGGAGATGGACAGGGAGATGGACAGGGAGATGAACAGGGAGATCAGAACAATCAGCAGGAGGTAGCAGGGGACTGGTTGGGAGATGCCATGATGGAACCGGACAACCTCCAGGTGTTTCTGGATGGACTGGATGGTATTCCTGAGCTGGAGATGGAGGTGGAGGAAACAGAAATCCAGGACATCAATGCTCAGCCTCCTTCTGATCCAACTGCTGCAACAGGTCTCCAGGATCTGATGCAGCCTCCTGCCACCAGGCAGCTGATGGGGAAGCAGAAGGCGAGAAGGAAACACCAGGTGTTTCCCTGCAAAAGGTGTGATGCCAGCTTCACATCAATACTGAAGCTGACAGAGCACTACGATGCTCACCGAAGGGGCAAGACCAAGTCTCCTGCCACCACCTTCCCCCAGCGGATCTCTCCCCCAAAATTGCAACCCCCCACCTCCCCCACACCCTCTCCCCACATAATCTCCTGCACTGGTCAACCTATAACCTCCACAGCAGGTGTATCTCTCCTGTTTCCACATGCTCTGCCCACCTCCCCTGTCTCTGTCCACTCATCCCAGTCAAGAGGACAGCCCATCTCTCTCCTTTCCCTTCATTCAGCCAAGTCTGTCTTGCCTCCCCCTGTCTCTGTCCCCTCATCCCAGCCAAGAGGACAGCCCACCTCCCTCCTTTCCTCTTGTCCAGCCCAATCTTCTGCAATCCAGCAAAACCCCCTTCCTCGGTCCATCCCCACCACCACCCCATCCCAGAAGCGACCAGTGCGAATTGTGCGGTACACTGGCCCAACCCTCACCCTCCGGACAGGGGGACAGTCTCTCCTGGCCCCGTCTGCTGCACGGACACCCTGTCCCCGTCCCACAGTGAACCCACTACCTGGTCCACATCCCCCCACCACCTCAGTGTCCCGTCTCCAACGTTATTTCACCCCCATTCTCCCTTCCTCCTCCTCTGCTGCCCCTCGCCCCACTCCCACCTCCGTGCCTGCGGGTCATCTGCCCGTGTCCTTTCCGAAAAACATCGTAGTGAGGATACGCCCGCATGTGCCTGCAGGCACAGGGAGAGTGCTCCCTTAGAATAGGTCACATTCGTCCCAAAGTGGGGGATTTTTTGCCTGTCTTTCTTTTGGTCCTTGTCCACTAGTTGTAGGGTCTATAGCGCCCTCCCCCTCCCCCCCTCTGTCCATCCTCTCCTTCTACCCACCATGTCTGTTCCTTCCCCACTCCATCCCCATCTCACATCCCTGTCTTCCTCTTCCTGATCTCGGATCTGTTTCTCAGTCTGTACCCCTCCCCCCCTTCTCCTACCTCCCCGCTCCCTGGCCATTTCCATCTTCCTGTTGCTGCTGTTCCTCCTCCTCCTCTCCATGGCTGCTTCCTCCCCTCCCTTCCCTCCTTCTTCTCCCTCCCTCCCTTCCCTCCGTCCTCCCTCCCTCCCTTCCTTCCTTCCTCCCTCCCTTCCTTCCTTCCTTCCTTCCTCCCTTCCTTCCTTCCTCCCTCCCTTCCTTCCTTCCTTCCTCCCTCCCTTCCTTCCTTCCTTCCTTCCTCCCTCCCTCCCCTCTCTCCCTTCCTTCCTTCCTTCCTTCCTCCCTCCCTCCCTCCCTTCCTTCCTTCCTTCTTTCCTTCCTCCCTTCCTTCCTTCCTTCCTCCCTTCCTTCCTTCCTTCCTCCCTCCCTTCCTTCCTTCCGTCCATTCATCTTCTGCCTGACGGACTCCCCTGAAGCCCTCCCTGGCTGCCCTTCCTGCTACTGTCCAGCTTTACACCAGGCCACGTCTGCCATCTGTACACCAGGCCACGTCTGCCATCTGTACACCAGGCCACGTCTTCCATCTGTACACCAGGCCACGTCTGCCATCTGTACACCAGGCCACGTCTGCCATCTGTACACCCGGGCAGGCGAAGTGTTGGACAAGGCCTATTATAAATAGGAATGAAGTGCCTCACAGCTCAGTGGTTTTTAACGTGTTTGTTGACTTTTTCCAGATTTTTCTGGTTTTGACTTTATAACCCAGTGATGTTGAATTGACTGTAACCGTTTTGGTGCTATACCAAACTTCATGGATTTGAACTTGATTTTTGAAAGGTTTTTGTTAATATCAGATTGTTTTGAGAGAGAGAGAGAGAAAGAGAGAGAGAGGAAGAGAGAGAGAGAGAGAGAGAGAGAGAGAGAGAGAGAGAGAGAGAGAGAGAGAGAGAGCACTCAGCTTTATTGTTGAGTAAAGGCCAAAAAGAAATATGGCAATTGTGTGTTTGTTGTTGCCAAAATGTTAACACCTATGAACTTTCTCCACCTCTTTATGTGTGTGTGGGCATATGTAATGTGGAGCTATTGACCTGTGGAAGGGAGATATCTTTCCTCATATATTGACATCATCAGCATTGTCCTTCACTATTTCCATGTTGGCAATATCTGAGACATTGTACAATCTGTTGTGTTTCATTCGTATCCTAAAGCAACGACCTTGTGCAGTACATAACTTTTTAGATGTTTTGTATATAATATTCTGCAACAAATCTGTGCCATTCATTCTGTGATTTGTTTTCCATGTGCAAAAAGAATGCACTGTTCCTTACGTACTGTTGTCTTTAGATCTGACGTGTGTACCACCTCTGCCCCCCCCCCCCTTCCCTTCCCCCCCCCCCCCCCCCCCCCCCCCCCTCCATCCCACCCTTGTCACATTTGTCAGCTGGTCAGTGTGACTATCCTTCAAGGTTCAGATGACCTCTACAAAGGTCAGGTGTGAGAGTTCATTCACATGTCATTGTGTTGACTGAAATACGCACGCTTCCGTGCAGTTTTGTCTAGGTGACTCTGAATACATTGTTAATATTGATGTTGATATTGATGTTGATATTGATGTTGATATTGTCGATATTGATGTCGATATTAAAGTTGATGTCGATATTGATGTTAATATTGATGTTGATTTGATGTTGATATTGATGTTGATGTTGATGTCATGATGGATCCCTGCATGAAGTGAAGGATGTCAGCAGGAGTGCTGACGGGGCAGAAACGGGGAAGATGGGATGGTGACCAGCTGACAGAGGCATCAGAAATGGGATGCCTTTATGTCCAACGCTGTCTCTGTTATTGGATTGACGTGATCATCATACCAGTGTGATTTGCTTTCAGCGTTGTTGTTTTTGATGAAAAATGCGATGTAAATAAAGTTAGAAATAATACACATTCCGACTTGTGTTCTATCATTCATATCAAACAATTGAATTCTCTGTTTTGTTCAGCTAAGTGATCAATGAATTAGCTAACCAACTCATTGTGTCTCATTGTGTCTCTCTGTCTCTCTCTGTCTCCCCTCTCTCTCTCTTTCTCTTTCCCTCTGTCTCTCTGCCTCTCTCTGTCTCTCTGTCTGTCTGTCTGTCTCACTGTGTGTGTGTGTCTGTGTGTGTGTGTGTGTGGTGTGTGTGTGTCTGTCTGTCTGTCTGTCTGTCTGTCCTGTCTGTCTGTCTGTCTCTCTCTCTCTCTCTCTCTCTCTCTCTCTCTCTCTCTCTCTCTCTCTCTCTCTCTCTCCTCTCTGGGAGGGGGGGGGGGGGGGGGGGACGGATAGCCTAGTGGTCAGAACATTGCGCTGGCAATTTGACTACTCGGGTTCGATTCCGGTCGAGGATATTTTTCTCCTGGAGTTAATATTAGTGCTGACTTCACTCTCCCCAAAAGTCCTTCAGAAGAGACTTTAAACCGAGGCCCCGTGTGCGAACGCACGCAGAACATCTTCCGCCCACGTTAAATCCTATTTTGCTTTTCGTAAGAGTAGGCCATCACGTGCGGGAGGGAACAGATGATATTAACAAAACTACATACACACGGGGACTACATGTAAAAAAGCACAACAATGCTTATTCCATTATCCTCGATATAAAAGAATAAAATAAATCAAATCAAATCAAATCAAATCAAATCAATCTCTCTCTCTCTCTCTCTCTCTCTCTCTCTCTCTCCTCTCTCTCTCTCTCTCTCTCTCTCTCTCTCTCTCTCTTCTGTGTGTGTGTGTGTGTGTGTGTGTGTGTTGTGTGTGTCTGTCTGTCTGTCTGTCTGTCTGTCTGTCTCTGTCTCTCTCTCTCTCTCTCTCTCTCTCTCTCTCTCTCTCTCTCTCTCTCTCTCTCTCCAGTAATGTACCTCAGTAATCTGTGGATTACAACTAGAACAACAAAAGATCCCAGCGTACACCTCAGGCTGAACGACCTCCACAGATGACTGCACAGGGCAAGCCTGTGGGCCGTGGATTCCTGGACTGCTGCCCAAGACGTGGGTACCGTACCGTTCTCACGCCGACCTCAGTTGATGATTTTATCAGAAACTCTTTGGGGTGGGGTGGGGTGGGGTGGGGTGGGGGTGGGGACTGTGGAGTCAGTGCCCATGTACATAGGTGTCACTAGCAGACACCATCCCGAAGTCAGAATGCAGCTACCTAAAAGGGCGGGGAAGAAGGGGGAGAGGGGTGGCGGTTGTATAGCAAAAATCTCACTACTGGCGAATCTCAGAGATCTAACCGAGAAACAAAAAATAAATATACAAACTGAAAAAAAAATGTTTCTTTACACACACGCGCGCGCGCGCGAAAGCGCGCAACCCACATGCACTCATGTGAGAATTCAGAAAGTGCCCAAATCCAAATACTTCTGATCTATTTATCTTTTTAGTTTACTTTTTTTTTTTTAATCGAGGATAATGGAATAAGCACTCATATGCTTTTTACATCCAGACCGCGTGTGCACGCAGTTTTGTAGATCTTGTCATATGTTCCCACCAGCACACAATGGCCTACTCTTACGAAAGGTGGTACAGGATTTAATGTGCGCAAGATGTTTTGCCTGCGTCTGCACAGAAGCCTGGGTTTATAGTATTGGAAGAATAAGTGTGTATGTGTGTGTTTGTGTGTGTGTGGTAGGATAGGACTGAAAGGGGCCATATTGTAACAGAGTCTCCAAATAGATTTATGATTTTAGGGGGGGCGGGGTTAGTGCAGGGGTTGTTTGCAGGCTTGGGCATGCAAATGGTGTATGTGTTTAAGTTTTATATGTGCATGCATGTGGCAAAGACCCTGCATTTGGTGGTGGTGCATCATATTGTCTGTTATCATTATTATTATATGTACTACAAGGTATAATTACGTGCCATATAGCAGCTTTCCTTCCTTATGACAAATTTGCTAAAGTCGAGAAAGAAACACCAAGTAGTGTTTCCCTGTAAAAGGTGTGATGCCAGCTTCAGCTCAATGATGCTCACAGTAGGGGCAAGACCAAGTCTCCTGCCACCACTTTCCTCCAGCCGATCTCTCCCCCCAAATTGGGACCTGGGAGGCGCCATTTTGGAACCAGACAACTTCGATTGGAATGGAGATGCCATGATGGAACCCCCACCTCCCACCTCCTGATGGAGGAAGTGGACATCCAAATCCTTTTTGACGGACTAGAACTACAGTGCATTGTTTTTCGGATCATGAAGAGAGGACACCGCCTCCTGACAATCCCTTTCCCCAGCACAGATCTCCTCTCTTTCAGCAAGCCCCCACCTCGTTGTCCGCACTCTCTGCATCACCTTCCCCCCTGTACTCTGGAGAATAGTTTCCGTATGTTCCAATCCTGTCCCAGTCCGTGTGTCTACACTCTTGCCTTGCCTCACAATTCACAGGTGTGTTCAGAAATAGAAACACCACACCCCAACAAGTTTGTATTTGCATGGGAGATAATCTAATTAATTCCCCTGTCACACTAGATCTGGCACACACATTTCTCTCTCTCTTTCTCTCTCTCTCTCCTCTCTCTCTCTCTTCTCTCTCTCTCTCTCTCTCTCTCTCTCTCTCTCTCTCTCCTCTCTCTCTCTCTCTCCTCTCTCTCTCTCTCTCTCTCTCTCTGCCAATGCATGCAGAATTCTTGGCACACATTAAATCCTGTTCTGCTTTTCTTAAGAGTAAGCCATCGTCTGCTGGTGGGAACAGATGACATTTACGAAACTGCATACACACGGGGAATGGATGTAAAAGAGCACAAGAGTGCTTATCCCATTACCCTTGATATAAAAGAATCAATCAACCAATCAATCCTCTTCTACTCTCCTCTCTTCTCTCTCTCTCTCTCTCTCTTCTCTCTCTCTCTCTCTTCTCTCTCTCTCTCTCTCTCTCTCTCTCTCTCTCTCTCTCTCTCTCTCTCTCTCTCTCTCTCTCTCTCTCTAATTTTGTTTTATTCATTTATTTTTTTAATTTCAAATATAATGGAAGAAGCACTTCTGTTTATATATATATATTTTTTTTTTGCAGACCCCAGTGTGTATCCTCCTCAGTTCGAGTTCGAGTTCTCTCTCTCTCTCACACACACACACACACACACACACACACACACACACACACACACACACAGGGTGGGCACCCAGCACCTGGCCATAAATATAAATATATATATATATATATATGTATTTTTTCTTTTTTAATCTTATCTTTTCCATACACAAACTGTCACATGTTTTCTTTTATGGTTGCAGGGTCTTTATGTTGAAATTTTTAATGTCGAATTTAACAGAAAGTGATTATGCACTGTGGAGGCTGAAATGTTGAGTTGAACATGTACTGAAATTTATTCATTTATGAATCTCTTTTAATTTTGTTTTATTCATTTATTTTTTAATTTCAAATATAATGGAAGAAGCACTTCTGTTTATATATTTTTTTTTTTGCAGACCCCAGTGTGTATCCTCCTCAGTGTGATTAATCATTACGGTAACAGACACTGTTACCACAGTCCTCAGTGTGGTTAATCAGTACAGTAACAGACACTGTTACCACAGTCCTCAGTGTGGTTAATCAGTACAGTAACAGACACTGAGTGTTACCACAGTCCTCAGTGTGATTAATCAGTACAGTAACAGACACTGTTACCACAGTCCTCAGTGTGGTTAATCAGTACAGTAACAGACACTGTTACCACAGTCCTCAGTGTGATTAATCAGTACAGTAACAGACACTGTTACCACAGTCCTCAGTGTGGTTAATCAGTACAGTAACAGACACTGTTACAACAGTCCTCAGTGTGGTTAATCAGTACAGTAACAGACACTGAGTGTTACCACAGTCCTCAGTGTGATTAATCAGTACAGTAACAGACACTGTGGGTGGGGGTATGGGTATTTGATACTGTACCCCCTGTGGCAGGGTTGAGGTCTGGTGCTACAACGTCCCGCTCTCCCTAAGGAAAGTGAATGCGCAAAACATAGCCTCTCCTTTCCAGGTGTAGTGATCGCCGAGGGGGCCCCTGCCTGGAAACGGGCAGGTGGTCACTTGCAATGGCCTCTCCTACATTACTGTGCCCGTAGCAACACCTTCCCGTGGTGCCCCCTGTTCTCACTGAGCTTGCTACGTCATGGCGCGACCGAGTACCTGGCGGTATAACTGGGTCCGGGAGGAAAGCTGGCCCCCTTACGTGCGGCACGCATGGCCCACCGTCGTGTGGATACGCCCTGGTGCCCACGAACCAGCCTCCCAGCTATGGGCAAATAGCGAAGACTAAAATACCCTGCTGGCAGGCCTAAAGAACTGAGGGCTGGTGTATCCCTAATATATGGCTGGCTGAGCCTTCAACCACCAGTTGTAAATCTGCCTACGACCCGAGGACCTCGCTGTCACAGTCCCAGCTTGCTGGGCCATGGCAGATGAACCGCGAGTTTAAAGGGTGGGAACGGTACTGCGCGCACTGTCTCTCACCTTAAAAATCCTATGCGCAGGCCCAAGGACAAGTCCACGTCCCCCCTCATCCTTTGCTGAAAACGCAGCTACGCTGGGCAGGGCATGTCTCTAGAATGGAGGACCATCGCCTACCGAAGATGGTTCTCTACGGTGAACTTTCCACCGGACACCGCTACAGAGGCGCACCAAAGAAGAGATTTAAAGACTCTCTGAAGAAATCTGTCAGCCTGCCTCATAGACCATAACCAGTGGTCAGTCCTTGCTGCTGACCGGCAGGCCTGGCGACACACTGTGCATCAGTCGGTCTCCTCCTTTGAGGACAATCGCAGAGCGGCCCTTGAGGAGAGGCGAATGAGGAGGAAGAACCGCGTCCCCTCTACATCAACCCCAGAATCGACTTTCCCCTGCAGCCGCTGTGGCCGGGTTTGTTTGTCACGCATTAGACTGAACAGCCACCAGCGAGCCTGCACCAGACCTGGACAGTGCCCTTAATCTTCGTTCGCGAAGCCAAGCCATGATGAACAGACACTGAGTGTTACCACAGTCTTTGACATTGTCATGTCTTTGCCTTTCTGATTTCAATAGCAAGCAAATGCATTTTTGTTTTGATTTTGCATTGATAACCAAACAACCAGATGGATGCTCTTCCTTTTTGACATTTTATTTTAGGTTTGTTTTTTTTCAATTGGTCACATGTTGATTTGCAGCATGTCATGTTCTGTTTTAACTTCAAAAGGTGTACCTTCTAATTTACATGGCATTTTGTTTCCCTATTTCTTGGGCCTTTGAGGATATATTCTGGTAATGCTGTTACAGTTGTAGTGGCCAGTGGTGTTGCTTCTCAAGTTTTTATTCTTAATTACAATAGAAACATCTGAATGAATTTCTTCTACAAAGTTTTTATCTTTAAGCAAAGAAGAGTTAAACTTCCAAAAGTTCTTATGCTTTTTATTTTTACAAATTTTAAAGTAAATATTATCATTGAGTTGTCAGAATGATTTATCAGCATTGTTGTAATAGCAGTACAAAGAGTCTGATAGCAAAAAGGAATCTAATCTACTCAAGGTGATGTTTGTTTTCGCCATGTATATTGCCTTCTTTCCAAGCCTCCGCTAAACCAAGCTCTTCAGTTGATCTTTCTAAAGCCTCTCTAGCTCTGGGATTGTTGATTGTGTGTAGATGACAATCCAGGTTTGGGTCCAATGTAATTTTCCATTCCCCTACAGTAATAGTGTTGTTCATTTTGTATTTCTCTATAATATATCTTTAAGTGAGTGGTAAATATTAGGATTGTCTGTATTTCGTCCATACACGTTGACAAGGAGCATATCCCTCTCCATTGATGAAAAATGATGAACTAAAAAAGTTAAAGACGTGCCTCTTTAGGGTCAGGGAAGGTAAAGCAGGGAGGTAGAGGAGATAGGCACCGCCCTCAATATGCTGGCCCCTGGAGAAGCTGAGCTGTCTGACGCCTGGCTTCCCTACTGGCTGGCTGTCCGTGTCTGTGAGAAGCTGCTTAGTTCATGGTACAGACAGGTCTGGGTATAATCGGATTAGTAACACAGGTAATCTCTGAGTAGCTTGGCAGCTTTTGGCAGTGATATAGTAAAAGAACGGGACAAACAGATCTCAGTATAATTGGGCTAATAGAAGATGGGATCTCTTAGTTGCGTGGCAGCTTTTCACAGATATCCATGACGAAAACGAGGTTAGGATATCAGAGAAGTATTGGACTAATAGCAATTCAG
>CM060323.1:65876795-65879295 GCA_030674155.1 Stramonita haemastoma | reverse complement strand
GGACGTCAATGCTCAGCCTCCTTCTAATCAGACTGCTGCAACAGGCCTCCAGGATCTGAGGCAGCCTCCTGCCACAAGGCAGCTGATGGGGAAGCAGAAGAAGGCGAGAAGGAAACACCAGGTGTTTCCCTGTAAAGGGTGTGATGCCAGCTTCACGTCAATACTGAAGCTGACAGAGCACTATGATGCTCACTGTGGGGGCAAGACAAAGTCTCCTGCCACCACCTTCCCCCAGCGGATCTCCCCCCCCAAATTGAAACCCTCCACCTCCCCCACACCCTCTCCCCACATAATCTCCTGCACTGGCCAACCTATCACCTCCACAGCAGGTGTATCTCTCTTGTTTCCACATGCTCTGCCCACCTCCCCTGTCTCTGTCCCCTCATCCCAGTCAAGAGGACAGCCCATCTCTCTCCTTTCCCTTCGTTCATCCAAGTCTGTCTTGCCTCCCCCTGTCTCTGACCCCTCATCCCAGCCAAGAGACAGCCCACCTCCCTCCTTTCCTCTTGTCCAGCCCAATCTTCTGCAATCCAGCAAAACCCCCTTCCTCGGTCCATCCCCACCACCACCCCATCCCAGAAGCGACCAGTGCGAATTGTGCGGTACACTGGCCCCAACCCTCACCCTCCGGACAGGGGGACAGTCTCTCCTGGCCCCGTCTGCTGCACGGCCACCCTGTCCCCGTCCCACAGTGAACCCACTACCTGGTCCACATCCCCCCACCACCTCAGTGCCCCGTCCCCAACGTTATTTCACCCCCATTCTCCCTTCCTCCTCCTCTGCTGCCCCTCGCCCCACTCCCACCTCTGTGCCTGAGGGTCATCTGCCCGTGTCCTTTCCGAAAAACATCGTAGTGAGGATACGCCCGCATGTGCCTGCAGGCACAGGGAGAGTGCTCCCTTAGAATAGTTCACTTCGTCCCAAAGTGGGGGGATTTTTCGCCTGTCTTTCTTTTGGTCCTTGTCCACTAGTTGTAGGGTCTATAGCGGCCCAACCCCTCCCCCCCCTCTGTCCATCCTCTCCTTCTACCCACCATGTCTGTTCCTTCCCCACTCCATCCCCATCTCACATCCCTGTCTTCCCCTTCCTGATCTCGGAGTTTTTTCTCAGTCTGTACCCCTCCCCCCCTTCTCCTACCTCCCCCTCCCTGGCCATTTCCATCTTCCTGTTGCTGCTGTTCCTCCTCTTCCTCCTCCTCCTCCTCTCCATGGCTGCTTCCTCCGTCCCCTCCTCCCTTCCTTCCTTTCTTTCTTCCTCCCTCCCTTCCTTCCTCCCTCCCTTCCTTCCTCCCTTCCATCCTTCCTCCCTACCTTCCTTCCTTCCTTCCTCTCTCCCTCCCTTCTTTCCTTCCTTCCTTCCTTCTTTCCTTCCTTCCTTCCTCCCTTCCTTCCTTCCTTCCTCACCCTCTCCCTTCCTTCCTCCCTTCCTTCCTTCCATCCATTCATCTTCTGCCTGACGGACTCCCCCTGAAGCCCTCCCTGGCTGCCCTTCCTGCTACTGTCCAGCTTTACACCAGGCCAGGTCTGCCATCTTTACACCAGGCCACGTCTGCCATCTGTACACCAGGCCACGTCGGCCATCTGTACACCAGGCCACGTCTGCCATTTGTACACCAGGCCACGTCTGCCATCTGTACTCCAGGCCACGTCTGCCATCTGTACACCAGGCCACGTCTGCCATCTGTACACCAGGCCACGTCTGCCATCTGTACACCAGGCCACGTCTGCCATCTGTACACCAGGCCACGTCTGCCATCTGTACACCAGGCCACGTCTGCCATCTGTACACCAGGCCACGTCTGCCATCTGTACACCAGGCCACGTCTGCCATCTGTACACCAGGACACGTCTGCCATCTGTACACCAGGACACGTCTGCCATCTGTACACCAGGACACGTCTGCCATCTGTACACCAGGACACGTCTGCCATCTGTACACCAGGGCAGGCCAAGTGTTGGACAAGGCCTATTATAAAATGGGATTAAGTGCCTCATAGCTCAGTGGTTTTTAATGTGTTTGTTGACTTTCTCGAGATTTTTCTGGTTTGGGCTTTATAACCCAGTGATGTTGAATTGACTGTAATCATTTTGGTGCTATACCAAACTTCATGGATTTTAACTTGATTTTTGAACGTTTTTTTAAATTCAGATTGTTTTGAGACAGAGAGAGAGAGAGAGAGAGAGAGAGAGAGAGAGAGAGAGAAGAGAGAGAGAGAGAAGAGAGAGAGAGAGAGAGAGAGATTTGATTTGATTTGATTGATTTATTCTTTTATATCGAGGATATATTTGACATCGTCAGCATTGTCCTTCACTATTTGCATGTCGGCAATATCTGAGACATTGTACAATCTGTTATGTTTTATTCTATCCTAAAGCAGCTTCCTTCTGCAGGTGAATAGTTATTGAGATGTTTTGTATATAATATTCTGCAACAAATCTGTGCCATTTATTCTGTGATTTGTTTTCCATGTGCAAAAAAAATGTACTGTTCCTTACGTACT
>CM060323.1:65866795-65871795 GCA_030674155.1 Stramonita haemastoma | reverse complement strand
GAGAGAGAGAGAGAGAGAGAGAGAGAGAGAGAGAGAGAGAGAGAGAGAGAGAGAGGAGAGAGAGAGAGAGAGAGAGAGAGAGAGAGAGAGAGAGAGGAGAGAGAGAGAGAGAGAGAGAGAGAGAGGAGAGAGAGAGAAGAGAGAGAGAGAGAGAGAGAGGAGAGAGAGAGAGAGAGAGAGAGAGAGAGAGAGAGAGAGAGAGAGAGAGAGGAGAGAGAGAGAGAGAGGAGGCGGGGCAAGGCAAGGCAAGGCAAGGCAATTTTTTTTATTCGAGGATAATAGATAAGCACTCATGTGCTTTTTTACATCCAGTCCCCGCCCATTTCAGGGATAATATCAAGATAAAAGATACTAAACAATAAAACTATACACAGTACCAAACAACATACAAGAAATAAGTACACTACATATAATAAGGTAAGAAAAATGCACTCGTTCAGAAGACGAAAATCAGGAGACACAAGAAAATAATTTTGATTATTTAAAAGAGAGAGAGAGAGAGAGAGAGAGAGAGAGAGAGAGAGAGAGAGAGAGAGAGAGAGAGAGAGAGAGAGAGAGAGAGAGAGAGAGAGAGAGAGAGAGAGAGAGAGAGAGAGAGAGAGAGAGAGAGAGAGAGAGAGAGAACACTGAACACTGAAACACTGAAATGGTTTAATGGTACTTTGGCCTTGGACCACAATACACCAGGTGGGGAGGTCGGGGGTGTGAGTGTAATGCAAAGTGAAAATATGAATAAACTTCAAACATACTATGGTATTAAAAAAATAAATAAATAAATAAATAAATAATAAAAAACAAGCATGGGTAAATCCTATACATACTACACCATCCAAAAATCAAAGCATGGATACACTTCCTACATACTATAGCAATAAAAAATGAAAGCGTTGCAAAATTTCACACATATTGCCCCAGTGAAAAATCAAAATTTGGATTAATTTCACTCGTACTATAGCAATGGAAAATTGAAACATGGATAAATTCCATGACTGCCATAATAATGAAAATGAGAGTATAGATAAATTTCACACATACTATCGTAATGGAAAATGAAAGCATGTATAAATTTCACACTAAAGCAATGCAAAATGAAAGTATTGATAAGTTTCACACATGCAATAAAAAAATTTAAAAAAAAAGGGAGCATGAATGAATTTCAAACAAACTATAGCAATGAAAAAATGGAAGCATGGAGAAAATTTCACACGTTCTATAGCAATGCAAAATGTGAGTATGTATAAATTTCACTCATATTATACTATAGCAATAATAGGCTTAATGAAAGCGTATTTAGGGTATACTGCATTATCAATACCAGTTTTACTTCCTTTCCATACAATGTTGGGCATATCAAATTTCAAACCAATAACAAGAATATATTATGCACACAGATACACACGTACGCATGCATGCACGCACACACGCACGCACACACACACACACACACACATACACACACTCTTTCGAGAGAGAGAGAGAGAGAGAGGAGAGAGAGAGAGAGAGAGAGAGAGAGAGAGAGAGAGAGAGAGAGAGAGAGAGAGAGAGAGAGAGAGAGAGAGAGAGAGGAGAGAGACAAGGCAAGGCAAGGCAAGGCAAGGCAAAATTCTTTTATTCGAGGATAATAGATAAGCACTCATGTGCTTTTTTACATCCAGTCCCCGCCCCTTTCAGGGATAACATCAAGATAAAAAGACAGCCTCAACTAGAACAAGAACAATTATAATGATCCAATTACCAAGAGCAAACCACACCAAGTATCAAACAACAGGTAAGAAATAAGACAGAGATACAATATTAAGGTAATGTTATAAAAAAGGCACTCATTCAGAAACGAAAATAAGAAGTAAGAATCAATGATGATTTTGATTTGAATAATAAACAAGCAAACAATCAAAGAAAAAAAAAAAAAACAACAACAAAACAGAAAAAACAACAACAACAACAACAAAACAAAACAAAACAAAAACAAACAAACAACAACAACAACAACAACAACAACAACAAAAAGGTGCAATGATTATAGATCAAACATGAGAATATGATGAAGTTAGATGACTGAAAACATCAATCCACCACCATCTATCATCAAAATATGTCCCATAAAACATAAGATTTTGATAAAGGGTGAGAAAGAGCAACAACAACAGGTAAGAAATAAGACAGAGATACAATATTAAGGTAATGTTATTAAAAGGCACTCATTCAGAAACAAAAATATGAAGTAAGAATCAATGAAGAATTTGATTTGAGTACAAAAAAAACAAACAAAAACCAATCAAAGCACACCAACAACAACAACAACAAAAAAAAAAAAAAAAAAAAAAAAAAAAAAATTAAAGAGCAAGCATAAGAATATGATGAAGTTAAATGACTGAAAACATCAATCCCGCCATCTATTATCAAAATAAGTCCCATAAAACACAGTTTTTTAACAAACAAAAAAAAAAACCCCTAACTCACACTCACACACACACATACACACATACACACACACAAACACACACACACATACACACACATACACATACACATCACACACACACACACACACACACACACACACACACACACACACACACACACACACACACACCACACACACACACACACACACACACACCCTCTCTTAGTCTTATGATTATAGTCATAAGATCATCATAATCTGAGAGAAGTGAGGAGGGAGAGGGCAGATAGTTGGAGAGGGGAGAAGTGTGGTTTGTTATTTTTGATTCATGAAGTAGATTAGAAGGTGAGTTTTTAAGGTTGTTAATGATTGATGCTGTTTAATTGAGTCAGGGAGGGAGTTCCATAGCGTAGGGCCTGAGTATAGTAAGCTAGTTTTGAACAAGTCTATTCTTGGGATTGGGACACTTGGCTTTACCGTATTTCTGGAATGATTCATTGGGAATTTGTCTTTTAAGGATGTGGGGACATTTCCTGTCAGTATCTTAAACATCATGATGCCTTTGTTATATTTTAGTCTTTGGTGTAGGGGAAGGATATTTAACTGTGTATAATCCCCTTCTAGCAAGGTTGTTTTCTTCAGAAGGACCAGTTTGAGACCACGTTTATACAGACTTAGTAATGGTTTCATGGTATTTGCACTGGCAGAGTCCCACAGGGTTGCAGCATAGTCTATTGAGGATTGTATATAAGCTTGAAAAAAACAGTTTCCTTGAATGAAAATCGAGAAAGTGTTTTATTTTAATCAACTGGTAGACTTTTTTGGACAAGTATTTGCATAGGTGAGATATGTGATAGAACCAGCTGAGATTTTCATCAATTGTCACTCCTAGAACTTTGTGGTGAGAGGTCTGTTCGATTGCTTCCTTTTTTATGTGAATTGGAAATAGTTTATGTGGTAAATTTTGTCGCTTTTGTCTGGTAGTGATAAGCATGCATTTTGTTTTTTGGGATGGATAGTCATGTGGTTCAGTTCAGTCCATTTGACAAGGTCGTCAGTGCTTTTTTGTAATAAAGTTGTGAGATAGTCAATGTCATTATGGCTCGTATGTATGGTTGTGTCATCTGCAAATAGTTCACATTTGGAATTGATATGTAGAGGAAGGTCATTTATGTATAATGAAAAGAGAATAGGGCCCAATATGGATCCCTGTGGTACTCCATAATGAATGGGCTTTAGTTTGGATGTTGATGTAGCTATTGAGACACACTGGTGCCTATTTGTAAGATATGAATCGAGTAGTCTTAGGGTTTTTTGTAGAAATGTTATACAGGTTTAGCTTTTTAAGGAGAAGTTTGTGGTCAATTGTATCAAATGCTTTTTTGAAATCAACAAATAGTACTCCACAAGAGAGAGAGAGAGAGAGAGAGAGAGAGAGAGAGAGAGAGATGAGAGAGAGAGAGAGAGAGAGAGAGAGAGAGAGAGAGAGTGTTTGTTTTTAGTGTTGTCGTCGTTGTTGTTGTTGTTGTTGCTGTTGTTGTTGTTGTTATTATTATTATTAGTTTACATCCAGTCCCCGTGTGTATGCAGTCTTGTCAATTTTGTCATCCGTTCCCACCGGCACGCACTGGCCTACACTTTCGAAAAATGGAACAGGATTTGACGTGTGCACAAGATGTTCTACGTGCGTTGGCACACTGGATCTCGGTTTATAGTCTTATCCGAAGGACTTTTTTTTTTTTGGGGGGGGGGGGAGGGAGGGAGGGGGGAGTCGGCACTGATATTAACTCCAGAGGAAAAATTCTCTTAAACGAGATTCGAATCCCGGTCAGCAGATTACGAACGCATCCCTCTGACCACCAGGCTATCCCGTAGTAGGAGATGCAAGATTAGTAGTAGTAATGGCAGAGATAGCAGTAGTAGTAGCAGCAGCAGTAGCAGCAGCAGCAGCAGTAGTAGTAGCAGTAGTAGTAGTAGTAGTAGTAGTAGTAGTAGTAGTAGTAGTAGTAGTAGTAGTAGTAGTAGTAGTAGTAACAGTAATAGTAATAGTAGCAGCAGCACAGTAGTAGTAGTAGTAGTAGAAGCAGCAGCAGCAGCAGCAGTAGTAGTAGCAGCAGCAGCAGCACAGTAGTTAGTAGTAGTAGTAGTAGTAGTAGTAGTAGTAGTAAGTAGTAGTAGTAGTAGTAGTAGTAGTAGTAGTAAGCAACTCTTGTTTGTTCTCTTAGACTGTATTGCATGAGTTTTCTTCCCTTGACATGGCCAACTAATATTTACCTAGGTTTTACACAAACCGCCCAAACTTTTATAAATATGAATCACTGATGAAACTGGGCAACACACACAAAAAAATACTGAATTTTACAAAATTCATTAAACAAGGACTACAAATGTTTTCCTACATAATTTTTCATATACTCGTATAATTGCATAACAATGCATGTATATATCTGTATTAATTTTTCTCTAAACAGTCATCGATTTTTCTAGTCATAAGCTGTTTCAATGTATTCACTACTGAAGTGTGACTTCTCCCCCCTCTAGTCTGATTTGTATACTTGTAGTACGAGGCAAGGCAAGGCAAGGCAAGGCAGGCAAA
>CM060323.1:65862508-65866695 GCA_030674155.1 Stramonita haemastoma | reverse complement strand
TTATTATTATTATTTTTTATTATTATTATTTATTATTAATTATTATTATTTATTATTATTATTATTATTATTATTATTATTATTATTATTATCATCATCAAATCATTCACATCATCATCATCATCATCATCATCATCACATCATCATTATTTATATATTATTATTATTTTATTATTATTATTATTATTATTATTATTATTATTATTTTTTTTTAAACTATTATTAATAATTATTATTATCATTAACAGCACAAACATACCCAGCATATACCCTGCTACCTAGCTACCTGCAGAAGGAACAATGGACTTCGCCACGTTCAACTTGCCTTCAACAGTCACTGCCTGGAACATTCATATCAGTGCAATGACCCCAACCTTACCCCAAGGCGTTCAGGAAGAAGGGAATCAAATTAAAAACATGTACATATATACGTACTACATGCATGGCTGGACCTGAAAGAAAGAACTAATCATTGCGCATGTATAGTTTAACGTGACAAGTGGCACAAAGCGGGTGTATTTTTGTTGTTGTTGTTGTTTAATTTTACATGTCGGCAGTTTTTGATCTTCTTCCTGGTTCCTGTTATGCACTTTTCTTTTTTCTTTTCTTTTCTTTTTCTTTCTTTCTTTCTTCTTTCTTTCTTTCTTTCTTTTCTTTCTTTCTTTCTTTCTTTTCTTTCTTTCTTTCTTTCTTTTCTTTCTTCTTTCTTTCTTTCTTCTTCTTCTTCTTCTTCTTCTTCTTCTTCTTCTTCTTCTTCTTCTTCTTCTTCTTCTTCTTCTTCTTCTTCTTCTTCTTCTTCTTCTTCTTCTTTCTTCTTCTTCTTCTTCATTCTTCCATCATCCATCATCATTCTCTTCTTCTTCCTTCTTCTTTCTTCATTCTTTCTTTCTTTTTCTTTCTTTCTTTTCTTTCTTTCTTTCTTTCTTTCTTTCTTTCTTTCTTCTCTTCTTCTTCTTCTTCTTCTTCTTCTTCTTCTTCTTCTTCTTTCTTCTTCTTCTTCTTCTTCTTCTTCTTCTCATCATCATCCATCATCATCATCATCACATCATCATCATCATCCATCATCATCATCTCTTCTTCTTCTTCTTCTTTTCTTCTTCTTCTTCTTCTTCTTCTTCTTCTTCTTCTTCTTCTTCTTCTTCTTCTCTTCTTCTTCATCATCATCATCATCATCATCATCATCATCATCATCATCTCATCATCATCATCATCTTCTTCTTCTTCTTCTTCTTCTTCTTCTTCTTCATCTTCTCTTCTTCTCTTCTTCTTCTTCTTCTTCTTCTTCTTTTCTTCTTCTCTTCTTCTTCATCATCATCATCATCATCATCATCATCATCATCATCAAATCATCATCTTCTTCTTCTTCTTCTTTCTTCTTCTTCTTCTTCTTTCTTCTTCTTCTTCTTCTTCTTCTTCTTCTTCTTCTTCTTCTTCTTCTTTTCTTCTTCTTCTCTTCTCTTCTTCTTCTTTCTCTTCTTCTTCTTCTTTTTCTTCTTCTTTCTCTCATCATCATCATCTTCTTCTTCTTTCTTTCTTTTTTTCTTTCTTCTTCTTCTTCTTCTTCTTCTTCTTCTTCTTCTTCTTCTTCTTCTTCTTCTTCTTCTTCTTCTTCTTCTTCTTCTTCTTCTTCTTCTTCTTCTCTTCTTTTCATCATCATCATCATCATCATCATCTCATCATCATCATCATCATCTTCTTCTTCTTCTTCTCTTCTTCTTCTTCTTCTTCTTCTTCTTCTTCTTCTTCTTCTTCTTCTTCTTCTTCTTCTTCTTCTTTCCGTTCCACGGCTACAGCTCCCAAGTTCAGCAATGGTGAGATGTTGTGTATGAGACTGTTTTCACACCATTCAGATATTCAAATTCCGACTAGGACATGATGTCTAATTTCAATACAGGTATGCATGAGTTCTTGAAATGTTCCAACCATTCCTACCGCCACACAATGGCCTATATTGTTTCAGGAAAACAGAACGCATTTTAATACCTTTGTTTTTTTTAGGCTTTTATTCTTTTATAACGAGGATAATGGAATAAGCACTCGTGTGCTTTTTTTGTTTTACATCCAGTCCCTGTGTGCAAGCAATTTTGACAATTTTGTCATCTGTTCCCACACATAATGGCCTGCTCTTTCGAAAAGCGGAACAGGTTTTAACGTGTGCCGCGTTTCGAAAGAGTAGGCCATTAATGTGTGTGCAAGATGCTCCGCGTGTGTTCGCACTCGATATCTCGCTCGGTTTTATATAGTCTCATCCGCAGGAATTTCGGGGGAGTAGAGTAGATAACTGATGTTAACTCCAGGAGAAATATTCCCTCAAAACGGTCGTCTTGGTGGTGGCTCGAACTCGTGTCATCAGATCGCCTGCTCAAAGCTTTAACCACTAGGCTGTCCCGAACCCGCCCCCACCACCTACCTCCACCGACCCCCCCCCCCCCCCTCTCAAATTCCTGGATATTCCTTTCAAAATCAGATCCTGTTTTGACTGCTGGTTGCCAAGTCGGCAAGGGAGGCAAGTTGTCCTGTTTTGCAGATCTGTTGGGTTTTTTTAGACATCGTTCAACAGTTTGAAAAGGTCTTTAAAGTTTTGATTATGATAATTATTGTGTGTGGGATGGTGGTGGTGGGGGAGTAGGGGTGGGGTAGGAGTGTGTGGGTGGGTAGGGGGGGTGGGTAGGGTGTGTGTGTGTGTGTGTGTGTGTGTGTGTGTGTGTGTGTGTGTGTGTGTGTGTGTGTGTGTTGTGTGGTGTGGTGTGGTGTGGTGTGGTGTGGTGTGTGTTGTGTATGTGTGTGTTTTGATTTGATTTGATTTGATTTATTCTTTTATTCTTTATATCGAGGATAATGGAATAATAGTAGTATATAATAATGTATATAACAATGTGTGTGGTGTGTGTGTGTGTGGGTGGGTGGAGGTTTGTGTCTGTGTGGTGTGTGTGTTTGTCTGTGGTGTGGTATGATGTGGTGTGGTGTGTGTGTGCGCGCGCGCGCGTGTATGTGTGTGTGCGTGCGTGCCTACGCACGCGCATGTTGTGTGTGCGTGTAACTGTTTTGCACGCAGATGCCCTAAATTTTGGGTGATCACAGCAGGAGAACTGGAGAAACTATACAAACAATGACAGACACTAGTTTTGTGAGGGTTCTGGCGACAACCCACCCTCCCTGAAGAGAAAACAACTCACATTTCACGCCTGGAGAAATCTGCAGTGACAGAAAAGGACATAATAATAATTATAATATGAAATAACTTGCAGCCTCCTGTGTCGTTTTTCCCCGCCAAAAACCATCCTCGCTTGAAAACGCCTAGATAATTACAAAAAAAAAGTACTTATGTGTGACGAATGAAAAAAGCGGTTTTTTTTGGCTGAAACTATATATACACACTGAGGCCGCCTGTGAGAATGATCACAAAAGCAACTTGCACACACCTTAACACGGATGACAGCCCTCTACCCCTCCCCCCAAAAAACAACAACAACACCTAACCCAGAAAACCCTGAACAAAAACAGCATGCACACGGGTATCGTGTTTTGATACCTTCCTGAAAGTCAGAATGCCGCTACCTGAATGGTGTGTGTGTGTGTGTGTGTTGTGTGTGTGTGTGTGTGTGTGTGTGTGTGTGTGTGTGTGTGTGTGTGTGTGTGTGTGTGTGTGTGTGTGCGTGTGTGTGTGTGTGTGTGTGGTCTATATGTGTGTGTGCGTATGTGTGTGTGTGTGTGTGAGTGTGTGTGTGTGTGTGCGTCTGTGTGTGTGTGTCTATATGTGTGTGTGTGTGCGTGTGTGTGTGTGTGTATGTGTGTGTGCGTGTGGATGTGTGTGTGTGCTTGCGTGCGTGCGTGCGTGCGTGTGGGGGGAGGGGTTGGAGGGGGGGGGGGGAGGACGGTCGCATACGCATAAATTTCACCATTGACAGACCTCGGAGCTCTACCCGAAGAACGAAACTAAAAAGAAAAGATTGAGGAAGTGTGGAGCGTCCTCACACAGACCACAGTCAGGTGGATCGGTGGTCCAGAGGTAACACGCCTGTCTAGAAAGCGAAAAGTCCGGGTCGGAGTGTGCGGTGGTTCGAATCCAGTTTGGGCCCCCAACTTTTCTCCCATCCATTAGACCATGAGTGATAGTCTGGGTGCTAGTCTTTCGGATGAGACGATAAACCGAGGTCCCGTGTGTTACTCATCATTATCTAGCGCAC
>CM060323.1:65845008-65852508 GCA_030674155.1 Stramonita haemastoma | reverse complement strand
TCAAGACTGTCTCTCTTCCCTCCCCTTCCCCCTCTCCATGCACCCGCTCCTACCCCCAACTAGGTAAAAGGTAAAGGTGTCCCATAACCTATGTGGTCGTAGGGGAGCGAGGCGTCAGAGACCTCAGCTTCTCTAGGGGCCAGCATACTGAGGGTGGCGCCCATCTTCTCTCCCTCGCTCCTTACCTTCCCTGACCCTAAAGAGAGCAGGTACCTATTTACAGCTGGGTGAACTGGGGGACTGTATTGAAGCCTAGGCGCGCAAACGGTCACCCTTCCAACTGGAAATTACGCTCGATGCTGCCTAACCTTAGCTTGGGGAAAGGGAGTGCTCTGACCACTGAGCTATCCCGTCCCCACACCCCCAAATACCAACTGCTTTTTTTTTAGTATGCTCTCTGCTCGCTCATAAAACAATCTTTGGGGGAAAAGGGGAGTGGGGGTAAGAGGAGGAGGCAACTGACCACCTGTAGAATCTTTTTTTTGGTATTTTTTATTGATGCCAATGCCCTCCCAGGAAGTTTTTTTGTCTGACGATGCGGGGGTAAAGGGTTGAGAAGGAAGGGGGGAAGAGGATTTGAGGGGGGGGGGGAGGGGGTAGAAAGGAGAAGAAAGTTCGAACCAGTTTGATGCAGGTCTATTTAATTAAGAGCTGTGTGTGTGTGTGTGTGTGTGTGTGTGTGTGTGTGTGTGTGTGTGTGTGTGTGTGTGTGTGTGTGTGTGTGTGGTGTGTGGTGCGCGCGCGCGCTGTCTTATATTTGTGTGAGTACGTGCGTGCGTGCATGCGTGCATAGGTGCGCGTGCGCGCGCGCGCGTGCATGTGTGTGTGTGTGTGTGTGTTGGGTGGGAGAGGTAACTGCGACATTGAAAACACCCGTTGGACCATGCCTGGTTCTAAAGCACAGCCGGTAAATGAAGGAGTGAAATAAGAACCCAGGTCAGAGGGGTCAGTCAGGGAAAAAGAACTCACACCTGCTGCCAGTAGATCACACAGCCTGGACAGGATTATCGCCCTTTTACTACACCCCCCCCCCCCCCCCGCCCCTGAACAGGTGGTGACCATCAAAAGAACACAAAGCTCTTTCTATGAGCCTACCTCCCACATGTCCCTCTCTCCCCCTCCCCCCCCCCTCCCCCCATTTTCTTTGCTCCTCCCCTTCCTTCCCTCTCAGCTGGTCTAATCGGTCCACTGGATCAGGTGGTCTTGAGGTTGCTTGTCCATCTAAAAAAGTGAGAAGTCGAGGGTTCGATCCTTTTTTGAATTCTCTCCACCCGCCTCCCGTGCACACACACACACACACACACACACACACACACACACACACACACACACACACACACACACACACACAACAATCTCCCCTCACCTTTTCAAATTCAAGTTGTAATGCGTCTTCTTCCCTAAGTGGAACACCGTCTCCACCACCACCCCCGCGGCCTTGACCCTGTGCAGACTCAGAATCGGTTCCGCTCTGCTCACCACCGGAGGATGCAACTTCCGCAGGAAGCGGAAGTTATAGTCCGCGGTAGCTTCCGGGTTGGCCTTAGCGCTGGGCTGGTAGGATTGGGACAGCTGGGCCGGCCACATTTCGTACAGCCTCTGCAAGAGGTCGTGGGGCTTCTCGCCTTCCATCGGCAGCCCCATCGCGTCTGCGGGAGTTTTCTTAGCCGTGACGTCAGCACTGACGTCATTCTTGGTGCTGACGTCATGGTGGATGTCGGGCAGAAGTGTGGGCTGGGGGGTGGGGGTGACATCATGGGTGCTGCGGGTTTTGCGTGGAGTGACATTCCTGCTCCTGCTGCTGCTGATGTTGGGGGTGGATTTGGAGTTGTGACGTAGGACGAGGGTTTTTACGTCATTCTGTGGTTTGTTGGGGATGACGGCACTGCTGAGGTCAGCCAGGGTCTTCAGGCTGGGTTTCATGACGCTGGCAGAAAGTGAGGGCTGGAGAGTGCTTCGCTGATTTTTGTTTTCTGTGCTTGGCTATTCACTCATGTATTAATTTTGTTTCCTATGCATTTTGAAAGCTTTTGTTTGTTCGTGTGGGTTTTTTTTTTCCCCATCTATGTACCTTTTTTGTTTGACAAGCGCTTCACTGATTTTATTTCTGTACTTGGTTATTTATTCACGTAGTTGTTTCCTTTGTTTATTCAAGCTTTAATTATCAATTGCTTTGTTTGTTTATGTCATTTTTGTTCGTTTCTTTGCTGATTCAAATTGTGGGTTCCTAACACTGTCAGATCCTATCTAATTTTTGTTTGTTTGATTTTTTTCCAGAAAAAAGAACATAACGGAAAAACACAGCTTTTGTGAGATGCTTCATATACTAGATCTATTGGTTCCTGTTCTTTTCCGGACAACAGACTCGATTTCACAAAGAGATGAATCAGTACTGTTTTGTTCCATCGTCCACCATTCCTCCGTGACGAGTTCTTTAAACTGTTCTGGACTTGACGTCAAAATGTAATGAAGTCACCAAAAGGTCGGGTGTTTTTTTTTATTTTTTTTTTATTTGTTAGGTTGTATTTGTTTTTTTGCTTTTTTTTAGAGGGGTGTTGTAAATAATCTACGTGTCTTGAAAATTGGGATTTTTATTTTACACAAAAAGAACTATAATCAATTCGTTTAAAAGTTGAGAAGAATTCATCTATAAAAGGTTTTTTTTTGTAATGTCATCAAAATAAGTAAATACGTTCTGGTACAGTACTGCTGATCCGCTAAGGGAAAATTGTTTTTGAATGACGTATACTCTGCCTTACACCGTGACGTAAAACCTGCGTCACGTTACTTTAGGACTTGCGCGCTGCTCGAACACTACGTAGAGTGGGAACTGTGTGCATGTTTGGGTCAATGCTGGCTCTCATCGCCTTCTACAGGCTTCCGTATGCCATCTGCGTGTAGCGTCTCATCAGATCTGAAACAAACAAAAAAGAAATCTCTGGTAATGTTTCGACGCGAAAAGGTTTGATTCAGGGAATAGATTGGTGTGTGTTTCAGTGTTGACTGTGGTATACATCATTTGCTACAGTAAAGCTCTCACTTCTCTCCTCCACCCCCTCCCCCTTCTATTAATCGCCTTCTTTCCCGTGTGTGTGTGTGTGTGTGTGTGTGTGTGTGTGTGTGTGTGTGTGTGTGGTGTGTGTGTGTGTGTAAAACAGAGCATTGGAAAAGACACAGAGTAACAGATGATGCAGAGAACACTGAACACTGAACACACTGAAAAGTTTTATTGTACATCGGCCTTAGACCACTATACAAAACATGTTGAGGCAGGGGGAAGGTAAACATTTTCCCGAAAAACATTTCATTGTCAATCCCATAATCATTTCATCATGTACATAATCACTGCCATCAGCATCTTCATTTATCTACATCTGCAGCTGCAGCAAGTATATCAACATAACCATCATTACTTGCATCCTCTACGTCATCATCATCAAAATCATTCTCTTCATCATCTACAGTATCATCATCCTCTTCAACCTATATAATTATCATCGTCACGATCATCATCTTCAGTGTCTACATAATAATCACGATCATCATCCTCGTCTTCTTCATCACTGTTTCCATCGTCATCTTTAACTTCTTCATTATAGTCACCGTTACCACTATCACTTTCAACACCTACACCATTGTTACTATCATCACCTTTAACATCCACATCATCATAACCATCGTCACCATTTGAGATCACATCATCATTACCATCATCATTATTAGTATTTACATCGTCATAACCATCAGCACTTCCTTCATTGGTTCTATCATCTACATCATCATTCATAATCATCACCTTCTACAATTACATCACTATCACCAATATCTTCAGCATTTACATCATCGTCAACATCATCTTCAGCATTTACATCACCATCATCTTCAACATTTACATTACCATCACCATCTATTCAGCATTTACATCACCTTCAACATCATCTTCAGCATTTACCTCACCATCATCTTCAGCATTTACATCACCAACATCTTCAACATTTACATCACTATCATCTTCAGCATTTACATCACCATCAACATCATCTTCTACATTATACATCACCATCATCTTCAGCACTTACATCACCATCACCATCATTTTCAGCATTTAAATCACCATCCCCAGATGATGCAGAGAGAGAGAGAGAGGGGGGGGGGGGAGATAGATGGGGGGGGGGGGGGGTTCAATGCCGTAGGAACAACATATTCATATTAGGTCAAAGAAAAAGTATATCAAAACTGCACACAAATTGTGCAGCATGTGACCTTAAAAGGTAAAGGTGTCCCATAACCTTTGTGGTCGTAGGCATCAGAGACCTCAGCTTCTCTAGAGGCCAGCATATTGAGGGCGGCGCCCATCTCCTCTCCCTTACTGCTTTACCTTCCCTGACCCTAAAGAAGACAGGTACCCATTTACAGCTGGATGAACTGTGGGACTGTACTGAAACCAAGGCGCACAAACGGTCACCCATCCACTTGGTAACCACGCTCGATGCTGCTTAACCGTAGCTTGGGCAAAGCGAGTACTCTGACCACTGAGCTGTCCCGTCCCTTGTGACCATAGACTACAGAATCTTATAGCGAATAAAAGACATCTATTCAAAAAGACCAGAAAACATAGAAGAGGCAAGCATTTATAGCAGTCCTATGAATGAGAGTATAAACCAACATCCCATGTACAAACGCACGCAGAACATCTTTCGAAACCAAGTGTAGGCCAATGCGTACCGGTATGAAGGGATGACAAAATCTTATACAAAAACAAAACGCAAGCACATTTGGTATAAAAAGTTTAGGCATCATCCCCGAAGTGGGCAATGCGGATATCTTAATTGTGGGTAAAAACGGTCGCATATACACAAAATCTCACCATTAGTGAACCTAGGAGCTCGAGGAATTAAAAAAAGAAGACGAAAAAGAAGAAAATATATGCTGCTGTATTGATCAGCGGTACAGCAGCACGCCTGATAGCGGACAATGAGACAAAGACAGCACTTAAGGGTCGATCCACACAACAAAGACAACAGAACCCAACACTTTCCCAGTGGTGTGTGGCCACCTTTAGCTAGAAAGAAGAAAAAAAGAGAAGAAAATGGACATACACCTGCACTTAAGTGCGTGCGTGCACGCGCGTGCACACACACACACACACACACACACACACACACACACACACACACACACACACACACGCACGCACACACACACACACACACACACACACACACACACACACACACACACACACTTGAGCGCGCACCCCCACACAGACACAGACGCACATATACACACGCCCACGCCCGGCTTGATCCCGGATCATCTAATCGTGAGCACAATATTCTGACCACTAGGCTATCCCGCCCCTATATTCTGTTTGTGTTCGCACACGGGACCTCAGCTTTAAGTTTTTATCTGAAGGACTTTCAGGGGAGTGCAGTAGGCACCAATCTTAACTCTACGGGGAAAACCTTGAACAGACACCCTGGTGCGCCTGTAACTCTATTTATTTATCTATTTATTTATTTATCTGTCTATTAATTTTTTTATATTCTTTTATATCAAGGATAATGGAATAACTCTATAGGAAGTCTGTCCGCTTGCGTGGGAACAGCAGGACGGGGACATCACAGAAGATGAGATGAGGGAGCAACAACAAAAACAAAACAAACACAAAAAAGTCTGTTCGCTGGCCTCGGTCGACACACTCCGCGACTTCAGAGCAGTTAATTTCATCGTATGGTCTGCATGCTGGGTATGGGTCGTGTTTACATAACCCACCGAACGCTGACATGTAAATAACTCGATCTTTAACGTGCATATTTTATCTTCAGTATGTACACAATCATACATGAATGGGGATTAAAACACTGGCAAGTCTGTGCCCCAACGTTTGTTTGTGGTTGTTTTTTTTCTGGGATTTAATTTTGAATCTTGAATCTTCATTCTTGAGATTGTAAGTATCCCAGTTCTTGATTCATCACACACCAGTGTCGAGATTCAAACCCACGAGTTCATGGATATAGAGTCAGATAGTCTCAACCACTTGGCTACAGTATCCGTTAATTGGAAACACGAAACTGGTTAGTCTGTATTTAGGATGGTTAAAAGGAGGGTGGGAAGAGAGGTGAGGTGTAAATCTGAGGACTGTGCGCAGTCTATTGTCCACTGGGGTGTGTGTGTGTGTGTGTGATGTGTGGGTGTGTGTCAGTGTGATTTTATGTGTGTGCGTGTATGTGTGTGTGTGTGTGTGTGTGTGTGTGTGTGTGTGTGTGTGTGGTGTGTGTGTGTATGAGTGATTGAGTGTGTGTGTGTGTGTGTGTGTGTGTGTGTGTGTGTGTGTGTGTGTGTCCATAGTTATGAGGGAGGGTCTCTATGGGGCACATGTTTGTTCATACACGCTGATGGCTGTTGTTTCAGCCGGAGTGCCGTTTCCGGGTATGAATTGAGTATTGCTTTGTTTAATGCTTCGTTGCTTGTTTCTCTCTCTCTCTCTCTCTCCTCTCTCTCTCTCTCTCTCTCTCTCTCTCTCTCTCTCTCTCTCTCTCTCTCTCTCTCTCTCTCTCTCTCTCTCTCTCGTTTTCTCTCTCTCTCTCTCTCTCTCTCTCTCTCTCTCTCTCTCTCTCTCTCTCTCTCTCTCTCTCTCTCTCTCTCTCTCTCTCTCTCTCTCTCTCTCTCTCTCTGGATAAAAACCTTCACTGAAATCTACAACAAACATGCTCCACTTAAAACCATAAGGGTCAAACATGTCCCCAAACCGCATTGGATTACAAAACAACTAGAAGAAGCATGTAATCTTAGAGATTTATTAAAAAAACATAAATATCATGAAGAGTCAAATAGATTACGAAACGCCATAAACTCACAGAAACGTCAAGAAAAAAAGAAATATTTCCAAGATTTACTGTCTTCCAAACAAAACTCAAAAATTATTTGGAGGGCCATAAATCAAATAACAAATAAACAATCATCTTCCAAATCAAATGTAATCAAAGATGTTACTGCTGAACAACTCAACAATCATTTCATAAACGTCTCTACTAACGTTGTTAACAATGATGATTCAAAATCCAATAACCTCAACACATTAAGACAATACTGCCAAGACAAGCATATTCCGTCAAAACTTCACATACCATTCATTTCAGTTTTTGAGATCTATAATTATTTAATTCACCTCAAACAATCAAGGACATGAGGTCTTGATGGAATAGACAGCAGAATTCTAAAACTGTCAGCTCCAGTTATCACAGACACCCTAACATATATATATAACCAATGTCTTGAAAAGAACTATTTCCCCAATGCCTTCAAAACTGCTAAAGTAATCCCCATCCACAAATCTGGTGACACTTCAGATCCCTCAAATTATAGGCCAATCTCTATTATATCCCTCCTTTCAAAACCCCTGGAAAAACATATAAATAAACACTTAGTCCGTCATATAGACACTAACGACCTTCTTCACCCTAATCAATCAGGATTCAGACAAAATCACTCATGTCA
>CM060323.1:65817508-65840008 GCA_030674155.1 Stramonita haemastoma | reverse complement strand
ACCGTTTGCACGCCTTGGCTTCAGTACAATCCCCCAGTTCACCCAGCTGTAAATGGGTACCTGCCCTCTTTAGGATCAGGGAAGGTAGAGCAGCGAAGGAGAGGAGATGGGCACCGCCCTGATCATGCTGGCCCCTAGAGAAGCTGAGGTTTCTGTTGCCTCGCTACACTACGATCACATAGCTTATGGGACACTTTTACCTTTACCTTTACCTTTACCTTTACCTTTACACACACACACACACACACACACACACACACACACACACACACACACACACACTATATATATATATATATATATATATATATATATATATAATATATATATATATATATATTATATATATATATATATATATATATATAATCATGTAGTTTTGGGACTTCAGGCTGGAATACGTCATCAGCTGAAGCATCAAACTCTGATCTGACTGTATTGAGGTTGAAGAATTGAGTCTCCCCTGAGCTACCATTTGAAGTACCGTCTCAGTTTGCATTTCCATTATTCTTGAAGTATAAAAAAAAAATAAAAACAATAAAGTATTGATGAGTCTGGAGGGATTTTCTCTTACAGTTGACACAGGTTTGGAATCCCTTCACCTGAAAGTTCTTCAAAATAAAAGTATGAACCTAGACTTCATGAGCGAATGCAGCATCAAAGGCAGAAAAAGAAGATGAAGAATAAGTGAATGAATAAAGGAATGACTAAATGACAGAGAAAGAGAGGGGAAAAGATTATAGGGAAAAATAGAAAAAAGGGAAACAAAAAAGAGAAAAAAATACAATAATTTACCTGAATTTTGCGAAATCCTTAAGCACAGCTGTGATTAATCTTGACTTCCCCTGTAACTCCCTGAGGAGTTGTTTCCAGTCACATATACACACCACACCCAAACAATCGGCTACAAGAAAAACAACAACCCAAAACCAACAGATTCCTGACTTTCCGTGCCAACTATGTCACTGATACAAATAGTCCTCTCAGAAATGCTTCATCTTCTCACCATCAGTTTTCATCAACAGACACAAAGAATTGTTTCATTCTTTAGATCATTAATTAAGAAATCTTTCTCTTTTTTTGACGTTGGTTATCTCATTAAGCAAACAACCAATCATTAACTCAACAATATTTTCACACTTCTCTCTCTCACTCGCTCTCCTGAACTGGAACTAGTACACTTCCCACTCATAGCTTTTCCACTAACCCTCTCTCTCTCTCTCTCTCTTACACACGTCTGAAGCACTGAGACCCAACCTTCAAAATCACAACTAGTTCTATTCACATCACTGGTGTTCAGGCACTCCAAGGGTTAATTAACACGCGCGGCAAACCAAAAGGAAAACTGGTAAGCAGTTGAAACATCGGAGACTCCATCCAAGCGAAGAGAAAGCCATAACTTTAGCCCTGTAGGTCCGAAGCTTAGCTTTACAAAGCCAATTGGCGACACAAACCCGATAGTCGACTACCGCAAAGCGAAACCGACTAGCCACTGATCAAACTATCGATGACCAATGCCAAAAAAAGATGAAAAAAAGCCCGCAACATGGATCGCTGACTGTTAGTGGGTGAGGAGGAAAATGTGCTCCAGGAAAATATTGTCGTGTGGGAGTTTTGTTGAGACCCAGGGACTGGTACACGTCAGCTGCTGCAGCAAACACAGAGAGAGAGAGAGAGAGAGAGAGAGAGAGAGAGAGAGAGAGAGAGAGAGAGAGAGAGAGAGAGAGACTTTTTTCTCAAGAAAACATTGCTTTTTTCAGAATTAACATTTAATTGCAAATAACCACAACAGGATTTTAATATGTTCAGTTGGTTTTGTAAACCTCCACGAGTTGTCAAAATAAGAGCCACTTCATCTGCAAAAAGCAAAATAATGATTTCTATAATGTCTAGTACTAGTTATACTCCATGTTTACCTTTTTTAACCGCAGATATAATATGGTTAAGAAATAAAGAGAAACGATTAGGGCACATCTTTGGCTCACACCAATTGGGCATTCCAAAAACTCAGACAATTCACAGTTCGCTTGTATACATGAAGATCGTGTTTGATACATAGCTGACAGTGCTGCAAGAAACTTTCCCTTTACTCCCTGATTTTTGATGCATACTATAAGTAAATCATGTTTAAGAGAATCAAATGCTATTTGGAAATCTGTAAATGCAACACATCATTTTCGAACTTTCTTTTTTGTGTACTTCTGAAAAAAAAATAATAATAATAATTCATGGAATTTATATAGCGCTATATCTTGTAAAAAACAAATCAAAGCGCTTGCAATCGACCCTCACAACAAACAACCAATGACAATAAATAATTCTAGCAAATTCGAAAGTACACACACGCGCGCACGCGCACGCGCACACACACACACACACACACACACACACACACACACACACACACACACACACACACACACACACACACACACACACACACACACACACACACACAGTCTTAAGTCTTAAATAATGGTTGGTGACATTGTATTGATATAAGCTGTTTGACACCATATGATTTAAAAATATGATTTAAATTTTTTTTTTTTTAAATGTGTGCATGCCCATATGTTTGTTATGTTATTCCACTCAGTGGTGATGGGTATTATCATATGGTATTGTTGCTTTAGTTGTTTTTTCTTTTCTTCCTTCTAATATATAATCCGTGTGGATTGGTTTTTTGATGTTTTGGTTTGATTGTTTGTTTTTTGGTGTGTTTTTATGTGTTTTTTGTTTGTTTGTTTGTTTTTGTTTTTCTTTTGTTTGATTGTATGTTTGTTAGCGTATATGTTATTTCCTCTCAGTGATGATGGGTATTATCATAAGGTATTATTGTGTTTGCTGTTTTTTCCTTATCTTCTTTTAAAAATATAAAGTATGAATTGAAGTATAGAGATATTGTAATCTGACATAAATTGCTTATAGATTTTTTTATTTTTATTTTACTTATTTATTTTTAAAATTTTTGTTGTTGTTGTTGTATTTATTCATTTTTTTAAATTTTATTATTATTATTATTATTATTATTTTTTATTATTATTATTATTATTATTATTATTACTATTATCATTATCATTATTATTATTAAGTCTTAAATATTGTTTTTTGGTTACATTGTAATTGATATAAGCTGTTTTGTGTGTGTGTGTGTGTGTGTGTGTGTGTGTGTGTGTGTGTGTGTGTGTGTGTGTGTGTGTGTGTGTGTGTGTGTGTGTGTGTGTGTGTGTGTGTGTGTGTGTGTGTGTGTGTGAGTGTTTTTTTGTTGAGTTTTTGTTGTTGACACTATATGATTTTTTTAAAAAAGACTTTAAATGTGTGCATGTACCTACGAGTATACGAGCTGAGTGGAAGAGCGCAAACCGTGTGTGTGTGTGTGTGTGTGTGTGTGTGTGTGTGTGTGTGTGTGGTGTGTGTGTGTGTGTGTGTGTGTGTGTGTGTGTGTGTGTGTGTGTGTGTGTAGGTGCACGGGTGTGTGTGTGTGTGTGTGTGTGTGTGTGTGTGTGTGTGTGTGTGTGTGTGTGTGTGTATGGGTGTGTGTGGTGTATGTGCATATGTGTGTATGGCTTTTGAGTAGATTTTTAAAATATTTTTTTTATTTTTATTCATTTATTTTATTTATTTATTTTATTTATTTTATTTTCTCTTTTGGTTGTTGTTATAGTAGTTGCTTGTATTATTTATAGGCATAGTCTATTTTAAAGTTGTTGAAATCATGTTAGCAAGTTAATGTTGGTGAAATGTTTGTTGTTGTTGTTTAATTGTTTGTTTGCTTTTCCCCCTTTTCTTTCTTTCGTTGGCTTTTTTGTTTGCTAGGGATTTTCTGCTTTGTTTTTTGTTGGTTTTTAGTTTTGTTTTGGATTTGATTTTCGCTATTGTTTTGATTTTTTTTTTTCTTTTCTTTTCTTTAGATAGATGGCTTGATGGAAAAAAGCAGATCGCTGCTTACTCAATGTACCATCTGGAAATAAAAATTTGATTGATTGATTGATTGATTGATTGATTCACACACACACACACACACACACACACACACACACACACACACACACACACACACACACACACACACACACACACACACACACACACACTTATAGAGGTTATACATTTTGACAGGGTGAATGGAATTTCAAATGTTGAAGGCAGGGACAAATAGGAGATGAAAACAGAAGACAAATGCATACAGATTAAAGATCTGATCAACAGTGGAGCATTTTTTTCCAAATATTTTTGAAGAGAGATGACAATAATTATTACCGGTCGTGCATAAAACGTCCCCATACACACAATTTCACAAGGACATTGTACTAACTACATCAGCAGCATTTGTTGTGGGTGATAAAAACAGATCGATACAGCTAATAACTGTCTGATCCTCTCTCTCTCTCTCTCTCTCTCTCTCTCTCTCTCTCTCTCTCTCTCTCTCTCTCTCTCTCTCTCTCTCTCTCTCTCTCTCTCTCTCTCCTCTCTCTCTCTCTCTCTCTCTCTCTCTCCATTATGCTCGATATAAAAGAACCAATCAATCAATCAATCAATCAATCAATCAATCAATCAATCTCTCCTTCGCTTGGGTGTGTGTGTGTGTGTGTGTGTGTGTGTGTGTGTGTGTGTGTGTGTGTGTGTGTGTGTGTGTGTGGTGTTTTATTTTTACTTTATTTTATTCTTTTATATCGAGGATAATGGGATAAGCACTTGTGCTTTTTTACATCAAGTCCCCGTGTATATGCAGTTTTGTAAATGTCATCTGTTCCCACCGCCCCACGACGGCCTACTCTTACGAAAAGCGGACAGGATTTAACGTGTGCACAAGATGTTGTGCGTGCGTTCACACACGGGGCCTCGGTTTATAGTCTCATCCGAAGGACTTTGGGGGAGAGTGAAGTCAGCACTGATGTTAACTCCAGGAGAAAAATCTCCTCGAACGGGAATCGAACTGTGCATAAAACATCCCCAAACACACAACTTCCGATCATTTCCGTGTGTGTGTGTGTGTGTGTGTGTGTGTGTGTGTGTGTGTGTGTGTGTGTGTGTGTGTGGTGTATGTGTATGTGTGTGTGTGTGTGTGTGTGTGTGTGTGTGCGCGTGTGCGCGTGTGCGCGCGCGCGTGCAGGTGTATGTGCGCACGTGTGGGTGCGTGTGGGTAAGGTACGCACGCACTTGCGAGCATGCATGCGTATCAGCACAAAAGTATAAACACGCATGTACGTACACAAAAAACTTCGGCGCGAATTCTACCGTTCTATTTAATCATGCAGGCTTATTGAAAATCCTGAGGAGGACGCAGTCAAGCCTACTGTAAGTGTAAAACTAACACTCCAAGCTTGACAAACCACTCGGGCTAATTAATACGGGTGGCTTTCCTTCTACTGACGCCCGCCTCGGGGACTGTAAGCTTATTCATTAACCCGCTGAACAAACTGACCACCGGGTCAAGGCTGCTCCTTTTCCTTGGGTTTTTTTGTTTTGGTGGCGCCAGTCTTGTGGCGATAATGATCTGACTGTAGTATTTAAGGGCACAGGTTGAAGTCTTTCCTGAAAAAAAAGGCTCTTGTGTGGTTTCGGGGGCTCTTGTTGTATGTAACGTGGACAGCCTCAGGGGAGATTAGAAATTCTCCTCCTCCCTGGTTTGGAAAGTTTCTTGCAGAAACGTGTCTTCTCCTTTCTGTCACCAGCTGGGCTGCCAATGCACAGACTGTAAATTTGGGAGACGAAGGATTCTCCTTGTTGTTGTTGTTGTTGTTGTTGTTGTTGTTGTTCTTCTTCTTCTTCTTCTTCTTCTTCTTCTTCTTCTTCTTCTTCTTCTTCTTCTTCTTCTTCTTCGTCGTCGTCGTCGTCGTCGTCGTCGTCGTCGTCGTCGTCGTCGTCGTCGTCGTCGTCGTCAACGCGTCGTCGGCGTCATGGTCGTCGACATCGTCGTCGTCACTATCATCATCTTCATTTTCATCTTCATCATCATCATCTTCTTCTTTTTCGCAAATTCTTCTTCTTCGCAATTCTTCTTTATCCAATGCTCAGGCGTCCTCTTTGGGGCTATGGTGTCGCCACAAGAACAGCTCCACCCATATCAAAGATGCTAGTAAAGTGTGCATGCATACAGTAGAAGACTTTCATGGTGCCGTGGACTCTGTTACTGTGCAAAAGTCGGGGTAAGACGGGACTCAAACCGACCTATTGTCACATCTTCTCGATATGCACCCTATTCTTGGAGGGAGGGGGGGGGGGGGGGGGGCGTGCGCGTGCTCTTGTTTGTGTGTGTGTGTGTGGGGGGGTTGTGTGTGTGTGTGTGTTTGTGCATGTGGCAGTGGTCCTGTACTGTGCTGTGGTGCATCATATTGTATGTTATCATAACACAAAACAAGCCCCCACGCTCACACACAAACACACACACACACGATCCCCCCACTCCCATCCACACACACGTACACACCCACCCTTCGCTTCCCACCCTCACCTATCTCCCCCTCTCCCCTCCCCCTCTCCCCTCCCCCGCCCCCCTACACACACACACACACACACACACACACACACACACACACACACACACAATCCATATCGCCGAAGAGACGAAAACAAGAAAAGTGCAGATCATCATGATCACGCTTACCCCCCCCCCCTACCCACCCCCTCAACCAAAGCGCCCACCTCATCCCCCATCCCCCATCCCCGTAATCATCAGACCAGGAGGTGTCCGGCTTGTCCAAAGATCATTGACTTCTTGGTCAAGTGACACTGGTCAGGAGAGCCTGGTGGTCAGTGTATCCACTGCCTGATCTGATGGTAACTGAGGGGCAGGGGTTCCAGTCCACACTGAAGGTTTTGCTCTAGGGGATTTCCCCCCTGGGGGTACCTCTGGTATTGACTTTGCTCTCCATGAGAGTCCACTGGATGAGACTATAAGTCTAGGTGAGTAGGTAGGTAGGTAGGTAGGTAGGTAGGTAGGTAGGTAGGTAGGTAGGTAGGTAGGTAGGTAGGTAGGTAGGTAGGTAGGTAGGTAGGTAGCTCACTCCGTGGTCAGAGGTGCTGGGCCTAGATCTAGTTTGTCAGGCGTTCAACGACTACAAATTTTCCTTCATAGTTTTACATATTTATGTAGTTGCTGTCTGATCGTTCGACGACGACGAAGAAGAACATGTCCAAACCATTCTGTATAAGCTTGCACACGAGACCTTGGTGGATAGTCTCATCATTCTGTAGACTTTTAGGAGAATGGAACCAGTACCAATGTTGACGAGAAAAAAAATCCCCATAAACCGCACTTTAGTGAAGACTCAAACCACATCACCATCAGTTGCTGTCAAGCCACAAGTAAAAAGAAAGGCAAAGGTGTCCCGTAATCTATGCAGTCGTAGGGGAGCAAAAGGCGTCAGAGACCTCAGCTTCTCTAGAGGCCAGTATATTGAGGGCGGCGCCCATATCTTCTCCCTCGCTGTTTTACCTTCCCTGACCCTGAAGAGGGTAGGTACCCATTTCACAGCTGGGTAGACTGGGGGATTGTACTGAAGCCAAGGCGCGCACACGGTCATCTATCCAACTGGTAACCACGCTCGATGCTGCTTAAATTTAGCTTGAGGACAGTGAGTGCTCTGACCACTGAGCTATCCCGTCCCCCACAAGTAAGATCCTCAAGCCACAAAAAACTCTAATGCCTTCCAGGAAAAATCCCCTTGAAAACACACCTCAGTGGAGACTCGAACTTGCATCTCCAGTTATCATGAGATGACGAGGTCAACGCTCTGACCACTGGGCTTAAGTTTCCACCTTCCCCCATCCAACTCTCTCTCTCTCTCTCTCTCTCTCTCTCTCTCTCTCTCTCTCTCTCTCTCTCTCACGCACACACACACACACACACACACACACACACACACACACACACACAACACACACACACACACACACACACACACACACACACACTGCCTTAACAAAGACATAGCAGAAGCGTACAGACACAGATCGTTCACCTTGCCGCAACAATGTGCAGGCAGGGGCAACCTGCATCCCTCTGCCTGTCTGCCTGCCTGCCTGCCTGCCTGGCTGCCTGTCAACTGATCAATGCCAGATCAACACCCATCAGCTGATCAATAATGTCACGTCACCTTTTGACCCAACGGTCATCCACGTGCCCACGTCATCGTGGGGACAACGACAAAGAGAGAGGGGGGAGGGAGGGGGAGAGAGAGGGGGGGGTGAGGGAGGGGGAGAGAGAGAGAGAGAGAGAGAGAGAGAGAGAGAGAGAGAGAGAGAGAGAGAGAGAGAGAGAGAGGGAGGGAGGGAGGGAGAGAGAGAGGGGGGGGGGGGGGGAGGGGAGGGGAGGAGAGAAGAGAGAGAGAGGGGGGGGGGTTGGGAGGGGAGGAGAGAGAGAGAGGGGGTAGGGAGGGGAGAGAGAGCGAGAGAGAGAGAGAGAGAGAGAGAGAGAGAGAGAGAGAGAGAGAGAGAGAGAGAGAGAGAGAGAGAGAGAGAGAGAGAGAGAGAGAGAGAGAGAGAGAGAGAGAGAGAACACTGAACACTGAACACTGGACACTGAAATTATTCAATATACAATGGCCATGGACCACAATACATTTTTTTCTTGGGCTTAGGATGGAACAAAGGGTTCATTCCTATTATTGGCAAAGCAACAGCACAAAAGGTATAGATTCATGACTGATCAAAGAAGAAAAACACACACCTCCAGCAAAACAGCAAGCACAGGAGAAGACCAGGCACAATGCACTTCACCCACTAAGGGAACAGGGAAGAGGGAGAAGAGAAATGCTAATAGTGACTACTGTGTACGAACACCGATGGGGACGGGATAGCCCAGTGTTCAGAACATTGCACTGGCAATTTGACGACCCAGGTTCGATTCCGGTCGAGGAGATTTTTCTCCTGGAGTTAACATTAGTGCTGACTCCACTCTCCCCAAAAGTCCTTCGGATGAGACTATAAACCGAGGCCCCGTGTGTGAACGCACGCAGAGCATCTTGCGCACATGTTAAATCCTGTCCCGCTTTTCGTAAGAGTAGGCCACTGTGTGCCGGTGGGAACAGATGACATTTACAAAAACTGCATACACACGGGGACTGGATGTAAAAAATCACACTAGTACTTATTCCATTATCCTCCATATAAAAGAATAAATAAATAAATAAACGGTTCACCTTTTCATAACCTGAACTCCGTCCACGCTGCTTCATGAACAAACGTTCATCAATCAGTATCGTATCAGCACCCATCGGCTAATCAATATCAGATCAACACCAATTAGCTGATCGATACCCTGCCCTGGCCTACAGCCTTTTGACCCGACGGTTATTCACTCGTCATCATCCTGTTTTGAGAGAGAGAGAGAGAGAGAGAGAGAGAGAGAGAGAGAGAGAGAGAGAGAGAGAGAGAGAGAGAGAGAGAGAGAGAGAGAGAGAGAGACAGACAGACAGACAGACAGACAGACAGACAGACAGACAGACAGACAGACAGACAGACAGAGACAGACAGAGACAGACAGACAGACAGAGACAGACAGACAGAGACAGACAGAGACAGACAGACAGACAGAGACAGACAGACAGAGACAGAGATACGCAGAGAGACAGGGACTGAGAGACAGACTGGTAGAGACAGAGACAGAAAGACAGAGACAGACAGAGGGAGACATATACAAACACAGAGAAAGACAGACAGACAAACAAACAGACCAAGACAAATAGAGAGAGAGACAGAAAGATGCAGACAGACAAACAGGCAAATGTACCAACAGAAAGACAGACACTCAAACAAAATAGATGGAAAGATAGAAACTAACACAAACACAAAGACACTTTGAATAATTCATTGTCATCGCCCAATGTGGCCTATTGACAAGGTGGGGGGGCGGGGGGTTTGACACGCGACTTTCTTTTGTGAATACAAATAAACACAAGAAAAACACATCATGCATTTAATGAAATGAAAAGAAAACAGCTCTTTGTAAATGGATACGAATTTAAGCTCTGGCTACAAAGTGAATACAAAATATTATTTTAAGGATAAGCAGCAGGGAAACAATGAACAAGAATTATAATGAAAACAAGAGCATTATAGAAGGTTATATTCGACCATCCAATCAAATTCTAGAAAACAAGTAGTAAGAGAGAGAGAGAGAGAGAGAGAGAGAGAGACTCAGGATTCAATTGTAAGGCCACCGGCCTGTATACAAGGGGGTATCCATTTTGACAGACGTAACTGCAAACAAAACAATACAGCAAACATAAATAATGTTGGTAATATCAAGAATAATTTTCCCAAGAGACATGATCTGCTTCAATTTTTTCCACACTAAATTAACTTAAAGTTCTTGGGCTTTCAGAGCATAAGGTATATGCATACCCAAATGTAGCGGTTTGATTTGTTTTTACAAGATACAGCGCTATAGTCATTCCATATAATTATATGAATTATTTATCATCATTATTATATGGCAGACATTTTCACTATTCAGAAATGTTTCAAGGGATTGTTCATGAGAGAGAGAGAGAGAGAGAGAGAGAGAGAGAGAGAGAGAGAGAGAGAGAGAGAGAGAGAGAGAGAGAGAGAGAGAGAGAGAGAGAGAAGAGGAGAGAGAGAGAGTCTCTTTTGTAGAGACCTATTTCTGGATGAATTGATCCCTAGCATCAGGATTGTGTGGATCTATCGATCAGCTGATCTGATAGGGATTTGTTGGATGTGACATGGGGGGATTGGCTGTTGGGAAGGATGGAGGGGGGTGGAGGGAGGGAGGGGGTTGACAACCACTGCGGCACTTGTTACAGGACTTTGTGTGCAGGGCTGGGTTAGCCAGTCCTTTGTTCATACAGCGACAGAAACACAGTTAGGCCTAAATGAAAAAAAGATGAAAGGTGTAGATGATGCGGTTTTGATTCACAGTTTCATTGTAGGGGAGTTTCTCTTGTTGCTAGGAATTACTCTGTGCGTGTGCATGTGTGTGTGCGCGCGCGTGTGACTTTTTAAGAACTTAGTTATGTTGTAAGGGGGCGGGATACCTTAGTGGTCAGAACGTATAGTTGTGATGTGAGGATACTTGAGGGAAAGGTTCGACACTAGGCTGGGGTGTGTGTTTCGATGGACTTTGTTCTGGAACTGGTAGGCTACTGGTTCTTTCATTGACGCTGACTCTATCCCTCTTTTATTTCGTTCCTCGGCTCGGAGGTTCACTAATGGTCAGATTTTGCGTATGCCATCATTTTTGCCCACCATGACGATAGCCCTAATCCTGAAGAGAGCCATAAACCTAGGGGAAAATCCCCTGGAACAGGACTCGAACCCGGGTGAGCAGATCGCCAGCGCGATGCACAATGCTCTGACCACAAGGCCATCCTGTCCTTTCCGGGGTCAAAGACGAGATAGAGAAAAGAGTGGGCGAACAATGGCACTAAATAAATATTTTAAAAACAGCAAAAAAGCTTTGTTGAGGCTCAGGCATTGGTATACGACTGCCATAAACAGGAAACGTTGGTGTTTTCGTCGTTGCAGTGCTTCCACGAGCACTCTTGGTTCAGTGACTATTGTCGCGTTAGTGACGCACATCAACGAATGCATTTTTGCATTATCAATCACTTAGTCATTATGATATCATCACACCACAATCAGCCATTCCGTCATCATAACGTCATCACTAAAATCGAATATTCATGTACCAGTTTCACGTTGGATCGATGGGGATCATTGTCACAACCTGTTTTCTCGTTTGCGTCACTTATGGAGGCTTTGTGTTTGGGGCCTGCCTAGTCTGTCTATTGCTTCTTCATGATGGATTGTCATTTTGTGTTCTTTCTTTCGGTCAATGGATTATTCAATCCATCAGCCACCTGGACAATGGATTCATCAATTAGCAATCGGTTGAACAGTTTCAGTCATACCGTGAGCAACAGAATCAAAGCGAGAGTTAGGATTGAGTTAGGATTGGGATGTAGTTGAGAGTTAGGATTGGGATGTAGTTGAGAGTTAGGATTGGGATGTAGTTGAGAGTTAGGATTGGGATGTAGTTGAGAGTTAGGATTGGGATGTAGTTGAGAGTTACGATTGGGATGTAGTTGAGAGTTAGGATTGGGATGTAGTTGAGAGTTAGGATTGGGATGTAGTTGAGAGTTAGGATTGGGATGTAGTTGAGAGTTAGGATTGGGATGTAGTTGAGAGTTAGGATTGGGATGTAGTTGAAAGCTTGTGGCTGCAAATGAATTGATGGTCATTTGAAAATGCACAGCAGGATGAAGTGATCGTTGACATTGGCGTGTGCGCAGGGAAGTATACATACAGGCACGTATGGGTACATACAACCATGTGGGTATGTATGGATATACCAGCAGATGCGCATGAACGCACACATGCAAGCAGGCACGCGCAGACCCATGCATAAACACATGTGGCCAAGTACGCATATCTGCATACATACATGCATACATACATACATACATACATACATACATACATACATACATACATACATACATACATACATACATACATACATACATACATACATACATACATACATGCGCGCGCGCGCGCACGGGAGAGAGAGAGAGAGAGAGAGAGAGAGAGAGAGAGAAGAGAAGAGAGAGAGAGAGAGAGAGAGAGAGAGAGAGAGAGACAGACAGACAGACAGACAGACAGACAGACAGACAGACAGACAGACAGACAGACAGACAGAAGAAAATGTGTCATATTCATACCTCCTGAAGTTGAATAGAGGTGACGTCACCGACCACCTCTCCACACTCTTTTTTTTATCTGGTAAAAATGTGTACACGTCCCCTTCCACTAAAGAAACAAGTACCAGAGCACATCCAATCTACATTTTTGCCTGTGTAGAAGTCAGCTTTTTTTCTGTGGGTCAGGAGAAAGAGAAACAATATTGCAAATGACGTCACCACTGCTCGACCGTAAGAGTATTGAACTTAAGCCGAGGGTGAATCGGATTAGTTGGCAACACTCCACTGTTATAAGGTGGCTGCACTTCCTGGGAGCTTTCTGTGTTCTGCGTTCTGTCTCTTGTTTGTGTGGTGCTTGCACCTCGATAATCTAGCCGTAACACTTCTGCCTAGTGGTGTGTTGTATTGTTTTGTATGGTATGATATTGTGTGGTATTGTATGGTATGGTATGATATGGTATGGTATGGTATGGTATGGTATGGTATGGTATGGTATGGTATGGTATGGTATGGTATGGTATGGTCGGGTGTAGTAGGGTATGATAGGGTATGGCATGGTATGGTATGGTGCGGTACGGTTGGCACGGCATGGTATGGTATGGTATGGTATGGTATGGTATGGTATGGTATGGTATGGTGCGGTACGGTTGGCACGGCATGGTATGGTATGGTATGGTATGGTATGGTATGGTATGGTCTGGTCTGGTATGGTATGGTATGGTATGGTGAGGTACGGTTGGCACGGCATGGTATGGTATGGTATGGTATGGTATGGTATGGTATGGTATGGTATGGTATGGTATGGTATGGTATGGTCGGGTGTAGTAGGGTATGGTAGGGTATGGTGTGGTATGGTATGGTGCGGTACGGTTGGCACGGCATGGTATGGTATGGTATGGTATGGTATGGTATGGTATGGTATGGTATGGTATGGTATGGTATGGTATGGTATGGTGCGGTACGGTTGGCACGGCATGGTATGGTATGGTATGGTATGGTATGGTATGGTATGGTATGGTATGGTATGGTATGGTATGGTATGGTATGGTTGGCACGGTATGGTATGGTATGGTATGGTATGGTATGGTATGGTATGATATGGTATGGTATGGTATGGTAATCCATTGCATTGTGTTGTGTTATGATGTATTGTATTGCATTGTATACCACTTTCACTCAAAGCATGGTTTTCTCTGCGTGAAATTCTGGCTGCTATTCCTGGAGAGAGGGTGTCACTACAAGAGCAATGCCACCCGTCTATAACAAAGCTCCCTGTCTGCAGTTGTGTTTATTTCCCTATAAAAGTGGTTGTGTCTTTACCCCCACAGTAGAGTGTAAGGGACAGCTCTCTTTACGTGCATTAAATACATGGTGCACACAGGCCCGCGGCATACCCGTCTCATCCAAAAGACTAAGACCTCCTAGTCCACTGTATATGATGGGGAAATTTAAGTGTATAGGGGGATAGAACACAACTTTTCGCTTTCTGGACAAATACAATGTCTTCTATAGGTCACCGATCCATTATCTTTATGCTTGGAATTCTTGATGACTTCTGGATACTTGTGTTGTTGTTGTTGTTGTTGTTGTTGTTGTTGTTGTTGTTGTTCTTCTTCTTCTTCTTCTTCTTCTTCTTCTTCTTCTTCTTCTTCTTCTTCTTCTTCTTCTTCTTCTTCTTCTTCTTCTTCTTTTCATTCTTCTTTGCATTCTTCTTTGCATTCCTCTTTGCATTCTTTGCATTCCTCTTTGCATTCTTCTTCTTCTTCTTCTTCTTCTTCTTCTTCTTCTTCTTCTTCTTCTTCTTCTTCTTCTTCTTCTTCTTTCTTCTTCTTCTTCTTCATCTTCTTCTTTAGTGTGAGCCAAAATGCGTTGCGCTGCCGTTAAGCATATGACAAGTCAGACCCAGCGCATCCGGCTTTGGAGTAGACTTCTGAAAAATTCCTGAACTTTTTGGTGGCTTCTGGAAGCTCAAAGATGCCTCTGTGGACAAATGGTGAACTACCATGTGCTCCAAAGCGAAACAATATAAAAGGGGGATAAATCACAATCTGGGCTTTAGTGTTTGGGAACAAATCCAGGACAAGGAATTCCTTTCAGCTCTCAGTCGCAATCAGTAACGTACAAGTTGATTGGTGAAACCACAGAACTCGCAACGACCTTCAACTCCTGTACCTTTCAAACATTTCGGGCGCGAGTTCCGTCCCTTTAACAGTGACCAGTGCCAGCAAAGAGGTTCACAGGACAGAAAACAATACTTGCTGTCTGAGCGTTTGAAAAAGAAGAAGAAGAAGGAGGAGGAGGAGGAGAAGGAGGAGGAGGAAAAGAAGAAGAAGAAGGAGACGGAGAAGGAGAAGAAAAAGAAGGAGGAGGAGGATGAAAAGAAGAAGGAGAAGAAGAAGAAGAAGAAGACCAAGAACAAGCACAAGAAGTAGAACAAGAAGAAGAACAAGAAGTAGAACAAGAAGAAGAGTCTGGAATAGTCACAGGGAGGAAAAATACACGTGTCTTTAGTTTGACAAGTTGGACCTTCTCAAACACACGGTCGAATAGGTTCATGTGTCAGCGCTTTTTTGGAAACAGCAACTATTTTTTTGTAAGTCAGTAAAACAAAATGGTGCTGTGGTCAGTTGTCTCTGTCTGCCAGTAATCGTGACTGACAGTTGCAAGGAGTTCGTTATCCTGGTTTTGCCCTCACGAACTTGCAGCCGATCGTGACTTATCTTTTGAAAATGATTATCTTGCATCGTTTTAGGGCGGTAAGTCACGACTGATCTTTCCGAACTCTGGGCAGGCAACCAGAAGTCATGCAGAAGTCACCCAGAAGTCCTGAATGTATTCAGAAATCATGAAGAAGTGGAGAAACAATCATATGGTTGGGGTTACAGTTTCAAAGGGAGTAAGAAAGTAAAGATCAAAACTGTTACTAGACGGAAGCCTCTACTCTGAAGAATTTCTGCTGTCCGTCTCTGTCTCTCTGTCTCTCTGTCTCTCTATCTCTCTGTCTCTCTGTCTCTGTCTCTGTCTCTGTCTGTCTGTCTGTCTGTCTGTCTGTCTGTTTGTCTCTCTCTCTCTCTCTCTCTCTCTCTCTCTCTCTCTCTCTCTCTCTCTCTCTCTCTCTCACTCTCTCTATCTCTGTCTGTTCCGTCTGTCTGTCTGTCTGTCTGTCTGTCTGTCTGTCTCTCTCTCTCTCTCTCTCTCTCTCTCTCTTCTCTCTCTCTCTCTCTCTCTCTCTCTCTCTCTCTCTCTCTCTCTCTCTCTCTCTCTCTCTCTCTCTCTCTCTCTCTCTCTCTCTCTCTCTCTCTCTCTCTCCTCTCTCCCCTCTCCCCCTCTCCCCCCTCTCTCTCTGTGTTTAGTCTTCTTGTAGCTTTTTCTTCAACATCAAGCGTGATCTAGACTCAATTCAATTCAATTTAAATACTTTATTATCTCATAAACACACAGAAAATAAATACCCACGCACGCATGCACGCACGCACGCACGCACGTACACACACACACACTTACACACTTGAAACGCACACAGAAAAAATGTGGCCTTTATTATTCCATTTATTGGCCCCTGCTGGTTGTCTCGGAAAAACTTGCCATTGCAGCATGCTTCCAGCACAAAGACTCATCTCCATGGCTCCGATTTAAGCTGAAAAGTAACAGAAGGAAATGTATGTACGTACATGCAAGCATACATATGCGCAGGTACGCACTTAGGCACACACACTCACATACACACAGACTCGGGCGCACATACACACACATACACACACACACACACACACACACACACACACACACACACACACACACACACACACACACACACACTCAGGCGCATACACTCACGTACACACGCACATATATACACACACATACACACTCAGGCATACATGAACACGGAGGCGCGCGCGTACACACTCACTCACACGCACACACACATACACACACACTCAGGTGCGCACACAACACACACACACACACACACACACACACACACCACACACACGCACGCACACACGCACACACAAGCCAACAGAGAGACAAACAAACAAAGAGACAGACAAACAAAAGAGCAGACAAACAAAAAACAGACATACAAACAGACAGACAGACAGCCAGACAAACAAACAGACAGATAAACAGACAAACATACAAACAAACAGACAGACAGACAGATAAACAAACAGACATGCAAACAGACATACAAACAGACAGACAGACAGACAGACAGACAGACAGACAGACAGACAGACAGACAGAGAGGTGTTGTCTAACCCCTGCAGAGGGAGTCATGGCAGGAGTCCCCGTGGTCACACTGGCTGCAGGCGGCACCAGAGGCGTAGGCTTCGTGCTTGCCGTTAATGGCCAGGTTACCCCTGAACATCCCGCATCATCGTCATCGTCATCATCATCGTCATCATCATTACCATTATCAGCAGCAGCAGCAGCAGCAGCAGCAGCAGCAGCAGCAGTATCGTCGTCGTCGTAGTCGTCGTCGTAGTCGTTATCATGACTATCATTATCGTCATCATCATCATCATCATCATCAGCAGCAGCAGCAGCAGCAACAGCAGCAGCAGCATACTCATAAGCATACTCATAATAATCACGATCATAATCTTAATTATGATAATGATGATGGTGATGATGATGATGATGATGATGATGATGATGATGATGATGATGATGATTTTATATATATATATATATATATATATATATAAAAATATATATATATATATATAAATATATATATATATATATATGTGTGTGTGTGTGTGTGTGTGTGCGTGTGCGTGCGCGCGCGCGCGCGTGTGTGTGTGTGCTCGCGAGTGTGTGTTTGTGTCTTTATGTGTGTATATGTTCAGCTTAAATGTGTGTACACAGAGTAAATAAATAAATAAAACGATCACTCCACTCCGCACTGTACTGACATGGGGAGTATTCACAGACGACATATTTGGTGTTGTGGGAGATGGTGTGGCCAGACCGCTTCAGCACATCACAGTGCGCCACTGCACAGCCCAGCCTCCGGGTCTTGGAGGCCACCACCTGCACATGGCCATCATCATGGGGATTATGACTGTGATTGTGATCATGGTGAAGGTTCTCTCTTATAGCCTCAAGTTTATGTCTTATAACCTCAAGTTTATGTCTTATAACCTCAAGTTTATGTCTTATAACCTCAAGTTTATGTCTTATAACCTCAAGTTTATGTCTTATAACCTCAAGTTTATGTCTTGTAGCCTCAACTTCAATAATGTCAGAAACAGAGAATGAGTAGGAAAGACAGAATATAGAAAAAAAACTTGTTGTTGTTGTTGTTGTTGTTGTTGTTGTTGTTGTTGTTGTTGCTGTTCTTCTTCTTCTTCTTCTTCTTCTTCTTCTTCTTCTTCTTCTTCTTCTTTCTTCTTCTTCTTCTTCTTCTTCTTCTTCTTCTTTTTCTTCGAATGCTCAGACAGCAACTAATTGTTACCCGTCATGTGAACGAAAATATGTTACGCTGCAGTTAAGCACCTGACAAGTCAGACCCAGCGCATCCATATCAACTTCGGCGTGGGAGAGAATCGTCATCTTTTAAGGGTTTTTTTTAAAAAGAAAATACAGGGGAATGGACCAAGAAGGCAAAAAAATAGACAAGAAGAAGGTGACAGGAAGAAAAAGAATGATAAGGAAGAAACAAAGAGAGGGATAGAAAAGAGGGAAATCCTTACATAGAATTTCCAGAAGGTGGGTATGCTATTGACAGTGACAGAAACCTGGTATCCTCACAGCGGATTACCAAACGAACAGGTCTTTGCTACAGTAAGAGTTACAACAAAACTATTGACAACAGCCGAAATTCTTAATCTGTTATATTTTGTTCATATGACGAAACATGGCTGTATACCTTCAAACAGTACTGACAGGGAATAGTGGAAGGAAGGAAACAGAGGAAGACGAAGACGTCAATGGACAGATGATGTCACAGACTGTGTTTTTTATTGTAGACATATCTATCTCTTTTGATTGAATGACTATAATCAATGTATCTGTTTCGACATTAATGTTCGAGACAGTTGGGGATCATGTGTTGAATATATATCTGTATCTTTTCTTTAAATCATAGGTTGAACTTTTGTTGTTGGCTGTTTTGGGGGAAGGGGGGGGGGGTTGCTGATATATTTTGCTGCATTTAATTTTCTTTGTTATGATTTGATAGTCCCTAATCAAGGTCCAGATGAAAAAAGAATGTGAATGTTTAGCTGTAAACTTGAAAAATAAAGATTATTCATTCTTTCGTTCATTCATTCATTCATTGATCATCGATTCTCTCTCTCTCTCTCTCTCTCTCTCTCTCTCTCTCTCTCTCTCTCTCTCTCTCTCTCTCTCTCTCTCTCTCTCTCTCGGTCTCGGGGGCGGTCACGAGAAGTGAAGCGGACAGGGCGTACATTTTCTGTGAGCAGCAGTAAAACTAGAAATTCATTCAAAAATGCCAGTTACTGGACTTCCAGCGGCTGTGGAGAGGACCTTAGGCGCCCTGCTGACCGACAATGCAGTTTCCAGCTGGAAAGTGGCAGGAGAAGGGGACAGCGTGGTTTTTGTCTTGCGACTGAAACCAGTGGACACAACAGTGTCAACCAACATGGCGGATCCAACAGTGAATCGCAGCACACAAGCACAGTACTACAGGAAAAAATCGTTTTCTCAAAGACGACGAGATGTTGAACGGTCTCGAAAGCATAAAGAGAAGCAGGCAAGTGTTGTGTGTGAAAGTGACTGTGTCCTCAGTGCCTCGAGTCTGCCTGACAGTGGAGTAGAACAGGGGAATACAGCATGTGTAGATACACATGGAATAGACCTACCAACAACACACACACAGGACATCAACACAAAAACATCAGTTAAGTTGCCATCATCGGTTGATTTAGAACCTCCCTGTATGTCTGATTGTAGTGACTATGCTGATATGTGTGTTTTGCAGCCGGAGGTGAACAATGATAATATTGTTGGTGCATTCGACACAAGAAATGTCAAACAGTACGTGGCTACTCTAACTGATAGATCCGTACAGAGAAGGCTAAGAGACAGACAAAGAAATACACACTTTAGAAAATCCGTGCTACATCATTCAGACGGTGAAGATATTGTGACGTGTGAGTCAGACGACATTGTGATCCAGTGCGCATGCCAACCAGACACTGAGCCAGTATGTGTGTACTGGTTTGTCAAACAGCAAGAGAAAAACATGCTAAAAGAGGAACGTGTCAAACTCGCCAGTTTGCGGAATGGGAAGCGTATCCAGAACACACTACACACGGAGACCCTATCTTGTGCTTCAAGGGACTTAGCGACACTTAGAGACCTATTACAGCAGTCTCTTGGCTAGGCCTAGCCTAGACCTAAGGGTGTGTTTGTGACAAAGACTGGACGAAAGAAAGGCTCGGAATGCCGTAACATATCTGGACAGTAAAGAGTTTGTGTCTCGATGTACATTACTAATCAATGCTGTGGTTTCCATGGCTTGGAGTAGCGTCGTGTGTCAGCTTAAAGCAATTATCGTTATCGTTATTCGGCAACCCCCTTCATGTATGGGCCAATGGCCTTTTTTCATGAATAAACCTTTCGAGTTCTCTCTCTCTCTTCTCTCTCTCTCTCTCTCTCTCTCTCTCTCTCTCTCTCTCTCTCTCTCTCTCTCTCTCTCTCTCTCTCTCTCTCTTTGTCTGTCTGTCTGTCTGTCTGTCTGTCTGTCTGTCTGTCTGTCTGTCTCTCTCTCTCTCTCTCTCTCTCTCTCTCTCTCTCTCTCTCTCTCTCTCTCTCTCTCTCTCTCTCTCTCTCTCTCTCTCTCTCTCTCTCTCTCTCTCTCTAACATTGTTTGGTTACAACAGGGTGTTGGGTATGTCAAAAGGTTTCTAAGGATATTTAAACAGAGGCTCGTGGATTTATTTATTCAAGAATGGTCAGGAACTATAAGAGATCATGATAGATATCAATCATATAGATCATTTAAGACTATTTTCGAAAAAGAAAGTTATGTACTAGATGTTGAAATATATTGTCTTCGTGTTGCCATTACGCAATTAAGGTTTAATGTACTCCCACTTAATAACAATGTACATCGCTATAGTGAATCTGTTCATGATAAATTCTGTCCATTTTGTAAGAACCAGATCGAAAATGAAAACCATTTTGTGTTTATTTGTGCCACGTATGAAGATTTAAGGATAAAATTTCTAAAAGAATCAAAAGAACTCTCTCTGCACTTGTTACTCAGAGCCTCTGATCCTGACCACAGATATAATTTATCTAAATTTGTGTTTCATGCAATCAATAGGCGCAAAAAGTACTCTATTAGGTAATCCTGTGATGTACATCTGTCTAAACATGTTCACCTTTATCTATATCGCGTATTATCAAGAATGTGTGCTACAACATGATTGTTTTTCCTTTTTTTCCTTATCTGCCCCTCTTATACTAATGTCTCTGATTTTGATCATTACAGTAAAAGTGAAATGTAAAATATGGTTAGACAACTGTCCTGAAGACTTGAACTGTAGTAGGTATGAAATGTACATAAGCTTAAGATGTCTAGTGATTGTAGAATACAGATAGGTGCTATTATGTCAGATATTTTTCCTATTTTCTTTTCTATATTGTATTGTGGCCCAAGGCCGATGTGCAATTAAATCATTTCAGTGTTCAGTGTTCAGTGTTCAGTGTTCTCTCTCTCTCTCTCACTCTCTCTCTCCCCAACTCCCTACCCCTCTCCCCCTCCTTCCCCCTCTCCCTCCCCCACCCCCTCTCTCCACCTCCCTCCCCCTCTCCCCCCACCACCCCTCTCCCTCCCTCCTCACCCCTACACCCTCTCTCTCAAACCCCCCCAACTCCCCAACCCCCACCCCCCCCCCACACACACACACTGACCTGAGTATAATGACAGCACTCGTGGTGGTGGTAGCAGCAGTCGAAGCTGCCGTCATCGTTGTAGGACTTTTCGGACATCCAGCTGGTCAGCGCCCTCTGGATGTAGTAGTCATCGGGGTGGGAGGCGGGGGCGCGGTAGTAGAGGTTCTCGCCCTGCCTGTGGATGTGCTGGTGCTCGAAGTTGCACTGGCTGGCCCAGTTGCTGGCGTTCTTCGCCAAACCCTCGTCCCATACCTGTGAGACAGCGGGGATATCTTGTAGTATGTAGCATCGTGCATGGCTAGGCGTTTATTGTTTGTTTGTTTTTTATTATTGGTAAGGTGTTTATTGATGTGGCTGTTGTTGTGGTTGCGGTTGTTTTTATTTTATTTTATTTTATACCAATTTATGTCACAGCAAATTTCTCTGCGTGCAATTCGGGCTGCTCTCCTCTCCCCGGGTAGAGCGCGTCACCACAAGTGCAGCGCCTGCCCATTATTTTTTTTCCCCCTCAGGGATGGTGTCTAAACACGACACCTGTGTGCATGCTGGGTTGTTTTTTTTAGAAGTAGTAGTTGTAGTAGTTGTAGTGGTAGTAGTAGTAGTAGCAGCAGCAGCAGCAGCAGCAGCAGCAGCAGCAGCAGCAGCAGCAGCAGCAGCAGTAGTAGTAGTAGTAGTTGTAGTTGTAGTTGTTGTTGTTGTTGTTGCTACAGCAGCAGATACAGTAGTTGTAGTATAGAATTGTGCCGATTGAAAATGAAAAAAGAACAATAATAACAGCATGATAACAAAACGTATGACGATAATTCTGCTGTTGCTACTGCTGCTGCTGCTGCTGATCATCATCATCATCATGACAATGACGACGATAATGATGCTGATGATGGCGACAACGACGACGATGATTCATTCTGTTATTATAGTTGTAGCCTTGATTTTTCAACATAGTTCATATTTG
>CM060323.1:65790069-65810069 GCA_030674155.1 Stramonita haemastoma | reverse complement strand
GCAGCAGTGTCTTAGATGAATTAGATTTAATGTTGACGAAATTAGAACTAATACCATAGGATATGCTACGATGAAGAAAAAGAGCACAAGAGAAAAGGGTTAAAAAAAAAATCGTAAAAAGGAAGAAGTTTCACAACAGGATCCTCAACTTTTATTTTTCAGAAATAGCGTCTCTTTCACTCTTTTTTCTTTTCTTTTCTTTTTCTTTTTTGTTTTTTAGCTAAAGCTCTTAACGAAAGTTACCAAGATGTACATGATGAATTATTACCTACTAGGGCCTAAGACACATGCTCAAAAGGTGACAAGCCAAGCAAATACATTAAAAATTGGCACCCGATAACCATTTATATTGCAGTTTATAATTATAAAAGGAGGCTCTGCGAGTATTGTACATTGGCTTAACAGTACACACGTGTGATCGTACCTGCTGTTTCTGAACTGCTGTCTATTATTATGTGCATGGGTTAGTACGAGTGTTTATGACTTTGGGGCAGGGAGGGGGGGGGTTAATCCTCAGATGGCACTGTTCTTGTTTATATGGCCCTTGGGAGGGAGGAGGCTGGGATAGCCTTGTGGTTAGAGCCTGGAGGTCACAATCTGACGGTGCAGGTTTGGGCCATCAACAATGCCTGCTTGAGGAGATTTTATCCCATGGAGTTAAGATCAGTAGTGACTCCACCTCCCCCTAAAGTTTATCGGATGAGTCTGTGAACCAAAGTCCCGTGGATGAACGCCCGCAGACTCTCTTGCGTGCATGCTAAAACCTGTTCCCCCTTTTAGCTTTACTTATTTATTTATTTATTTATTTATTTATTTATTTATTTATTTATTTATCTATTTATTTATTTATTCATTTATTTATCTATTTATTTATTCTTTTATTTTTAGGATAATGGCACCCATGTGCTTTTTTTCATCAAGTCTCCGTGTGTATGCAGTTGTAAAAATGTTTTCATCCGTTCTCTTTCGGAAGGGTAGACCATTGAGGAACAAATCGAAAGGTAAAGGTAAAGGTGTCCCATAACATAGGCGGTCGTAGGGAAGCGAGGCATCAGAGATCTCAGCTTCTCTAGGGGCCAGCATATTGAGGGTGGCGCCCATCTCCTCTCCCTCCCTGCTTTACCTTCCCTGACCCTAAAGAAGGCAGGTACCCATTAACAGCTGGGTGAACTGGGGGACTGTACTTAAGCCAAGGCGCGCAAACGGTCACCCATCCAACTGGTAACCACACTGGACGCTGATTAAGACATCTATAAAACACATACACACTGGTGTCATGTTTGGATGGACATCATCCCTAAAGTCAGAATACGGAATGTGGCAGCCTTGACACTGGGCAAACGGTCGCATACACAACTATCTCACTAGGCCTACTGGCGAACCTCAGAGTTCTAGCAGAGGAGCAAAGCGAGGCCTAAGTATGGTGGTGGCGTGGTGTGTGTGTGCAGACGATCGGTAACCTGAAGCAGCTGATGTTCCTGGACGCCTCCAAGAACGAGCTGGAGACGCTGCCCAGGGAACTGGAGGGCTGTGTGTGCCTGGCCGACCTCCACCTCAGTTCTAACCACCTGCACACCTTGCCCGACTCTATAGGTGAGGCTTAGGGTGGTTTTGTTTTGGTTGTTTTTGGGGGGGTTTTGTGTTCACTTGGAGACTGTGCAACAACAACAACAACAACTGCTGCTGCTGCTGCTGCTGCTGCTGCTGCTGCTGCTGCTGCTGCTGCTGCTACTACTACTACTGCTACTACTACTGTTACTACTACTACTACTACTACTACTACTACTACTACTACTACTACTACTACTACTACTACTACTATGATCATGATATGTTTGTGTTGTGTTTCAGGGAACCTGAGCAACCTGACGACACTGAAGGTGGACGACAATCAGCTGACCTCTCTGCCCAGGACCTTGGGAGGGTCAGTGGAGAGACTGTAGTGTGGTTCTCTGTCTGCTGCTGAATCGTCAGCTCTCTTTAGGATTTGAGTTGTTTGCTTGACGAGATTCAGCACTGTAAAATGTCCATATGTTATTATCATTATTATTGCTATCTTTTTTTTTGGGGGGGGGAGTCATTCCTCTGCTACAGCTTTGAGGATTATGAATGGTGAGATTTTGCGTATGCAAGCATTTTGATTCCCAGGTATGAAGACTAAAATGAGACAAGAGTGTGTATTCTGGATAACCCCAAGGCTGTTAAGCTGGGGAACGCCCAGCAACAACATGTATATTCAGATACCAGGGGGATGGGATAGCCTAGTGTTTAGAAAATTTTGTTTACAATCTCACAACCCGGGTTCGATTCCCGTTTGAGGGATTTTTCTCGTGGAGTTAACATCAGTGCTGACTCCACTCTCCCCAAAAGTCCTTCGGCTGAGACTATAAACCGAGGCCCCTTGTGCAAACGCATGCAGAACATTTTGCACACACGTTAAATCCTGTTCCATTTTCCTTAAGAGTAGGCCATTGTGTGCCAGTGGGAACAGATGACATTTACAAAACTGCATACACATGGGCTCTGGATGTAAAAAAAGAATATGAGTGCTTATTCCATTATCCTCTCTATCTATCTATCTATCTATCTATCTATCTATCTATCTATCTATCTATCTATCTATCTATCTATCTAAAAAGACATCTATCTATCTATCTATCTATCTATCTATCTATCTAAAAAGACATCTATCTATCTGTCTATCTATCTATCTATCTATCTATCTATCTATCTATCTATCTATCTATCTATATATATCTATCCCATGGGGGCACCCCTGAAGACTTGACAACCAGTTCCCTCCATTCCTCTCTTTCTGTTCTGCCTTTCTCAAAGTTTTGTTGAGTTCTGGGCCTGTCCATTCTCTGATGTTGTCCTTCCATCTCTCTATATAAAAGAATAAACAATTAAATACTGGAGTGTGTCCCTGACGGAGGCTGTTGTGACTGTGGTCCCCAGACTGGCGTCCCTGTCAGAGCTGAACGTCAGCGTCAATGACCTGCAGGACCTGCCCCCCAGCATAGGACTGCTGAGAAACCTCCGCACCTTCTACGCTGATGAAAACCTCCTGTCCTTCGTGCCTGCGGAGGTGAGCACGCTAAAGCCTTGTCTGTTTTATTAGAGACCTCTTTAGGGTCAGGGAAGGTAAAGCAGCGAGGGAGAGGAGATGGGCGCCGCCCTCAACATGCTGGCCCCTGGAGAAGCTGAGTTCTCTGATGCCTCACTCCCTACGACCGCCTAGGTCATGGGACACCTCTATCTTTTACCTTTATTAGACACAAGCTGTTGTAAGGTAGCAGGTTAAATGTAAAGGGTTGGAGTTGTAGGGTTTGATGTATATGTGAGAGAGAAAGGCAGAGACAGGCCCTGGCTGTTAAGTATGTCTCTGTCTTTAGTCATGGTTTATGTCATTATGTCTGTAGTTACTTTTCATTTCTTTCTTCATTTTGGGAAAAGTTATGTTGATTTATATTCCGTGGTGATTTTATTATTTAAGATCTTTTCACTTATATTTAGAAAAATTGTGCTCTTTATTTTTTCCTCACTCCTGAGCTAGAGATCCAAGGTTCACCAGTGGTGAGGTTGTGTGTATGTCATCGTTTTTACAGACAGCTGCAATCCAACTTCAGGACTGATGTCTAAACACGACACCAGTGTGCATGCATTTGTAAGTGAAGTTAACATCAGCGCCAACTCCACTCCCCAAAAAGTCCAGATGAGACAATAAACCAAGGTCTCAAACTTCAAACATTGAATGTATACAGGTTCAAAGTGGCAAATTTTAATTTCACCTGGCATTGCTCCGGGTGACGCTACACCTCACAAACTGTGTCCCTACACCCTACAAACTGTGTCCCTACACCATACAAACTGTGTCCCTGCACCATACAAACTGTGTCCCTGCACCGTACAAACTGTGTCCCCAAAAAATTCTATTTTTTAAAAAAGGGTCCCTACACCATACAAACTGTGTCCCCACAAAAAAAAAAAAATATATATATATATATTAAATTATATTTTTAAAAACTGTGTCCCTACACCATACAAACTGTGTCCCTACAAAAAAAAATATATATATATATATTATTTTTTAAAAACTGTGTCCTTACACCATACAAACTGTCCCTACAAAAAAAAAATTATTATTTTAAAAAAAACTGTCCCTACACCATACAAACTGTCCCTACAAAAAATTAAAAAAATTAAAAATAAAAAAATAAAATATTAAAAAACTGTATACCTACACCCTACAAACTGTGCCCCTCTCTCTCTCTCCATGTCTGTGTCAGCTGGGAAGCTGCAGTGGCATCACGGTGCTGTCACTGCGCAGCAACAAGCTGACCTACATCCCGGACGAGATCGGCCGCATCCCTCGCCTGCGTGTCCTCAACCTCAGCGACAACCGCCTCAGTTACCTGCCCTTCACCATCATCAAGCTGAAGGAGTTGCAGGCCCTTTGGCTGACTGAAAACCAGGTGGGGGATTTCTGTGTGTGTGTGTGGGGGGGGGGGGGTAAACAGAGTTCTTGTGGATAAGTGTGTGAGAGTTTGTGTGTGTGTGTGTGTGTGTGCGTGCGTGTCCGTGTGTATGTGTGCATGCGTGTGAAGGGAAGGCTTTATATATTTCTGTGTGAGTGTGTGTATATATAATTTGTGTGTGTGTGTGTGTGTGTGTTGTGTGTGTGTGTGTTTTGTGTGTGTGGTGTGTAAATATATACGTATAGATAGATATAGATAGATATATAGAGTAATAGATATATATATAAATATATAGATAGATATACAGAGAGAGAGATATACAGAGAGAGAGATATACAGAGAGAGATATACAGAGATAGATATACAGAGAGACAGATATACATAACTTATATACAGACAGATATATCCACCTGCACACCTTTTCAAAAAAAAATTATATATAGTACCGTTATTCCTCATTGAAGCTGTGTGAGCCAAGTGAGGGAGAGATTGACTCAGTGAGTTTTGTCTGCAGACTCGACCCCTGATCCACCTGCAGTCTGACTATGAGCCTGACACTGGACCGCAAAATTCTCACCTGCTACCTCCTGCCACAGGGACACAACTCTGATAACGGTATGCTGGTTATATCACAGTTCTTTCCCTTCGTACTTTTTTTTTTTTGGGGGGGGGTTACTTTTAAGTAGCCTACTTAGCACAGAAAAAGATAGAAAAAGAGCAATGTTTTTCTGCATTCATGTTCTTGAATTATTGCATTATTCAATGGGCTTTGGAGAACGAAAAATGTGTGGAAACGGGTCTCTAAGAGGGAACATTTCTGCTATAGAACTGATTCAATTTCTACCATGTGCCAAATGTAAGAATTATTCTTTTTTTCTTTTTTAGCACTGGAGAAGCCTTTGATTTGTTGTTGCTGTGTTCATGTGTGACATAGCTTTCTGAAGGAAAAAAGTGTAGGTTTCTCAAAAATAGATATATATTCCTGTACACTTTATTGATTGTCAAATTTCTTGATCTGCCATTGACAGATGATAATGGTGAGGCTGACAGTGGGAGCTGTCATAATAACTGGGTTTTTCTTCCATTCCTCAACTAGAGCTCTAGGTTGAAATTTTAGTGAATGTGACCATTTTCTCCCCCCCCCCCCCCCTCCCCTCCCTTCCCCCTCCCATTTAGGTAGCTGCATTCTGACTTTTGTGTATGCACTTTTTTTAATGTAATTTTGTCATCCGTTCTTACCAGTACGCAATGGCCTCTCCCGAAAGGCAGAACAGGTTTTTTATGTGAGTGCAAGATATTCTATGTGCATTCGCATGCAGGGCCTCAGTCTATGTCTCATCCAAAGGACTTTGATACTCAGTTTGAATTGTCCTTCAGACAATAATAGACATGGTGACAATTAACAGCTAATAATAATGATAACAATGACATTTTTTTAATTACAACAATATCTTAATCGTTGTGAAATACTTATGATCATATCTCAGACAGATGATTAAGCTGATGGTGACAATGACAGTTTTCATCGTAAATAATATCTTGGAATATTAACATTACAGACAAAAAAAAGCACAAAAAACAAAACAAAACAAAACCATCACTGACAGATCTCAATAACATTGGTGTTGACAAACAACAGCTTTAAAAATCACAATAATATTCTATGATGATAATAGCATCACTAACAAATGATGACATTGAAGATGTCAATGACAGCTTCAGTTAACATTAACATTTGATAACATTGATCAATATGACTGACAGATGAAAATGGCGACGGTGACAACGACAGTTTCCATGCCTCCATCTGGGGTGAGGAAAGGCTTCGTCGTCAGCAGATCCACTTCAACTTCGCTGATGATGACGATGATGAGGTATTGACAGTTGTTGTTGTTGTTGTTGTTTGTGTGTGCAGTGTGTGTGTGTGTGTGTGTGTGTGTGTGGTGTGTTGTGTGTGTGTGTGTGTGTGTGTGTGTGTGTTTGTGTGTGTGTGTGTGTGTGTGTGTGTGTGTGTGTATGTGTGTGTGTGTGTGTGTGAAAGTCAAATTTTTAATTTCCAGATGGTACATTCAATCATTTACTTTTTTTCACCAAGCCATCTATCTAGGAACGAAAACAACTTCAGCAATATAATTCAACTACAATATTATTATGGCAACCAATAAAAAATAAAACAGACTCTTTGTGTGTGTGTGTGTGTGTGTGTGTGTGTGTGTGTGTGTGTGTGTGTGTGTGTGTGTGTGTGTGTGTTGTGTGTGTGCGTGCGTGCGCATGCGTGCATACGTGTGTGTGCACGTGCGTGTGTGTGCGCTTGCGTGTACACCACACACTTTAGTGCGTATGCAGATATGTATATGTGCATACATTTGTGTGTATGTATATATGTATGTGTATATTACACATTCAGGCATATTTACACATAATATCACTTCTGCGTGAAAAGAAATGTATATGTATCATAATTCAGAAACCCAAACATACCCCCATGTCCAGTATAACTCACACTGACTGCTGTGCTGTGGCTGTGGTGTTCAGGGTCACCTGGTTCGATGCCCGACCCCCTACCCCAAGAGATGATGCGGGAGAAGGCGCGACACATGCGCAACCTGGCCATGCGGCAGTCCATGGGGGAGGGGGCCGACCCCTCCAGCTGGTCACCACAACAGGCCCGCAGTCCACAGGAGGTAGTTAGTTGATTTGTTTGTTTATTTATTTATTCATTTATTCATGTATCAATTTTATTTCAAGGATATTCAAATAAGCACTTGTGTGCTTTTTTGTTGTTTTTTTTACATCTAGTCCCTATGTGTATGTAAGGGATGTATATATGTACACACTGACTGCGCTCTGTTTTGTTTTGTTTTTATTCTTTTGATAAACTTTTTTTCTTTATACCTGTTGACTGCCTAGAACATATGACTTACATACAGCGAGAACTTTTTTTTTTTCGAAGGGCAAAAAAAGGGCATACATCAGGTCTCCAGAAAAAAGCACTCAAAAGTTTTTCAGGGAAGCAACCTTTGAAGAACTCTCTATTTTACTGGAGTGACACAGTTGTCTCCAGTGATGACTTTCTACGTGACTGAACAAGTCATAGATTTGTGTGTGCATGCGTGTGTGTGTGTGTGTGTGTTGTGTGTGTGTGTTGTGTGTGTGTGTGTGTGTGTGTGTGTGTGTGTGCAAGCTGTTTAACAGGCTTAAATGTGTATTTTGTCCACATTTGACAGAATGTGTTACAATGGCTGTGTTTAGTGACCTAGCAAAATGACAGAAGTCTTGAAGTGTTGTACAACTGATGCTGCTTCTCCTTGCCATGGATGCTGTGTAGCTTATGTGTTTCACTTTTGAGGAGGGTAGAATAGACATATTCTTGCATGCCCAGAGAGGAGATTATGCTTTACCAGTGACAATACAAATGATCAAGCATATGGAATATTCCCACAAAACGATATATTTTAAGACTCTGCATATCAGTGCTATGAAGAAGATTCACCTCTTTCCCTGTCTGCCTTGCTGTGCTACAGAAGACCAGCAGTGGAGGGGGTGGGGGAAGGGATGCCCACATCGATGTTCAACGCGTTGAAGGGGGCGCTACCAAAACCCCAGTCACCATCCCGACAGGAAACGCATCGCTTGTATCGTTACGACAAAGTATGTTGGTGCTGGATATGTTAGCGGGAATCTTTTCTGACTCTTTGACATGTAAAAATGCATTGATTGTATTGCTACAACAAATTATATTGTCCAGTCAAATCTGTTCTGATTCCCTTTTTTCTTTTTCTTTTTTTTTTTAGGTTAGTGGCCTGCTGAAAGTGATGTCTGGCTGATTGCCTTTTCAGTGTTGTGAACAGTGTCATATTGTGTGTTTGATTATTTCAGTGACATCAGTTTCCAAAACTTGAAGATATAAAAAAAATGTTGTAAACCCAAAATCTCATTAGAAAAAATAACCTCTTTTGTTGTCAGTCTGCTATTAAGCCCACCTAACATGTCAGGCCCATTGCATCTAATGTCAGCATGTGATAAATGTTTTTATAAGATATCAGCATACAGGAATTATTTAGTAAAACCAATGGTAACATGACGACCAGGCAGGATGAATTAATGCATGCACAACACACACGCATGTTGCAGGAGAAGCTGATGAAGGACAAAGCACGCATGCAGCAGCAGCAGCAGCATCACCGCCACTCCAACCCTGAATTCACTGATGACATGGCCTACGCTCTGATGCCTCGCCCCAACAAACGAGGCAAGTCCTCTGACACTTCCTCACAGGCAAAGGCGTGCACAGATAAGCAAAATGCAGATGACATCAACAAACGAGGCAAGTCTTCTGACAATACCTTGCAAGTAAAGGCCTGTGCAACATGCAAAAATGCAGAAGATGTGGAGAAACAAGGCAAGTCCTCTGACACTTCCTCACAGGCAAAGGCTTGCACAGATAAGCAAAATGCGGATGACGTTGACAAACAAGCCAGGTCCTCTGACTATTCTGCGAAGCCTTGCACATACAGGCGAAAACACAGACGACGTCACGTCACAGGATAAAGTCACCAACGTCAGTGCAAACCGGACAGAAGGCAGCGAGGATGGCGGGGATAAAAAGCAGACAGGGAGGCAGACTGGTCCCTCTGCAGAAGAGGGGGTTAAAGATGGCCGCGGTATTTATTGTGGTTTCTGTCCCCTTTCCCAGCATGCAGCAGTGTGTATTTTGCATGACTGTACAGTTTTTTCAGCAGAATACGAAGTTGCCTGAAGTTTCTGCACTGTAATTTTTGTACCCTGAAAGATAGTCTTTTGTATGGTAAAGAGACCAGCTTGTGTTTACCCACATGCAGCGTGTGTATTTTGACATGACCTTAGAGTTTTTCAGCATAGTGTGAAGTTGCCTGAAGTTTTTGTGTATAGTAATTTTTGTACAGTTAAAATAAGTCTCTTGTATGGTAAAAGACCATTTTTGTTTACCCAGCATGCAGCATTGTGTATTTTGCATGACTGTAGAGTTCTGTAGGAGACAAAGTTGTCTGAAGTTTTGCACAGTAATTTGTGTGCCTTGAAAATAATTATGTCTTCTGTGTAAGTTCTTTATCATGTTTGTCAGAAGAGATAAGAAGTTCACTAACTGACACCATGAAAAGGAGAAAAACTCATTTTGGAAAGATAATTTCCATTCACTTCATATAAAGGATAAATCCCGTCTTGAAAAAAAAAAAAACAATTTCCAGAATGGAAAGAATAATTTTTATCATAAAAATGCTAAAACTTAGGACATAACTGCTAAATCTCACATGTCGAAGAAAATAAAAGAAAAAAGAGGGGGGGGGGGGTTAAGCCTAGTCAAGTGAAAGGCTAACTCAGTGGTAAAAGCTGAATCTGATTTTAATGCTGGATCTTGTCATTAAAGCCTGTACTCTCACAAAAAGTATGTCACATTTGTAAAGGTATTTCTCTTTGTGACAAGGGTTAAATCTCTTGTTTGGGAAAAAAAAAAAGTAATAGAGGTCTAAGGTCTGCCCACACACCAAGTCATGAAGGAAGAAGCAATGTTCTGTAGAGTTTCAGGTAGAGGTCATTTAGTTATATTTAGTTTAGTTTAGTTTTTCACTTTTTGTGTCTTTTTTTCCCTTTTTTTATTTCAAGGTTAACTTTTTTAAAACAGATCTTTGTCTATGCTCAGAAAAACCAGCTAGTGTCTGTCATATGAACAAAATGCTTTGTGCAGAAGTTTAACACCTGATAAAAGAAAGATCTTAAGATACAGTCTCTATTGAATTTCACGTTTTTTTTCTCCCCCCTGCATGGCGGAATTTTTTTTTTTATTAAAACTATAAAAAGAATCGTGTCCACCTTACCTTTACTTTACCTTTTTTAAGGGGGGCGAAATTTTTAACAACTTTGGTGTTTGTACTAACACAGATTTCTTCCAGTTTCACTGGGCTGGCTGTATCTGTTGCTGCTTGATGGCCATAGCCCAGTGATGCACACTCCTCCAGCTCCTAAAACACAAACACTTAACTATGACCTCACTTCTTCACTTCTTCACTTCACTCCTGAGGAGCCATTAGCCAACATTGCTATGCACTGAATATTTTTAGACAGTTATTGTGTGTGGATGATTGCATGTTTTGCTAATTAAAAAAGACTTTTTTTTTCCACATAAAAAAAGATTAGATGTAATGTATGTTATACTTATTGTTTGAGTATTGCCTCAAGGAGCTAATCAGTGTACAAAGTGCCTGGTGAGTTTTTTTAAACTAAATATAGCTGTTTTATAATTTCTATAAGAACCAGCTGCCTATTGCACTTTTTTTTATAAAAATGTTTAATTTTGCACACATGCACACCCAGATTATCAGTGGTCATATTTCCCATTTTGAGACTATGATTTTATGAAAAAAGACAATTCAGTAGGAACTGATATTTTTTGTGTTTCATTTTTGTAGGTTGGTTGGGTTTGTTTTTTGTTTGTTTCTGGTTTGTTTGTTTTTTTGGTGGGGAGTGGGGTTTTTTTCTTATCTTTTCTCAAAAGTTGTTGGGGTGTACTATCTTTGATAGATCCTTAAATGAATACTGTATGTAACTTTGCTCTACTTGTCATATCTTTTTTTCTTTTACTTTATAAATATCCAGAAAGGCACAGGCTCAGTGTGTGACTATTTTTCTGCTGTTTAATCTACCTCCAAGTGATCTTTATCATGTTATCTTTCAGTACTTTCTTGTAGCATGTATCATTTATTTCACTGTTAGATAAAGATCATGGTCAAATTTGATCAACAAAGACCTACAAACTGATAAAGAAACCCCATCTTACTGTCATAAACTACTGTTTGTTGTGTGGTATATTCACAATGCATAAGTGGCCAACATGAGCGTCTTCTCATCCAAACATGTTTTTTTTTGTTGTTATTCTCACAGGTTCAGACACGGAAGAAGGGCCCCGGTGTCGGGGCGTCGCAAATCCACCCCCAACCTGTGCAGTGGGGACAGCCAGGAGGCAGGGCAGAGAGTGCAGAGAGGGCCGTCCTTCACTTATGAGGACCTGTACCACAAACAGATTCTCCACAAGCACCACCACCACCATGGGCCGACGGTCCAGGGCGCATGAGGGAGTACGACTCGGACACGGGCTACAAAAGTGACCATGACATGTACGCCCTCCACCGCCTACTCCGCCAACAGTGGCCGGGGATGACTCCTCCGTCAGGTCACAGCCGGCAATGTCAAGGTCAAGGAGGCACGGCAGCCGACGCGAAGGTGGCTACGCCAGTGACCTCGAAGCCTACGCCGGTCGAGGAGGGCTGGGGCGACAGTGCCGCCAACAGCATGCCACCCCCTCCCCAGGTGGCGGTGAAGCCAGGCACGTACCGTCTCCACCCCACACACAGCCTGCCCCAGGACCTCGACTCCCGGGCGACTTCAGAAAACCCTCGCGTCACCTTCCTGGACCAGCAGACTTACCTGCCAGGTAGTCGCCCCTCGTCAGGCAGCCACAGTCGCTTAGCCCCCCCTCCCTCCCCCTCCCAGTTCAGCCACAGTTCTCTCCTGGAGCAGAGCGGTGCCGTGACCCAGCATGCAGCTGCGGGCTTCCCCTCTCCGGCCCCGTCAGTGTCTGGAGCATCGTCGCAGAGCAGGGGCAGCGGGAAGAAAGACAGAGAGCTGCAGCGAGAGCTGTTCACTGTGCTGGAGGAGAGGAAGAGGAAATCTGGGGGGCAGGAGAAGAGGGTGAGACATTTTAAAAAATTTTTTAGTTTATATTTCTATTTTATATTTATTCCACTTTATGTCACAGCAGATTTCTCTGCATGAAATTCGTGCTGCTTTTCCCTGGGGAGAGTGTGCCGCCACAAGTGCGGCGCCACCCATTATTTCTTTTTCTTTTGCCTGTCTGCAGCTGTATTTGTCTTCGTATCATAGTGACTTTTTTCTACAGAGTTTTGCCAGTGACAACCCTCTTGTTGTCATGGTTCTTTTACGTGCGCTAAATAATGATGTGTAACTCATGGGACCTTGGTTTATTATCTCATCTGAAAGACTAGCTCCCAGACCACCACTCATGGTCTTATGGATGGGGGGAAAAAAGTTTGGGCCCAAGAGGGATTTGAACCACCACACACTCCGACCCGGACTTTTTGCTTTTTAGGCAGGCGCATAACCTCTAGACCACCGATCCATAGATTTGTAGATGGAAGTTGTATTGTATTATATTGAACTGTATTATATTGAATTGTATTGTATTGTATACCACTTTCAGTCACAGCAGATTTCTCTGCATGAAATTCATGCTGCTCTCCTCCCTGTGGGAGGAGCGTGTCGCCACAAGAGCAGCACCACTTTTTTTTTCTTTTCTTTGTAAGAGAGAGAGGGGAGAGAATAGGACAAGTGGCTGGCTGACCAGGAGGAAAAGGTCTGTGCTGTATTCTGTGGCAGGTTGATTTGATTCATGTATTGTAATCAAATAAACAAACATTGTTGCATTTTCTTTGGTTTGTTTTGAGGTTATGTCAGTTTCTATGCTTTCATCCACACATGCACGCACACATGCACGCACACACCACACACACACACACACACACACACCACACACACACACACACACACACACACACACACACACGTACACGTACTCTCTCTCTCTCTCTCTCCCTCTCCCTCTCCCTCCCTCCCTCCCCCTCTCTCTCCCTCCCCCCCTCCCCCTCTCCCTCTCCCCTTCTCTCTTCCTCCCCCTCCCTCCCTCCCTCCCCCTCTCTCTCCCTCTCTCTCCCCCTCCCCCTCCCTCTCTTACACCAATCAAGAAGTAAAGCTCTGTCCCCTGTTGCAGGTGTCTTCAGTACCATCGTCCACATCCCCCCACAAAGAGCAACAGGGCAGAGGTCAGAGGGCCCATCCTCCTCCCCCCTACCCCTCCACTGCCCCCTCAGACTCCTGCAGTGATCGCTCCCACACCCACAGCAGCCACAACTCCCCGCGGGACAGCGGCAAGGGAGGCAAGTCTTATTCCAACCCCCACTACACCGCCGTCCACTTCAGTCGTCCTCCGGAGAGAAGGGAGAGAAGCGAGCGACGCAGCGCGGACTGTGAGAGGAACTATGAAACTCTGGCAGGGCTGCAGGCAGGGAGCGAGGCAGCATTGTGTGGGGGTGCAGGGTCATCACGCAGGGGGGGTCTGCAGGAGGGGGGGAGGGAGGGGTCAAGGACGTGTCGGCCACATCACGGGGAGGGGGAGAGGGGGGGGAACGTGCAGGGTCATGGGGAGGGGTCACAAACAGGCAGCGAGGGGTCGCACGACAGTCAGGGCAGCAAACGGCTTTCGGGTCAGGACTTCACTGTGTCCCCCCACCCTCCATCCAGAGGGGGATCCCAGACACAGCTGTACTCCTCCCACCCCCACCATCCCCACCATCCCCACCCCCACAGGACGCAGACGCCTGTGCCGTCCTATGCGGAGCATTCACGCTCAAATCGCAGCAGTGCACAGTCATTGCATGCAGACAGTAGTGCAAGAGGTTCACCGCACACCCAACGGGACGCTTCTCCATCTCGACCTCGGTCAGGGTCGAGGACCAACCTGGAGGAAGAGGGGTCCTCGCGGGGCTCCCTCTCCCCGCAGAAGACGCACGTTGACAGTTATCCTGGTGCTTACGGGGAGCCAGTGGAGGCGGGCAAGCCCTTCATGAGCAGCTACGAGGACGTGGCCATGTTCAAGAGTGCCCAGGACCCCTCCTCCCAGGTCTCCAGCTCCACTGACAGCGGCTACGATCACGGGCACGGGGTGTATGAGCGAGTCGGGGACTTCAGCGCCAGGCGGTCAGGTACGTGGACTGGGGTGGTGTTTTGGTTGTTGGTGTGGACAGCGCTGTTAGTGAAGGATGGAGGTGGGTTGGGGGTTTTTTGTTGTTGTTTTTTTTTCCTGTGGGGGTGGGGGTTGTTCCTTGGGGGTTGTTCTGTAAGGTTTACAGATGGCAAGATTTTTTTAATATTTGATTAATTGCCTACTGCTAAGGTAGCCACATTCTGTCTGACCCTTGAGATAAGCTAGACTTATTTTGTTGCTGTTGGTACATTTGTACATTGGCAAAAAAAAAGTTTTTCAAACCATTTGTGCATTGACACAATTGTGTACCAACTTTATGTTGTCTGGTTTGATTTTTGGAGGTGGGGAACCTGACTGATGATTTGACAACTTCTTCCTGAACTCCTCGGGGAGTCATGGAGGCACTGCACTGAAGTTTTCAGCAAGTGTGTCATGAGTTAACTGAACCTGACAGAGGCAATCTCTCTATGCTCTTTCATAATACCTGATCTTCTTTTTTTTCATAATACCTGATCATACTTTATGCTATTAGTAAGGTAAAGGTGTCCCATAACCTTTGTGGTCTTGGGTAGCGAGGCATCAGAGACCTCAGCTTCTCTAGGGGCCAGCATATTGAGGACGGCGCCCATCTCCTCTCCCTCGCTGCTAAAGAGGGCAGGTACCCACTGACAGCTGGGTGAACTGGGGAACTGTACTGTAGCAAGGGTGCGCAAACAGTCACCCATCCAATTGATAACCATCCTCGGCGCTGCATAACATTGGCTGGGGGAAAGCGAGCGCTCTGTGCTATTAGTATAACTGTTGATTTACTTTGCTCTTTTCCCTCAGGCTCCCCGCATTCCTCTACGCCTCCCTCTCAGCGAGACACCTCCTTACGTCACAACACCTCGTCACAAGGTACGCCCTCCAGGGAGACCACTCCTGTCAAAGAGGAAGGCTTCTATTCCGTGCACAGCAACCTTTTGTCAGAAACGTCGTCTCAGGAGTCGAGAGATGTGGTGAGTGTGTGACTGCCTGCCTTTCAGAGAGAAGTGTGTGTGTGTGTGTGTGTGTGTGTGTGTGTGTGTGTGTGTGTGTGTGTGTGTGTGTGTGTGTGTGTGGTTTTTGTTGTCTGGGTTTTTTTTTAATCATATACCAATGTGTTATGAAGTTATGGTTGTACATGCATGCATGAACATGATTATGTACACACACACACACACACACACACACACACACACACACACACACACACACACACACACACACAACACACACACACACACACACACACACACACGCTCATGAGCACACAAACACACACACACACACACACACACACACACACACACACACTCACACTCACACTCACACACACACACACACACACACACACACACACACACACACACAACACTTACACAATAACATCACAGGTAAGAATGCAATACCATGGCAAACTGTGCTTGGGTAACATAGGAGGTAACAGTACACACTGTATAGGTAACATGCAAGAGAGATCACTTTGCCTTATTGCCTCTAAAATAGAGCAACTCAAATAATCTTTTCCAGAGGGTGTGAATTTTTCCTTTCCATGCAATTTTGTTTGTCTGTCTGTCCATCTGTGTCTGCCTGCCTGCCTGCTTGTCTCTCTCTCTCTCTCTCTCTCTCTCTCTCTCTCTCTCTCTCTCTCTCTCTCTCTCTCTCTCTCTCTCTCTCTCTCTCTCTCTCTCTCTCTCTCTCTCTCAGAATATTGCTCATTTTGATTTCAACTCCACTATTAATAGTTTTCACATTGTTAAAAATGGTTATCCTTTCCATGTCAGTTTCGCACAGTGATCCGCAAGAATCCTGGGCTGGGATTCAGCATTGCAGGAGGGCAGGGATCCCGGGGAATCAATCCCTTCAGAGCCGGCGACTCTGTGAGTATTCTGTGTTCATTTTGTATCAGTGTAGAGGTATGACATCCCTGATAGGGCCTCATGGTAACCTGATGCTAGGTATATGATATCCCTGATAGGGCCTCCAGATGACATGATTGAGGTAGACATCCCTGATAGGGCCTCACCATAACCTGATGCTAGGTATATGATATCCCTGATAGGGCTACATGGTAACCTGATGTGTGGTATATGACATCCCTGATAGGGCCTCATGATATCTGAAACTGCAATAAGTTCTAGTCATCAGTGAGGTACCTGCTGTATATATATTTTCCCCCTGAAGTTAACATTGGCACTGACTCAAAGTCCTGTGGGTGAGGCTGTAAACAGAGGGCAGGATGTGAATGCCTGCAGATCATCTTGCCACATGTAAACACCACCCCCCTATTGTAGAAGAGTGGGCCAGTAAGAGGGATGACACATACATACCCAGCATGCACCCTTCTACCTGGAGAGGGATGGACTCCGCTAGGTTTAATTTGCCCAAGACATTCAGCCTGAAACATTCAGCACAGTTCCCCAGGGACATCTGAAGGTGTTTAGGGAGGTCAAAGTCATGAATTGTTTTGAAATGGAATGTTGGTATAAGTAGATTGCTGGGGTTTTTTCTTTAAGAATTGGTGGTGGTGGCGGTGCTTATACTGGGTGGGTGGGTGTTTGTATGTATGTACACATACCTGTTTGCATGTGTATGCTAGTTCTGTGTGTGTGTATTTTTTTCTTTATTGTATTTATTCTTTTCTTTCGAGGATAATGGAATAAGCACTCATGTGCTTTTTTTTACATCCAGTCCCCGTATGTATGCAGTTTTGTCAATTTTGTCATCCATTCTGTGTGTGTGTGTGTGTGTGTGTGCGCGCATGCGTGCGCACACACATGCGTGCTTGTGTGCGTGTATGTGTGTGTGCATGTGCGCATGCTTATGTGTACATGTGTGCATGTGTACGCTCAAATACAAAGTTGTGAATTGTGAGGTGTGCCACACTGACCATGTTTTTCTGTCACAGGGCATTTTTGTGACCAAGGTTCAGCCAGAGGGCCCTGCCGCCATCATCATCCAGCCCGGAGACAAAATCCTGCAGGTAAAAAAAAACAAACAAAATCCTGCAGGTAACAAAAAAAACAAAAACAAAACCCTGCAGGTAAAAAAACAAACAAAATCCTGCAGGTAAAAGGAAAACATGGACATAGCAGAACATGTCTGAGTGGATGAAGCCTTTGCTCCTTGTCCCTGTCCAACATACTCTATATTTTAGGAAGGTGTTTTTTGCCCATTTCCGTTGAGAATAAGCCATGCTGATTTGATTTTTCCTCTTCTATTGTTATATGTTATATCTACTAGGTGTGTCACAGATACTTTCCAAGGCTTATTTATGAGAGAGAGACAGAGACAGAGAGAGAGACATAGAGAGAGTCTGTTCAAATCCAATACCAAACCATGTTGTGTTCTTCATCTCTCTACTTGTTCACATTTCTTTTCTTCTTTTTTTTTTAAAATTTTGTCTTGTTTTTGTTTTTTGTCATCTCATCACTCTTTTCTTTGCTGTGTATGCTAACCTCTACTTCTTCTTCCTGGAATGCTCAGACAGCAACATTGTTGAAGTAGGCTCTTTACTGCAGTGTCTGGCCATGCTGTGTGCAGCCACTACAGACAAGCTCTAATGAAGGTGTGTGTGTGTTTCAGGTGAACCAGGTGGACTTTCGCTCCATTGACCACGCCTCAGCGGTCAGCGTGTTGAAAACCTCCTCCACTGTGGAACTGCTGATAGAGAGAGTGCAGAAAATCAACATGGTCTGACCTTCCTCCGTCCACGCCTTGTTTGGTTCACGCCAGACCAGATTTGACTGTTTAACTGCCTGTACTGTGGTTTTTTGGGGAGGATACTTTTTTTTCCTAACCAGACTGACATATTTTGTCTGATGCAGAAGCATTCAATGCCATATTGGGAAGAGAAAGTGTTTTGGTTTCAAACAAACAATCATGTGTATTTTAGACTGCAAGTGATATCAGTGCATATGTGGAAAGAGACTGCCATCGTTCAGATTCCATTATGTGTTGATTGACGCTGCTTTACTTATGCAAACGTTTCACAGTGTTTATCATTGCCTTGTGAATGGGAATGACAACGCCTGTGCATTTACAGTATTGAGTTATCGTCCGTGAGTTTTCATTTTGCTGGCTTCATTTCTGAAGTCACCATGTTTTTGAATTATGCAGATTTTTGGTTGAATATGTGAAGCAAAACTTCCAGTTGAGCAGCTAGGATTTTTTTTTATTCAAGCCTGGGTGCATTAAACTAAAAACAGAATGTGTTTGGATTTTGACCATTCAAATGAAGACAAGTGAAACCTGAAATAAAGTGTATGGGTGGTTCTTCAACTCAAACTGTTTATGAAACTTCAAATGGAGTGTTTAGTTTTACTATCGAAACCAGCCGTAAGGTGGTCAACATTATAAAAAATCATTATTAAAAAAATTCCTTTCAATACATCTGTGAGTCAGTGGTGGAATTTGTATCTGTGTATGTTCAACATCAGAATTTGAGTCATAACTGCTCTGAGTGTTAAACCACTGTGATGTTGATCATTGTGTTAGGTTGATATCTGTAACGTGCGTTTGTGTCACTGTGGATGCTTCATCATGGGGGATCCAGCTTTCCCTTGTGGAGTGCATGTCAGAATCTGAGAGTGTCAGCAGAGCGCCAAGCTTTAACTGAAAAAAGAACCAAATCAGCACTGCCAAGTCAGTGGACAGCCAAGGTCAGCAGAGAGCCAGGTCAGCAAAGGGCCAGGTCATCCAATCTAGGTGTTGGCAGGGAGCCAGGTCATCAAGAAGCTCAATCCAGTCAGAAAGATGCTGATTTTCAAAGCTCCAAAGCAAACAAAGAGCTGAATCAGTGAAGAATCAAGTTGATTAAGGAACTAAGAGCCAGGTCAACAAATGAGCAAGTCAACAGCTGCTCACCAGAAAATCAGAACAACAAAAAGCCAGATGTTTTATATAAAGAGTAAAGAATTCGGTCAACAATACAACGAAAAGAGGGCATGCAGCATTTCATCTGTATTTGGGGAAATATATGAAAAATGTACAGACTCCAACAGAATTTGGATTGTGATGTCCTCAGAAACAGAAGACATAAATCTGCCAGCAGACTCTGACCTATGATGTCAGTGTGAATTTTGTGCACAAATTTTGAAAACTGACTCAAGACATCAACTGACCACTTTAGACACAGATGCATTTTCATGAAGAGCCATGTTACGTTAGGGAGGAAGGAGGGCAGAAACAAACAAAGACAGAAACCCTCTGAAAATGGGATCACTGCTGTGAGGTGTTGTTGAAATTATTCCAATTTTGCTATAACCAGTAACTAATCAACAATACTAACAGCGGTGTCACAGCCATCTATTTAGTCAGTTGTTTGGCTTTTTTTTTTAATGAAAAGCAGTGCTCGGTTAACATTCAAAGTTTTTTTTAGGGGGGGGGTTCCTTGAATAAGTCTGTGTGCATGAATACAAATCTGTGTATTTGTCTTTTAAATTTTTCATGAATGGTGTGTGTGTGTGTGTGTGTGTGTGTGTGTGTGTGTGTGTGTGTGTGTGTGTGTGGTGTGTGTGTGTGTGTGTTCATGAGTGCTTGTGTGTATATGTTTAACTGTGTGCGCGTTTTGCTGGGCTTATGTGTGTAGTTTTTATGCATAAAATATGTGTGTACCTATTTTTATGTGTGCATGTATGTTATATTGTGTACACACATGCAGACATGCAATTTCTGTCCATCCATAC
>CM060323.1:65777569-65785069 GCA_030674155.1 Stramonita haemastoma | reverse complement strand
AAGTATACGTTTCTTGGATAAGTAATATAGCCTATAGATACATAAGTACAATATTATAAAAACAAGCACGTATTTTGTGGATGTGTAATATACCGTCAGATAAAGGACCCCCGCTCCCACCCCCCTAAAAACAAAAACAAAAAATTCCAAAACCCACCCAACAACAAAAGTAACAAACACACACGCGTGCGCGCGCACGCACGCACGCACACACACACACACACACACACACACACACACACACACACACACACACACACACACACACACACACACACACACACACACACACACACACACACACACACCTTTTCTTTTTAATCATAAAGAAGCGTAGGTCACAAATCTCTACTTTTGCCCGACATATTTCATCCAAGATTTGATTTGGTGTCAACAAAACTTGGGACATGACAGACCAAGCTTCTGATTTTCTTCTGAACAGCATCACCGTGACTGTGGGAAACACTCCATACTTTCTACACCACAACTGCCACAAGTTCATCAAGGTGCTTACCCTACTGCATAACTGATAAAGCCCTGATAAGGTTTTAGGTGCATGTGGGTATGCTTGTGTCCCCTAACCCACATATCACTTAAATTAACTCTGGGATCTTGGATCTTCTGAATACCTTGGACATAGATGGGAGGGAGACAATTTGCTGGTTTGTATTTGCACTGAATTAGGTGTGTGTGCGTGTGTGTGTGTGTGCGTGGGGGGGGGGGGGGGGGTCAAACATTCACACCCCTAATCCACCAGGGGTTGCTACGTTCTAAATATGCAATCAACAACTTCTGGGCCAATAGAATCAGAAGTCCATTGTCTTATATACCTGGCGATCACACCTGATATATATATATATATATATATATATATATATATATATATATATATATATATATATATAATATATTATATATATTCCACCCAGAAAGAGAACACAGAGAGGAGAAAAAAAAGAAGGGGGTGGCAGGATGGTTAAGACGTTCACCTGCCAGCAAGTAAGCCATGAGGTTCCGGGTTTGAATCCCAGCCTTGCCCTTTCTTTCCAGTTTGGCGGAACAATTAAACTGAATGTTAAACTAACTTAAAGTCCTTCCGATGAGTCTATAAACTGGGGCCCTGTGTAATGCAGAAATCTTGCACAAACGTGAAAAACTGATTCCGTCTTTTGGAAGAGAAGGCCATTGTATGCCGAAATGAGCGGATGGCCGAAAAAAAAAAATCAAACAAACACAAACCCGCATGCACACAGTACAGGTGTCGTGTTTAGACACCATCACCAGGTAAGAATGCCGCTCGGAAAAAAAAAACCAACAACCCCAAAACAAAAGAAAATGGTCTCATAGCAAAATCTCGCCATAGGTGAACCTCAGAGCTCTAGCCTAGAAACAAAATGAAAGAAAAAGAAGAAAAGAGAACAGGTGCCAGTAAACATCACTGCAGCAACCCCCACAGGTGGGCATGCCTCTCTGGCTAGGGGCCTGACACAGTAAGTTTTTTCCCTGTCACCTTCAGGCCTGAAAGTAGCCTACAACATGGTGAGCAGCCTAGGGCTTGAGCGGTGAGATCAGACTGAGGGCTGTGGGAACAGCAGGACACGTATATTGCAGAAGATGAGACAGCCCTCAAAACAACAAACCAACAACAACAACAACAAAATGAGGGTGAGGAGTGAAGTGTGAAGTAGTAAAGCAACATACATTAATTATCACCCCCATGCCTCCCAGAAAAAAGAAGATATTAAAGGCTCAGCCTTCACTTGGTTTAGTTCATGCCTTACAGACCCATTTCATACTTGCAGAAAACAAGATTCAGCCAATACCTGTGTGGAGTCCCACAGGTATTACTTCTGGGCCCTGTTCTTTTCCCTCTCTACACTGCTCCACTGTCACCTTATGATGAATAAACCGTCATCAGATCAACCATCATTTTCATGCCATGATTCTCAGATTCAAAGCAGTGATACTCCTGAAACTCCTCCTTCCCTCTGGACAAACATGGCTTTACGGCCTTGAAGATTTTCAAGACTGGATGATACAAATCAAGTTACAGCTAAATGCAGATGAAAAACTAAACCATGCTTGTAGGACCAAGTACAAAGTCTCGTTATCCACAACACACTCTCCAAGCAAAAAACCTGTCCACTGATAAAAACCCAGACTTGACACGTCACTCATTCTTTCACGTCTGGACTATCGCAATTCTCTTTTGGCTGGTCTGCCAGCATTATCCATCCACTCCCTTCAAAGCGTACAAAACTCTGTAGCTCAACTAGCCTCAGAAAGGAAACAATCTGAGCACATTTCTCTCCCTCTTGCATCCTCTCCATTGGCTGCCTGTGCCACAGAGAGTAAACTAAAAGATCAGCATCCTGTTAAAAATGTCTGCACAAAACAGCACCTTCCTACATAAGTGAATATTTTCACCTGTAGGTCAACTCCTTCTCGTTTCCTCCACTCTGCTGCAGAAACCCCGTACCTCTGTATTGTTTGATAATGCATTCTGTGTAATTGTGATTTTAAAATGGCACTCATAATTTCTCTAGTTGAGACATTAAAGTATCCTTGAGTCTTGAGTCCTACTTATGAATACCTAGATTCAACCAATCCACTGTTGGCTGTCGTTCTTTTCCCTATTTTTCTGGTCTAGCGATCTGGAATGACCTCCCTCTTTCCCTTCGCCATAAGTCTACTTATAACACCTTTAAATCCAGCTTCAAGATGCATTTATTTCAAACCCAAGATTTTCCTCCTGTTTCATCTAGGCCCGCTATTTCCCTTCATTCAACAGCTGAAATCACAATCACCTTGCTAAAGTATAACCTTTATATTCATATATGTATCTGTGTATCTGTGTGTGTGTGTGTGTGTGTGTGTGTGTGTGTGTGTGTGTGTGTGTGTGTGTGTGTGTGTGTGTGCACGTGCGCGTGCGTGCATACCTGCGTGTGTGTGTGTGCCTGCGCGCGCGTTTATGTGTGTGTGAGTGTACATTCGAATTTGTTAAATCATTTAATTGCTATTAGTTACATGTGTAAGAATAGGTTGAATGCAAGGGCTTTGATTTGTTTTTACAATACATGTATACAGGTATACAAATTCCACTTATTATTATTATTATTTATTATTATTATTATTAGCAGCAGCAGCAGCAGCAGCAGTAGTAGTAGTAGTAGTAGTAGTAGTAGTAGTAGTAGCAGTGGTGGTGGTGGTGGTGGTAGTAGTATAGTAGTAGTAGTAGTTAGTATAGTAGTAGTAGTAGTAGTAGTAGTAGTAGTAGTAGTAGTGTAGTAGTGGTGGTGGTGGTGGTGGTGGTGGTGGTGTGGTAGTAGTAGTAGTAGTAGTAGTAGTAGTAGTAGTAGTAGTAGTAGTAGTAGTGTTACCACATCATGGAATGATTTACAACATAACATTTATAAATATTCAGCACCGATTGTTTACTTTGTTTACAGTCATCAATGGATCAGTCATGATGCACCTAAATTAAAATTTCCTGCTGTTCAAAGTTTTGTCATGTGGAAATAAATGCACATCATAGGTTTGCCAATGCCATCGAATAACAGCTTTCTCCTGTTAGCGTTACCCAGTCGGTACCACGTAGAGAAAGCCTAGTGGTAGGAGTCTGCCAGCATCAAACGTGTGGACACACTTGTCTTCGATAAGGCCATTGAAGAAAGTGAAAGTAGAAACAGCTACAGTGTTTCTTTCATTCCTTTCACTTCTACAGCCGGAAAAAAATCTCCCTAACACCATTCTGTAACTTTGAGAAACGATGCAGACATGACTCGATATCTTGACACGACTCTTGCGACTACAGATTAACAACAAACAAGTGTGGTCACGGGATTCTGAAATTCTCAATTGCGTAAAAACCAAAAACTCAGCAGATTTTTGTATGCTGCCGAAATTTCCGAACACGTCTCGTCTTTTTTCCTTTTTCTTCTTCTTTCTTTCCTTTTTTTTTTACCATGTTATTCTTCCATCATAAAAGCCATCTAGTAGAATAAGAATGGGAAATGAGAGAAAGGGTTGATTGTAGGCTAATCAGTTATCGGTCTGCAGAAAATATTGGAACATTCCGCAGTGGACTCGTGAGTTCCCGAAAAGTCGCCTGCTGCATCGTACACTCTGTTTACTTTCGTTTGTTTGTGTTCATTGGTCAAAGCCCTCCCGAATAAAAATATAAGCGAACCCGATTGGTTAGTTTTGAAGGAAATATCCGATTTCTGGAAGGTTCGGGTTTGTTCGGGAAAGTTCTTGAGTCATTCCCGGGGTTACTTGGCGTGTGACGTCTTCTCCGCAGTCAGAGCAACGATACCCGTTGTAGAGTGAACGTACCAAACGTCTCAGAGCTGAAAGTGTTTGCAACGTTTGATTGTTCTAAACGTGCTGCCTTTATGATGGGAAAAGACTATTAAAAATCTTGGTGTGCCCAAAGATGCTCCGAAGATGATTTTAAGAAGGCTTACCGCAAAATGGCCTTGAAGTACCACCCCGAAAAGAACAAATCACCAGGCGCTGAAGAGAATTAAAGGGAAATAGAAGCCTACGATGTGTTGATGCCCCCGAAAAAGCGAGGGATTTTCGATAAGTATGGCGAAAAAAGGGACTGAAGGGGGTGTACCGGGGTGGTGGTGGCGGTGGTGGTGGCGGAGGTTTCCCCGGTGGTCAGGGAGGAACGTCCCCACTATACCTTTCACTGGCGACCCGCACGAAATTTTTCCGTATGTTTTTCGCGACGACAATCCCTTTGGGGCCTCTTCGGAATGGAGGTCACAGCGTGGAAAAATGTTTTTCGGTGGTTCAGCGGGTGACGATCGTTGGCATAGATGATGACCCTTGCACACTTTAACCGTGGTCCATCGACAATTTCAGCCGTCAACCCTGGGTCGCCGAAAACATCAAGACCGGCAGTGGTGAAAGACTTGCAGGTGTCCTTAGAGGAGGTGCTGAATGGTACGACTAAAAAGCGAAAATCACCCGTAAGGGTGCTGAATCCAGACGGCCGCTCAACACGATGGAGACAAAATCTTGCAGATAGACGTCAAGCCGGGCTGGAAATCAGGAACCGAATCACTTTTCCCAAGGGAAAGGGGGATCAGACCCCAACAAACATCCCTGCGGACATAGGTTTGTGATCAAAGACAAACCCCATCCCACCTTTACCCAGTGGGCGGGACATTCATTACAAGGCCAAGATCTCTTTGCGTGATTCTTTGGTGGAACTACTGTCTACATACCCACCCCGGGAGACGCAAAATCCCTCTAAATTTTGACTGAATCGTCAAACCTGGCTCTCAGCGTCGTATCCAAGGAGGGGCTACCCTATGCCAAACAGCCCACAAGAAAGGGGATCTCATCATTGACTTCGATGCAGCTTTCCAGATAATCCCACTGGTGCCAAAACATTTTGAAAAAATTGTATACCACCATCTTAGACAAGAAATGGACCTGTGAATCAGTGTGATGGGGACATTTTTCAAAAAGTAGCCTAGGTTTCGCAAGAGGAACAGTGCCCCAACTGCTCTCTGCATTATTTTTGTTTTTTTCCCCTGCAAAGCATTACTTTAAGTCATTAAGTGTATTTTTTCGTTCTTTTTTTGGTATTTTTTTTTTAAAATTTTTCATTCCAGTGTTTCAGCCCAGATTTTAATCAGGGACGAATTTTTATACTAATATTGAAATTTATTTTTCAGGAACGAGAGCAATGGCCTGAATCAGCCTACATGTTCATTAGTAGCCTACATTAATCCAGTAACAAGTGTTGACAGTGCCAAGTGAAATGTCACTGTGTTTCTGTGTGTACCGTTGTGTTTTGTTCTTGGGGTTTTGTTGGTTGTTTTTTTTGGGGGAGGTGGGGGGTTTTAGCAGGGTATAGCCATAAATGGGGCCAAAGAAGTTGGGAAAAGACCACAACAAGATTTTAGAAGAGATCCTCTGAATCTGCATCAAAAAAACAAAGGTTGTTTATTGGATTATGGGGGTTTTGTGGTATATGTTCTTTTTTTTTTTTTTTTTAAAATCAATTGATTGATTGAATTACAGAAAAAAATATGTAGTGTACTGGCTTTGCTTTGGTATGCCTATGGTGATAATCAAGAAAGATGTGAACAATGTGCCTTTGATTAAAAAAAAAAAATTTCTGCAAAGCATGAAAATCTTTTGTAAGCATGAGTGCAACTATTTAATGTCACAAAAGGAATTTCACAAAATAAAAATTTAAAAAACGAGAAACGACAAAAAACTGGAATCTTCACTGAAAAGTTTCACAATCAAGTCACAAAGAAGTACCCAAACATCAATTTTTTCTTCTCCCGCTCCCCCCATCCTAAATTTAGTTAGTCACAAAAGGATTCACAAACTAAACGCTTGGGTGACCACTCTGGAGTGGGGGCAGACAAAAAGGAAACGGTAACTCTTTTGCTCTGCCATTCATGAGGGAAAGTCCAAGTCGCCGCAAGCAACCAGCCTGCTTGGCAGCTGGGCCACTGGTGGAAATTTTGTATTTTATAGCCTTACTTCTGCCAAAGCCCGAGCCAAGGGGTAAAAATAAATTATGAAAAGGGAAAAGAAGGGAATTCAATATTTAGTTAAACACAAACCAAAATCTGCCCACACATTTATTTTTAAACATTCAAATGCATTACAAAGTTAGGGGGGACACGTTTTTGTTTTTTTTTTTTGTTTTTACAGGGATTTTTATTTTTTAAAGACTGCTGAAATTAAACACAATTAAAAGAGATTGCTTTTTTTTTCTTGAATTAAACGTTTGCTGGGGAATTTATTTTAAACCTTTTTTGGGCTGAAAAAAAAAAAGTACAGTATTGAAGTGCACATATCATAGATTGAATGTTTTTGGTTCTGAAAGAAGTGTCGTAAGGTTAGCTTTGGGTCTTTTTCCCAAATTTGATAAACTACATTTACAACAAAAAAAAATTCACAAAGGATCAGGGTTCTCAAGCCACATTTCGCAATAAAAACCATTTTCAATAGATTTTTTTTTTATTGTTTAGGTCTACTTTAGTTTTTTTTAAATTCAACCCAAAGTGGATTGTGATTTCTAAAAAAAAACAAAAACCCCCAAAAATAAAATAAAAGCAGGGGTGAAAAACTTTGAAGTGATTGCAACTTTGTTCAAAAAAGTTTAACTGTTATAAAACTTAATGTCTGAAAGTTTTTTTTTGTTTTTTAAAAAGTTTTTTTATGTCGAAATTTTTATTTGGAAAAAGGGGAATGCAAGGAAGGAATCGGACAGAATAAGTAGTGAAATTTTGGGAAATTGTGCATTTATGATTGAGACTCAGAGTGTAAACTGGACAGGGGGAAAAAAGTCCCGAGTGATTTTTTAAATGTGTGGGGCACAAGTAAAATATTATGCTCAGGTTTTAAAATAGATGTTAATAAACGGGGTTGGATTTACTAGTTGTACAGTTTGTTGAGGAGTTGGAAGTAAAATTGATTAAAAAATTGTGTGAATCAATGATGAGACACGTGCCGTAAGCC
>CM060323.1:65761637-65777469 GCA_030674155.1 Stramonita haemastoma | reverse complement strand
TGTGTGATCCCAACTACAAGTCAATGAGTTTTACAGGTGCTGAAAAAGATGACACCTGAACTCTGAACTAGGGCTGTGTTTTGTGTTCTGTGCCGTTTTTCATGGCCCTGAGTCAAGCATTTGTTTAATCCCTGATTTGTTTAATCCCTAGATCCCTGACCTTTCAAAGCTCTTAACGGTAACTGGCTTTTTTTTTTTAGGTGACATTGATCGTAAATAGGAGTAAAAGATATTATAACAGCGTAACGGATAATTTCTGGAAACACTATAAACTACCAGAAACCCCATTATTCTTTTCTATTTTCCATCCCTCACAGAAGTGAGGTAACCACGACCTGCAAAGCCTTGTATCTCAAGGCCAGTATCTGTGGATATATTGATCAGAGAATGGCGTGTCTATACCGCTTCATGCAGGAATACATTTCCACAAACACGGCACAGCAGTAACGCTGTGTATGCGGGATGTAAGAGGAGAAGTGGCCAGCAGCGGACAGTGGAGGACCGGCGCCATTAGCTAATGTCTTCACTGACCACAGGGGACAGGCAGAGAGGAGCACCTTCCCCGCTGTCCGTCCCTGACTAATGGCCTGTCAGCTCCGCAGCTCGGGGCCATACAGCACACTGCTGAGATAGAGGGGAGAGAGGGGAGAGAGAGAGGGCCATACAGCACACTGCTGAGATAGAGGGGAGAGAGGGGAGAGAGAGAGGGCCATACAGCACACTGCTGAGATAGAGGGGAGAGGGAGAGAGGGCCATACAGCACTGCTGAGAGGGGAGAGAGGGGAGAGACGGGAGAGAGGGTCATACAGCACACTGCTGGGAGGGGAGAGAGGGGAGAGAGGGCCATACAGCACTGCTGAGAGGGGAGAGAGGGGAGAGAGGGGAGAGAGGGCCATACAGCACTGCTGAGAGGGGAGAGAGGGGGAGAGAGGGGAGAGAGGGGAGAGAGGGCCATACAGCACTGCTGAGAGGGGAGAGAGGGGAGAGAGGGGAGAGAGGGCCATACAGCACTGCTGAGAGGGGAGAGAGGGAGAGAGGGGGAGAGAGGGCCATACAGCACTGCTGAGAGGGGAGAGAGGGGAGAGAGGGGAGAGAGGGCCATACAGCACTGCTGAGAGGGGAGAGAGGGGAGAGAGGGCCATACAGCACTGCTGAGATAGAGGGGAGAGGGGGGAGAGAGGGGAGAGAGGGGAGAGAGGGGCCGTACAGCACACTGCTGAGATAGAGGGGAGAGAGGGGAGAGAGGGGAGAGAGGGCCGTACAGCACACTGCTGAGATAGAGGGGAGAGAGGGGAGAGAGGGGAGAGAGGGCCGTACAGCACACTGCTGAGATAGAGGGGAGAGAGGGCCATAGATGCTTCAGGATAACAGAAATGGAAGTACGTGGAGGTGAGCCTTGCTTTTTATGGGTTTTTTAATTATTTGTCTGAGCAATTTCTTGTTCCTAAGTCAGTTTATGATCTTTTTTTTTTTAGAGTGATGTCTTCTGTCAACAGGGAAAATATGTTTCATTTGTCAAAGGATGTTTACAGTGTCTAAAGTTGTGTTGTATTGATTCATTATCTGCAGTGACTAATTATTTAGGTAGCTTTCTTTATTTCTGTTGTTACCTCATATTCCCCCTTCCTCCATGTCCAAAAAACAGGGCAAACATAATACAACAGCTAGATCTAGTGTTCAATTTTAAAACAACCTTGATCAGTTGACTAAGGTGAATTGTGTTTTCAAATTACAGCTTGTAATTTGAAATTGAACCTTAAGTTAAAAAAAAGATTTGTCTCCTTTATTCATTCAGTTGTCCAGTCCTTCATTTATTTTGTTCGTCATCCAGCTGATTGCCGCGGCCATATTATGACTGACGTCACGACTGGAAAGACAACTCTTCTTCCTTCTGCTCCTCCCCCATAACTCGCAGGTTCCACACAGAAGAGATTTCTTTGTATGTCTGTGACTTTTTCCCCGCCATGAAGAACGCTGGTTTATATCTAAGGAATGTAGGATAAAGACTGTACCCGTGTGCCTTCTATGTATGTGGCCATTTTTTCCACAATGAAAGTTACCACACTCAATCTCCAGGATAATGGCTAAATAAGATACCAGTATGTACGTGTTATGATTGTACCATTCTTTCCTACCAGCACAAGAAGGCCTACTTTCTGTGGAAGGTGGAATGGGGTTTAACATGTACTATGTGCGTAAGAACTATGATTAGGCTCTTTGTTTAAAAAAATAATAAAACAACAACACAGAAAACAACACACCCTTGAGTGTTGCATGTACTAACATCAAATGGATTTTTTTTTAACTTCTCTCCTAATGCAAAGAACTATGTCTGGTACGCCGCAAAAAATGCGAAAAAAATATTTTGCAGTCATAGCTGATTTATAGTAGGGGACCTTTACTAATCCTGTGCGTGTATGCAGTTTGTGAGACATCGTTATATTACATTAATGTGCGAGAAAAAAATACGGATGATGTGCGAGCGTCTATTGGAATGTGTTGTAATAAAGTGCGTGCCTACATGCTTACCGTTAGGATTGTCAGTACAAACATACCTGCCTGTGCGCGTGTACGTGTGTTTGCGCCATGTAGACTAACAGCTGAGTGTGAGGGGGGAGGATCAGGGGGGAGGTAAATTGAGTTGGCGGAGAGGAGAGAGGAGAGAGGAGAAACAGAGAGAGGCGAAGGGAAAAGAAAACATCAAAGACAACAGGAGGCTGAATTTCCGCCAACATGAAGAGACCAGAAATGGACACAGCTTGTTGTCATATCCCGCCTTGCACTCTCTCTCTCTCTCTCCTCTCTCTCTCTCTCTCTCTCTCTCTCTCTCTCTCTCTCTCTCTCTCTCTCCTCTCTCTCCTCCTCTCTCTCTCTCTCTTCGTTATTGGTGTTGGTAGGAATTTTTGGGTTTTTTTTTAGTTTTTGGCTGTTGTTTTTCTTTCTGTTATGATGTTATCCTTGATAAGGGCTGGGACTGCATGTAAAACAAAAAGCACATCAGTGCTATTTGTTATCCTCGAAATAAAACAATCAGAAGAAACAATTTAGATTCTCTCTCTCTCTCCTCTCTCTCTCATCTCTCTCTCTCTCTCTCTCTCCTCTCTCTCTCTCTCTCTCTCTCTCTCTCTCTCTCTCTCTCTCTCTCTCACACCAACACATCACACACACACACACACACACACACACACACACATATATATATATATATATATATATATATATATATATATATATATATATATATATATATATATATATATACACACATACACAGGAGAGAGAGAGAGAGAGAGAGAGAGAGGAGAGAGAGAGAGAGAGAGAAGAGAGAGAGAGAGAGAGAGGAGAGAGAGAGAGAGAGAGAGAGAGAGTTTAATTCCACTTCACTATATTCGATATCTGAATCTGGTTCCTCACACACACACACAGTGAGGTGGCAGCTGGAATGAGAAACTTCCCCAAAGCACGATCTTGAGCAATGAGTCTTGGAGACATTTCTGCCAGCTATCTCAGAATAAAGGAAGGAAAGAAAAGGGAATAAAGGAAGGAATATTTCACTTGATTAAAAAATATCTTCCGTGAAACCGGTTACTCTCCAGCCCTGTGTTTTATTCAGTTCTGGAATTAAACATGATTGGAAGAAAAGAAATAACCTTCATCATTATTTTTTTTATGTAAAAATAGTCATCCTTTTGTGTTCCTGGAACTGAAATATGTATTGTTGCAAGAGAGATGGAGTCATGTGCACACACTTTATAGTATGTGTGCATAGTCCACATAGTCATGTTTGCGGGATGATGTGATGACACTGATAATCTCAGACGCGCTTTGATTTGTTTTTGCAAGATATAGCACTATATAAATTCCATGTACTACTATTATTATTAAATATAAAGTGGATTTTTTTTTGTGTGGAAATTTTCCGACAGCGAAATGAAAAGTATGGCCAACAATGGCGTGAGTGTGGTTGCTCCACTTTTCTTTTTTGTTTGATTTTTGTTAACTGGGTGGTCATTGGCCCATGTTGTATTACTGGGTGGATAGGGGGGGGGGGGGTTGTCGTAAGGTGATGCCCTGTGTGGTTAACTACTGTACGTCACCTGACCTCTGAGCTGAGGCAGGTCTGGTGGTTAGTGCTCCACATCTGGACCCGTGTCGCCATGCCTCTCGTATCTATTGATCAGACACTCAGGTCCACACACCTGCAACACTGTGTTTCCACTTGCTTGGCTTGATGATGGTCTTGGCTTCAGAAAAACGGACAGACCTATCCACCTGCTCTTGCCTTGTGCCTTCCTTTGCTAAGAGTCAGCAGTCTCACTGCCAAGCACAGTGCAATGGGAGAGGATCCGCTGCAGGACCACTGATGACTCTTGCAGAAGGAGACAAGAGCAGAGGATAAGTCATTTAGGTCAATATTTCTGTTTTCTGTATTACGGCTTGTTTTTTTAATATATTTTTTGTCAGCTATTCCTACCAGCATGCAAGGACCCTCTCTTGCAGAACGGGTTTTATTTTGTGTCCATGATGTTCTGCGTGCTTTCATTCGAACGGATTTTACCTTGTGTGCAAGATGTAATGTATGCGTTCATACATGGAACCTCAGCTTAAAGTCTTATCCGAAAGACTTCGGTGAAAATGGAGTCGGTACTGATGTTAACTCCAGGGGAAAAGATCCCCTCAAACACGCGTCTTGGAGGTGGTTTGAACCTGTGCTGTCGGATCATGAGCTCAACGCTCTATCCACTAGGCTATTCTGCCCCTTCAAAGTGCATCAGATAGACAGAGGCAGGAACACTTACATCACTTAAAAAGTCTGTGTCCTGTGAACTGATGGACGAAAAGAAAGCAGTGATGGTTTGCAGGCAGTTTTCTGTTTCTTCTTTAAGTGTACAGGTTTGCATGTAATGCATTATTCACTTTTGGATATGTTGTCACAGAAATATAGAGCATGCAACCTCTTGTCTCTTTCATACGCGTGCGCGCGCACGCACGCACACACACACACACACACACACACACACACACACACACACACACACACACATACACACACACACACACACACACACACACACACACACACACACACACACACACACACACACACACACAAGATCAATGCAAGAACAATAGTAACTTTCAAAATCAAACGCAACACTAACATCTCCCCCACCCCCAACTTCACCACACCCCCACCCCCTCCCCAACAACAGCAACAGTACATAAATCATAGCTAACCCCGGAGCTGCACACCTAGATGTCTGGGTTGTGCAGGCAGGCAGGATTTCAGGCAGGCTTTCAGGCAGGATTTCAGGCAGGCAGGATTTCAGGCAGGCAGGGTGGGTGTGGCGTGTGGGGCAAAATGCATCAGCCCTGTCGCCCTGTCAGCCTCAGGATGCCATGGCCTCGCCCTCACCCTCCAACATCCGACATCCATACCCAATCTACAATTCTGATAGACAGATAGATAGATAGATAGATAGATAGATAGATAGATAGATAGATAGATAGATAGATAGATAGATAGATAGATAGATAGATAGATAGATAGATAGATAGATAGATAGATGCATGCACACGCTGACGATTTTATTCTGACAGCAGTTTTTCTTTTGTTCGTAGCTTGCCCAGCCTTCAACATCGGGATGCCGTCACCTGTAGTATTGCTGCTGCTGCTGCTGCTGCTGTATCTGGTGTTGTTGTTGTGCGTTCCCCAGCTTAACGCTGTAGCTGTTCTGTCTGCTTTGTGCAGGAGTGGTGACCACTCTTATGGAATCTGTTTGCTTTCAGTTTGGGGGTTTCAGTTGGGTGGGGTTTTTGGTGGGCTTTTTTGTTTCTTTGATATTTGGTGGGGTTTTTTGTTTCTGTTTTGGGGGTTGTTTTTTGTTTTAGGTTTGCTGTATTTTTTCTTGGGGTGCGTTTGGGGGAGGGGGAGGTGGCAGTTGTTTTTCTTTTTATCATTTTTTTTGCTGAGTTGGGGGAGAGGGGGGTAGGTGGAGTGCATGCTAGACAGAATAATAAATAAAAATGAGAAGAATGTCCGTTTTTTTTTTCAGGTGAGAGTTAAGAACAGGAAGAACAACCGGAGGATTGGCAAAAACAAAAATCCAAATCTTTTCTCCTTGACTGCCAGGAAATGATAGCATTCCTTATCATTACATAAGTCTCCTATTCTTTCTTTTACATCTTTCAACATGCCGCTGGGGCTATGGCCAAAAGACACACACACACACACACACACACACACACACACACACACACACACACACACACACACGCACACACACACACACACACACACACACACACACACACACACACACACACACACACACACACACACACACACACACACACACACACACGAAACGTCAGCATTGCACCAAGCCAACGGGAATTACTAATAATATTTTTTTTTTTTTTTACCACCAGACTCAACCTCTCCTCGGGGAAGGCCTGTGAGGACCAATTTGTCAGACTTTCCCTGTCCTCCAAGTGAATATCTTTTTTCTTGCGAAACCCAGAACAAAAAATGCAGCACAAAAAGATTTTTTAAATACACATTATTCAACATTGTTCAAGATTCACCTTTTAGCTTCCTCCTTGTATGCCAAAACTGATTCGTTCGACAGAAACAGGAGCAGGCCTGGCTTGATTCAGTTTTACCAGTTAATTTGAGATAGATCACCACTGGTCTTTTTTTTTATATTCTTATGGAATAGACCTACCTTTCCTCTTGACAGTTCCTCTGAGAAAGATGAGACAGTGACAGAGAATTAAGGACACACTGCTCGCAATCTCATTCAGCAGTTACTCCACGACTGCGAAAATAAAATCTTTTGTTTTTCAAAAATGAAGGAAAGATTTCTATAGCATCTTTTTTTATTTTTTTTATTTTGGGGGGGGGGGGGGGGGGGGGGGGGCATTTCTTTGATTTTTTGGTTTGTTTGGTTTTGTTTTGTTGTTGTTTTTTTTGGGGGGGTAGTTGTTTGGGGGGGGGGGGGGTTGGGGGGGGGTTGTTCTCCCTGCAGCTGTGTGGAGGATTTCAAGGTTTCTGTGATCCACTGTGCTGGGAGCTCTTTCAGGGGGAATAACCTTCTGGAATTTCTGTGCTAGAAATCTGTGTGTATGTGTGTGCGTGCGCGTGTGTACGTGTGTGTGTGTGTGTGTGCTTGCGCGCGCGTGTGTGTGTGTATGTGTGTGTGTGTTGGGAGTAGAGCAGGCTAGTGCAAACGCGTTTGCATGCCAGCAAGCGTGCACATGCCAGTATCGTGTGTGATTATGTATGTGCATGCACATGCGTGTGCGTGAGGCTGCGTGTGTGTTATGTGTGGCCTTCCCAAGTGTTGCAACACAAATGCCAATCTGCAAGTCTAATAGATCTGCATTTCTGAATTCTCTCCATCCGCCATCTCCGTTTTCTGTCTCTCCCATACCCGTGAATATGTCCCTGGTATAATGTAAGCAAGCAATGGCATGATTCACAGTTTGCTCTTGTCTGCAGAAAGAGAAAGAAAGAAAGACAGACAGACAGACAGAAAGACAGACAGACAGACAGACAAACAGACAGAAAGAAAGAAAGAAAGAAGATGAGAAAGAAAAATCATGATAGAAAAAAAATTGAAAGATAGCAAGGAAAATAATAAAAAGAAAGAAACGTTTTATTAAGAAAGTAAAAGAAAGATGGGAAAGAAGGAAAACATTGAAAAAAAGAAAAAGAAAAAACCTTCTTGAATATGTTGATGGAATAAGATAATGAAGGAAAGGCACGATTGGAACTACAGGTTTGCTTTTGCCTTCCATGTATGCATGTGCAAACATTTGTTATGCATATTATGTTGCTGCTGCTGCTGCTACTGCTACTGTCACTTGTGACATGTCTTTTTTCCCTCCGATTTTCTACAGCCTAACAAGTGCAGAGTAGCACATACAGAATATTCCATGAGCAATTCTTCCTCCTTGATATACTGAAGCTGTGCAGGTAATGGACGACACATGAGCTTCTCACACCTTGTGGTCACACAATACAACGATAGGCCTACATGTGATCCTTCCCCGACCCCAGAATGACTGGGCCAAGGGAGAGAAACACTCCGCTACACTCCACAAAGCCAAATTAACTCCCATGGATTTTACTATCACTCTTGAAATGAAATTCGTCTGTTTCTTTGCTCCTTGCAGATTGGTTTCATTCTTTACCCTTCTCTTCATGTAACAAAAAATTACTTGAAACTTCGCAGGACATTTCAAACAAAACCAATTAAAAATGTTCATTTAAAAATAAGTTAAGATTTCTTAAAGTTTAAACCAAAAAAATGAAGATTTCTAACAAGTTTAATCTCAAAATTTTGAATTGAATAACACGACAGGTATTAGCCACAAGCAAAATTCAATTAGATTTGTAAGTCATAAAGAGAAAAAGCAATGTACTTTCAACCATTTTTGGTTTGTTTGTTCCTAAGCTAGAGCCCCAGACCCCCCCCCCCCCTCCACACACACACACACACACACACGCACACACACACGCACACACACACCCACACACACGCACACACACACCGCACACACACACGACACGCACAACACACACGCACACACACACACACGCACACACACACACACACACACACCACACACACACCACACACACACACACACACACACACACACACACACGCACACACACACACACACACACACCACACACACACGCACACAACACACACACACACACACACACACACACCACACACCACACACACACACACACACACGCACACACACACACACACACACAACGCACACACACACACACACACACACACCAATAGGCAGCTGCATTCTGACTTCAGGGACAGTTGGGTATTGAACCTGCTATTCTTGCCAGGACAGTCAGGAGGTTCCCCCTGCTCTTTCCATTTTCAACTGTCATGGGATGTTTGACATGCACAAATCGATAAGCACACAGATCTGACTGGTTTATTGTCACTTTCAAAAGACTTTGACAAAGTTTGATTTTCTCATCAAACTTGACAGAAAGGGCAAGGCTGGGATTCAAACCTAGCACCTCACAGTATATATATAGGCCTTTTCTTTTTTTCTTTTTTTTATCAGATTAATTTGTGAATGGTGAGTGAACAAGCAGGTATTCTGATGATGGTGTTCCATGTGAGTAATTTGCTTCTCATCTTTTATATTTCTTTTATAAATACTAAGCATTTCCAGTCATCCAATTTTTTTTTCATTGTTTTATTCTTTTACTAGAGCTCTGACGTTTAACAGTGGTGATATTTTTGCATATGCAACATTTTTTTCCCCAAACAATTAAGCAGTCACATTCCAATTTTGGGGATGAAGTATTAGCTCAACATTATGCATGCATTTTGTTTGTTTTCTCATTTTTCCATTTTTAATTTACTTTTTTATTTTGATTTTACACCACTTTTTGTCATAGCAGATTTCTCTGCGTGAAATTTGGGCTGTTCTCCCCAGGGAGAGCGCGTCACCACAAGTGCAGCACCTACCCATTATATTTTTTTCCTCAAGGATGGTGTCTAAACACGACACCTGTGTGAATGCTGGTTTTTTATAATTTTGTCATCCGCTCCTACCGGCACACGATGGACTGCTCTTTCCGAAAGGCGGAATAGGATTTTAACATGTGCGCAAGATGTTCTGTGCGCGTTCGCACATGGGGCCTTGGTTTCTAGTCTCATCCGAATGACTTTGACATTCAGTTCGATTTTTTCGTCAAACTGGGAAGAAAGGGCGAGGCTGGGTACGAACCCAGAAACTCACGGTTTACATACTGGCAGGTGAACATCTTAACCATCCTGCCACCTTCCTTCCATCAGTTCCTATCAGCATGAAATAGCCTTCTCGTCTGAAAAGTGGAACAGGTTTTTATCGTATACGCAGTATGTTCTGCATGCATTCACACACTGGGCCTTGATTTATCATAGTCTCATCCAAAGTTTTTTGATATTATTCAGTTTGATTTTCTCGTCAAACTAGGAAGAAAGGGAAAGGCTGGGAATCAAACCCAGAACCTGACAATTACTTGTTAGACAGGTGAACATCTTAAATATCCTTCCCCCTTTCTTTCTTTTCTTATCATAAAACCTAGGTTTTAAAACACAAAAAAATGTTTAATTCAATTTTCAAGTTGCCACTCACCCCTGCATTCAACTACCAACACACCACGCATCATCACACAAAAACACTCCACACATAGCATCACTTTTAAAGTGTATAGCTTTAATTGTATAGAACAGTACATCCTAATACAAGTGTTTATACATTGACACATGTATAAAGAGTGTGTGTACAAACGGGTACACAACCGGACAACCTCAGCTACAGGATGATGTCAACAGGACTACACCAGTTCCCCTCCACATGCCAACAGCACGATTGGATGAAGAAAAAAAGGGAAAAGCAGTGTACCGGCTCTTCTCATACCCCCCCCCCCCCCCCCTTTCCTTTTTTATTCGCTTTCTTCCTGCACACTTCATCTTCGCCCCTCTATTTCCCGCCATCACAACTGCACTGAGAAAACCAGGGAGGAATATTGTAGTAACTGTCACCATAAAAAAACTTGACAACAGTAGCATCACATGCAAGGATATACACAAACATGGTAAAGTATCAATTTACCACAAAAAAACATTTATTTCAGATATCTTCACATTTTGCTCACAATAAAAAAGACTAGAGAAAGTAGCTAGACAAATAATGAAATATCAAAAAGAGACACAAACTGTCTAAGTATTTATGTACAGGTGACTCCACAAAATATGACTGTTTTCTTGTCCCTGTACCTGTGTAGAAACTATTATTACCTTTGTTCAAAACCAACCTGAATAAAATGACAAATAAATTATTCTGTGAACATATTCACATCATTCAGTAGACTATACTTATTAGACTCTATCTAACAAGCGGAAATATTCTTATTCTGTGATACCCCTGAGCAAGCACTCTACATGGAGATACCAGTGTCAGGCCTTTTCAGGCACCTTCCACAAGAGGCCCTGCAGTGTTGCTGGGTCAGAGTAATCAGACAGTGTTCAGAGGTACTGCCTGTTCTTATGTATACAGGACACATCAACATGAGGTACTGACTGCTATTCCAGTGCATGAGCCTTCTACTTTCATGCGGACAGTCTGAAGATGATTCTTCAATGCATCATATACACAACTGGATTCAGCTGAGGCCTCTTCTCTTCCCTCGCCTGGCTGCAGTCCATAACCACCACATGTAGGCAGCTGGACAGTCTGCAGGTAACACTTGGCTAAAAAAGCTTTTTTTTTATTTAAAAAAAAAAGAACAACAAAAAGTTGCTTCCCCCCCCTGGACTAATGCACTATGGATCACTCACTGGTTCAGAATTCACAACTATCATACAACACTGGAGGTGGAGTCACTGACTGCCACATGTCTCTCTCACAACCTATCTCTTCCCATTTTTGTGTCACCTGTTTACACTGTCTGGCTGCAGTTTTGTTACCCCTGGATTTCCCACCCCCACCCCCCATTTCTTCCCTTCCAATGGCTAGTGCCCCTTTCCCACCCCCACCCCACTTCCTTCCTTACAAATGGCTGGTATAGATCTATGAACTGTCCCCCTTTATTACTCTATAAATTTCAAACCCTCCCTTCACTCACCCATGCCAAAATCTTCATCATTCTCCGTACGTATTTTTAAAACTGGCACAACCAGTCATGCTCACCGAGTCACCGGCAACTTTCTTTACAACATTCTTACATCTTAGTCACAGTAAGATTTTAAAATTTCCTAATCTTAAATTAATCTGCGCATTTTGAAAACAACTTGAGCCTTTGACAGAATCAGAGAAGTGAAACATAAAGAGGACAGTGGATGAAATATCGAACAAAGGAACACATGCATACATACAGGTACATGACTGGGTTGAAACATACATACTAACAGAACATGCAGCAAGTACAGAAAAGATATCACAACAACAACAACAAGAGAAGAGAGAATATAGCACAAATATTGCACATTTGTATGCATGCCTTGCTGTTTTCAACTTTGCATAGGTAAGTGTGCTACCTGAAAATTACACATGCTTTCACCAAACATTGTTCACATTGATCAGAGTCAGTGCACATCTGACTACACACAAACATAAAACCAATCACACACACACACACACACACACACACACACACACACACACACACACACACACGCATGCATGCATGCAGCACAAACTTAAATCATCGGAATTATCATATAATTATCTCTTCTTTTTTTTATACCAAAAGCAGGCAAGATGGAAGTTGCTATCAACAGACTCTCCTTCCAAACTACAATAATCATAACTGACAAAAAAGGGAGAAATATATATACATGTGACAAACCAAATAAACTTTGTACAAAATGTGAACAATTTCATAAAGTATAACCCCTCTCAAAAAGTATTACAAAAGGATGTAAAAGTATTAAACAAAAAAAACCTCTACTACAAAACCTTTCAGACTCATACAGATCTTTAAATACATATCACAGCCCACACATACAATCGTGCTAAGATTTCATACTTCCAAATGCCAAACTTTTCTATCAGTATGGATCTCAAAAACTAAGTAAATTCTCAAAGTCAGCCATTCCAGAAAACTTGCCCCCCTCAGAAAGCAATAGCAAAATCTACCCCTGTGCTGCAGACCACTGGAAGGAACACTTGACAAAAGCAGACAGGCCATGGTCTGATATAACTGCACTACATAAAAGTCCATGTTTCATGGTGCTTCCTGCACACCTGGCTAAACCATGGTCTGATATAACTGCACTACATGGAGTCCATGTTTCATGGTGCTTCCTGCACAACACCAAAGGACTGGGAGATTTCAAACTTTTACTCCCTAGCCTGCCCTCCTTGATTGTATTGTTCACACTTCTATCACAAGGTCAACTACTTCTATACTTACCCTAGTTTCTAAAAGTCCCATACAGTGTTCACAGACTTTAGTCATGAGAATGGAGACTACAGAGATTTTCTTGTATCATGCAAAATGCATGCGCTGATGAGATTCCATTTACGTAAGTACACAGCAAGGCCGTTAAAAAAAGTAAGTACAGAAGAAAATAGGAAAAATACACAGTATCAGATCATACACCAATGACTATGAGAAAGAAATGACAAAAAAAAGGCTTGAGAAAAACTGCATAGCATTTCTACACAGAAAGAATACGGACTAAAAACTGTGACATCAATATTGAATTAAATGTGTTATCGCCCACTTTCACACAACCTAGCATGGGTTGAGTTGTTTTTTTAACTGACAGATATTTCAGCATTATGAAAATGAAATACGAAAAAATGTCTTTTGTTTAAACATGCCCATGTAATGTAAATCTTAACATCTGCACATTATTCACTATAATTATAACAGCAGGACGGAAAACAGAGTTAGATGTATAACAAGGTGGATCATATAAAAAACTTCACAGCAGCAAGATATATATATAAAGATATATAAATGTTAGCAGTTATGTGTCAAATACTAAATGTTAGCACTGCCATGAGAAGAGAGATTGTTTTCACGCATTAAATGCTGGCCTTGGAATTTTTGTCCATTAATAAACCATTATCCTGATTACTGGTCAACACAATGCATATCAACAAGAGAGGTTTTTACCCAACAAAAACTATCAGATATATAGGGTGACTGACTGAAGGCACTTTTCTTTCCATTATGTAACATTTTAACAATAGTGTGGGTGTGTGGGGGGTGTGTGGGGGGGTGTGGGGGGGTGGGGGTGGGGTGGTGGTGTGTGTGTGGGGGTGTTGTTGTGTGCATGCTTATGTGTGTGGTCAGATAGCAAAAATTATCTTAAAATTAGCATTGTGCACTGACCGATTCTTCTAATCTTTTATACACTGTGAATTCATAGTTAGTAAATATGATGGACATGAATAAACAGACCTATTCTTTCTTTCTTCTATGGTCACTCACTTCAATGCTTAAAAACTGCCCAGATTCAATATTTAACAGATTGATTGACAAAGGCATAAACCTCTTACTGTTCTGCTCAAAGTGACTCCTGTCCTCTCCCTGCCAGTAATTGGAAGTTTTCACATATTTTAGCAAGTGAAATTCCTTCAAGACAGAGAAAAAAGTAAACACACAAAGAAACAGAATTTTTCAAGTAGGTATGCCATCTACAACAAAGCTGCTTCTGTCACATAGAGCCATTTTATCTTCTGCTTTCTTTATGCATGATTTCTACATGAAATAGTTAGAATAATAAACATGTTTCAATACATTAACAGGCTGCATGAATGAATTCCCAACAGTCCTACAAACTGACAAGGACAGCACTGTTTAGAAATTCTAGCAAAAAGTCAGTTTCACATGAATGTCTGTAGATTTTTTTCATTCAAAGATAATGCTGTTTTTTCCCCAAATAACTGTACCTGACACACACCAAGAATACATCTTCAGCACTTCCACTCCATACAGAAATTAATACAATTAATACACATGATAGAAAGCATGGATACTGCCAATATACTTAGTTAATTGATGACTTTAAAAAACAGATACAATTAATCAACCAGTTAAAAACAATACACTTAATCAATGACTAAAAAATGTTACATTTTGCTGTCTAGAAAACATGGATAAATTCTGCATTCAAAACAGTCTGGATTTTATCAAGTAATATCAGTTATCTGAGTTTTGTGAGGACAGGCAAATGACTAGACATTTTACAGCCACATACACACGATTGATGATCACAAACGCTGTGACTTGGAAAACACAGTGTGTTCTATCTACATCACAAAATAAGTACTTAGATCTTTCTTTAATATGTGACAAAAACTTATAATGAAAAGTGTGTATGTGTATGTGTGTACGTGCGTGCATGTGTACGTGCGTGCATGCATGCTGTGTGTTGTTTCCATGGAAAAAAAACTGAATCATGAGTGAAGAATGTGCTCTTTATTGATATACAGAGCTCAAAATTAAAACTTTTCATTCTTTTGGCTTTCTCCAGAAAAAAGCAAACGACTAATGTTCATAGTATATCGACAGAAAACAAGTACTCATCCGAAATCAAAAAAGCAGAACAGAGCTTTACTTTTCATGTGTGCCCTTTCTCATATCCAAATCACAATGAACACAAAGCCAATGCTCCCAACTCAATTCACAGAAATATATATGCATGTCTCCCCAAAACAGAGTTTGTCATTCTTAGAGTCAACTGCTTCTTCAGGACTTTCCTCCTCTGCACTCCAGTGTTGACTAGCATGGTGGTTGTTTCCTAAGGTCATGCACACTGGATGGAGTCATGCTTCAGTGAATTACATGCAGACCGTAATAATCCAGTTTCTCTTTTCTGCATGCTTATAAATTTATACATGTAAAGGATATCTATACTAAAACGACGACAGCATGTTTACAGAACATGACCTAGGTAGTCTACACAGTGAGAAATACATGCATGCATTTTTACACAGTATCCACTGTCTGGAATTATATTGATTATATTCAGTAAAATCACAACATTCTTGACTCCCCCCTTCTCATGTAATAAAAAAAATCTAGTTATCCTAAGCTACCTGAGAAACGTGTGCAACAATTTGACCTTTCTTTTAATGAAAAAATTCATTGTCCACTTTCAACACATCCCTTTCAATTTCATTATTTTCAGCCAATGACTCTATACTTGATAGTTTCTACTAAACTGCCTTCTTTGAAACTTTTTGTTTGTAATTTACTTTATCATAACTTGTGACAGAAAATGTCTTGCTATTCATGCACTGTGTCATTGTAAGGAGCAGTCACTGACTTTTT
>CM060323.1:65759758-65761537 GCA_030674155.1 Stramonita haemastoma | reverse complement strand
TGCAGATGCCAAAACTTTATTGCTCGCATAATGAAAATGACAAGTCAACATGAATAAATAGAAACACTAGTTTAGAAAAGAAAAGAAAGGCTGTAAGCTTACGGAGTGAAGTTCCCATAGTTTTGCTTGTTATGTACACCATGGTCTGACCAAAGCTCATGAAATGAATAGCACACTAATATTCATGAAGAAAGCATCCATGCCAATGCATGCAGTGGCTACACTGGGAAAGAAGGAAACTGATGAGTGGTGGGGAATGGGGCGTGGTACATTCATTGATAAATTATGAGCTACAAACACTCACAGAAACAATAAATGTAACACAGAAGCATTCACAGACATATCACTCTCTTTCGTATCCATGAAAACACACACACACACACAACACACACACACATATGTATATATATATATATATATATAATATAAAAATATATATATATATATATGTGGTGTATATATATACTGCGAGTATATATATATACTCGCAGTGTGCGAGTGCAATTGTGTGTACGAGTGTGTGAGCCAAAGCGTTTAATTATATATATACATATATATATATAAATATATAATATATATATATATATATATATATATATATATATATATATGTATATATATAATTAAACGCTTTGGCTCACACACTCGTACACACAATTGCACTCGCACACTGCGAGTATATATATATACTCGCAGTATATATATACACCACATATATAGCACTCGCACACTGCATTAACATGTACAGAAAAGTTCCATGAAATCATTCAGATCTGTAAAAAAGACACACACAGCACTTCTGCTAACTTGCAAACTAGATATGTTGTATTCATGGATTCCCAGCCATCAAGTTGGTATCTTTTTTTTTCTTTTTCATTCCTTAGCTAGAGCAAAGTGGTGAGATTTTGTGTACACGACTGTTTTTGCCCACCATCAAGATAGCCACTGCAGGGAAGAGTTGGTATCAACAAGGTTTTCAGTGGAACAAACTTTTATTGCTGTATACAGAAATTGTTAACCATGGGAAAGACAGAATGTGTCGGAGGGAAAAACATCTGCCGGCTTCATGCCTGTTTCCTACCCTTGACTTGTCAAACTCAGTGGTTTGAATAGTTTTACCAGGAGCAGCCAGTCACTTCTTTCAATGGATCATGTCAGATGAAAGAGCCCAAGCTAATAGATCCTGTATGTCTGCAAGGCCAGTATCTTCAATTCTTTAAATTAATTAACTAATTTTGTTTTAAAATATATTGCTCCAAGTGGAGACTTCTGGTAAAGATGGGGCCAGCCTAAAGGTTGCTTAATATTGGTGATGGGTTGTCAGGTGATCTAAGAAAGTTCCAATGAATAGTTTGAGGCCTAGGCTATAAGCTGATATGCGTGTAACACGTCTTGTGTAGCCTGTGACTCAACTGATTCAGGGACAGATGGTCTGTGATTCACTGTCCTTTTGCAATGTCCTCATCTTTCCAGTCTGCTTGCCTTCATCGGGCCCAGGATTTCAACATTCGTGAAAGGGGTGTGTGCTGAAAAAAAAACAAAGCCATAACCCCGCCGCCCTTACCGAAACAATAACAACGATACAAAATGTATTTTAAAGATAAGTGTGGATTGATGTGCAGAAGACTGTTTACGCTTCCGACCCACCACCGAGTATATCGATCCATTTATAGCACTACACAATAAACCATTGGAAAAAGTGCTTACTACAGGGGTTTTATATTATTCCCAACCCATTGTGCAAGCATTCTCATACATAGTTATCGACTTTATCAGCGG
>CM060323.1:65742258-65747258 GCA_030674155.1 Stramonita haemastoma | reverse complement strand
GGGATCTGATAGCTCAGGTGTGAACCACCACTATGGCTCCAGTCGAGGGGATTATTCCCCTGGAGTTAATTAACATCAGCACTGACTCCACTCCCCCGAAAGTACTTTTTATGAGACTATTATCACTATACTTTAAACCAAGGTCCTGTGAGTGAATGCATGCAGAATCGTTTTTTATTCTTTTTATATTTTTATATTGAGGATAATGGAATTAGCACTCGTGTACTTTTTTTTACATCCAGTCACTGTGTGTATGCAGTTTTGTAAATCTTGTCATCTGTTCCCACCGGCACACAATAGCCTACTCTTACAAAAAGCGGAACAGGATTTAATGTGTGCGCAAGATGTTTTGTGTGCGTTCGCACACAGGACCTCAGTTTATAGTCTCATTGAAGGATTTGTTTAAGAACATCTTGTGTACATGTGAAAACCTGTTCTGCCTTTGGGAAAAGTAGGCCATTCTGTGACATCAAGAACAGATGAATTTTTTTTTAGCCCAGAAAAAGCATGCACACTGGTGGGTGTCATGTTTAGACAGTATCCCTGAAGTGGGAATGTGGCCACCTTCACCTTCACCTGTCCTGTAGTTCTGTAGACTGTGGGAGCACCACTGAAAGACTTTGTAACCAGCTTCCTCCACTCTCCCCTCGCTGATGTTGTCTTTCCATCATTCTCTCTGTCTGCCTCTTCCTCTCCCTCCTTGTACTGTTCTCTTTAGGACAGTCTTGACCAGTCCAGATGTTCATGTGATATGTCCGTACATGTTTACATTTTACATTTTATACCACCACTCATGGTCTAATGGATGGGGGAAAAGTTTTGGGCCCAAATGGGATTGGAACCACGGCACACTTCCATCCAGACTTTTTGCTTTTTAGACAGGCGCATTACCTCTAGACGACCGATCTACCACACATCAATGTCTAAGTGGCTGCCTTCCTGGTGGGCAAAAAAAGTTGCATGCATACACAAAAATCTCTCACCTTTACTGAACCTGTCAGCTCTAGCCATGGAGTGACACAAATGATAAAATACTGGGTTGGAGCAGGATGGTTTGAATTTGAGTTTTTGAACAAAAAAAGAAGAAAAAAAGTGAGACTGTGGCGATGAAATAGTTTTTGTTGAAAGTTAGTGTCAGAAATGGAATATACTGCAAACAGACAGGCAGGCATGCAGGCAGGCAGGCAGTCAGGCATGCATGCACGCACGCACGCACGCACGCACGCACGCACGCACGCACGTACACATGCACGCACGCACGCACGCACACACACACACACTCACAGAGTTAGACAGACAGGCAGGCAGGCAGGCAGGCAGGCAGGCAGGCAGGCAGGCAAAGACAGACAGGCAGGCTTTTGTAGAAACAACATTACACTACAGGGTGATTGATCATCCCAACTAGTTTTAATTGAAGTCGGTGGCTGTAGGCCACATCCATGAGGAAAGTCCTAAGGTTACAGTGTTGGGTGTGGTGCCCCATGTGCTTGACTGTCTTGATGTGTGGCAGGTATGTGTGTCAGTTTTTGGTGTTCTTGTTGCTGTTGTTGTTGTTCGTGTTATTTAGCAATAGTGATGATGATAATACCAATGACAAAGATGATGAGGATGAAACTACTATTGCTACTATTATTATTAATAGTACTACTATTTCTAACACTTCTACTACTTCTACTGCTGCTACCATTACTACTGTGTATGGTTGTAGTATTAGAAGGAAAAGTAGTTGTAGCAGCAGTTGTAGTAGATCACTAGTAGTAGTAATGTAGCATAAATAGAGGAGTAGACGTAATACCAGCGGCACAGAGGTTTCACCAATGGTGTGATTTTTTGTGTGTGCAGCCGTTCCTCCCCCCCTCCCCCCTGCCTTTTAGGTAGCCACATTCCGACTTTGGGGATGGTGTCTAAACATGCATTTGTACACTGGACCTCAGTTTACAGTCTCATCCAAAGGATTTGGGGGGAGTGGAGTCAGTACTGATATTATCTCCAGGGGAAAAAAATCCCCCCAAACTAGGCACTTCTGTGGTGGCTCACTTTGGACCATCATATTACAAGCACAACACTCTAACCACTACGTCATCTGTCCCCCCCCTCCCCCCCCCCCCCCCCCCTGACCGTCCCAGCTTTATGGTTCAGGATCCTAGTCTGTCCCCCCCTTCAGTCTGAGGAGTGAGTGCCCAGCCACCAGGTGAAACACACACTGTCTGTTGCTGTGGTTTCTTTTGTTCTCTTATGAAGGATCTAAAAAAAAGCCAAAAAACCTGTGTACATTAAAATGAGCTGCATAGTAGTGGGTGAAAATGGTCCCATACACAAAATCTCACCATTGGTGAACTTCAGAGCTCTAGTCCAGGAATTGGGGGGAAAAAAAAAGAAAAACATAATGAGCTGAATTTTGTAGGTTATCCTTCAAAGCCTTAGTAGTGAATGAACACACAAGCACAGCTACAGCCACCATTTTTGATATTTCATTTTCTGCTTGATGTGGCTTTAAGTCTCCCCCCCCCCCCCCCCCCCCCCCCCCCCCCCCCCGCATTCCCTTCCCTGCTAACAGAACTGTGTGCACATTTTGCCTACATTGTTTTGTTTTGGCGACCAGGCAGTTAAATTGTACAGGCTGGGATGGGCACAGGATTTCCTTTCTGCAGTGTTGTTTGCCCATATCCAATTCAATTCAAATACTTCATCATCTCAAACAAAGAAATTCATCTCTGTAAGGAGCAGAGGATCAAACGTCCAAGGACAAAAGAATGAATCACATAGTTATATGCTATGGTGAAGCGTACAGCACCATGCAAAGTGAACACATTATGCTCTCTGTGCAAACGACACTTTATTATGGGACATACTCCCACACATGTTCAATTTATGCAACATGGTTATGCAGGGGGTCCATGCAATCCCTGATATACAAGACTCACATTCATGTGGAAGTGTGCATGCGTGTGTACACATACGAGCAGTACACATGCACACATGCACGCATGTATTCATGTATACAATCATGCATGCATGCACACATGCACACACACACACACACAACACACACACACACACACACACACACACACACACACACACACACACACACACACACACACACACAACACACACACACACGCACAACCAAACTAAAATTCAAAATAATCGTTTTTTAGTATAACATGATTGGAAAAGCAACTGTGTAAAAAAAAAAAAGATGTTGAATTTAAAAATCTATAACCATTTCAGTTTAAAATCATTTTTTACATATTTTTTTTTCAAAAAGGTTGTACACGTTTGTTTTAAATAGTTCAACCCAAACAACCAGTTTGCTCCCCCCCCTCCCCGAAGAACATTCTCATAATCATTATAATCACCGTCCTTCTCTGTATCTGTATCTGTCTCTGTTTCTGTCTCTGTCTCTGTCTCTGTCTCTGTCTCTCTCTCTCATCAGTAATAAAACTTGCTAACTCCTTTATATTTTTTATATTTTTTATATTTTATATTTTTAAGTCCTTGGAATGAGACTATAAACCGAGGCCCTGTGTGTGAATGCACGCAGAACATCTTGCGCACACATTAAATCCTGTTCTGCTTTTCGTAAAAGTAGGCCATCATGTGCCAGTGGGAACAGATGACATTTACAAAACTGCATACACACGGGGACTGGACGTAAAAAAGCACAAGAGTGCTTATTCCATTATCCTTGATATTAAAGAATAAATCAAATCAAATCAAATCAAATCAAATCAAATCAAATCAATCAAATCTCTTCTCTCTCTCTCTCTCTCTCTCTCTCTCTCTCTCACTCTCTCCTCTCTCTCTCTCTCTCTCTCTCTCTCTCTTCTCTCTCTCCTCCTCTCCTCTCTTACCTTATCATATATAGTGTCCTTTATTCTTGTGTGTTGTTTGGTACTGCGTAAAGTTTTATTGTTTAGTATATTTTCAACTTGATGTATCCCTGAAAAGGGCGGGGACTGGATGTAAAAAAGCACACGAGTGCTTATCTATTATCCTCGAATAAAAGACTTTGCCTTGCCTTGCCTTGCCTTGCCTTGCCTTGCCTTGCCTTGCCTTGTCTCTCTCTCTCTGTGTCTCTCTCAACAGTAAAAAAAAACCCTCCTAGCCAACTCCTTTACATTTTCCCTTCTTTTGTCACAGCCAGCAAATTTTCTCCCCTCTCCTCCCCAAACAACGAGGGAGGTCAAGACTGGACGTTCGTGGACAATGACATGGAACAGCAGGCCTCCTCCCACCCCGACGCTCCCCCACACCCCCCATCATCAGCACCCACCCACCCTCTCACTTCCCAGCCCCCAGCCAACAACAACAGCAATGCAGGCACCAAGCTGGGGGGCAAGTTCATCAGTATGTTCAGATCCACCAAGCGACCCTCCACCGATGGGGTATCCAAGAAAACCGTCTTCCAGCCTGAGGGACAAACCTGCTACAAGTGTAGAGTGGTGAGTGAGTGAGTGAGTGAGTGAGTGAGTGTGTGAGGGGGGGGATTGGTGTGTTTTGTTTTGGCAGGTGGGAGTGAGGAAAGGGGTGGGTGGGAGTGTGGAGGATTTTTCACCTTTTCTCTCTGATCTTTGTTCCCTTACTCACTGAGTGGGATGCTTTGTGCCTGGTTGACTCATCCTGTGCTGGTCACTGCAGGAGGTCTGCCTGCTGGCCTCAGCTGCTGACACATGTCCACTACAGGGCAGCTTCTTGTCTGTACAGGATGGAGACATGCTGACCTGAAGTATGGGATCATGGTGTGCATATTTGACCTGAAGTATGGAATCATAGTGTGCATATTTGATCCTCTGCATGTGTATAAAATCAGACAGGAAGGGAATGAAGGCACTGGCAGGCATTCACTTTAACCCTCTTAGTCCTGACCCAGGATTTTCCAGGATTAATTAATTTCGTCCCCAGAATCCCAACCCAGGATTTACACACAATAGTTTTCCATCATGCAGTGACTTCACTGATCGCTATCATATGCCAAAGCTCTATCAGGCCAGAGG
>CM060323.1:65737464-65742158 GCA_030674155.1 Stramonita haemastoma | reverse complement strand
GGTTTGTGGAGGATTTTTCACCTTTTCTCTCTGATCTTTGTTCCCTTACTCACTGAGTGGGATGCTTTTGTCCCTGGTTGACTCATCCTGTGCTGGTCACTGCAGGAGGTCTGCCTGCTGGCCTCAGCTGCTGACACATGTCCACTACAGGGCAGCCTTCTTGTCTGTACAGGATGGGGGACATGCTGACCTGAAGTTGGGATCATGGTGTGCATTATTTGACCTGAATGTATGGAATCATAGTGTGCTATTTGATCCTCTGCATGTGTATAAAATCAGACAGGAAGGGAATGAAGGCCTGGCAGGCATTCACTTTTAACCCTCTTAGTCCTGACCCAGGATTTTCCAGGATTAATTAATTTCGTCCCCAGAATCCCAACCCAGGATTTACACACAATTAGTTTTCCATCATGCAGTGACTTCACTGATCGCTATCATATGCCAAAGCTCTATCAGGCCAGAGGTACAAAGCCTGCTTGAGAGTCTGGAAGTAATTATAGCTGTGGTATGTACTTAGAAGGATGAAAAGGCAAGCAAGCATGTGTGCCTGACCTGATTTCATGATGAAATGCAAACTCTAGGGGCAGTTTGTGTTCAGAGAATCCAAATGCAAGAGGGTTAAGTTGACCTGGGAGATTGTAAATATCACAACACTAAATCAATTCACTAGATTCTTCTGCCAAGATTCAAAACTCACAATGTGATAAAACTCTCAATCATCCCCTTTTTTCCTGTGTGTGTGATCAGCTGCAGGGGGACATCGTGTCTCTGAAGGAAGACCTGAAGGCCGGGGAGGAGGAGACCCAGGCCAACAGGGAGATCATCAAACTGATGCAGAAAGAGCTGGACATCATGAGGGTCACCATGGGCACCAGGTCAGACTGGGATGTACAGCAATTTATTTTATTTATTTTTTGGGGGGTTTTTACCACTTTATTATCACAGCAAATTTTTCTGCGTGAAATTTGGGGATGCTCTTCTGGGGAGAGCGTGTCGCCACAAGTGCACGCCTCCTACCCATTTATAAAAAAGAATTGTCTAAGTAGTGGGGTTGGGTGGGGGTGGGGTAGGGTAGGGTGGGGTTGGGGTGGGGTGGGTGGTTGTGGTGTGTGGTGTAGTATGGTGTGGTGTGGTCTAGTGTAGTGTAGTGTTTTGATGGTGTGTCACAGGAAAGAGAGCGAGGGAAAGAGGCGAGGAGGAGAAAGACAAACATGTGTATCATCAGTGTTTTTGTGTCACAGGAAAGAGAGTGAGGGAAAGAGCGAGGAGGAGAAAGACAAAACATGTGTATCATCAGTGTTTTTGTGTCACAGGAAAGAGAGTGAGGGAAAAGAGCGAGGAGGAGAAAGGACAAACATGTGTATCATCAGTGTTTTTGTGTCACAGGAAAGAGAAGTGAGGGAAAAAAGAGCGAGGAGGAGAAAGACAAACATGTGTATCATCAGTGTTTTTGTGTCACAGGAAAGAGAGTGAGGGAAAGAGCGAGGAGGAGAAAGACAAACATGTGTATCATCAGTGTTTTTGTGTCACAGGGAAAGAGAGTGAGGGAAAGAGCGAGGAGGAGAAAGAAAAATGTGTATCATCAGTGTTTTTGTGTCACAGGAAAGAGAGTGAGGGAAAGAGCGAGGGAGGAGAAAGACAAATGCATGTATATTCATCAGTGTTTTTGTGTCACAGGAAAGAGAGCGAGAGAAAGAGCGAGGAGGAAAGACTTGATGCTGCAGCAGAAAGACAAGCATGTGTATCATCAGTGTTTTTTGTTTGACAGGAAAGAGAGTGAGGAGGAGAAAGACAAGTGCATGTGTGTCATCAGTGTTTTTTGTGTGACAGGAAAGAGAGCGAGGGAAAGAGCGAGGAGGAGAAAAGAGTGATGCTGCAGCAGAAAGACAAGCATGTGGGTGGAGTTGGAGCACAGTGTGGCCGCCATTTCAGGAACAGAAAGCCTGCCTGGAGCAACAGGCCAAGTCAGTCTGTGTGGTGTGTGTGTGTGGTGTGTGTGTGTGTGTTTGGTGTGTGTGTGTGTGTGTGTGTGTGTGTCTGTTTGTCTGTGTGTGTATGTGTGTGTCTGCCTGTGTGTGTGTGTGTGTGTGGTGTGTGTATGTGTGTGTCTGCCTGCTGTCTGTCTGTCTGTCTGTCTGTCTGTTTGTGTGTGTGTGTGTGGTCTGTCTGTCTGTCTGTCTGTTTGTTTGTCTGTGTGTATATTGGTGTGTGTGTGTGTGTCTGTCTGTCTATCTGTCTGTCTTCCTGTCTGTTTGTGTGTCTGCCTGTCTGTCCACCTGTCTGTCTGTCTGCCTGTCCATCTGTCTGTCTGTCTGTCTGTTTGTCTGTCTGTCTGTTGCCTGTCCATCTGGTCTGTCTGTCTGTCTGTCTGTCTGTTTGTCTGTGTGTGTGTGTGTGTGTGTGTGGTGTGTCTGTTGTCTGTCTGTCTGTTTGTTTGTCTGTGTGTATTTTTTGTGTGTGTGTGTGTTGTGTGTGTCTTGTCTATCTGTCTGTCTTCCTGTCTGTTTGTGTGTCTGCCTGTCTGTCCACCTGTCTGTCTGTCTGCCTGTCCATCTGTCTGTCTGTCTGTCTGTCTGTTTGTCTGTCTGTCTGCCTGTCCATCTGTCTGTCTGTCTGTCTGTCTGTCTGTTTGTCTGTCTGTCTGTGTGTTTGTCTGTCTATCTGTCTGTCTGTCTGTCTGTCTGTTCCGCCTTTCGGAAAAGCAGGCCATTGTGTGCCGGTAGGATCAGATGACAAAATTATAAAAAACAGCATGCACACAGGTGTCATGTTTAGACACCATTCCTGGAAAAAAATCGTTGAGTTGGGAGTCCCAGGGCAGCTCTGGGCTGTACAAAAAAAAATATAAAAAAATGGGTAGGCGCTGCACTTGTGGCAACACGCTCTCCCAGGGGAGAGCAGCCCGAATTTCACGCAGAGAAATCTGCTGTGACATAAATTGGTATAAAATAAAAATAAAAATAAAATAAAATATATATTCTTCCTGTGTTTTCAGGATCAACGCAGCAGCGCAGAAGTCTCTGCAGGATGAGGTGGCCATGCTGCAGGAGATGCTGATGGCCAGGGACGAGGCTGTGGTCAAGCTGACCGGCCAGATCTCAGAGCTGGAGAAACAGGGGACGGGGGACAGCGTGGCCACCCCCACCACACCCCTGCAACAACCCCTGCCTGCTGTCTTCATGCCCGACTCTAGGGAATTGCAGATACTGAAGGTGTGTATGTGGGGGGGGAGGGGGGTATGTGTGTGGGGGCGGGGGGAGGGGGGTATTTGTGTTTATTATTATTTATTATTTATTTATTTATTTATTCTTTCTTTATCTATTCTTTTCTATCGAGGATAATGGAATATGCACTCTTGTGCTTTTTATGTGTTTATTATTATTTATTATTTATTTTTTTATTCTTTCTTTATTTATTCTTTTCTATCGAGGATAATGAAATATGCACTCTTGTGCTTTTTTTACATCCAGTCCCCGTGCATACGCATTTTGTAAATGTCATATGTTTCCACCGGCACACGATGGCCTACTCTTATGAAAAGTGGAACAGGATTAACGTGTGCGCAAGATGTTCTGCATGGGTTCACACACGGGGCCTCGGTTTTAAAGTCTCATCCAAAGGACTTTTTTGGGAGAGTGGAGTCAGCACTGATGTTAACTCCAGGTGAAAAATCTCCTCGACTGGAATTGAACTCGGGTCATCAAAATGACAGTGCAATGTTCAGACCACTAGGCTATCTGTTCCCCATGTGTGTGTGTGTGTGGGGGGGGGGGGGGGGGGGAGGGGGGGGGAAGTGTTTGTGTGTGTGTGGTGTGTGTGTGTGCGGTGTGTTTACATAACTTTGATCCTTACTGTTTTTATTATGTTTTTTCTTTTCCTGTATGTTATTGTGAATGTACATGTACAGCTTCTCTTCTCCTGCTGTGATGGTACACACAGCCAGTGTCCCTTACTATCCTCACTCTCATCACTGATGACTGTTGTTGCTGTGTGCCCAGGAGTCTGTGCAGGCCTATCAGATACAGAACAAATTCCTCACCAATGAAATCATGGAGCTGAACGAGCTGAGGAAGATAGACGAGAAACGAGAGAAGGAGCTGCTTGTGTGAGTGTTGAACTCTGACCCCACAGTGTACAAGTTATCTTGAGTTAAGTTGTCCTAGAAAAGGAGCTGCTTGTGTGAGTACTGGACCTTAACATCCCAGTGTACAGGTTATCTTGAGTTGAGTTGTTGCTCTAGAAAAGGAGCTACTAGTGTGAGTGTTGAACCCTGACTCCACAGTGTACAAGTTAGCTTTAGTTGAGTTGTTGTCCTAACCTTTTTTTTTTGTTCCTGTTCCTTGGCTAGAGCTCCAAGGTTGACCGATGGTGACATTTTGGTGTGTGCAGCCACTCTTTACCCCCCCCCCCCCACCTGTAAGGTAGCCACATTCTGACTTCAGAGACACTTGCCAGGACAGTCAGGGGCTGCCTCCCTGCTCTCTCTGACTTTCAACTGTCGTGGATTCTTTCGACATGCACAAGTTTGTAATCACACGGTTCTGACTGGTTTACAGTCTCCTCTGAAGGACTGGACCGTCAGTTTGATTTTCTTGTCAAAGTGGGAAGAAAAAGCAAGGCTGGGAATGGAACCCAGAATCTCATGGTTTACTGGTTGGGCAGGTTAACATCTTAACTGCCCTGTTACCTTCATT
>CM060323.1:65722464-65734964 GCA_030674155.1 Stramonita haemastoma | reverse complement strand
ACTGATGTTAACTCAAGGAGAAAAATCTTCTCAAACGGGAATCGAACTCGGGTCGTCAAATTGCGAGCACAGTGTTTGACCACTAGGCTATCCCAATTCCCATATTTGTGACGCTCACCACATAAGGGGTCGCATTGCACCAGAGGTCAATTTTTAGTTATTGACATTCTATTAATCTGCAATAACAGGGATATATGATACAAAATAAAAAAGATTGAAAATTGGACAATTCTATCAAAAGTTATTACAAATTGAAACGACAGACTGCAGGATGTGACAAGATGAAAAACGGGCAAGTTTATTTTCGTAACAGATTGTCAAAATGAGGGTTTGGGTATTTTCAAGACACATTTAAAAGCAAAAGGAATACAAATTATGCCTTGATATTTGATTGCAAGGTAGAATAATGGATATAGTTTGATAATCAATCAAAATCTCAAACTTGACAACTTGACGCCCAACTGTCTTTAATGGCTCCTAGCACAAAATTGGGTAATGTGCAAAGCGACTCATTTCGTGGTGGAGCGTCACATTTGTGATATGATCTCCTGTTTTCTGTGTGATTGCAGCACAGAGTATGATCGCTACGGGTTCCTGATCTGTGCTGATGAAGACCTGGAGGATGATGATCTCCTGACCACCAAGGCCAGTCTCCTGCAGAGACAGTCGGATGAGATCAACAGTCGTATCAAGGTCAGTCGTGTGTGTGTGTGTGTGTGTGTGTGTGTGTGTATGTGTGTGTGTGTATGTGTGTGTGTGTGTGTGTGTGTGTGTGTGTGTGTGTGTGTGTGTGTGTGTGTGTGTGTGTGTGTGTGTTGTGTTTGTGTGTTGTGTGTGTGTGTGTGTTGTGTGTGTGTGTGTGTGTGTGTGTGTGTTGAGTATGTGTATGTGTGTATTGTGTGTGTGTGTGTGTGTGTGTGTGTGTGTGTGTGTGTGTGTGTGTGTGTGTGTGTGTTCATGCATGTGTGTGTTCATGCATGTGTGTGTTCATGCATGTGTGTGTTCATGCATGGGTGTATGTGTGCAAGTGTATGTATTGTGTGTGTGTGGTGTACACACAGCCTCTATCACTGCTGCCTGTTGTGCAGGACGTGGATGAAGCCATCTCCAAGCACATCAAGTGGGAGAACTTCATGGTGGGACAGACCCAGTCAGGCAAGCCCCTGATGAGGTCCCCGGAGCTCAAGAACCTCATCAGGATGGGCATCCCTCACGAGTACAAGGAGCACATCTGGAAAGGGTGAGGGTGACACTGCAGAGGGTGAGGGAGGGGGGAATGTAACCGAGTAAAAGGTAGGTAAAGGTAAAGGTAAAGGTGTCCCATAGCTTGTGTGGTTGTAGGGGAGCAAGGCATCAGAGACCTCAACTTCTCTAGGGGCCAGTATATTGAGGGCGGTGCCCATCTCCTGTCCCTCGCTGCTTTACCTTCCCTGACCCTAAAGAGGGCAGGTACCCTTTGACAACTGGGTGAACTGGGTGGACCGTACTGAAGCCAAGGCGTACAAACGGTCACCCATCCAACTGGTAACTATGCTCGACGCTGCTTAACTTGACTGGGGGAAAGTGAGCGTGTAACTGAGTATATGGTGGAAATTGTGAACAGTTGGAGAAAAGCTTAAAAAAAAAAAACGAAAGAAAAGGGTGATGTGATTTTTGGAACACATTTTGCCTTTGGGAGAGCAGATGAAGTTTTGGGCAGAGGATGGGAGAATACAGCTCAGGGCACAAGTAGTGTACAGTGTGACACCAGGCAGTACAGCACAGCACTCAGCATAGCGTCACTTGGCACTACACTACACTAGACTGCACTACACTACACTGCACTGCACTGCACTGCACTGCACTGCACTGCACTGCACTGCACTGCACTGCACTGCACTGCACTGCGCTACACTACACTACACTACATTACACTACACTAAACTGCACTGCACTACACTACACTACACTACACTACACTGCACTGCACTGCACTGCACTGCACTGCACTGCACTGCACTGCACTACACTGCACTGCACTGCACTACACCACACACCACAACCCAACCCAACCCAACCCAACCCAACCCAACCCAACTCAACACACAGCATCCCATTCCAATGATAAAGACCAAGTTGGATGGAAAAGCATGCTTTTAACTCACTTAGGACGGCCAGTTCTCTCCCTTGTTTTTCCTTACAGACAGCCCATTTGTAATGGTTAGTAAAAAAAAATCATAAAATATACAAAACATATAGTAAGAAAATGAAATTTTCTGAACTTATGAATAACATGGTGGGTTAGCACATATCAAAAGATTAAAGCTCTCACTCTAAGTTTTTAGCTTTGACTAGCATGAAGAAAATACTTCGAATTTTGTATTCCGTGTCATACTCCCTGTCAGCTACTCCCTGCAACCACGAACAAAGAGTTCAGAACACACAGAATCACCCAACAATGCTCTACTTTTGACCTTGAACAGGCTCACAAAGCTATGTTAAGCTGCACTAGTCATAGTATCATGCAGCCTCCGTGTGAAAAATCTGCAAACAGCACATCTGCTATAGCGGACAGCCGTCCTCTGAGAGTTAACCGTGTTTTGTTCCCATTGACCTGTCCACAGCTGCATCAACTTCTACGTGGCCCAGACGAGGGACAAGCTGGGCCCTCTGTATTACAAGAAGGACCTGGGGGAGCGGATCAAAAACAGCAAGTCCAACCCTGCTGTCAAACAGGTGAACACCATCACACAGTATTCTGTCTGATTCTACCTGTTGCTTTTGTTTTGTTTTGTTTGTTTCTTTTTGAAGGCAACAGGTTTTTATCATTTTGGAGAAAAGAATTTCTTTTTATTTGCTTTGTTTCAGAAGGAAGTTTATTGTTTTTAGGGATTGAGAATGTAATTTGTTCTTTTTTGTTGTTTTTCAGTCTTTGAGAAGATCATCTTCATTTTGTTTTTTAGAAGAAAACTCGTCTTTATTCTTTGAGAAGATTTTTTTTTTTCTGTCTTTATGAATAAGATTTGTTGTCTTCTGTTTTTGAGAAGGAAATTCTTTATCTTCAGTTGTTGTGAAGAAAAATAATGATTTTCAGCCTTTGAGAAAAAAAGTTTATCCTTTGTTGTTGAGAAAAACATTCCTTATTTTCAGCCTTTGAGAAGAAAACTCTTCTTTTTACAGTCTTTGGAAAAATGAAATATACAAGAAATAAACATGGTAGACATGTACATAATAAATATGTAAACATGCATGCACAAATTTACACATGTACATGTGTATTTGCACACATACACCTATGGACATAGGAATGCATGCACACAACACACACATGCACGCATGCACGCATGCCACACACAACACTACACACTCTTTCTCTGTCTCGCTTTTTCTTTCTCTGAGTCCCTATCTTTTTCTCTTTCCGTCTTTCTTTTCTTTTAGATGTCTCTTACCCAAACCCTACAAGGACAAAAATAATACACTGACCTAAAAAAGATAACGGTAAAGGTGTCCCATAACTTATGTGATCGTAGGGGAGCAAGGCATCAGAGACCTCAGCTTCTCCAGGGGCCAGCGTATGGAGGGCGGCGCCATCTCCTCTCCCTGGCTGCTTTACATTCCCTGACCCTAAAGAGGGCAGGTATCCATTTACAGCTGGGGGAACTTGGGGGACTGTACTCTAGCCAAGGTGCGCAAACGGTCATCAACCCAACTGGTAACCATGCTCGACACTGCTTAACTTTGACTGGGGGACAGCGAGTGCTCTGACCTCTGAGCTATCCTGTCCCCCTCACTGACCTAACACAGTTTAATTTTTGGTAAGAACAAAAACCTTTCTCAAAATTGTCATGAAAATTGGGCATGTAGAAGTAGTGTGGGTGTTGTTTCAGATTGAGCTGGACTTGTTACGAACGCTGCCCAGCAACCGTCACTTTGACTCTATGGACTCAGACGGAGTGCCCAAACTGCGTCGTGTGCTGCTGTCCTACAGTGTCCACAATCCTCTGATTGGCTACTGTCAGGTGTGTGTGGTGTGTGTGTACACGTGTGTGTGTGTGTGTGTGTGTGTGTGTACATGTGTGTGTGTATATGTGTGTGTGTGTGTTGCGTTGCGTTGTGGTGTGTTGTGTGTGTGGTGTGTGTGTGTGTGTGTGTGTGTGTGTGTGTGTGTGCGCGCGTGCGGGTAGATTTCTGTACCTGTGTGTGTGTGTGTGTGTGTGTGTGTGTGTGTGTGTGTGTGTGTGTGTGTGTGTTGCGTTGTGGTGTGTGTGTATGTGTGTGTGCATGCGTGCGTGTGTGCATGCATGCATGCATGTGTGTGTGGATTTTTTTACTTGTAGACCTCCCATCCAGTGACTAAAGACAGTATTCTGAATTACATTCCCTGTAGACCACCTATCTAGGGACTAAAGAGACTGTGTTGTGTGATGGCTTCAGGGTCTGAATTACATTCCCTGTAGACCACCCATCCAGTGACTATAGAGTGTCCTGAATTACATTCCCTGTAGACCACCCATCCAGTGACTAAAGACAGTGTTGTGTGATGGTTTCAGGGTCTGAATTACATTCCCTGTAGACCACCCATCCAGTGACTAAAGACAGTGTTGTGTGATGGTTTCAGGGTCTGAATTACATTCCCTGTAGACCACCCATCCAGTGACTAAAGACAGTGTTGTGTGATGGTTTCAGGGTCTGAATTACATTCCCTGTAGACCACCCATCCAGTGACTAAAGACAGTGTTGTGTGCTGGTTTCAGGGTCTGAATCGCCTGGCAGCCATCGCGCTGCTGTTCCTGAGTGAGGAGGAGTCGTTTTGGTGTCTGGAGGCCCTGGTGGAGCACATCCTGCCCAAAGACTACTACACCAAAACCCTGGCCGCCGCCCAGTCTGACCAGGTAGGTCTGTCTGTCTGTCTGGCTTTCTGTCTGTCTGTCTGTTTGTTTGTTTGTCTGTTTGTGTGTTTGTTTGTCTGTCTCTGTCTGTTTGTCTGTTTGTTTATCTGTTTGTATCTGTTTGTCTGTGTGTTTGTTTCTGTCTGTCTGTCTGTTTGTGTTTGTTTCTGTCTGTCTGTCTGTGTGTTTGTTATCTGTCTGTCTGTCGGTCGGTCGGTTGGTCTCTCTGTCTGTCTGTCTGTCTGTCTGTCTGTCTGTCTTATCTATCTGAGATACATATGTATGTATGTATGCATGCATACATACATACATATCTGTCTTATCTATCTGAGATACATATGTATGTAGGTATGTATGTATGTATGCATGCATACATACATACATACATACAGACATACAGACATACAGACATACAGACATACAGACAGAGAGACAGACAGAGAGAGACAGAAACAGACACACACAGAAACACAGACAGAGACGTATATATAACAAAAAAAGAACATATCCTGCCATGCCATATTCTATACATGATATCTGTGGTGTGCTGTGTTGACAGCGAGTACTGAAGGAGCTGGTTGGGGAGAAGCTGCCCAAGCTGCACAGTCACTTTGAGCAGCACGATGTGGACCTGTCCCTCTACACCTTCAACTGGTTCCTCACCATCTTCGTTGACAACGTCCGCCCGACACATTCCTCCGCTGCTGGGATGCCCTCCTCTATGAGGGCAGCAAGGTGGGGTGGGAGGGGTTGTGGGGGGGGGGGGGGCACAATGTCTTATTGTTTTTGTGTGGTGAAGGTTCTGTTCTGGTAAATGAGGAGCATGTTTTTGGAAAGTGTATGGCTGTGTTATGTTGTGTTCTGGTATGTTGTGGTGGAGCATGTTTTCAGAAAATATATGGCTGTGTTGTGGTGTGCTGTGTAATGATGATGGTTCTGTTCAGGTAAGGAGCATGTTTTTAGAAACTCTTATCAGCTGTGTCGTGCTGTGTTGAAGGTCCTGTTCCGCTTTGGCCTGGCTTTCCTGAAGTACTCAGAGGAGGAGGTGCTGAAGCTGAGGGAGGCGCCGCAGATCTACCGTACACATGCGCATGCTGGGGGAGAAGATCACCAACGTCAAGAAAATCACTCAGGTCTGTTGCTGCTGCAGTGTCAAGGTCATAGGTCATAGTCTGTATACATGATGTCAAGAAAATCACTCAGGTCTGTTGCTGCTGCAGTGCCAAGGTCATAGGTCATAGCCTGTATACATGATGTCAAGAAAATCACACAGGTCTGTTGTAGTGCCAAGGTCATAGGTCATAGCCTGTATACAGAAAATCATCAGGTCTGTTGCTGCTGTACCGAGGTCATAGGTTATAGCCTGTATACAGAAAATCAGGTCTGTTGCTGTGCCAAGGTCATAGGTCATAGCTGTATACAGAAAATCACTCAGGTCTGTTGCTGCTGTGCCAAGGTCATAGGTCTAGTCTGTATATGGGAAAATCACAGGTCTGTTGTAGTGCTAGTTATAGCCTGTATACAAGATGTCAGAGAAAGCATTTCTGATTATTTTCTTCTTCTTCTTCTTCTTCTTCTTCTTCTTCTTCTTCTTCTTCTTCTTCTTCTTCTTCTTCTTCTTCTTCTTCTTCTTCTCATTCCTCTTCTTCTTGATTGAATGCTCATACAGCAACTATTGTTGTCTGTCATATGAGCGAAAATGCAATGCGCTGCCATTCAGCGCCTGACAAGTCAGGCCCAGCACATGCTACCTTGACATGGGAAAGAACTGTTATCCTTTTAAGTCTTTCTGGAAAAAAAGCAGAACAATGAGCCCAAGAAGGCAGAAACTAGACCAGAAGGAGGTGATGGGAAGAATAGCAACAAGGCAGAGACAAAGAGAGGGATAGAAAAGAGGAAATTCCTAGCACAGAATTTGAAGTTTTGTTTGAGATAATATCTCAAAACGAATTATATTTCACGCAGAGAAATCTGCTGTGACATAAAGTGGTATAAAATAAAATTTTAAAAAATCTGAGTCCCAGCAGAATTATCCGATTTATGGACTGTAGTTACAAGTGATCCCACTTTAGTGCCTAGAGCCTCCCAAGAAATAGTACAATTCTATTTAAAGCAGTTGTGCCAGGCTTACACAAGCACAAGAGTGCTGTACTAGTCTGAGCTTGTATGGGAATTTCCAGAAGGGGGGGGGGGGGGCGGGGCAATGCTAATATACTGACAGGCCCCTGGCATCCCCCCCTTCTGGAAATACCCATACAAGCTCAGAGACGTGTAGCACTCTTGTGCTTGTACATCTTGTGCATTAACTGATTTTTCACTGTTTCTAAAAGTTTTTAAAATGTTCATATTATTAATTATTTTCACTGTTTGTAAAAGTTTTTAAAATGGTGTGTTTTCATGGACAGATTGCCTTCTATGAGCTGAACCCTTTCCCCATGCGCAACATCAGCAGCAAGAGAGCCCACCACCTGCAGATGGTTCGGGTAAGTTTCCTTTCATCTATAGGTAACAGTACACCACCTGCAGATGATAAGTCATTAAATTTGTATTTATAATAACAACAACAACAACAACAACAACAACAACAACAACAATAATAATAATGATGATGGTGATAATAATTATAATTATCAATATTATTATTATTATCATAATTATAATATATATTTTTTAAATACATTTTTTAACAATTTTTTTTTAGGTGGTAAGTCTTCCTTACGTAGGTAACAGTCCACCACCTGCAGATGGTAAGTCTTTTATAAAAATATATATATATATATATTATTTTATTTTTGGAGATGGTAAGTGTGTGTGTGTGTGTGCATGTGCATGTGTGCGTGTGTGTTTGTGTGTGTGGTGTGTGCGTGTGTGCTCTGATGTACATGCATGCATGTGTGTTTGTGCGTGCATGCATGCATGCATGCGCACATGTGCGCGCACATGCGTGCGTGTGTATACACTTTTTTCTCACTGTCCTGCATGTTGTGCTGTGTTCCTCAGGAGGAGCTGAGGGAGCTGGACCTGATCCGTCAGGATTTCCAGTCCTCCCACTCCCCGGGCAGGCAGGAGGGCTACATCAGCGAGGACGACCTGGATGAGGTCGTAGAGGAGGAGGGGGAGGGGGAGAGGGGGCAGCCTGATGCTGATGAGGGCACCTCATGATCCTGCCATCAGTCCCTGTGTGTTGGGGTGTGTGTGTGTGAGAGTGTGTGTGTGTGAGAGTGTGTGTGTGTATGTGTGTGTGTTTGTGTGTGGTGTGTGTGTGTGTGTGTGTGTGTGTGTGTGTGTGTGTTTTCTGTGCATGCATGATTGCACATGAGCTTGCGCACATGTGTTTGTGTATGTATTTATGAACATGTGCACACACACTGAAACTTGACATTGGATTCAATTGATATCTTCCATGTGTACAACCATGTAAAGTGTACAATATCAGTTTGAAATTCTTTGCAACATCTTGCCCAGTGAACCAATGTTTTTAACAAAAAATATTGGTCAGGTTTGTCCACCGATGTATCCATGTCTGACTGAATGATCACTGACAGTTTGTTCTGGAAATGCTGTTATTGCTTGTTATGATTCACATTGGTTAAAACTTGTCTGCTGATATAATTTTATGTTGACTGAATGATCAAATGAGATTAGTTGCTCAAATACACCCATAGCTTGCTTAGATGAAAATGGGGTGTGCACATCATATCCAAAAACACACCCAGTGGGAGTACATAGAAATATACACATGTGCACTCACACTCAAACACAAATAGTATATGGAAACACGCAGAGTAGAAATCCATACAAATAGAAAGATGCGCACTCACACTCAAATAGAAAAGCAAGAAATATTGTAAGCATACCCAGTAGAAATATATACAAAGAGACAGATGGGCACTCGCACACAAACACAAACAAGTGTATGTATACTCTTTCTAGGACTACAAGAAATGGTAACAAGATTTTTTAATAAAATCAAAACTGCTTAGTACTGGTACAATGTCCTTGGTACATTGCTCAAGTGCCTTTTTCTGTCACGGTTTGGGGTTTGCACTTGAAGTGAGAAGTAAGATTGCTGAAATTCCCATTGTTACTCACTTGTTATTTGCACTCAGTGTACGTTAAAGTACCCAAATTACCCATTTTTCAAACACTTTTACAAACCAGAGAGAGCCCCAATAGTTTGAAGTTAACCTTTAAGCAGGAATCATTTGAAGTTAAGATCCATGAATCAGTTGAAGTTAAGATCCATGCATGAATCAGTTGAAGTTCAGATCCATGCATAAATCAGTTGAAGTTCAGATCCATGCATGAATCAGTTGAAGTTCAGATCCATGAATCAGTTGACGTTCAGATCCATGCGTGAATCAGTTGATGTTAAGATCCATGCAGGAGTCAGCTGTCTGTCACAGTGTCAGTCATGGAACGTACCTCTTCTTCATGCGCCATGTGTTGACAGTTGAGGCCAAACTGCAATGTTGGGGTCTTGTAACACGGTAAATAATACACATAAATAAAGGAATGAATCTTTTACTTCATGTCTGTTTTCCCTGAAGTCAGAATGTGGCTACTTTACTGATGGACAATCAGTCACCTACCCTAAATCTCCCATGCATAGACCTTGTAGCTCTCATGAGGAATGAAAAAAAACGTCTTTTCACAAGAAAATATCTGTTCACTTCAGAAACCCCCCTCTACCCTCAGAGTTTTGTTATCGTCAGTGCCTCATTAACTTTACATGGAAGCTGCTTTTTCAGTGCAAATAAGGCAGGGGGGGGTGTCGTTTTTTTTCTGGCCAGATTTTGTTTAGTGTTTGACAGTACCAGGCAGTACAAATGCAAGACTGTGTGCATGCATAGAAGTCGGTCTTCAAGTTGAGTTGTTGAACGGACAAGCCTAACATTTTTTTTTTGGGGGGGGGGGGGGGGGGGGGGTTGTCTTTATTTTTTTTGTCTCCTTTTTTTGTGGACCAAAACTCTTACACATGTTTATGAATTGTACATGCTGTCTAATTTTGTGTTGATATTTTTTATGTAATGACCAGGATTTTTTTATATTATTGTTGTGGAAGAAATGGTTTTCAATCAAAAACATGATATTACTACTACCACCACTTGTAGGTAGTTTTTATTAGGAATAGAAGAATTATTCACAAACTGTCAGGCTTTTTGGAGTACTGAAATCCTTGTGGGGAAGAAGCCACAAAAGTGTTGCCCCCCTTCCCCTCTCCCAAAACCTGAACAAAAACACGCATACAAAAAAAAATCTGTGTTACTAGAGCAAGGACTTTGGATTTGATGGTTCCAGTGCAACATGCACTTGGCTGTATAACACATCTCTCAGCATCTGGATGGAACAAAAAATTTTATCAGCTTCAGTTAGCGTTTATTCAGCTGATAAAAGCATATGAGGCAATATTTCATATGTATCATCTGGCTGTGTAAAGACCATCTCACAAAGCATATCAAGAGACGATATTTTATGTACATCAGTGCATCTTGTAGAACATATTGCCAAGATGTTGAAAAATGGTTGTGGACAGAAAGACAGGTGGGAGAATAGGCCTGCTGTATGCCAATTTTCAGAGAGCGGCAGAAGATAGACATGGAAAGAAGAGGACTGCTGAAACAATGTCTGTTGCTGCACCTTTAGCGGCTGTGTGAAGGGATTGACTGCAGGTGAACAATCAGAGATAGAATATCCGCTGTTAGGGGATAGGGTCCTTTAGTGGGGTGTGAAGGGACTGACTGCAGGTGAACAATCAGAGATAGAATATCCGCCTGTTAGGGGATAGGGTCCTTTAGTGGGGTGTGAAGGGACTGACTGCAGGTGAACAATCAGAGATAGAATATCCGCCTGTTAGGGGATAGGGTCCTTTAGTGGGGGTGTGAAGGGACTGACTGCTCGTGAACAATCAGAGATAGAATATCAGCCTGTTAGGGGATAGGGTCCTTTAGTGGGGTGTGAAGGGACTGACTGCTCGTGAACAATCAGAGATAGAATATCAGCCTGTTAGGGGATAGGGTCCTTTAGTGGGGTGTGAAGGGACTGACTGCAGGTGAACAATCAGAGATAGAATATCAGCCTGTTAGGGGATAGGGTCCTTTAGTGGGGTTTTTTCTTTCATTTGTTGTGAAGAGCATGTGCTTTAGCACATTAGGACAATAGTTCTTCTTTTAAAAAAAAATGCAATCAATGTCCATGATCAAAAACCCAGCTAAGAGTTACGAAAGAAATGTGTTTGTATTATGCCCTTGTATACAAACATGTATACATGTATATGTAAACATGCTTATATATGTTATGCATAAGTATGCATATATATGTATGTTTAAGTACAAATGCGTATCTGTGTTCTTTTGTATTGTATGTGTATGTATAAGCATAAATGCATATTTGTGCTTTTTTTTTTTCTAATATGCACTTTTGCATAACAAATCAGTCTAAATGCATATTTGTGCTTTTTTTTTTGGTATGCGCTTTCGCATAACAAATAAGTCTAAATGTGTACTTGTGCTTTTTTTTTGGTATGCGCTTTTGCATAACAAATAAGTCTGTATGCATATTTGTGCTGTTTGTTTCCTGTGTGTTGGTAGCAGTTTTCAGGTGACATCAGGTGGAGACTGGGGGCTTTGGTCTGAGGGGGGAAGAGGGTGATGCAGTATTGCTGGCATAGGTGACAAAGAGGGGTTATGGATTTGCTCTAGTCAAGAGAATCAATCAGCCGTTGTGTGTGCATTTTCACTGGAAATCTTTCGCATGAAAAAGAAATGTGTATGGTTTGGTTTTAAAGCATGTGTGTGTGTGTGTGTGTGTGTGTGTGTGTGTGTGAGTGTGTAAAGTGGTATGTGGTTAGTCTTTAAAAAAAAACAACAACAACATAGGTTTCATTTGTAAAATCAGCGGTAGTCACCAGCTGTCGGATTTTATGTCAGTTGTGTTGTAGACTTTAGTTTTTGGGTGTTTTTCCACTTTAAAAAAGATATTAGTCAATAATTACAGATATAACTGGTAGTTTGTAGTAATTAATTACAAAAATAACTAATATTTTGTTGTTGATATTTACAGAAATAACTGATAGTTTGTAGTCAATAAGTATAAAAATAAATAATATTTTGTTGTTATTAATTACAGATAAATCTGATATTTTGTAGTCAGTAAGTACAGATTATAACTAATAGTTTGTAGTCAGTAAGTACAAAAATAACTAATATTTTGTAGTCAGTAAGTACAGATATAACTAATAGTTTGTAGTCAGTAATTACAGATATAACTCTTATTTTGTTGTCAATAAGTACAGATATAAACGATACTTTGTAGTCAATAAGTACAGATATAACCGATAGTTTGTAGTCAATAAGTACAGATATAAATGAATACATGAATACATAACTGCTGAAAAGTCTTGCTGGCACACAGAAGTACATGTACATTTTGAAAACCATTACTCTCAAACACTGGTGATTTACTCAACAGTGTTGTTTTTAAAGTTCATTGTTGATGTTAAAGGTGGCATGATGGAAGCATCATCATTTACACATTCCATTCTCTCTGATGATGCTCATGTCTTTCTTGGCGCTGATACTGTGTGTGTGTGTGGTGATCATTATGTTTGGTTCAAGCTGTGAGCAACTGTCA
>CM060323.1:65711107-65722364 GCA_030674155.1 Stramonita haemastoma | reverse complement strand
CAGGTTGGTTTCCTTTTGGGTTTATTCGGGGTTTCCCCCTTTTTTTAAAATCCCCTTTGCCCCCCCTTTCCCCTTTTGGGGTTTTTCCCAAATTTTTGATTCTTTTTTTCCCTTTCCGGCCCCGTCATCTTGCCCCTTCTTTTCTGTGGCCCAAAAATTTTTGATTCGGGGTTTCCTTTTTTCCCCCCCCGTCCCCCGGATTTCCTTTTCCCTGTGGCCCAAATTTTGGGTTTATTCGGGGGTTTTCCTTTTCCCCGCAGTCTTGGGGCCCCCCAGTTCTGTGGTCTTTTTGTTTCCCCGTTTGCCTTTTTTCCTTTTCAGTCATCCTGCACTCGGGGTTTTTGGCCCCTTTTTGATTTTTTTGGGGCCCCTGCGGGGTTTTTCCTGAAAATCATTTTTCCCGGGGCCCCAATTTTTTGTTTTGGGGTTTTCCTTTTTCCTTTTCCCGTCACCCCGCAATTTTTTTTCCCCTTTTTTTGGTTTCCAAAAATTTGTTTTGGGGTTTTCCTTTTTCCCGCATTTTTCCCTCTCCCAAAATTCGTTTTGGGGTTTTCCCAAAGGGGGATTCTTGTTTCCCTTTCCCCGCGTTTTCCCCCGCACTAAAGTTCTGGGGGTTTTCCCAAAGTTGATTCTTTTTTTCCTTTCCGGAAAACCCCTTCCCTTTTCAAAAAATTTTTTTGGCCCCCTTTGTTTTTTTTGTTTTTTCCCGCAAAAAACCTGCACTCGGGGTTTTGGGGGTTTTTCCAAAAAGTTGTTTCTGTTTCCCCCTTTTGCGGGGTTTTCCCTTTTAAAATCAAATTCTGTGGCCCCAAAAGTTTTTTTTGGGGTTTTCCTTTTTGAAAATCTTTTTCCACTCATTTTCTGGGGGGCCCAAAGTTGATTCTTTTTTGGGCCTTTTCCCGCAGTCTTTGGGAAAAAAATTCTTTTTGGGGGGGCCCATGTTAAATTTTGTTTGCCTTTCCGGGGTCATTTTCCCCCTCGGGGTTTTGTTGGCCCCCTTTTTAATTTTTTTTTCCCCCTTTCCCCCCAGTCATTTTGCACTCTCTTTTTTTTGGGGGTTTTTTTTAGTTTTGGGGCCGGGGGGAAAAGGGTTTTCCCAAACCCTTTTTTAAAAAGGAAAAAGGAGATTCAAAACACCCCCGGGGAAAAAACATGACAATTTTTTTTAATTTTTTTTCCTTTTCCTTTTAACATTTTTTAAACGATTTGGAGTCCAAAATTTTTATTGGACATAAAAAAACAAAATTTTTCAGCAAAAAAAAAAAAGGGGGGCTTTTTTCAGTTTTCAAAAAGGGCCCCCTAGTTGTATATTTTTGTTTTCCATTTTTTTTGGGGCAAATTAACACCCCCTTCCCCTTTTTTTGATGAAAAAAAGTAGGCGCCCGAAGAAGCCCCCCCCCCCCCCCCCCCCCCCCCCCCCCCCCCCCAAAACCTGTTCATCCTTTGGGTAACTAAAATTTTTTCGTTTTTAAAAGTTATCACGGGCACAGAAAGCAGGGGATCATTTCCCCCTTTTTATTTCCCTTTTTTAAAATCTTTCTTTTTAAAAGTTTTCCCCAAGAATGGCCCAAGGCATTTTTTTTTAAACCCCGCATTAAATGTTTTTTTTTAAAAAACCACAAAAAAAAAAAAAAAAAAGTTTTTTTGGGTAGAAATTTTTTAATGTTTTCCCAAAAACAGTGAAGGGGATTTTTTTGAGATAGATAAAGTGGGGTAGATAGATAGATTAAAATGATAGATAGAATTAAAAATAAAAAAAAAAGGAAAAATTTGGGAATAGATAGAATAAAAGGGGGAGAGAGGGGGGGAGGGGGAAAAGGGGGGAAGGGAGGGGGGAGGGGAGGGGGGGGGAGAGGGGGAGGGGGACGGGAGGGAAAAAAAAAGGAAAAAGGGAAAAAAGTTTTGGGGTTGGGGGGGTTTGGGGGGAGGGGGGAAAAGGGGGGGGGGGTAGGGGGGGAAAAAGATGAGCGGAGGGGGGAAAATGAGGAAGGGGGGTTTCCCCAGGGGGGGGGAAAATTGAGGGGGGGAAAAGGAGGGGAGGGTTTAAGGGGGAATTTTAAAAGAGGGGGGGGCCGGGAAAAAAGGGGGGAGAGGAAAGGGCCCAAAAAAAAAGGGGGGAGGGGGATTGAGAGATTGACAGGGGGAAAGGGATTTCACAAACCTGCCGAAAAATTTATTTTTTAAACAATGACCCCAAAAATATCCCCCAAAATGGGGGGTCACTGTATTTCCCCAAAGCGCTTTCCCAGGACAAGGGGGAAAGATGTTTTTGGGGGGAGGGGTGATCCGAGTCATCTGCTCAAGGCCATTGGCGCCCCCCCCTGGTCCCGTTTTGCCTGGAAATTTTTGAGTAATTTTTCCCCCGGATCTTCCCCCCCCCAGCAGTTTTTCCCCAGGGGCCCTTTTTTCGGAGGATCTCCCCGGGGGGGGTTTTTTTCGTTGTTTCCCCTTTTCCAAAAATCGGTCCAAAAAATTTAAAAAACCGGCCCCCCAAAATTTTAGGACAAAAGGAAAAGCCGTGTATGTACGTTTTCTCGGGGGGTTAAAATTTCCCCCCAAAACCCCTTTTTATCCCTGCATCCTTTTTAAAACTTTTCCCGGGCCCCCTTAGTTTGCGCAAATGGCCTCAGGAGGGTGAATTCCCCCTTTTCTGAAAAAAATTTTTTTTTTTTGTTTTTCCAGGTTTTTCGTTTTTTTTTTTCCATTGATTGTTGTCGGGGGTTTTTTTTTTTTTTTTTTTTTTTTTGTTTGTTTGTGTTGTTGTTGTTGTTGTTGTTGTTTTGGGGTGGGGCTTTTTCATTTTTAAGTGAACGATTTTAGAATTTATTTTTCTGACCTTTCAAATTAAAAAGAAAAGATTTATTCCAGAATTTTTTTTAAAAAACTCCTTTCGTATGATCAAAATTACACTCCTCCTCCTCCTCCTCCTCCTACTACTACTACTACTACTACTACTACTACTACTACTACTACTACTACTACTACTACTACTACTACTTCTACTACTACTACGACGACGACAACGACGACAACGACGGCGACGACGACGACGATGACGACGACGACGACGACGACGACGACGACGACGACGACGACGACAACTACTACTACTACTACTACTATACTACTACTACTACTACTAACTACTACTACTACTACTACTACTAGGTCTTATCCTCCTCCTCCTCCTCTTCCTCCTCCTCCTCCTCCTACTACTACCACGACTAATTTTTATTGTAATTCATTTATACCACTTTATGTCACAGCAGATTTCTCATTTCGGGCTGCTCTCCCTGGGGAGAGTGCGTCTCCACAAATGCAGCGCCTACTCATTTTTTTTCTTTTTTCTCTCTGAAACTGTATTTATTTTCCCTATCTGAGTGGCTTTTTTCTATAGAGTTTTGCCAGGGGAACCCTCTTGTTGCCATGGGTTCTTTTACGTGCGCTAAAATCATAATGTGTAACACACGGGACCTCGGTTATCTCCTCATCCGAAAATCAAGCATCCAGACCACCACTCACGGTCTAATGGATGGGGGAAAGTTTGGGGCCCAAACTGGAATCGAACCACCGCACACTTTTGCCCGGACTTTTCGCTTTTTAGACAGGCATGTTACCTCTAGACCACTGATCCACCAACTACTACTACTACTACTACTACTACTACTACTACTACTACTACTACTACTACTACTACTACTCTAACAGATCCCCAGCATCCTCCCACCTTCCCCCGGGTGGGAAGACCCGACATTGTATGTTGCAAATGTAATCTTCATCTCTCATTCTTTGTCATCTTTCGTGGTGAAGATAATTGGTATATAGACTTACTGCCTAATAATGACAAAAGTGAGAATAAGAGTACAGACAAGTAGCAGAAATATTCAACACCAGTTTTCAACATGTCTAGCTATTCTATTCGTATTTAGTTGAATTTACTGAGCAAAATATTACTTTTTGGGGGGTTATTCAGTGTAACGGCTTGTTAAAAAGATGTCCAAAATTTCAGTCATCACCTTTATTCTTAATCACATGATCTACCACAAACGTGTGCGAACGATCAGAGAAGGCATCAGCGAAGGTGACCAGGGCTTCATGGATGGCTGAATAGCTTGCCAGCACCACCATCAGCTTCCCTCCCATGTACAGACTGAACACGTCCCCGTACTGACGTCTCCACTTCCAGAACTGGGGCCGTGGGTCCTTGGCCAGCAGGTGCAGGTGGCCCAGCAGGGGCAGGGCAGGTCCGGGGCCTGGGGGGAGGCCCGGGGGTCGTCGTGTGGACAGCCACCACAACACACACAGCACCACCACCCCTCCCAGCAGCAGAATCGTGGGGTCCAGGGAGAGTAGCAGTGACATTTGGATGATGAGGTGACAGAGCTGAAAATGGAGTTTGTTGTGTATTCAATGAACACGAACATACAAACAGGACAAACAGGGATGAAAAGGGAATATGTTATGCATTCAGTCAACAAACAGGACAAACAGGACAAACAGTGCTGTATGAAGGTTGTGCTGAATGGGCAGCAGTGCACTGCATCAGCAGACACAACAGCAGACCACCAAGGCCTCCAGTCAAACTACAGCTCCAGCAATATGGATCCATGCTGAGGAGACAGACAAGGAATCTGTGATACTTTCAGTGCTAAATGCCAGGAACTCTGTTTGCCTTCTGCAAGTGCAAAGGGAGGACTGGGCAAAGTGAGATGAACGACAGAGTCCATGAAGAGTATGACCTGACAGGAAAATGCAACCTGGAATGCAAGCTTTCTACACTCAGTGTTTATTTATTTATTGATTCTTTTATATCGAGGATAATGGAATAAGCAATCATATGCTTTTTTTACATTCAGTCCCCGTGTGTATGCAGTTTTGTAAATGTCATCAGTTCCACCGGCACACGATGGCCTACTCTTACGAAAATCGGAACAGGATTGAACGTGTGCGCAAGATGTTCTGCGTGAGTTCTCACACGGGGTCTCGGTTTTTAGTCTCATCCGAAGGAAGGTTTGGACAACCTGCAGGGACGCCCTTGAAATATAACAGCTGAAAAAAACACATCATTTAGAAATCCAGACTTCAGCAAGAGATAGACAACACTCAAGCACAGAAAATACATTCCAAGAAGTAGAATGAATGCTGCCTCAGAACTTGAGAAACGGGGACAGGAAACCTTTCCAATGACCTGAAACAAAGAAAAATCAGCGAGCAGAAGAAGATACAGGAAAGAAGAGACAGGATATTTCTTCACAGGGTTTTCTTTTTCATAATGCCAGGTATCAGTTCAAACAGCCAAACTCTGGGACACTGGCAAAGGACAAAGCTGTTCTTGAACAGCACATGGAGACTGAAGACCTGCTGTCCACCTCTGCCTACAGTTCATGTCTTCAAACAAGCTGTCTGCGGTAACTCAGAGTCCACTGTGTGCTTTTTTCATTCCAAAGTTTTACAGTGCACTAGTGAGGGAAGAGAGAAGAGCATTGTACAAGGTAGGGCTTTTAAAAATAATGACGGACCATGCAAGAGTCGAGTGGTTAAGACTGTTGAGTACATGAAGTCATCGATTCAAATCAGGATGGCATCATGTGAATGAAGGGTGAGGAATTTTACGATCTCCCAGGTCAGCTTTAAGTACAGACCTGCCGGTGCATTGAATCCCTGCATGCAGAAGATCAGACATGCGTGTTCCCACGGCTACATCCAGCAGACCCCCTACACCATGAACGCAGCTGCTCTGAAGTAGGAATGTGTTGGCTGAAGCCAGCGGGCAGACCTCCTGTGGAGTTACAAGCACAGGAGAAGACCAAGCACTACGCACCCCACCCAGTAAGGTAACACAGAGAACTCTAAACTCTTAACGTGTTTATCATGTACCTTAGCCTTAGGCCACAATACACGAAGTTTTGGGGAGGGAGGAGAATCAACATACTGAAATGTAGCATATCATTGAATATGAAAGAAATGAAGCCAAACAAACAAGCAAACCAGCAACCGATTCTTGTAAATCATGACGGCAGTGATCATGTCTTGAACTTTTGAGTTTGATAAACTATTATATTAGACTGCATGGATATTGTTAACGTATTTTTTTTCCAAGTTGGTTCAAGTCCAAAGGAAATATTTCAATTTAGGTTGATAGTTTGAACAAAATTTTAAAGACATATCTCTCATTTGATACATGCCTCAATCAAGTAACATTATAACTCAAGAGAGAGAGAGAGAGAGAGAGAGAGAGAGAGAGAGAGAGAGAGAGAGAGAGAGAGAGAGAGAGAGAGAGAGAGAGAGAGAGAGAGAGAGAGAGAGAGGAGAGAGCGAGAGAGAGAGAGAGAGAGAGAGAGAGAGAGGTTTATTCTTTTATATCGAGGATAATGGAATAAGCACTCATGTGCTTTTTTACATCCAGTCCCTGTGTGTAGCAGTTTTGTAAATTTCATCTGTTCCCACTGACACACAATGGCCTACTCTTATAAAAGCAGAACAGGATTTAACGCGTGCGCAATATGTTCTGGGTGCGTTCGCACATGGGGCCGCTGTTTATAGTCTCATCAGAGGGAAAAGAGAACTCGAACTCGAACTCGAACTCGAACTCGAACTCGAACTTTTAATTGACTTTTGGCACGATGGCCTCCATCACAAGGTGAGCAACATTGCAAACATAAGAAACAAAAATATTCCGTTGAAAACAATGTATAGAAGCACAGAGTTTTGTTTTTTCAAGAGATTCATGTTATCGGTTAATAGCATAATAGATAAAGCATTGTTAGTTTGGTTACGAACATTTTCTTTAGCATCCGTCTGCAAGTATTATGGGCATCTTATCCATTTTTTCTAATCTCAAAACATTTGTGCAAGAACCAAGCCAACTGTCGTGTGGTCTGGGCCTTTCTGCACGACAATACATCCAGCAAGCTCTGGTCTTCAAAATGTGGGGGTACCGTCTTAAAAACATCTGGACGAATATTGTTGTATTTACGGCAGTGAAACAAAAGGTGTTTTTCATCTTCTGTGATTTCCGGGCAGAAGGGACAGTCATTCATGCCTGGGTTAACATCGCGATTAAAACGGTTTCTGTGAGTGTTGATGTCACTAACACCCAGTCTGAACCGAACCAGAGAGTCTCTAAAGACTTTTATAGTCACTTCCGAGAAATAGTTCTCTGTTGAGAGGACAGGTTTGAATGACCTGTATAGATTACAACGCTCGCTGTCAGAGGGAAAAGAGAGAGAGAGAGAGAGAGAGAGAGAGAGAGAGAGAGAGAGAGAGAGAGAGAGAGAGAGAGAGAGAGGAGAGAGAGAGAGAGAGAGAGAGAAGAGAGAGAGAGAGAGAGAGAGAGAGAGAGAGAGGCAGACAGACAGACAGACAGACAGACAGACAGACTACTCCCAAGCATTGCAATTTCCAGAAGACAAGAACTGCCATCATAAAATAACTCCTTTCAAACTTAGCCTCAGAGCTGCTATCATAACACAATCAGCTTTTTCAAATCTTCTTTTCAAAAATAAGTCTTTCACAAATAAACCTACCTCAGAGAGGCAACTCTAGATGCAACAAGCCCACTTCTCAACACCTACCAGCCCACTTTATGCAGAACCCCCTGTTGTGCAAAACATACAAGTGGCTAGTTGACCCAGTTTAAATAATCCACAAAGCCATCCCATAGCACGCACACAGCTTTTCTTGGTTATACCAGATTACTGACAAGAGTGATCTGAGGCATACAGACGACAGCAGGACAGAAAAAGGGTAAGGTAACTGACTTACAGGGCCTGGCCTATTTTGGGATGGCATAATGAGCTTGTACCCTGATCTCTGGCTTTGGACCGCAGAAGCCTGAGGTTGTTTGTGGTGTGTTCTTTGGCATTTAGGGACCCAATATCTCAGTAGTCAGAGCACTGGCTTTTGGCAAGCCAATGTTAAACAGCAGCATGGTTCCAAGTGGACGGGTGATCATTTGCCGCCGTGGCTTCAGTACAGTTCCCCCAGTTCACCCAGCTGTAAATGGGTACCTGCCCTCTTTAGGGCCAGGGAAGGTAAATCAGCGAGGAAGAGGAGATGGGTGCCGCCCTCAGTATGTTGGCCCCTGGAAAAGCTGAGGTCTCTGATGCCTTGATCCCTTACGACTACATAGGTTATGAGGTCCCTTTACCTTTACTTTTACCTCCTTTGTCATGAAACTGTGTCTTCATGTGTTCTTTGGCTGATTTACACAGGAGGAAGAGCCTACCACTACAGAACAACAGTGTCTGTTTTTGTTTTCTACCATCTTTGTCCATTTCTCAGTGAGAGAGCGGCTTGTACAACATGCTGTGCCAGGTGCAACTCTGTTACCGGGAGGTGGAGGGATTACCTGCTTACAAATGGCTGCTGATCTTAGGATTTCAGTTTGCCATCTTATCCTAAAGACTAGCTCCCAGGCCACCAGAAAGAGCTCTGTGAGGGATTGAAAGCTCCTGACTTCCTCTCTGGGTGGGTTAACCAGACTGTCAAACGTCTGCAGGGAGATGTGCTGGACAGCTGACATGTTCCAGCCATTATACGGCAGTTAGCTGGCCCATTGGGTTCTTTGCCATAGGATAGTAGTGTGTGTCTGCGTGAATGTGTACAAAGACGTCCTCATATTCACTCACACACCAAAAAACATAACACCACACCAGACGCTAGCAAAAAAAGAAACATCATTCAGCTACTCTCTACCAGTTTCCCTCAAATCAGTTGTTTTTTTTCAATGACAAAAAGTCACACATTTCGTAGCGATTCATATAATCAGCCAATTATAAGTCTCCAGGCGCAAAAGTATATAACTCCTTCCTCCAATTACACGTAAGGCTGTGTGACAACAAAATATTTATTAAGGTGTTTGTTTTTATTTTCTCTTGTACGGTTTGAATTGACCATAATGAATAAACTTGCCACTCAATCTCCACTGAAGGTCCTGGTAAGCTGACAGCGTCCTATCCTGTAAACACACTTGTACACAACCATGCAACTTCTCCACAGGAGCAAGGATGGATAAAGGCTGTAAGGTAACACTGCCAAACTGTATTTATAGCCCGGACTATGGAGCTCCTGGCAGCGTAACTAATGGAATGGGACTATTAACGAGGTCGCAGAACACCTTGCTCTTACGTTAAAATCTATTCCACTTTTTGGAAGAGTAGGCGCACTTGTGTGCCAGTGGGAATAGATTTCAAAATTGACAAAACTGCATACACATGGGTACGGAATGTAAAAAAAAGTACTCGTGTTCTTATTCCATTATCCTCGAAATAAAATAATAAATAAATAAATGAAAAAAAATCTTTCTTCAAAACAGCTAGAGAAGAGAAGAGACACCTATCTAATTTAGCGAACCAACTCCATGCATCTGACAAAAACTGAGCCCTAGCTTGATGGAGACTTGCATCAGAGTTCCCATCATCCTTCCTAAGGATTGGCAGCACTGAATCTACCTTTTCCATCAGGTGTAACACTCAATGAAGGCAGGTGGCAAGATGGTTAAGACGTTCGTCTGCCAACAAGTAAACCGTGAGGTTCTGAGTTCTTCCCAGTTTGACGAAAAAATCGAACTGAATGTCAGTCATTCGAATGAAACTATAAACCGAGGCCCCGAGTGCGAACGCACGTACATTATCTTGCGCACACGTTAAAACCCCGTTCCGCCTTTCGGAAGTGTAGGCCATCATGTGTCGGTAGGAGCGGATGATAAAATTATATATAAAAAAACCAGCATGCACACAGATGTCGTGTTTAAACCACCATCCCTGATTAAAAAAAAATCGGGGAGTTGGAGTCCCAGGGCGGCTCGGGGCAGTATATAGCAACGTTCTGCTGACTCCTGCGACGGTACTGGAACCATTCGTATCGGTCATTGCCTTTCCAATGGATCATTCCAGTGGCGTGGAGAAGGGGGGTCTGCTGCCTAGGTAACAGCTGGCCCTCCATACTTACTTACCCAGGCTTTGCGTTCTAAAGACTAGAGCGCAACCCCATAGTCTTCCGAGACGGAAGGGTGCCTTCTAACACTCAAAAATCGTGTTGAAAAATACATACCTATGTAACAAGTTTTATGGGACTGTCATCTGCTCCTTATGTGAATTTTAAATAAAGAGCATAAAAATCGGCAGGATAGTGATTAAGATCTGTGACGTTCTTTTTCTTTCTATTCCTCTTTCTCTCTCTCTTCGTCACTCTGTCTCTCTTTCTATCTGTCTAAAGTGCAAAGGCCTAAAATGTAAAGGTCTTTAAGTGTTTTAGGCCTTAGGTGTTTTAGACCTTAAGTGTTATAGGGCTTAAGTGTTATAGGCCTTAAGTGTTATAGGCCTTAAGTGTTATAGGCCTCAAGTGCTGTAAGCCTTAAGTGTAAAGAGCTCTTAATGTTAAAAGCTTTAAGTGTAATACGCCCTAAGTGCTATAGGCCTTAAGTGTTAAGTGTTATAGTCATACAGGATCAAATCATGTTTGGAAGTCAACTGCCATGGTAAACGTAGTATGACTTCATGATCAGTCTCTTTTTTTCGTCTTCTCTAAACAACAATTTTAGGTTGATCAAGAGTTTTACAAAGTCTATTGCGCAGGCAATGCACAGATAGAGAGCACAGATAGAGAGCACAGATAGAGAGCACAGATAGAGAGCACAGATAACACAGTTCGTATGGTGCGGTCATCATAACAATGTCAAGGGGAAAATAACAACAAGGAAAAACAGTACGTGCTTTGTGTTGGGGCACCGTGACCAGGTCAGCACATTAGTTAAGCCACACTCTCTCTTTAGCTCTGGGTCATATTGTAAGCCTATTTTCAAAGATTTTGTAAAGTATGAAAAAAATAACTGTGTACTTGTTTTGGGAATTGAGGACATACATCAGGACATGTAGTCAGTTTATTTATTTATTTATCTATCTATTTATTCATTCATTTATTTATTTATTCTTTTATATCAAGGATAATGGAATAAGCACTCCTGTGCTTTTTAACATGCAGTCCCCGTGTGTATGCAGTTTCGTAAATCTTGTAATCTGTTCCCGCCAGCACACAGTGGTCTACTCTTACGAAAAGCGAAACAGGATTTAACGTGTGCACAAGATGTTCTGTGTGCATTCGCACGCGGGGCCTCGGTTTATAGTCTCATCCAAAAGGCTTTTGTGGAGAGTGGAGTCAGCGCTGATGTCAACTCCAGGGGAAAATCCACTCGAACGGGAATCGAACCCAGGTCGCCAAATTGGGAGCGCAATGTTCTGACCACTAGGCTATCCCC
>CM060323.1:65686107-65706107 GCA_030674155.1 Stramonita haemastoma | reverse complement strand
CTTACAGACAAGTATACATACACACACACATACAGTGACACACAGACACAGACACACACATACACAGACACACACACAGACACACACATATATATATAGATATAGATGTAGATATGTATATAGATATATTTATTACATACATACATACATACATACATACATACATACATACATACATACATACATACATACATACATACATACATACATACATACATACATACATACATACATACATACGTACATACGTACGTACGTACGTACGTATGTAAACATAAACATTTGATACAGTGCACTATGCACATACCATGCCATATAAACCATACGGCAGGAAATGTTTGTCGGTTGCTTTTTCCCCTCCCCACCTGCAGTCAGGCTTGTTTATGGGTTGTTTTCGACGCCCTCCACTTTTAGCGTCCTAGTTTCCTTTTACATTCGTATGCATACATTGCAAGTCGTTTCAGTCGCTTATCTCGTCTGAACAGAAAAGGCTGCGTGTGTTTGTATCGGTCTTAGCTGTTAAAGGGTATACCACGACAGCTATATACATATATATATATATATATATATATATATATATATATATATATATATATATATATATATATATATATATATATATATATATATATATATATGAGACGCGTTATTGGTGTGTGTGTGCATAGCTAGACGTGTTCAACCTAAGGCAACAAACAACATACCCAGTCATTATTGATGTGCAGGTTTGTGTACTGAAGGTAAGTTTGTCACTGTACATAATGAGTTACATTGTGCCCGAGGTCGATTTTTAACTGTCAACATGCTATCAATCTGGAATTTTAAAAAAGAATATTCCATAAAAACACGTATTTTATTTTGTATTTTATTCTTTTATATTATCGAGGATAATGGGATAAGCACTCTTGTGCTTTTTTGCATCCAGTCCTCGTGTGTATGCAGTTTTTGTAAATGTTATCTGTTCCCACCGGCACACGATGACCTACTCTTACGAAAAGCGGACCACTAGGCTATCCCGTCCCCCATGTATTATCAGACAACTATGTGAAAAGTTATTGCAAGTTGAAATGCTTAACTCCAGAAAGTAGAAAAAAAAACCGACAAATTGACAAATTTTGCATCAGAATAGGTGGTCAGGATGAAATACCGGGTGTTTTTAAACGCACTGTAAAGCAAAAGGAAACAAAGCTCCGCATAATACTTCAATGCGAGGAGGGAGAAAGCATATAGTTTATAATCAATCAAAATCTCAAAGTCGACAACCTGACCCAAATCTGCTTAAAAGCACCCCTAGCAGAAAAAAATAGTCATATGTTATGGAACTCATGTTGTTGTGGAGCGTCATGTGAAATATGGTAATGATCTCGAGGATAATAATAGCATTGTTGATACAAAAGAGATCAAGTAAGTTTTTTTTAATACTTGTGAAGAAAGCTATGGATTTAGATGGTGTTGGTAGGTGGTTGTTAAGAGCTTGTCTGAATAATTTTGTCATGTATTTAAGCTCTGTTCTCCTTGTCGTTAAAAACATGCTGTGTACCTGGCTTTTAGAAAACAGTATCTGTCCTGTCCCCAAAAATAACCATCCTATGTGTCTAAATGATTACCAGCCAGTAACTCTCATTCCAATAGTGATGAAACGCTTGAAATGTTAATTTTAAAACGTATTCTTCTCTGCACTTCTTCATACATGGACCCTTTTCAATTCACATGCAAAGTCAACAGAAGCACATAATATAATGTTGTAATCACCTCGCTACAAATGCCTACTCTCATTTAGAAAAGTTTTGTTCCTTTGCTTGCATACTTTTCATCGACTGCTCCTCTGCCTTCAATATTATTCAGCTCCATCTACTAGCGCTGAAACTACTGTCAGTGAAACTCTGTCCTCTGCTCATTCTTTAGATGATAAGGTTTTTCTGACAAATTGAACAGGATGCCCGATTACAAAGGGCAATAACTATGGAAAATTCCACTTCTGCTGGTTCTCCGCAAATCAAGTTTCTCTCTCCCCTATCCTTTCCACTCTTCATGCCAACGACTGCACCAGCTGAGATCCTATACTATTGATAAATATTCTGATGACTCTGCTCCAACATCTGTCTAATCTACATCTCACATACTCTGCAGCATTTGCCATCTTTCTCAGTCCCTGCTGAATTCTATAATTTCCCGTGGCCCTCTCAGGCCGCTGGCCTCGATGAAACCAACATACAGGCACCACGGAGACTGTCTTTCAAGGCAAGAAGGAGGCCAAAAGAAAAATGGCAGACCACCCTTTCTCTCATTGACAACGTCACCAAATCGTGTGGCATGAGAATCCATGAGGTCATTAGGGCCAGTTAATGCCAAACCAAATGGAGGAGGATCATGTCAGTGTCACTGGGTGCAGCAGCTATGATTGTAAGGGGTGGTACCCATGGGTGAGGTAAGATCAGTTCTATTCAATGACTACACGGCTCTACGAAAATGGGGCCTTCTGTTGTTGTTGTTGTTGTTTTTAACAAAAGTGGCTATTTTACAAACTGCAGTGTGTGTGTGTGTGTGTGTGTGTGTGTGTGTGTGTGTGTGTGTGTGTGTGTGTGTGTGTGTGTGTTTGTGTGTGTGTGCTTGTGTGTTTGTGTGTGTGAGAGAGAGAGAGAGAGAGAGAGAGAGAGAGAGAGAGAGAGAGAGAGAGAGAGAGAGAGAGAGAGAGAGAGAGAGAGAGAGAGAGAGAGAGAGAGAGAGAGAGAGAGAATCACAAAATAATGATCTTGTTTTGTTGCAAATAATCTTGCTTCCGTATTGAATCCACAATACATTCCCTTTTCAGCTCTGTCACCTCATCATCCAAATGTCACTGCTACTCTCCCTGGACCCCACGACTGTGCTGCTGGGAGGGTGGTGGTGCTGTGTGTGTTGTGGTGGCTGTCCACACGACGACCCCCGGGCCTCCCCCCAGGCCCCGGACCTGCCCTGCCCCTGCTGGGCCACCTGCACCTGCTGGCCAAGGACCCACGGCCCCAGTTCTGGAGGTGGAGATGTCAGTACGGGGACGTGTTCAGTCTGTACATGGGAGGGAGGCTGGTGGTGGTGCTGGCCAGCTATTCAGCCATCCGTGAAGCCCTGGTCACCTTCGCTGATGTCTTTACCAATCGTCCACATACTTTTGTAGTGGACTATTTGGTGAAGAATAAAGGTGATATCTGTACGCTTTTTTTCTATTTTGAATAACGTTTTGTCCTTTGAACAAATGTTTGTCCTTTCTAAAAGCCTTTCGTGCTTCTGAATTGCTTTTATTCCTTTTTTCTGTCCTTGTGAATAGCTATTTGTTCCTTTGAATAGTTTCTTTTGTACTTTTGAATAGCTCTTGCCCCCCTTTTTATAGCATTTGTGTTCTGTTGTCTTTTGAAATATCGTATTGCTGTTTTAGATAGCTGTCTGTATCTGGATAAAATAGGTATTCGACAGAAAAAGATGAAAAGAATACATGGGTGTGCAATAATCTTATCTATGATTTTGCAGGTAGTTACACATCTGTGCTCCTACTTATTATCAAGGTTTTCTTTCCATTACCAACGGAGCTGGTCTATATTCCCGTTACCCTAGGTACAAAAGCATACAAAAGTATGGCATTTGAAGATAATCTGAATCGTGTAAAATGAAGGATCTTCAGCATAACCGGTGCGCTTGAAGATCATGTCAGCCAATAAATATGGAAGCAAAAACTCTCCAAAACTTTCGCTTTTCAGAAAACATTTCTTGCCTGGCAGACAAAGAACGAGAACTCGGCACGATTTTCTAAAGACTGTATCAAACGTCTGCTAGATGTGGTTCTGAAATTAGGCCTGAAGAGGTCAAAGTGATGGCCAGCCATGACTCTATCGTTATATCGACATGAAATCATGTCCATGAACAGAACGTCGTGATTTATCTATTGACATCGATCCGTGAAACATTTTTCAAGATTGACTATTTTATGACCTTTGCAGTGCAGTTGGTTTAAGTGTTCCATTCATAAATCATCGTACTGCTTGTCCTCTTACTCCCTCTCCTTCTCCTCCTCCTCCTACTTCTACTACTACTACTACTACTACTACTACTACTACTACTACTACTACTACTACTACTGCTGCTGCTGCTGCTGCTGCTGCTGCTGCTGCTGCTGCTGCTGCTACTACTACTACTACTACTACTACTACTACTACTACTACTAATGCTGCTGTTGCTGCTGCTGCTGCTGCTACTACTACTACTACTACTACTACTACTACTACTACTACTACTACTACTACTACTACTACTACTACTACTACTACTACTACTACAGATACTGCTGCTGCTGCTGCTAGTGCAGCTACTACTTCTACAACTACTTCTACTGATACTGCTACTACTACTGAAACTACTACTATTACTGCTGCTGCTGCTATTCCTATTGCAAGTACTTCTGCTGCTGCTGCTGCTGCTGCTGCTGCTGCTGCTGCTGCTGCTGCTGCTGCTGCTGCTGCTGCTACTGCAAGTACTACTACTACTACTACTACTACTACTACTACTACTACTACTACTACTACTACTACTACTACTTCTATTACTGCTGCTGCTGTTGCTCCTGCCAAAAGTCAAAAGACCTGTACAATGTTCTCGTTTAACGTAAAAATGTCAGGTCAAAATTTGAAAGATGATACAAAAGTCTGATAGGGCTGGTTTCCAGAGGTACAAAGCTTGTTGGGGAAATGCGTTACTTTCAGTACTCTGCTATCAAGGATAGAGATGTGCCTCGCAGCAGAGAACATTTCGCAGACGTGGGGAGGGAGGGGGAACTCAGGGAGCATACACACATGCATACTTACAACGCATTCTTTTTCCTATCAATGTAGGCTTGGTACTTAGTTCTGGACCCACGTGGAAGGAACAACGCAAGACCTCCCTGGAGATTCTCCGTCAGATGGGCATGGGCAAGAACGTGCTGGCTGAGAAGATCCAGGAGGAGATCACTCAATATATCCAGGCAATACGGGACCACCAGGGGGCGCCAATGGACCTTCAGCAGATGACTCAGATCAGCATCTCCAACAACATCTGTTCCATTGTCCTGGGAAAGCGCTTTGACTACAATGACCCCGAGTTTGGAAAATACATTCAACTCACTCATGAAAACTTGCTCTTGCTGCCAGGTTTGTGAATCTTCTCTCTCTCTCTCTCTCTCTCTCTTCTCTCTCTCTCTCTCTCTCTCTCTCTCTCTCTCTCTCTCTCTCTCTCTCTCTCTCTCTCTCTTGTTCTCTCTCTCTCTCTCTCTCTCTCTCTCTCTCTCTCTCTCTCTCTCTCTCTCTCTCTCTCTCTCTCTCTCTCTCTCTCTCTCTCTCTCTCTCTCTCTGTGGAGTGGGGGGATCACATGATGTAATAGAGAAGCTATATTGGAATCATTCTTGCAAATAATTACGTGATGTGAAAGAGAAGACTATTGAAATCACTCTAGCAGTTTTTTTGTTAGTTATTTACTAGTTTTGAGTGGCTAAAGACTTTCATCATGTGTAAAGAGATGAGGAAGATGGGAATAACCGCGCAGTTGTTCAAACCCGTCTGTGGAACATGGACGGCAGTATACACTTGTTTCATGTTGAAACAAGCATCTGATCACTAAAGATGAAAAAAGCGTCCCTCAACGATTTGGAAAGAAATGTATAGGCTACTGGACGGCCTATATTTTATTTATTTATTTATTCTTTTATATTGATGATAATGGAATAGGCATTCATATGCTTCTTAAATCCAGTCCCCATGTGTATGCAGTTTTGTAAATCTTGTCATCTGTTCCCACCGGCACACAATGACCTACTCTTACGAAAAGCGGAACAGGATTTAACGTGTGCGCAAGATGTTCGGCGTGGGTTCACACACGGGGCACATCGAGCCGTACACTGTTTAAACGGGGGAGCAAAGCCACACAGACACCCACCTCACCCCAGCAACACAGGGGCACATTCATCATGACCACAATTTATTAGCCTTGTGTGATAGCCCCAGGTGGTCATGCAAAGGTATGATTGCATGCCATAGTCCAGAAATTCAAGATTTGTTTCCCTCTGTTTCCAAGTTGAACGTAGATTCTTTAAATAATGGTACCAGCACTGATGAAAGTAGTTGTATGACTACCTCTCTTGTAGATTTTAACATGTCTGATCTTTTCAATGGAAACGTTGATGGTGTCACTCTAGATGACGAACATTTACAAAACTGCATACACACAGGGACCGGTGGGAAAAAAACCAGAGAAAAACAGATGAATTCTTTTGTAATTATCCTCGATACAAAAGAATTAATAGAATGAAATAGAAGTACTTTTGGATAGCTGTTCGCTAAATAGTTTTGTTCTAGGTATAGGAGGAAGATGATTTCATATGATACTGTTTCTATAGGAACAGCTGTGATATTATTCCTGCCTGTGTTGCGACATCTTCCTGGAGATCTCTTCCATGCCAAACAGAAGGTGGCCATTGATAACAGGATGATGGACTTCATGAGAGGCCACCTGGCTGACCACCAGAAGAAGGTGGACACAGACGAGGAGGACACAGAGTACAGCACGGATTTCATCTTCTCTTATCTGCAGGAGATGAGAAAGCGGAGAATCCGTAATGATACCAATACCACACTGAACGGTTTGTACCTCTCTCTCTCTCTCTCTCTCTCTCTCTCTCTCTCTCTCTCTCTCTCTCTCTCTCTCTCTCTCTCTCTGTCTCTCTCTCTCTCTCTCTCTCTCTCTCTCTCTCTCTCTCTCTCTCTCTCTCTCTCTCTCTCTCTCTCTCTCTGGGGGACGGATAGCCTAGTGGTCAGAACATTGCGCTGGCAATTTGAAGACCCGGGTTCGAATCTGGTCGAGGACATTTTTCTCCTGGAGTTAACATCAGTGCTGACTCCACTCTCCCCACAAGTCCTTCGGGTGAGACTTTAAACCGAGGCCCCGTGTACGACAGCACGCAGAACATCTTGCGCACACGTTAAATCCTGTTCCGCTCTTCGTAAGAGTAGGTCATTGTGTGCCGGTGGGAACAGATGACAAGATTTACAATACTACATACACACGGGGACTGGATGAAAAAAAGCAAATGAATGTTTATTCCATTATCCTCGATATAAAAGAATTTAACTAACCTCTCTCTGTCAGTCTGTCTGTCTGTCTGTCTGTCTGTCTGTCTGTCTTATTTAAGGTGAACCACTTTCAAATTTTTGAAAGTGGTTCACCTTCATTAAGACTTCAAAGGTAACCAATAGATTTTGAAAAAAGTGTTTGATTCTATCTCATTAAAACTTATTCGTCAGTTCTATTCAAAATAGCATGACAGGCAACTTATTCCAGAGTGTGAAAAATATTATGCGGTAATTATAAGAGTGGTTTGAAGTAGATCACGGTTTACTGATTACATCAGCTCTATAAATGATATCAAACAAGGCGGCACTCAGAATTCTATTCTTTCTTCTTCATTTATAGGTGAGCTTGATCTTGAATTAATCAATAATGGTAGACATTGTGTACATATTGACAATTATTGGTGAATTACTCATTTTATTGTTTGCCAAAATTTTGCCTTATTATCAGGAAATGTGATTATTTTGAAAATACAGCGAAGTATTCTGTACAATGTTGAAACACAGCTTCAGCTAAATGTTAGCATGGATAATAGCAGCACTGTCATATTTAGAAAGCGTGGGTTTCTTGCAGCTCGGAAGAGATGGCATTATATAATAACTGAAATGAGTGTTGTAAATTGTCGTGGTTATTTTGGTTTATGGTGTTCTACAAATTTAAGTTTTGCTACTGCACGTCAATCAATTCAATTCAACTTTTCGGCTAGCAGGGTAAAAAAAAAAGAATCAAGTAGTGTTATGAAACAGTCAAGTTACACAGACTGAATTGCAATTATAAATTTGCTACTGAACTTGCTTGATACACAGATGCTACCTTTGCTGCTGTATGGTGCAGAACTATGGAGGTTAGACAAGGATTTATCCTCAGTGTCAGTTCTGCTTAACGAACTGCTTCGTATAGAATGTGGTTGTTTATGGTCTTTTTTTCCAGAGGAAAATCTTCAAAGGAATCTTCAAGAGCTGTTTGAGGCTGGAACCATCACCACTGCCACAGCTCTGTGCTGGGCCCTGCTCTTCTTCCTCCACCACCCCCACGTCCAGGAAAAATGCTTCCAGGAAATCTCTGACGTCATCGGACCTCACCGCCCGCCCTCCATGAGTGACAGAGCCAAGATGACGTACCTGGAGGCCACCATCTGTGAAACGCTGAGGAAAGGAGACGTTGTGCCTTTGTCCGTCCAACACACTGCTGATCGTGACGTCACGTTCCGCGGTTACGTCATTCCTAAAGACAGTGTCATCATCCCCTCTCTGACCTTAGCTTTGCAAGATCCTGAAATCTGGGGAGATCCTGAGAACTTCCGGCCTGAGAGATTTATTGGCCCTGATGGGAAACTCATACGACAAGAGGAGCTTATTCCTTTTGGCACAGGTGACTCATTGGCTGTAGTTTCTCGTCTGAAAACTGAAGAAGCAAAGCAACTTAAATTTCTGAGAGCTAATGAATACTGTTAGAGATTGATATAAAATGGATGAAAAAAGGGCAAATAGTACTATTATAAAAATCAACATCATCCAACTAAACAGTCCGTTGCAATAATTATAGGAATAAATGTTCAGAAAGTCTGCTTTTATAAAAAAATTAGCTAAAATAATCCGAAATCAATATCATTTATACATACATATATACATAATATGCATGCATACTTACATATTATATACATATAGACATATAGCTATATATATATACATATACATGTGTGTGTGTATACTTTGTCTTGCTGCTTCGTTAGCACATAATTATTTCTCAGAACCTCATAATGTAGACCCACATGAAACACCACCTGTTAATTTCAAGACTGAAGATTAGCATGGAAGTCACACTTCTGTGCTACTGTCATTTAAGTAGGTTCTTTTTTCGTTACTCAGTTTGCTCTGGGAGTGCATACCTTTGTGCCACTGCCGTTGGGTTGGCATGCTACAAAGGAAGAGAGAGAAGCGAAGGGGGGGGGGGGGGGAGACACACAAACAGACAGAAAGACAAAGGAAAAGAGACAGAGAATTCACATAAGTCATTTTGGGTCATCATATTCAGCTGCACTGTTTGCTAACTGTTATACATAGGAGGCTTATTCTGTTAAGCCACCATATGTATTGATAACATTGTTTAAAAAATGGTAAAGTTTACAACAATAAAAAAAAAAATCACGGTACAGCTAAAGAAAAAAGCATCTTGCAAAATGAATCAACTGTAACAGAATCCGGGGATGCAATATCAAAGATAATGTGAATAATTTTACAGAAAAAGAAACTAAGAAAGTGTGTGTGTGTGTGTGTGTGTGTGTGTGTGTGTGTGTGTGTGTGTGTGTGTGTGTGTGTGTGTGTGTGTGTGTGTGTGTGACAGGTCGACGTGTATGTCTGGGGGAGTCCCTGGCCCGGATGGAACTGTTCCTGTACATGGCCACTCTCGTTCAGAACTTCCGCTTCCTGCCACCGGAAGAGGGACAGCTGCCATCTTTGGAAGGAGTGCTGGGAATAACTCACAGTCCACAGCCGCACACAATTCGTGCAGTGCCAGAATGTCAAGTTCAAAAGCAAGGAAGACCTAATATAAGAGACTAACATTGAAGACCATCACCACCTAATATAATTCAAACTGTCATTTTATCCATGAGCTTTCACGAGTACTCGTTTAAAAGTTGAGTTTCGCGGCAGTCTGCCTGACATGATTGATTGCGAAACAAGAACACTTCAGATGGGAATAGTCTATGCTGAAAAAGTGTGTTCCCAGAGTGTGTTATGTTTTTATTGTTTGTGTAATGTTTCTTGAGTTTAGAAGGGAAAAAAAGCATATTTAACTATTTCTCTGATATAGCAAAGACTTTTTTCTCTCCAAAAATTAAGTCGTTTCTTGCCCTCAAGGCACAACTTCATATCCCGAACATCCCCGAAGTGGGAATGGGGCTGCCTATATGGCGGGCAAAACGGTCCCATAAGCAAATTTCACCATTGGTGAACCTCGGAGTTCTAATAGAGGAACGAAAAATAATAAACTCTCTGGAATATTTTTAAGTATTTTATACTGTTGATATTTTTTGTTGTTGTTGATGTTATGCTAGATGGGGACAGGATAGCCTAGTGGTCAGAACATTGCGCTATCAATTTGACGACCGGGGTTCGATTCCGATGGGATTTTTCGCGCACACACACACGCACGCGCGCGCACGCGCGCGCACACACACACACACACACACACACACACACACACACACACACACACACACACACACACACACACACACACACACACACACACACACACACATTTGTTTTTGTTGGGTTTGTTTGGGTTTTGTTGTTGTTGGTTTGGGGAGAGGGGGGCTATTTTGCTTTTGCTTTTAGTTGGTTGGGAGGGAGTTATTTTTGGTTTGGTTTGGTTTTTTTATTGGGGGGGGGGGGTAGATCTGAAAGACCAAACAAGTCTATGATGAGCCTTGGTCTATAAAAATTCGCAGACGACAGGAACACACAACTCTTGTTCGTTCTCTGATGTTGTGTTACATGGGTGGCTTCCCTTGACATCGCCAAACAAACGTTGTTCTTTTGCGTTTATATTCTTGAATGGTTGTATATCAGTCTTTATAGTTTACTTTTGTTTTTGTTTTTTTTCCTATAGCCTGATCCATGGTGTTGATGTTTTGTCCAGTTATTGGCTAATTTCTCCAATCCTAATTATGTAGCCTAACTTTTGTTTCTCTTCTCTTTTATCACTTCACATACTAGTATCCTTCCTTAAAGTACTTGAGTCATTTGCCACCTATATAGGATGCATCCACCCTAACAGTGTATAGCCATGCCCAATTCATTTTCATGGCTATTGTCTTTTGTGTACGTGTGTTTTGTTCTTCCTCTTGATCTTCGCCATTCCCTAGCAGTACTGAGGCGCCGCCTGATCTCTTGGCGACTTGCACAGTGAGGATGGGACTTTTATATGCTTGACCCCGCGCTACACACAAGGCAGTAGAGGCAGGGATTACATTGTGTGGTGTATTCTTTTACACTATACAGGTATCTTCATGTGGCTTGAGCTGATTAACAAGAGAAGAGTGTCAAAAAAGAAAAATAAAGGTGAAGGTGTCCCATAAGCTATGTGGTGTTTCTGATGGAGGTTTATTTGTGAAAGGGCTTATTATTTTGACACGGTACTGAGCCTTATATGACAACAGACAGTTTGCTGGAAGACAGAAATTATAAGAAGAGGCGAACAGCAAGTCTTCATTCATTTAGTTAGATGTTTTTATTCATTCTTTCATTTCAAAGATATCAGAAAAAAGCACATCAGTTCTTATGTGGTGTTCAAGAATAGTTTTGTCCTTTGCCAGTGTCTCGAATTTTGCGTGTTTGAACTGTTGTGTGGCGAAAGGTAGCAAGTCCCTGAAGAGGCAGTTTTTGTCTCTGCTTTCCTGCATCTTCTTCTTGCTGATTTTTCTTTGGTTTTGGATTATTCCAGAGGTTTTTCAGTTCCTTTCTGGAAGCCTGCATTTGAGGATTCTTAAGTAAGGACCAGGCCTGACCTGACTCGGCTCCTGGTTGAGCCTTCCTCAGAGGTTCCCCTGGTGATTGAAACCTCACCTTCTGTGGTGTCTTGCAGCAAGACGCTTTTTCCTCATGCAGAAGTGTCTTGTCACATTCCCGAGATAAGTCGGTATTCTTGTGGCCTTCCAAGGGAGAACCCGGGGTGATGTGAACCTTCTACACACATACAGGCATGTTCTTTTTACAAACAGTCATGCTTATAAGCAGCAACTGAGAAACTGATCTAAGTCATGGGTACAACTAGGCTAGATTCTAGCTAATGGTTTGGTTCTGTGCGAGTACAACGTGTGGACCTAGTAGTGTCGGCCTAGGCCTATACAGTGGCTGGTCAGGTAAGTTGGCTCTTTGTTTCACGCCTGAGTAAATAGCGGCAACAGTAAATCATCGTCTGTATAGAATGCTCTTGCCGCTGTGGAAGTTTGAGTTGCATACCTGTCTGTCTGTTTTTCTGTCTGTATACCTGTCTGTCTGTCTGTCTGTCTGTCTGTCTGTTTGTATGTATGTATGTATGTATGTATGTATGTATGTATGTATGTATGTATGTATGTATGTATGTATGTATGTATGTATGTATGTATGTATTTTCTCAGATGCAGTGCACGTGAGTGTTGTAAGCATTTTTGTTCATGTAAATTATATGCATTACAGTTGATTTTGCCTACTGAAATCATCCCTGTCCCAAGAGGGGACAAAGGAGAATTAAACCTTGAATTCTAAATCTTGTATGTATGTATGTATGTATGTATGTATGTATGTATGTATGTATGTATGTATGTATGTATGTATGTATGTAGGTATGTATGTATGTATGTATGTATGTATGTATGTATGTATGTATGTATGTATGTATGTATGTATGTATGTATTTATGTATGTATGTATGTATGTATGTATAGAAAATTCCCCCTTAGATATACCGGGGGTCGGGGGCTGTAGGAACAAATAGCATCGCCACGTCTAAATTCTATGAAGGAATTCCCCCTTTTCTACCTCTCTCTTTGTTTCTGCCTTCCTGTCACCTTCTTGTCTATTTTCTGCCTTCTTGGTCCATTCTCCTTTTTTCCAAACAAATTCCAATTCTCTGCCGAGCTGAAGTCGGATGCGCTGGGCCTGATTTGTCAGGTGCTTAACGGCATTGCTACACTTTTCGCTCATATTATGACAGACAACAAGAGTTGCTGTTTGGGTGTTAGAAGAAGAAGAAGAAGAAGAAGAAGAAGAAGAAGAAGAAGAAGAAGAAGAAGAAGAAGATCTCTCCCGCCCTTTTATTTTGTTAAAACAAATCCTCAGATAAATAAAGAAATGATTAAAAGATAAACAGATTAATAAATAAACAAACAGATAAATGAATACACACTCCTCACAACCACTACCACCACCGCCATCAGCTACAAAAACTGTCATTTTTCCTGGCAAAGTTATAAAAAAAAAAAAAGTCAGTCCATTTTGGTTGTCACCCTTCTGTCAAATTTACGCCGGCGACCACGTTTGGACATGGTGCTACTTTTTTTCGTCGGACTTAGACACATTCCTGAAGCCCAAAGAGCCGGAAACAAAACGTTTTCTTAAGGTCAAGGCCAGTGTGTGGTGTCGTAAAGTGGTTATTGTCGTAAAGTGAAGAGGCTCAAGGAAGATAAGAACTTTTGCTCCGGTCTGAACACTTTCTGTGGAAACTGACCCTCTCCTTTCCTTCAGCAGGTGGGCTGGCAATGCACAGACTGCACATGGCAAACAGACAATGCCAAACCTGACGAGGGTTTTTTCTGGTCTTTGTGCAAACAAGTGAATGAAACAGACTAGGGGGGGGGGGTTAGGAAATACTGGTTTTTACCTTAGCAATCTCGACTGAGTGTTGCTTTGCTTAATAAAAAAAAAAATCTATTCGTTGCAATTATTTTCAGGGATATTTTCATGTGTGTTGATATAGAACGATGTGGACAAGAAAACCACATAACAACATCATGCTGTTGTGCTTGTGGTCGGTGTGTGCTGAGAGTTTTAGAATATTAATTTTGTCAGTTTCGTTTGGACCGAGCTTGCGTAGTTGAATGCCTTAATCCACATAGGGACAAGAAAACCACATAAGGACATCAGGCTGTTAGTGTTGTGGTCAGTGTGTGTTGACAGTGCATATTTTCTCTCTTTCTTAATCGTTTGGTTTGGAGACAAATGTTCTCGGCTCAGCCACAGTTTTTTTCATAAAATGTGATTCTGGATGTTTTTGTTTAAAATCGTTCAGGCGACACACTTTTTCATGGACGCATAGGGAAGAAAGACAGGTCAGTAAAAAGTGTGCATTGAACACAATTTTTCATGGAGTTATAGAGAACAGAGACAGGTCAGTAAAAAGTATACAGTGGACACACTCACAGGGGGACATGTTTGATCTCCTACATGAAACGTTGACCCAGAAACGCGTCACACCAGGCTTTCTTATATCTTCCACGTTAATGCAACTGGCCATTTTCTGATTTAAAGAAACAACACCAACAACCCTCAAACCAGCCCCATAAGACAAAAATAACAAACTCAGCTTTGAATGCTGTGCACGCTCTAGGTGTCATATTTGTTGTTGTTGTTGTCGTTGTCGCTGCTGTTGCTGTTGGTGGTGGTGGTAGTGTGTGTGTGCGTCTGTCTGTGTCTGTGTGTCTGTATTTTCAGATATTTACGGCCTTTTAGTTAGAGAGAGTGCTTCTCATTAATTTAGTGCAGTATCACTAAACGGTGATTTAAGAGACACTTGACAAACCGCCTGGAAAAACACACACACACTCTCTCTCTCTCTCTCTCTCTCTCTCTCTCTCTCTCTCTCTCTCTCCTCTCTCTCTCTCTCTCTCTCTCTCTCTCTCTCTCTCTCTCTCTCTCTCTCTCTGTCTCTCTCTCTCTCTCTGTCTCTCTGTCTCTGTCTCTCTCTGTCTCTCTCTCTCTGTCTCTCTGTCTCTCTCTGTCTGTCTGTCTGTCTGTCTGTCTGTCTGTCTGTCTGTCTGTCTGTCTGTCTGTCTGTCTGTCTCTCTCTCTCTCTCTCTCTCTCTCTCTCTCTCTCTCTCTCTCTCTCTCTCTCTCTCTCTCTCTCTCTCTCTGAATATCTCACCTTTTGTCGAAACATGTTACTATAAAAAGGTTTACCATCCATATTGAGAAATGTTTTATTCATATTTTGTACTCTTTATTTTGAAAATCACGTGTGACGAATTTAATTGATTTCTATGTAAAATTTTAACTAATGATTCTTTAAAAAACAAAAACAAAAAAAACACCTTACATGACTTGTATAACTTTTGACAGATGGTGATGGATTGATGTTTCAGCTGTTTTTTCATTATGTTCTCTTGTTTGCTCTTTATCTATTAGCGCTTTCATTATTTTTTCTTTAATTATCAAGATAATTTTATTTTGACTTCTGATTTTCGTTCCTGAATAAGTGCATTTTTATTACCTATTTTATATAGTGTCCTTATTCTTGTATGTTGTTTGGTACTGCGTATAGTATATTGTTCATTATATTTTTATCTTGATTTTATCCCTGAAAAGGGCGGGGACTGGATGTAAAAAAGCACATGGCAGCTTATCTATTATCCTCGAATAAAAGAATTTGCCTTGCCTTGCCTTGCCTTGCCTTGCCTTGCCTTGCCTTCTCTCTCTCTCTCTCTCTCTCTCTCTCTCTCTCTCTCTCTCTCTCTCTCTCTCTCTCTCTCTCTCTCTCTCTCTCTCTCTCTCTCTCTCTCTCTCTCTCTCTCTCTAATACAATATAAACTATCAGAGTTTTTTGAGTGTCCAATAGACAAAGCTGTGTATAAAGCCCTATGTTTTTTTTGTTTTTTTTACACTATTCATTAATCAGTTAGCTAATCACCTGATATTTTTTAGCTATTCAAGTTGCTGTTTGCGAATGATGTGACTCTACTTTCGGGTACGCCATTGGGATTGAAACAACAAGTGAACATTCTGCAAACTTTCTGTGATAATATGCAGCTAAATGTGAATATTGATAAAGCTAGAGTAATAGCTTTTTTATTTAGAATAGGTGGGGTTTTTTGCAAAACACGAGCAATGGTCCTATAAGCGTGTTAAGTTGGAGGTAGTTAATCAATATTGTTATTTAGGTTTCACTTTTACAACAAAGATTAGTACAAAGTTGAGCACTAAGAACCTAGTTATCTATCTCTATCTCTCCATTTCTCTGGAGACCGTGAGGGCACCCCTGAAGTCTTGACAACCAGTTCCCTCCATTCCCCTTTCTGTTCTGCCTTTCTCGAAATTTTGTTGAGTTCTAGGCCTGTCCAATCGCTGACGTCCTCCCATCTCTTCCTTGGTCTGCCTCTTTTTTTCCCTCCTTGGACAGTACCTAGCAGTATTGTTTTTACAAGTCCATTTGATCTTGTGACATGCCCGTACCATTTAAGTTTACGCTTCTTTACGATTGATAGAAGGTTCTCGTAGGGACCAATGGTTTGCCAAGGAACTATTGGTCGCTACAAACCTAGTTATAAACGGGAAAAAAGCAGTAATTCCGTTAAACGAAGCTTTCAATAGGTATAGACAGATGAATAAAAGCATAGTTTTCACAGAGGGGTATTCAAGTACAGGGAACGAACAATATAAAACAACGTTTCCTAGATTTTAAAAAAAAATTTCCTTGAAAAATTAAAATTGCTTTGGTTTTCTTGCTTGGTATAACCAGCTACAGACTGTGACAGACCTGGCAGCTGGTAAAGAATAATAAATACTTTGCACAAAACCTGTTTTTTCATATTTTGTGGGTGGGTTCTTTTTGTTTTTGTTTTTCTAAAAAAAGACATTATGATTTTTCAGAGGAGGTGATGCAGTGTCCCTGCCCCATAGCCTGCACCCTCACTGGGGAACAAGCGGTCAGAGACCTCAGCTTCTCTAGAAGCTTGTGTTGAGGGAGGCTCCAAATCCCCTCTCCGCCTCTGCTTTACCTTCCCCTGTCACAAAGAAGACAGGTACTCATTTACAGCTGGCTGAACTGGGGGACTGTACCGAACTCAAAGCGCACGAACACACCCCCATTGGCGAGGAAACCACACTGAAGGCTGCTCAGTCTTAGCAGAGGACAGGCAAGGGCTCTGACCACTGAGCCACCCCCACCCCCTGCAGGTTGTACAGTCAGCCCCCATTCCAGTTTGAAATGGAGTCATCACTGGACCCCACGACTGTGCTGCTGGGAGGGGTGGTGGTGCTGTGTGTGTTGTGGTGGCTGTCCACACGACGACCCCCGGGCCTCCCCCCAGGCCCCGGACCTGCCCTGCCCCTGCTGGGCCACCTGCACCTGCTGGCCAAGGACCCACGGCCCCAGTTCTGGAAGTGGAGACGTCAGTACGGGGACGTGTTCAGTCTGTACATGGGAGGGAGGCTGGTGGTGGTGCTGGCCAGCTATTCAGCCATCCGTGAAGCCCTGGTCACCTTCGCTGATGCCTTCTCTCATCGCCCTTCTATGTTCATCACGGAAAAGATCAGTAACAAAGGGGGTGAGTGTGTGTGCCATTTGCTTTTGGCTCCTTTAACTGCTAAGATGATGTTGGCACTTTAAAATCACTGCTTCGTGAATCAGAGCCCCTCAGTTGGAAGTTGCAATATAAAAAAAAACCCTGATGTGGAATATCGTTGACTGTTGCAGTATTATGTGTAGATGCACTTAGAAAGTTCCGTGTCATACAGCAAACTGGTTCCAGCCTTAGTCATGACAGCGGGAAGGGTGGGGGGTAGCCTAGTGGTTACAGTGTTCCCCTCATGATCTGATGGCCGGGGATCAAGCCACCAGGGAACCACCTGTTTGAGGGTAAACCTGCAGTTAGCATCAGTACTGACTCCACCCCCCTGAAGGTCATTCGGATACTGAGACACTCGCTGAACATCTTGTGCACACATTAGAAAAAAATCGCCTTTCGGAATAGTAGGCCAGTTTATGCCAGTAGGAACAGATGACAACGTTTTTTTATCCAAAAAAAAGCTTGCACACAGGTGTCGTCCTTTGACACTATCCCCAAAGTCGGAAATGCAGCTACCTTAAAGGTGGGTGAAAACGGTGACATGCGCAAACTTCCACCATTGGTGAAGGTTGGAGCTCTACCCAAGGAACGAAAAAAAACAGCAAATCGACACACACACACACACACACACACACACACACACACACACACACACACACACACACACACACACACACACACACACACACACACACACACACACACACACACCAACCTCCCCCACCCACCCACCCCCAAAAATACAACCAAACAAACAAGCAAACAAAACAAAAACAAATCAATGGTGCCAACTACTTTCCTCCTCTTTCCTCCCCGACTGGGTGGAAACTTTAACGAGGTTCTGTGTACGAATATCATCCATTTCCCCGCGGGGAAAGTAGTCCGGCTGTGGCCGGTAAGATGGATGACAGCAACATACCGGCCAGTGTAGGCTGTGTACACATTAAACACTCATCCATTTCCCCGAGGGGAAAGTAGTCCAGCTATGGCCGTAAGATGGATGACAGCAACATACCCACCAGTGTGCCGTCTGTCACTTGGAGAGGGATGGATTCCCGGCTTATCGGGTTGGTTTGGTTCGATTGTAATAGAGACCCAGTGGAGCTATCCAATTTAGGGGAGATACAATCCACCATCCTTCACTGAGAAGGGCTCTGCCAGGTTCAACTCATGCACAAAATAGTTATATGTCCTGCCTGAAAATGTTGGTGCAGTGCTATGCCGAGACTGTCTGTTCTACAGGGAACAGTACAAGGAGGGAGACAAAGAGGCAGACAGAGAAAACGATAGGAAGACATCAGTGAGTGGACTGGCCTTGGGTCGAATGACTTGCTACTGAAAGCTGGAAACCCGCGAGGAGTGGAGGAAGCTGGTTGCAGAATCGTCAGTTGTGCCCCCACGGTCTACAGGACTACGGGACAGGTGAAGGTGAATGCCATTCTCTTCTGAGGGAGTTCTGGCAAAAGTCAAAGGGAGTCAAGTCCTGCTAGTTTGTGTGTGTTCCCTTCTCTGCCTGCCTGTGTCTGACGGTATCCTTTCTGCACAATGTTCAGAGGTACTTTTCTCTTGTTGTCAAGGTTTCTTTGAGATTATTTTTAATGTACGCTAAATATATAATTATTATATAAGCTCGGTTTCTCAGTTCATCTTAAAGACCAGCCCCCCTACCACAGCTAACGGTTTCGTGGATGAAAGCAAACAAAATCCATCCTCAAACGGGATTAAACCCTACCTCTCACGAATTACACTACCAAAATTTTTGATCCACCTTAATGTGATTGTTCTCTTCTTTTTGTCTTCTTCTTTTCCCAGTTCTGATGGCATGTGGGCATTTTCAGGTGTGGTGGGATCTTCAGGACCGCTCTGGAAGGAACAACGCAAGACCGCCCTGGAGATTCTCCGTCAGATGGGCATGGGCAAGAACGTGCTGGCTGAAAAGATCCAGGAGGAGGTAACCCACTACATCCGGGCCATCGCGGACCAGCAGGGGGCGCCAGGGGACCTGAGAGGGCTGACGCAGAGGAGCATCTGCAACAACATCTGCTCCATTCTCTTCGGCAAGCGCTTTGAGTACGAGGATGCAGCCTACTGCCAGTATGTTCACCACCTCGACGAAAGCGCCAAACTTATTGGCAGTAAGTACAGGACACTATAATCACGTGCCCTGGAGGGTAACGTGATTGATTGATTGATTGATTGATTGATTGATTGATTGATTGAATGAATGAATGAATGAATGAATGAATGAATTATAAAGTGCATTAAAACATCCACTCTTTAAGACTTGATGGCATCGCTGGGAACAAAAAAAACAACCAACAAAAAAACCCTAAAACAAAAAGAAAATTGCTGTAATAAGTTTAACTCATTGGCATTGAGTCGTAGCTATAAATAGGGTAAAGGCGTCCCATAACCTAGGCGGTCGTAGGGGAGCAAGGTGTCAGAGACCTCAGCTTCTCTAGGGGCCAGCATATTGAGGGCGGCGCCCATCTCCTCTCCCTCGCTGCTTTGCCTTTCCTGACCCTAAAGAGGGCAGGTACCCGTTTACAGTTGGGTGAACTGGGGGGGAGACTGTACTGAAGCCAGGGTGCGCAAACGGTCACCCATCCAACTGGTAACCACGCTCCATGCTGCTTAACTTGACTGGGGGAAAGCGAGCGCTCTGACCACTGAGCTATCCCGCCCCATAGCTATAAATACAACATCCAAAAACAAAAAGAAAATAAACACATGATTATATTAAATCAAAGGGAAGTTACTCGTACTGCAAGCAGGGTTATCAATCCCCTTTCAATCGACTTGTTTTCCTTTAACTGTCATTGGGTC
>CM060323.1:65659418-65681007 GCA_030674155.1 Stramonita haemastoma | reverse complement strand
TGTTTTTTTGAAACACGTAACACACAGAGGCTGACCTCAACCTGAGAATTGCAAAGATATGGAGGAAGCTGGTTGCACAATTGTCAGTGGCGCCTAAAAATATCCTACACATGATAGCTAAACAGTTCTGTTCTAAGGACTGAAAAGACTACGAGATAGGTGAAGGTAAACGTGGCACCTAGATTTGTGATTAAAAGCGGAGATTCTGAATGAATAGTTATTGACCTAAAACCTAACATAGGGATGAACAGCATGAATCAACAGAGAAGAGGAAAGATTGAGAGACAAAGACAGACAGACAGACAGACAGACAGACAGACAGACAGAGACAGACAGATAGACAGATTACAAAGGTGAAAAAAAAAAGTTTCTGCTTTTCTGGGATAAACAAATAAAAAATCACCAAAACAAATGTAAAATCCATAGAATAAAAAGAAATGCTATTTCAAGGTAGACAAAATATTTTCACACTTGCTCTATCGGAGTTTTGTCGGTGTTTTAGTTGATGCATCTTCAAAGGAGAGAGACTGTCAGAATTAATAGTTTATCTTCAAGAAATCTGCTGTGACATAAAGCGGTATAAAATTTTAAAAAATATAAAAAAGTTATAAAAGGAGACCCAGAGCTAGACAGAGGGGGACAGACAGACGGACAGACAGACAGAGGTAACAAAGACACAGACTAAGAGTGACTCCACTACAGCCACAGACGCTACAGACGAGTGGTTAAGACCGCTCACTTCAAGTACATGGGTCCATGGCGTCGTGGGTTTGAATCTCAAAGGCCCCGGGTGAATAAGGGTTGGAATATTATCTTACGATCTCCCATGTCAACTTCAAGTGTAGACCTGCCAGTGTTTTCACTCTCTTTGCTCAAAATACAGGCAAAAGATCAAATAGTGCACGTTAAAGATCCTGTAATTCATGTCAGTGTTCAGTGGGTCACTAAAACACAAACATGCCCAGCACACAATCCCCGAAGTCGGAATGTGGCCACCTTCATGGTGGGCATAACTGGCTGCAAACGCAGTCTGACCATTGGTGAACCTCCAGCCTCCAAACAGAACAAAACATCCACCAAAGCTCACAGTGACGTCTTGCTTTTCATTAGTCTGAAACTGAAATGCTTGCACACCATTGGTGTGTGTGTGTGTGTGTGTGTGTGTGTGTGTGTGTGTGTGTGTGTGTGTGTGTGTGTGTGTGTGTGTGTGTGTGTGTGTGTGTGTGTGTGTGTGTGTGTGTGTGTGTGTGGTATTTTATCTATTTATTCATTCTTTTATATCGAGGATAATGGAATAAGCACTCTTGTGCTTTTTTACATCCAATGCCCATGTGTATGTAGTTTTGTAAATCTTGTCATCTGTTCCCACCGGCACATGATGGCCTAATCTTACGAAAAGCCGAACAGAATTTAACATGTACGCAAGATGTTCTGCGTGCGTTGGTACACGGGGCCTCGGTTTATAGTCTTATTCAAAGGAATTTGGGGGAGAGTGGAGTCAGCACTGATTTTAACTCCAGGCGAAAATTCTCTCGAACAGGAATCGCGCGCGCGCGCGCGCGCGCGTGTGTGTGTGTGTGTGCGTGTACGTGTGCGTGTTCGTGTGCGTGTGTGCATGTTCTTTTATTTCGAAGATCATGGAACAAGCACTTATGTGTGGTTTTTCCATCCATTCCCCGTGTGTAAGCAGTTTTGTAATTTTCGTCATCCGTTACCACCGACACACAATGGCCTACACTTCCAAAAAGTGGAATGGGTTTTAACGTGTGTGTAAGACATTCTGCGCGCGTTCACACGAGGGACCTGGTTTATAGTCTCATTCAAAGGACTTGTGAGTGTGTGTGTGCATGTGTGTGTGTTTTACACATACGTGCATCATAGAAGCACGCATGCACAAACGCAAAACTGCTTGCACACAACAAAGACAACAGGGGCACAGCTACCACACTTCTTGCAACCTGAGGAAGGCGAGGCTTTGCTGGATTCGTTCAGCTTGTCTGAACATCAGGACAGCATTTCAATGACTCTTTCTGCCCCTTTGAATGCCGTTGAATATCGATTCTGAATTATACACAAATTAACATTGTAAATGTGTGAGAAATAATACCTGGAGAATTTGTCTGAATTCTAATTTTAATTCCATCAAGTTTTTAAAATTATGAGTGACAAACACCAAATGGTAACAAACTAACTAGATCCACAATTACAAAGACAAGAAATGCAAGGGGCACAAACACAACATTTGTTGACATTTTAAAAACTGTACACCCTCTTAGTGTCAAATACGTTTTTATAGGTCCAGTGCTTGCCTACTGTTTTCTTTCAAAAAATATATGTGGACAGAAGTAATCCAGTCTACGCAAAACACAGAAATATAGCATGTTAACTGGTTTTACCCTTGATCAAATTTTTTTGGGGGTGCAAGAAATGCTGGGGCACCATTTGCTTAATATAATGTCCAGTTATAAATCAACTTACACAGCCTTAGTTGACCTATGACAACAGTTCACCACATCACGTGATAACACTGGCTAGTTTATTCCAGTGTGCCTTTTAATGATAGGCCTTCCACCTGGCAATTTTAAGATACCAGCGTTATTTTCAATGGACTAGTTTTGGCATATTGTACTGTGAAAAAAGATATTTCAGGTTTTTGTTTTCGAATGATTAGAAACCAAAAAAAAAGAAAAGAAAAAAAGATTAGAAACCATCAGATTTAACTTCAAACCATTTTGAATTGATGGGATATACATTTAGCTTCTTAAGGACATAAGGCTTTGTATACTTTATTTATGTAGGTTTATTTGCTAGAAATTTACTTCCTTTTATTATCCTCTACAAATTGATCAGGCTTGGCACCGAAGAGTGGTTGTCTATTTACCAATGCTCAGTCCTCCTGAAAGAGACAGTATTCTGAATGCATGTTACTGTCTGTCATAACAACAACAAAAAATCACCTGGGTCTTTAAAGAACACCAAACTGCCCTATTATAACTGTTTGAACAAAAAATAGCAATTTGTTATGCTATTCCTTCAAATCTTTGAAAAGTTAACACACACAAACACCCAGACACCCAGACACCCAGACACAGACACAGACACACACACACACACACACACACACACACACACACACACACACACACACACACAACACACACACACACACACACACACACACACACACACACACACACACACACACGCATGCCTTCAATACATAAATGCTCAGACAGACTGACATACAGGAGAAAAACAGGCAGTCAGCAAAGAGCATCACTAAAAGCAGTGCACAAATCTGCTACCCAAAGTAGGCCTTTGGTCAGAGAAAAACCCCAACGGAAAACCGTTCCGGCTAGCTGAACATTACAGTAAACTTGAACCTGTGGACACTGTGGCTTTACACGTGCAAATCATGTCCATGTTGAAGCACTCAATCAGTTTTTGTCGCTGCCAATTCAAACGGCCAGATACCTTCCTGCAGTGCAGACCCCACCTTCACCCGGGAAGGAAAGAAAGACACACCTCCAGGGTTTAATAATGAACGTTGCGTTTTAGAAAGACTTCTACGAAGAAACAAAAACGGTATGTATTTATTTAAAGTAGTTGCTTAGTATCGAGAAAAGATGTTTCAGTAGTTTAAAAAACAAACACCAGCTTTCCTAACTTCTTGACCATCACTACCAAGAGACTCAAACTTGAACACAGAGATTTATATGATGCATTCACAGGTAAGAGCTCGGTTTGAAGGCTTATCTAGTGTAGCTGTGTCATATGCTTAACAATTTATTGTATCACAAAATGAATGACTCAGCGGCATCACAACAAAAAATGGCTTGGTAATGTCGCTGTCTGCATCCTTACAAAAAATACTTTTAAACAGAGTGAGATTTTCTAAGCAAGACTTTTGGGCATGACGTTAAAGCTAGATGTAAGGGGAAGATTTTGGTGCAAAATTGGTTGTCTTAAAGAAATACAAAGCAAAACAAAATACTTAGGCATGCTGTGTGTTTGTCATAGTCGTGCAAAAAGCTGGCCATAGGATTTCAAGCTGCTCCCCTTCTCCCTGCACACTTTTAAAAATGTCTACAGAGGAGAGCTATTTATTCTGTTAAGGGATGATGTTAAAAGATTCTTTGTGTAATCATAGTTTCAAATGGTAGACAGGCATCTTTATGCAAACGGGTGCAAAAGAAAATCCTGCGATTTAAATGCATGTTCCTACATTCCCTTTCGGTAGTATTTGCAGAACAGAGCTTTCGGGGAAGTGAAGTCAGTCTGATAATTGCAGGGGTAAAATCCTCTGGAACTGCGCCTTCGTGGTGTATGATCCCAGGCCGTGAGATCAGGAGCACACTGCTGCAGCCACTGGCTGTCCCGCCTCCCTGCCTTTGTTCTATTTTCTTTTCTTTGAAATCCCTTTTCGACAGGGTAATTTTTTCTATAATTAATAAGCCTTAATGTCATGTTCCAGGTACTGCTGTGTGACCACACAACCACCTGCCAGAATCACTCCACTGGCCACAGCGAAGGACGGCCCACGACACAGACACCAAAGGAATTCAATTCAATTCAATTCAATTCAAATACGTCTATTATCTCACATAGAAATGATGGTTGTAAGTCATACAGAAAGGCATTAAACAGAAAAAGGTTGATCACATTGAAATACAATACAATGTCTAAGCACTGGCTTGCACGCATCATAAGATAAAACACACCCAAACATCAGCAATGCCCAAGCCTGCTAGCAAAGGAAGAAGAGCTGGGTTTGCACCATGGACCAGACAGACCTCGGCATGACAGATGCCTGCAGCGCCTGAGGGAGACAGACCAGCGCTGTCTCCTCCACACTGCTGCTCTCCACCCTCCCTCCCTCCACCATCATCACGGCCACACCTTCAACAGAAAAGGTATGTAAACAAGGTCAGGGCTATTTACGGGTTTTTTCTTCCTAATTCTGTATAGAAAATTGACAAAGCAGCCATCTTTTTGGTGAATACTCCTTTATAGTTCCATGCACCATGAAACTTTAAAAAGGTAGCAAAAATATATATATCTTGACCATGTACACGTAAAAAAATTAATTTGCTACATTTTATAGAAAAAAAATTGGGGAGAAAACCTGTTCTATTTATACTGATATAACTTACGAAACTACTTATATGTACACCTATTTATACCGCGTGCCCCCCCCCCCCCCTCTCTCCCTCTCTCCCTCCCTCCCTCTCCCCCCCCCTTTCTCTCTCTCTCTCTGTCTCTGTCTCTGTCTCTGTCCTCTCTCTCTCTCTCTCTCTCTCTCTCTCTCTCTCTCTCTCTCTCTCTCTCTCTGTACATGGGAGGCGGGATAGCCTAGTGGTCAGAACATTGTGCTCGCAATTTGACGACCCGGGTTCGATTCCCGTTCGAGGGGATTTTTCCCCTGGAGTTAACATCAGCGCTGACTCCACTCTCCCCAAAAGTTCTTCGGATGAGACTATAAACCGAGGCCCCGGGTACGAACGCACGAAGAACATCTTGCGCACACGTTAAATCATGTACCGCTTTTCGTAAGAGTAGGCTATTGTGAGCCGGTGAAAACAGATCAGATTCACAAAACTGCATGCATACACACGGGAACAGGGTGTAAAAAAGTACATGATTCCATTATCCTCAATATAAAAGAAAATATAAAGAATACATAAATACATAATACATTCCTATTTATCTCTTCCTCCCTTTCCCGCTTACCCCCCCCCCCCATTTCCTCTCCCTTTCCATCTCTCTCTCTCTCTCTCTCTCTCTCTCTCTCTCTCTCTCTCTCTCTCTCTCTCTCTCTCTCTCTCTCCTCTCTCTCTCTCTCTCTCTCTGACTCCCTCTCTCTCTCCCCTCCCTCTCCCCCTCCCCCCATCTGGTTTTCCTTACTCAGTAAGTTGCCCAATACCTAGTCTTGAAGTGTGCTTGTAGTTTGGCAAGAGATCTTCCCTCTAGCCTCCGCCGACACATTTAATGTCTTTGATACTTTTGTCTCAACTTGAGAAATTGGCATTTTAACATTACAATTACACCACATGCATTGTTAAACAAAAGAAAAAGCATGACGCAACACAGTATCTTAAGATCGACAATACCCTGCGTCACATGCACACAAGTACTCGCACACGCGCGCACACACACACGCGCGTGTATGTGTGCGTGCGTGTATATGCGCGCGCACACATACATGCACGCACACATACATACACACATATATACACATGTGCGCTGGAGCGCGCGCACACACAGACACAACACACACACACACACACACGCACACACACATATATCAGTAATAGTTAAGAGTAACAAAGCAAAATTGTAACAATAATTATTTAAACACATTTAAAAGCACAAAAGCATAAAGCAAAACAGTATCTTAAAATCGACAATACCCTGCGTCACATGCACACACGTACACGCACGCGCACATACACTCACGCGCACACGCGTATGTGTGCGTGTGCGTATGTGCACGCGCGCACATACACGCACGCACACATACATACATACACACATAACATATACACACATGTATGCACACCATATGAAATAATGGCCACACTCTTCAATGTTTTCGACAAAGTAGTAAACCATCCTGGATTTTCCAAAATACAATTTTTAAAAAACAGGAAATATTTCTGTCGTTGTGGTTTGTTTTGTTTCTTGGCTAGAGCTCCGAGTTGACCAATGGCGAAGTGTTGCATGTGCCATCGTTTCAGGCCACCCTTAGGGTAGCCGCATTCCGACTTGGGGGAGATGTTTAAACGCGACACCAGTGTACATGCTTTTTTTGTTTTAGCTTTTAGAGTCATCCGTTCCCATCGGGACAAATGGCCTACTCTTAACAAAGTGCAGAACAAATTTGAATGCACACAAAAGTGTTCGTTCGCACATGAGACCTCGGTTTATAGTCTCATCCGAAGGTCGGCGGAGTGGAGTTGGGATTGGTTTTCAACTCCTGGGAAAAAATCCCCTTGAACAGGTTTCTTGTTGATTCGAACTCAGGCGGTCAGATTGCAAGCAAAACGTGCTTAACCACTATGCTATCCCACCCCTTCCTTGAATGTATATGAATAATGATAACATGAAGTTATAGTTACCACCAGCTGACCTGTCCCCGTGACGTGTAGACTAGGCTCAAAGCCTCTCAGCAACTTTTAGAAATGTTGCCGTAGCTATTTTAATTCAGATGATATAACTGGCTACTTTCTTTTTCCACACCAGATCCTGTCCACGCATCCTGGACCTTGTCACCGCAGGCTGTGAAGACGCCAGCAGCACGATGCTGGAGCACAAGACCCAGTGAACTTGTCCTCCCCCATGACCTCACTTGGCTGACATGTTAGACCTGTAGGACTGAAGGGCGGAGAGTGGAGGATAGAAATGCTTCGTCACAGCCCTGAACGGCAAAGCCCTGAATAGCAGAGCCCTGAACGGCAAAGCCCTGAACAGCAAAGCCCTGAGTAGCAGAGCCCTGAACGGCAAAGCCCTGAACGGCAAAGCCCTGAATAGCAAAGCCCTGAATAGCAAAGCCCTGAATAGCAAAGCCCTGAATAGCAAAGCCCTGAATAGCAGAGCCCTGAACAGCAAAGCCCTGAACAGCAAAACCCTGAAGTAAAAACCCTTAAAAGGGAAAGATCCTAACTTTGTAAAAGTCTGAAGGGCCAGCCCACAAACCTGCTATGCAGAAAACTCTGAAGGGCCAAACTCTGAGAGATAAAGCAGAAGAGGACAAGTACACAAATGCCCCGAGGATGAAAGCGCGAAAGCCAAGCCCCAGAAGGGCAAACCACCGAAACAAGCCCCAGAAGGGCAAACCACTGAAACAAGCCCCAGAAGGGCAAACCACCGAAACAAGCCCCAGAAGGGCAAACCACTGAAACAAGCCCCAGAAGGGCAAACCACTGAAACAAGCCCCAGAAGGGCAAACCACTGAAACAAGCCCCAGAAGGGCAAACCACTGAAACAAGCCCCAGAAGGGCAAACCACTGAAACAAGCCCCAGAAGGGCAAACCACCGAAACAAGCCCCAGAAGGGCAAACCACCGAAACCCCTAGAGGGGAATGTACTTACAAAGCCCCTGAAGGGCAAAACATAACATTTTTAAAAACCTGAAGGCCAATATACCTAAAAGCCCCTGAAGGCCAATATACCTAAAAGCCCCTGAAGGGCAATGTACTTAAAAAAGCCCCTGAAGGGCAATGTACTTAAAAACGCCCCTGAAGGGCAATGTACTTAAAAAAGCCCCTGAAGGGCAATGTACTTAAAAGCCCCTGAACGGCAAAATCTTTATAAAAAAAACTGTAAAAGGTCAAAATCCTTAAAGTGAAAACCACCATGAATGGTAAAATGGTAAAGGCTAAAATTCTGAAGGGTAAAATCCTTAAAGCTAAAACCACGAAGGGTAATATCCTAAACGCTAAAATCCTGAAGGATAAAATCCTAAAAGTTAAAACCCGAAGGATAAAATCCTGAAAGCTAAAACCACAAAGGGTAAAATCCTAAACGCTAAAATCCTGAAGGATAAAATCCTAAAAGTTAAAACCCTGAAGGATAAAATCCTGAAACTTAGCTAAAACCCTGAAGGATAAAATCCTAAAAGTCAAAACCCTGACGGATAAAATCCTAAAAGTTAAAACCCTGAAGGATAAATTCCTAAGTCAAAACCCTGAAGGATAAAATCCTAAAAGTTAAAACCCTGAAGGATAAATTCCTAAGTCAAAACCCTGAAGGATAAAATCCTAAGTCAAAACCCTGAAGGATAAAATCCTAAAAGTTAAAACCCTAAAGGATAAATTCCTAAGTCAAAACCCTGAAGGATAAAATCCTAAAAGTTAAAACCCTAAGGGATAAATTCCTAAGTCAAAATCCTGAAGGATAAAATCCTGAAACTTAACTAAAACCCGGAAGGGCACAATCCTTACTTGCCAAAACACTAAAGGGCAAACGCAGGGCAGCGACAGGCATTGTCCAGGGATCTAGGACATGAATGTTTCCAGATCCCGCTGGGTTGAACAGCAAAGTTGATGAGTCTGGGGGCCTTGGTATCAGAGTGGCGTCTACATGACCTCCCATCCCTGAAAAAAAATTCATGGATGAAATGCGGTGAGAGCAGTGAGGAATGTGGTCTTTGAGGACATCTGATTGTGGACATCCCATACTCGACATGCAGCAGTGTGCAAAGAGGTAGGCAATGCAAAACCTCCGGACACTCCAACGCTGCCCTGCACACTTCCCAGGCGCATTTCTACAGGCACAGCCTGTCAATGCCTGTGTGTGTCGTGTTCACAAAAGCGCCTCAGCCATCTTTCAAACATTCCGAGCTCGAATCAAAATGTCCCTGGAGTTATATGTAAGACTCAACGCGATGATCACGGATTTCCGAACTTCGTCAGGAGTCTGAACCTTACTCCGCGATCACAAGGAGCCAGTCTTGGTGTTGACATTGATTTGATTGTCCTAAGATGGCACTGCCATCAAATCTCTTGCATGCAATGCTAACTGGAAGGGACGCATTCAGCCCCCAGACACTTTTAAAAGCATTTATTGACCTTCTGGGTCTCTTCCCTCTCGCCCTGATTCCTTAAAGGTCTTAACATAGATGTGGCAAGTGGTCATGTGGGTCATCTTAGTTCTCTGGCTGTCGAGTTGCCCACATTGTGGCTGCTAATTGTACCAAGACTTCACACTGGTAAGTGCACGTATCTTTTTTGCTTAGTTTCGCCATACGAGTACGTATGCACATAACGTGTGTGCACACATTTAGAATTTAAAAAACCATAGTGTTAAAACAAATATCAGTTATAATATCACTAATACGATTATTTAAAGTTTAAAGAAAAAAGTCAATCAAACAATTTGTATCCGGTTACAATATCTCCATGCTTTCAATTCATACTTCATATATAAGACGAAAAATATCGAAAGTCAAAAAGAAAAAAAAGAAAAAAGAAAAACACACAATACAATACAATATTATAATACCCATCACCACTGTGTGTGTGTGTGTGTGTGTGTGTGTGTGTGTGTGTGTGTGTGTGTGTGTGTGTGTGTGTGTGTGTGCATTTTATTATAAAATGTTTCATTTCTTTGTGCAGAACCACTGTCGTCGAGGCTGTTCCCGTCCTAGGCACTTCAATGCCTGAGGACGCGGCATGAGCAAGGGGAAGGACAGATGAAGGTAGGCTACTACGAGTTAGGCGGTCCACAGCTTAGCATTCTGAGACTCCTTACGAATATGCACTCTGTATAATGGCACATGATACTGAGTCAGCAAGCACACTCTTAAGTAAGAGTATGTGGCCAGTCTTTATTTTCAAACAGCAGTATAGAGACAGCAGCTACAGCCTCGCTTCACAAGATTGTTTCCCCTCTCATGAAGACTGCAGATCATGCTAACAGTTTATGAAGGATAAAGACAACCTCAACACGTTTTAAAGCGCAACATTTTGATAGCGATGTTGACAGTTTTTACACACGCATGCACGCACGCACGCACGCACACACCACACACACGCACGCACGCACACAAATGCACACACATGCACACACATGCACACACACACACACACACACACACACACACACACACACACACACACACAGGGAGGGGACGGGATAGCCTAGTGGTCAGAACATTGCGCTCGCAATTTGACCCGGGTTAGCATCGGTGCAGACTCCACTCTCCCCAAAATTCCCTTAGGATGAGACTATAAACCAAGGCCCCGTGTACGAGCGCACGCAGAACATCTTGCGCACACGTTAAATTTCGAAAGAGTAGGCCATTGTGTGCCGTTAGGAACAGATACGATGTGCAAAATTGCATACACACAGGAACTGGATGTAAAAAAGCGCATGAGTGCTTATTCCATTATCTTCGATATAGAAGAATAAATAAATAAATAAAATAAATAATTGAAACACACACACACTAAAAAAAAGTAATTTAAACATGCCTTACTGTTTTTGTTCAGGATCATTGCGCCATTGAAGCCGTTCCCGTCCTGGGTACTTCAATGCCGGAGGACGCGGCACGAGCAGGTGGAAGCAGAGAATAAGGTATTAATGATGCGACTGTATCATTGTGATGGTGGCTTTTGGGGCGTTGCACAGCTGAACATTCTGAGAGTAATCACTCTCTCTCTCTCTCTCTCTCTCTCTCTCTCTCTCTCTCTCTCTCTCTCCTCTCTCTCTCTCTCTCTCTCTCTCTCTTCTCTCTCTCTGTATCTCTCTCATCCCTGTGTCTCTGTCTCTCCCTGTGTCTCTGTCTCTGTCTCTCTCTCTGTCTTGTGTGTGTGTGCGCGCATGCGTGTGTGTGTAAAAATCATTTTTATTCAGATGACATATTGAATAAGAAACGCTTTTGGTTTAAGGAACTTTTATTCTATAAATTACTAAACAAGTCAATGATAGCACAGTGGGGGACGAAAATGAAGCCATAGCTTATCTCTACTCCCACACTTGTGGCAAAGCAGCAACACATGCTTAAAAACAGTGAGACACCAAAACTAATCACACAATTATCTCAATGCATTTGCAAACTGTTTCAAGTTAGAGATAAAGTACAAAAATAAGTTTCCAACTAATTGAAAAATAGAATTTAAAAGACGGAGCATTTTAACTTCCCCTCTGCCCCCACTCTCTCTCTCTCTCTCTCTCTCTCTCTCTCTCTCTCTCTCTCTCTCTCTCTCTCTCTCTCTCTCTCTCTCTCTCTCTCTCTCTCTCTCTCTCTCTCTCTCTCTTGTTGAAGTAGGGGGTGAGGCATGTAATTTCCCTGGGTTTCTCAGCTAGAGCTCTGAGGTTTACAAATGGTAAAATTTTGCGTATTCGACCGTTATTTCCCACCATTAAATTTTAGTAAGCACATTACGACTTTGGGAATATCTTATCTTAGAATATATCAATTTGTTTGTGCAGATTCACTGTCATCGAGGCTGTTCCCGTCCTGGGTACTTCAGTGCCTGAGGACGCGGCACGAGCAAGTGGAAGCAGAGATGCAGGTACTAGTATGTTTTTTGCTTTCGCTTTCAGGCGTTCCACAGTTTAACATAATGAGAGTCCTCAAGAATATACACTGTCTCATACATCGTACTCGATAATCAGTAACCATATTCTGAGGGAGAAGCTTCCATATAAGGCGATTGCTTTTTCAAGTACTTCACTGTGTAGGCAGCTATACTCAGGCTTCGAGAGTGTCTCCTTTCGTGGAGAGCACTGCTCATTCCAAGTCTGTCAGGGATGGAGACAGTCTCAATATACTGACAAAGCATAACGCTTGGATGTGCAAACTGCAGCACTGGCGCTGTGCTTACACTAAAAACTGGTACCACCTCTCGTTGGCCTGGACGATACACGTTATCAGCATGTTTATCTGACCCTAGTGACGCTGTTTGAGTTGAGGACAGGCATGTATCCAGGTGGAAGGAGAAGGGAATGGTGAGGATGTTTTTTCCTTGTGTAAACGGGATGACAGCGCAGATACGGTAGGCTGGGCTATGAACGACATGGAGTGAGGAGTTACGCCTCTTTGGTCGGTCGGAATGCAATTGAGGGGAAAATAGTTCATGGCCATGATTGTATACTTATCATGTACATTTGTGGTTTAAGGGAGGGGCTATGAACATGGATTGAAATGAAATCAATATTTTATTTCGAGGAAAATGGAATAAGCACTTATGTGCTTTTTTACATCCAGTCCTCGTGTGTATGCAGTTTTGTAAAATTTGCCATCCGTTCTCACCGGCACATAATGAGCTACTTTTCCGAAATGCGGAACAGTTTTTAACTTGTGCACAAGATGTTCTGCGTGCGTTCGCACACGGGACCTCGGTTTATAGTCTCATGTGAAGGACTTTTGATGTTGATGAAGATCTGTGACAATATACATTTCTACTGTTATCAAAGCCCAGTTTAAAGACACAATCGAGGGACTTTCAGGAGAGTGGAGTCGGTACTGATGTGAACTCCATGAAAAACTCGGTTTTGACAGTGACTGGAACCTGCGCCAGTCACACACGAGTTCATTGCACTTACCACTACTTATGATGAATCTTCTGTCTCTTTTAAACAATTTTTTTTGTAATTAATGACCATCACTCTTTATAATTGTCTAACAATGTTTTCTGTTTTGTATGTCTTACAGAAGATGCCTCAGAGACTTCACTACGGTAAGGATTTCTTCAACCTCACGTGACAGGAGTTTTCAAAGCCAGGACACTGGGACGGACATTTCTGGCCAAAATGGCTGAGGATGTCTTTTCAAGCACTTAAAGGTAACGCCATACATTTTCGCTCTCACGACAGACAAATGATAGTTTGTCTGAGGGTTAGACGGTGAAGAAGAATTTCAAGCTGATTATTCAGATTTAAGATTGCTGCATGCATGACAAAACAATCCATAAGTAAAATATTTTTGGCAAAAGAGAAAAGCCAGAAAAGATGACTACAGAAAACGTTTATTGAAAATGTGAGAATTATGTTACACATAAGAGATAAAAGTTATGGTTGGAAAATGAATGCTGAAAAACGCCTGCAAACAGACAGGCAACATTCTACATCGCCAACATCCCCGAGGTCAGAGGACAAGGAGAGCTGCAGGACAGCAGAGAACTCTGAAGACACAGACCAGCCCTGGTGCAGTGGGTGGAACTCCTACCGTCCACAGAGGCCATGGAGACAGTTGATAGGAGTGTGTGTGTGTGTGTGTGTGTGTGTGTGTGTGTGTGTGTGTGTGTGTGTGTGTGTGTGTGTGTGTGTGTGTATGTGTTTTGTGTGTGTGTGTGTTTTGTGTGTGCGTGTATTAGTATTGTTTTTATGATATAAGCCTGGAGAAATTATAGCCCGCAAATCACTCAGCCCTGCCAGTTTTCATTTTAACTCTTATTATCAAATCCTGCTTGGTGGTAAATGTGGGAAAAAGCTCTAGAAAAACGTTTATTGGAAATTCAGGATTTTGTTTTTACAAACGGGTAAATTTTTTAAGCTGATTTGTGTCAAAGCATTGCATTAACTTTTAATGCGAATGACCTGATCTCAACGTATAAAGTCCGTGTATGCCATGGTAATAATAATAACGAAGCTGGTGTCAACTTGTAAAATTTTTCTTTCGTGATGAGCCAGTTGGCATCACAGTATAATATTCTTTACCTCGTAATGAGCTGGTTAGAGTAAAAGAATAAAGTCTTTCCTGTGTGCTGAAATAGCTGATGCACCAATTGAAGCTAAATTTAGTCCTGTTTGATTTATGTAGTATCAAGGTATAATAAGTAAGTCTTCAATTTTAACGTCTTTCCACTTTAAGTGATACCAGACGACCCTAAGATAGGAAACTGGATAGGAGAGAGAGAGAGAGAGAGAGAGAGAGAGAGAGAGAGAGAGGAGAGAGAGAGAGAGAGAGAGAGAGAGAGAGAGAGAGAGAGAGAGAGAGAGAGAGAGAGAACTCGAACTCGAACTCGAACTCGAACTCGAAAAGTTTATTCACAAAAAGGCCATTGGCCCATACATGAAGGGGGTTGCCAAACTGCTTAGTGTTTTGGTGGAATAAAAGACAACAGCAATGAAAACAGCAGAATTATATAGCAACAAAAACAGTAGCAAAAATATGACTTACGATAATAAAGTATCTCTTATTCTAAAGGCTTTACACAAATATAGAGTGAGGCTGCGCACAACCTCAGGCTGACTTGATGCCATGAGTAAACAGAGTCTAAATGAATTAGGCTGCTTTCTATATTTCACAGGAATGTAACTCTGCCTAACATCGAGAGAGAGAGAGAGAGAGAGAGAGAGAGAGAGAGAGAGAGAGAGAGAGAGAGAGAGAGAGAGAGAGAGAGAGAGACAGAGACAGAGACAGAGACAGAGAGACAGAGAGACAGAGAGACAGAGAGACAGAGAGACAGAGAGAGAGATATATAGAGAGAGATCTAATGTGTGTGCGCGCGATATAATGTATATAATATCATAATGCAAGGTATAATATTTCTTTTATGCTTCATTTGTATGGCAGCGTAACATTACTTTCATACTGAATCAGCTTGTATCAAGGTGTAAAGAGATTTCCTTCCCATCAAAGTATGTGTTTTACCTTTATTTAAAGACATCTGGTATCTGCTTACAATAAAACTTTTGTTAATATTGACCTCTTAAGAATCGAGGTAGACGGTTCTTTTCTCCATACTGAGTTGATTTCAAATTACACATTTCTCTCTTTCCTATCTCGTTTGTATAAGCTATGCGGTTTTGTTTATTCAATTGAGCTACCTGATATCAATATAGAAAGTTGTTTGCTTCATATTGAGTCGATACTAAAGTTAAATTTTTTTCCCCCTTCATATTCAGCTTCTGTGAAGGTATAAGGCTCTTTCCTTCATATCAAGTTAGTTATCAAAAGTTTTTGTCTTTATAGTTATCAAGTTAGCTGGTATCAAAGTATAAAATTATTTCTCTCGTATTAATGACAGCCAGAGTATAGTCATTTCCTTTATTCTTAGTGCTAGTGGATTTCAAAGTAAAAAGTGTTTTCTTCAGTATTAAGCTGGCTTCAAAGAATAAGGTTCTTTCTTTTGTGTACAACTGGTTGGTAGTAAAGTACCAAGTTCTCTTTTTGAGGATCTACCTAGTTGGAACCGCCTACACCATTTTATTCTTCCTTTTGAGTTACTTGGTATCAATGATTGTTTCTCTTATATAAAATCAGGTATTGATTTAGGTATAAAGTTACTTCCCTTATTCTTATATCACTTTCATTTTAATTTCGAGCATGATGGAAAACCCTTGTGTGCTTTTTGTACAATTAGTTCCCGTGCACATGTGGTTTTATAAATTTTGTCATCTCTTCCCACTGGCACAGATGGCCTACTCTTCCAAAAGTGGAATAGGGTTTAATATGTCTGCAAAATGTTCTGTGTGCATTTGCACACGGGACCTTAGTTTATAGTCACATGTGAAGGACTTTCGGGGGTACAGAGTCGGCAGTGATAACTCCAGAGGATAAACCCCTGTGGAAGGGTGTCTCAGTGGTGGCTCCAACAGGGCTGTCAGATGGTGAGTGCAATGTGCAGCACTCTGGTCAGGTCGTCCCGTCCTGTTTTGAGCTAGCTTGTGTAGAGTTTTAGTTTTTGTTCCTACAGAGTTAGATGCTATCAAATTGTAATCTTTTCTTCATATTGACTATAATGGTTTTGAGGTATAAAAATATTTCCTTCATGTTCAGTTGTCGAAATATACAGGGAATTTTTAATTGCAATAACTATCCATTTTTTCTTTGTATTGGCTAGTCTGTAAAAAGTTTAATGTAAGGTACCTCAACCTTACCTTATCTTACCTTGACTAGTCTGTATCAGAGTTGAGATATTTCTTTCGTATTGGATTCAGTAGAAAAAAGATTGTTCCCATTAAATTTTAATCGTTTCGCCACATTGAATCAGGTGACGTTGTTATATAAAGTACTTTTCTTGATATCAAATTTGTTAGCATCAAAGTAAAAGCGGTTTTCTTCGTGTATAGCTGGTAACCAAAGTTGACATCTCTTTTCATAATTAAGTTTGTGCTATAAAGTTCTTTTGTTCATAATTTATTGGTAAAAGGGTATATACCCCTTCCCTTATATTGAGTTAGCGAGGGAACCCAATGTGTAAACTGTATTCTTTTGAGTCTTTCTATGAGACAGTCTTCATCAAAGTGTAAGGCGTTTCTTTACTTCATGATAGGACAAAATATTGTTTTTTAGCATCAAAACATATAATTGTTTTCTCCATATTGAGTAAAATGGTATCGTTGTCGGTTTGCATAAAAAGGTGAAGCTATATCATTCTCATGGAGTTAATATAAATGTACGAAAGTCTTCCCTTCATATCAAATTAGTATGAAAGAAGATATGGTTTTTATTTTGAGTTTGTAGGTGTCAAAGCATTAGTTTCTGTTGTTCATATTATGTTAACTGGTATTGATATGCAAATTTCTTTCCTCTGTTTTGCATTAGTTGGTGTCAAATTTAGCATAGTCTTTTTCATATTTGAGTGATTTTGCACCAAGGTTTAAAGTTCACTTCTCTTTGTCTTACCTCGAAATGGTTTACAATGGTACCAACATTTAAAATGCACAAAATTCTAAATCTGGAAATAGATATCAAATCAAAAGTTCTGATCAAAGACAGATATGTAAACAACTTCTGACTAGAAATAAACGGCTGGAGAAGGTTAATGTGAATAGAATCCCATTTCTGGGGTGTTGAATTTTTTGCAAGAATCACTAGCAGTACAAAATCAAATATTAAAAAAACACACTAATTTTCTTTGATTTTGATAGGTCAGCTTCAGGAAAAAAAAATCCACAGCATGATTGCTGAATGTGAAAGAAAGGACTAAAGTATTCCTGATGCCACTCTTCCTCTGTAGTGCTGTTCCCTTGATGAAGCTGCTAACACTGAACTCTAACCCTGGTTTTTGCCCCATGCCGCAATCTCTAACATTTTACCATGTTGACTCTAATGCTTAACTCTAACATTGATTCCTCATTCTGACCCAGTTCTGCGGTATGGGGACACAGCTGTATAAGGGAACAACGGTACAAGGAAAGAGTGGTTCGGGTTAACTGACCACATGAAAATAGTTTATTCTGGAGATAACCGTGGTGATCATTGAAGTATTTCCTAAACGAAAAATGACACGCAGAAAAAGTCTTAAGATACCTTTTGATAGTTGCAATACTGGGAAAAAGCTAACTGTAAGGACAGTCAAGACATTGTTTTATTTTTTGGTAGATTTCGTTTTAAATCGGACTAGTTGCAATCAAACCTAGGGATTTTCCTGTTGAGTTAGCTGGTGTCTAGGTATGAAGCTCTTTCTATACTAATAAATTAGCTGGTATTAAAGTATAAAGCTCTTTCCTCTCTGATGAATTAGATGGTATCATGGTGTAAAGTTCTTTTCCTCCAAATAAGTTGCTGTCACTCTAAAAAGTTTTTCTTTATATGAGATAAGTTGTGTCAAAATTCAAACCGTTTCATTCTTACTAGGTTAAATAGTCTCAAATTAGATAGCTGATGTGCTTAATGGGTTAGTTGGTATTAAACTAGAAAACTTCCCTGACAACCAGTCAGTCAGTGTCAGAATAATATTCTTCCTTCCTATGTTTATTAGTTCATATCAAAAGTATATTTATTTCATATAGTGTTGGTGTTAAACGGGTTCTTTCTTCAGGAGTTGAATGTCTCACGGTATATAATACTTTAGTTTATAGTTTGAGTTGGTCTTAGATTCTTTCCTTCATTTAGATTTGGATGTCTCAAAGTATTATAATGCTTTCGTTTATAGTTTTTTGGTGCCAAAGTAGTAAGGTCTTTTATATTGAGATAGCTGGCGTCAGAGTGTCATTTCTTTCCTTTATACTTAGTATAAAGTTAGTTCCATCATATTTAGTAGATCAAGTATAGCAACAATTTCCTTAAGTAGTTATCAAGGTATGAAATTCTTTCCTACATACTCAGTTGATATCAAAGTATACAATGCGCCTCTTTATTATCAGCCAGTAAATATTAACGTATAGTTACTTCCCTATAACTATTTCCATAGAATGATTTCGTTGGTATCAAGGTATAAAGTATTTTTCCATTATTCTGAGTTATTTTATTGATATCAAATTGTTACCAAAGTTTTGCTTTTCCTCATTGAGTTAGCTGGTTTCTAATTATAAATTGTGTTCCCTTGATATTCACTGTAATGCTGTCACGGGTTTTTTCCTCCATGATTAGTTTGTTGGTATCAATGTATAAAATTGTTTCTGTGGAGCAGATATAGCTGGTATCAAGGTGTAAAACTGTTTCTAGTATCGAATTTGTTGGTATCAAAGTATCTAGCCTTTTAGCTTCCTACTAAAGTGGTACCACTGTACAAAGCTCTTTCCTCCATGTTAAGAAGTTGGTTCTCTGTTTTATTTCTGTGTTGTACCACGTAATGTAGGATTATGATAATTTTATAAATGTCCCGTTTATGACTGATTGGGTTAACCTAGTGGTAGAGCAATGTGTTTTTTATTGACAGCCCAGGACTGAGTTCAGATTCGAGTCACCACCAAAGCGTCAGTTGAAAGGGAATTTTGCCAAGTGCTGGCTCCACTCCCCCATAATCATTCTGATGACGCTATAAACCGAAACTCCGTGTGTAAACTCCTGCAGAACATATTGTGCACACATTAAAACACGTTCTACCTTTTGGAAGAATAGGTCCTTTCTGCCAATGGAAACCGACAACAAAGTTTACAAAACCGCATGCACACATAAGCTTGATGTACAAAAAAGCCCCACAGAGTGCTTATTCTGTTATCCTCAAAATCAATCAGTCAATCAACTCTTCCATGGTTCCTGTCGTGTGCCTCTCTGTGCAATATCATGCCCATGTATTTTTGGATGAATTAAGCCTTATTGATTGCCGTCTGCATAGGGTTCTGTAACCGTATTTTGGCTGCTATTCTGTGCATTTTGTTCGTCTGGTATCCTTTGTCTTGCAGTGTGACCTGCATTCTTTCTTTGCGGAGAACTTCTGTCAGTCCTGTCCTTTTCTGATGTCTTGGCATGGTATTCTGTCTGGCAGCTTACTGTTCAGCAGTCTCAGGGTGATCAGAGATCAGGATTATCTTGCTTTTTTATCAAACGGTAAAACATGGAGCAGGTTGTATTGTAGGTATAGTTCAAAGGGGTAAGCCATGGTTCATCAGGGTAAGGATTCTAATGCTATGGGTTGGAATGGAAAAGGTAGTGTGTGTGAGTGTGTGTGTGTGTGTGTGTGTGGTGTGTGTGTGTGTGTGTGTGTGTGTGTGTGTGTGTGTGTGTGTGTGTGAATGTGTGCATGCGTGTGCATGCGTGCATGCGTGTGTGTGTGTATGTGCGTGTGTGCATTTGTTTGTATATGGATTACTGTTCGGATTTTTTCCTCAGAGTTGTCAAAAAAACTAAAGCTGTTCTCTTGATAAATTTTCATTTCAAAGAGATTACTTTTAATCTTCTACAATCCATTAAGTAGTCATTAGTAAAAAAGTTTTCCTTTATTCTGTTTTAGTAAAAAGTTTGTTAAAAAGTAATTTGATGGTGAGACAGTTTGGTAAAGTTTATTAGCTTTGATTTTATACTTGTATTCTAAGTTTAGATGTACTACCTTAAAATCGGGCATATATTCTAAGTTTGGACTTTCTAGCTTAGATTTGGGCATACATTCTAAGTTTACCCCTTCATTATACAAACTATATAAAAAACCTCAGATGGTAATTGATACAAGCTGGGCTAGACATTATTTGAGGGCTAGTTTCCCAATTTTCTGATTTAAACTTCATTTTGAAATTATCTTTGTTTGCAAAATTGCGAGGGGACTTAGTGTTATTTTTCTATATAGATTGAAATTAAATGTACTCCAATCTTTTTGCATTTGATGTATCATCCCTACAGGAACCTCTATACAGGCCATGGTATAATATTGTCTAAATATTTTTTTCTGAATGCATTCTGATAGAAAAATAGCTAAAAAGAATGAATTGTAACACTTTCACTTACACACTAGAGCAAAAAATAAACCCAGACATATTAAATGACATGTTTACACATAGATGAGCGCATGCAGCACACACACTAGAGCACTAATAAACCCAGCCGAATGTTCATTGCAGCGGTACATGAGTAGAACGCAGGCAGCAATTCACACACTGGGGCAGTTACTGCTCCGGACAGTAGGGGAGATGAAAAAGAGGGCTCGTTCAGGTTCGTGGATGAACAGATGAAAAAAAAACGGATGAGGGGGACACCAATTTATTTGTATTTTCTTTGGGTTTTCTTTTTTGGCCAATGAAGAGAGAGGGTGAAGCACCCATTGAAGAAGGAAACCAGAACACCCACAAGATGGTGCTCCTCGATCTGCAGGCAACTGAGGCCTGCACAATATTTTTAGTCTGGAATTTTAATTTTACTGATTAGCTTCATTTTTGTAGCATTGAGGGGTGTGGCAGTTGTTTTCATTATAGATATATAATTTATTTATTTGTAAAAATACTTGTCTTACTGTGACGGCTAGTAATGTAGAGGCTAAAAACTGTCTTTTGTTTATTTTATCTTTTGTTGTTGTTTTTTTGGCCAATGAAGAGAGACGTGTAGAGCACTCACTAAAAATCTAAAATGAAAAACAAAAAAACCCCTAAAAGACGGTGCTCCACGATCTGCATGCAACTGAGGCCTATATAAATATAAAAAAAATTTTTCTTAAAAAGAGCATTTAGTGATCTGCTGGAAAAGTCTGGCTGTCTGTATTTTTGGTTGGGCTTTTTAAAGTCCCTTTGAATGTATTATCTTTGTGCACGGCATATGTGTGTGCCTGTGTTTGTGTCTATGTGTTTGTATTGATCTAATGGTTTGTTGAGAAGTAGTCTGGCCCCGACACAGTCTTTAATTTTGCTTTCAACTAGCAAGACACTTTCGTTCTTGGTATATGACAGTTACTTGTTAGAGTAGAAATTGAAGCATGATATGCCTTTCTTGGTATATGATAGCAACTGTTCATAGTAGAAATTGAAGTATGGTATGCTTTTCTTGGTA
>CM060323.1:65641918-65644418 GCA_030674155.1 Stramonita haemastoma | reverse complement strand
TCGAGCATGGTTAACAAGTGGATGGGTGACCGTTTGCGCACCTTGGCTTCAAGACAGTCCCCCAGTTCACCCATCTGTAAATGGGTACCTGCCCTCTTTAAGGTCATGGAATGTAAAGCAGCGAGGGAGAGGAGATGGGCGCCGCCCTCAACATGCTGGCCCCTAGAGAAGCTGAGGTCTCTGGCACCTCGCTCCCCTACGACCACATAGGTTATGGGACACCTTTACCTTTTACCTTTACCATTCAGCCAAGTTCTAATGGGACTGATAACAATTACTGTCTAAGTTTTACTAGAATGCGTACAGTATGGTATATCTCCTAATTACCTCAGAGTTATCAACATGGAGTGTGTTGTTCATATTTGTTTCGTAATTGTATTGTGATGTGTTGTATTGTACTGTTGTGTTGTGTTGTGTTGTGTTGAGAAAAGCGCAACACGCTTCATTCATCAAATCCTACCTATAAAAACACTAACTAAATAAATCACAAAAAACTCCCTCCCTACCACCATCCCACCATCCCTCCCTCCCACCATCCATCGCTCCTCTCAGCTTTCCTCCCCCCTCCTTGCTCCACTCCACTCACGTGATGCACAGAGCCACGATGACGTCAACACCGGCGAAGCAGAGGAAGACGAGGCCGTGCACGTGGCCCAGAGACAGCCTGTAGACAGTGGGCGTCACCAGGCTGCTGGTGGTGGAGGCCAGCATCTCCGACAGCGCGATGCCAGCAAACAGCGAGCCTGAGGCAGCAGGGGGGAGGGGACTATCATGTCTGTTTCGTTCTTAGAAAGAGGGTTAGTCATCATGTATGTCATAGTTTGACAAAATTTAAGGTTCATGTATGTTATATTTTGACAAACATTCATGATCATATATGTCACAGTTTGACAAAATTTAATGATCATGTATGTCATAGTTTGACAAAGGTGACGCTCCGCCACAAAATGAGTCCCATTGCACTTCACCCTCTTTTCTGCTATGTGCCATTTTAGGCAGGGGGGGGTGAGGTTGTTGATTTTAATAATCAAACAAACCAATAATACATTGTACTAAAGTATCAAGACTTAGTTTTTTTTCCTTTTGATTTTGACAGGTTATAAAACTAGCCAATCTTCTACCTTTTTTTTTTTTTTTTTTTTGGCTGCCTCGTCTTCTGTGACGTTCCCGTACTGCTGCTCCCACGCCGCTCATCTCAATCTCCCCGCCACAGCCATACCCAGATTCGTTGTGTCTCACCCCCGGGGTCGGGAGTCCACAGGGAGCTCATCAATATTAGGCCGCCGCGGGGCCACCAGCCAGAGGGGCCCTGCACTTCTGCTGGGTCACTTTGGTGGTGTTCAGTGGTGCCTGTTCTGAGCTAACATACGCAGGACACCACCTACTAAGCCCCCTACTAACGACAGTATTAGCTCAGTCGCGGAGCCAGACTGAGTGAGTCACCCACCCAAGGTGGCGACCACCACAACGTCCCTCCAACGACCGCCTCCCCACGAACCCCCAACCCCAAAGGCTTTGACACAAATTCACCACAGGCACAGAAGCGTATGGGGAAACCGAATCTGAGGTCACCATGAGACCAGAGCAACGGAGGCCGCCGAATCAGAGGCAATTTTTATTATTGCATGATGATCAATGATGATGAGGATGATGTAATGATGCTGCTGTGGAGGTGCATCCGCTTTGAGACTACTTGACAGGGTTGTTCTCTACGCTTACTGTCATAATATATCCCGGCGTCAACCAGGCCCGAGAGATACAGACACCTGCAGTGTTGGTCAGGTAATTTGAGCAACACTCTCAAATTCGCATCCGTAAAGTGGATGAAGCTCGACTGAGTGGTCCCAGTCTCCCCACTGAGCCCACAGCACACTCACTCTGGGTAGGAGCCGGCCGGAGCCCGAAAAAATCCCTATGACTTATGGGATTCGAACCCGCGACCTTCCAGTCCGGAATCCACGGCGCTAGCCACTGCGCCATGGCGGCTGGTGCCAATCTTCTACCTTGTACTAAAGTATCAAGACTTAGTTTTGTTTTCCTTTGCTGTAAAAGCGTTGAAAAACACCCAGGTCCTCATTCTGAACACCTAGTATGAAGAAAAACTTGTCCATTTCTCATTTTATCCCTTCCTGCATTTTACTGTTTTTGATTTGTAGTAACTGTTCAAGAATTGTGATTCATTTATTTATTTTAATCTGAATCCGGGTTGATACTGATCAGTCTGTATGCCGAAGGCGGGAAAGCAAGCCTGGTGGTTAGAGCGATGAGCTCCAGATAATCTGAATCCGGGTTGATACTGATCAGTCTGTATGCCGAAGGCGGGAAAGCAAGCCTGGTGGTTAGAGCGATGAGCTCCAGATAATCTGAATCCGGGTTGATACTGATCAGTCTGTATGCCGAAGGCGGGAACGCAAGCCTGGTGGTTAGAGCGAGGAGCTCCAGATTATTTTAATCTGAATCCGGGTTGATACTGATCAGTCTGTATGCCGAAGGCGGGAAC
>CM060323.1:65631918-65636918 GCA_030674155.1 Stramonita haemastoma | reverse complement strand
CAAGTTAATTAGTTGGATGGGTGGCCGCTTGCGCGCCTTGAATTCAGTACAGTCCCCCTCAGTTCACCCAGCTTTAAATGGGTACCTGCCCTCTTTAGGATCAGGGAAGGTAAAGCAGCGAGGGAGAGGAGATGGGCGCCGCCCTCAACATGCTGGCCCCTAGAGAAGCTGAGGTCTCTGACGCCTCGCTCCCCTACGAGCGCCCAGGTCATGGGACACCTTTACTTTTTTTAATAGAAAAAAATGCATCAAAATAAGGAAAAACATCACTGGCTTTATGTACTCAAAACAATAATCCATAAGACTGGATTCAAACATGTGTGGAATAGTTATGATACATTGAATATCAAAAGATTATATTATGCTATGAAGACAAAACTTGAAGAAATGTACAGCGTGTTTTGGAATTAACAAAAATGTTTTTTTTTCAAAGTTGAATTAATACAGTTCTGTGTTATCTCTAATGTTATGAAGGGATGAAAATTATAGACGCATATTCAGCAGATATTGTACCAGCTCCCATGATTTAACGATAGAGTAAGGGAAATATACAAATATGCCGAAGAGAAAAAAGAAACTATAGGTAGTGTAACAAAATAGAAGAGTATCACTCGCTTGATGTTTGTATAATATATGGTAATTTAAGAAAGAACTTTTATCTAATGTTAAAACTAAATAAATAACACGAATAACAACGAGATTACGGGTAAGTGTTTCAACATCGAAGACTACCTGTTGTTAATGATCAAATATGTGCATGACATTTTTCCAGGTGAGGCGGTATATAGACAAATTACATACATCTAAGAGTCTACATCTTTTAGGAATATTGAATACGTTTATGTTAGGGTCAGTATATTGAATTAATGGAAAGAAAGCTTCCCTCTGATTCACACACACACACACACACACACACACACACACACACACACACACACACACACACACACACACACACACACACACACACACACACACACACACACACACACACACACACCAACTCACCAACCATGTTGGCGGCTTCAGTCAGGGCGATCTTAAAGCTTCTCCGCTTGCCGCCTTCCTTGGTGACGTCAGCAGCCACAGCGAACACGGACATGACGAAGACGCCGTAACTGCCGCTCAGCCCCTCCGCCACACAGCCCAGGTACAGGTACTGCACCGGCCAGTGGAAGTGGAAGACCAGGGCGTAGATGACCATCCGGGTGATGGTGCCCACACTGACCAGGCACAGAGTGGACCTTCTTCCGAACCTGGGCGAGAGGAGTGATGATGATGATGATGATGATGATGATGATGATGATGATGATGATGATGATGGTGATGACCATGATGATGATGATAATGATGATGATAATAATGATGATGATGATGATAATAATAATAATGATAATAATAATAATAATAATAATAATAATAATAATAATAATAATAATAATAATAATAATAAAAAAAATAAAAATAATCATAATAATCATAATAATCATAATGATAATAATAATAATAATATATAGGACTTATATAGCGCTGAATCTTGTAGTTTCTTGAAGTATGTTGCATCTTGTAGAAGTGGAGGAGGTTTACATGGTAAGGGTCAACACCAGCAGCCAAAATCTAGTTTTGTGGGGGGGGGGGGGGGGGGGGGTTAGTATTAAAAATTGCTGAAAGTTAATCTGGAAATATTCCTGTGTATATTTACAAGTCGTATAACATGTCTGTAGAAACAGTTTTTTTACCTTGTTATTTAAAACAAAAGATTTGGGGATTTAGTGGTGGGGGGTGGGGGTGGGGTTCGGCCATGTTTGTTTGTTTCCAGGGCAAACAGTGCCTTAAAGTGAGATAGGTAATGAATTGTTAGGCTTTACCACTGATGTCCTTTACAATACATGGTACCACTTTTAACATGAGCTTACAAACAAAATGTTACCAGCTGCCAAATGAAAACAAAATGTCTTTGAGCATCCTGCAATGTGATACGGTACAATACAATACAATACAATACAATACAATACAATACAATACAATGCTTTGCAATGTATAACGATACAATACAATGAATTACAATATAGCACAATATATTTCAATATAACACAATACAAACAAGTAGAATGCATTAAAATATACTTCAACTTAATACAATACATTGCAATATATTACAATACATTAAAATACAACACAATACGATACAAAACAACACAAAAATATAATTACCAGACGAGACGAAACGTGACAATACATTGCTATACAATACAACCCAATACGATACGAAATGTGACAAGACAAGACAATACATTACAATGCAATGAGATACAATACAACGCATTACAAAACGATACAATACAATGAGATAACATAAATACAATACGATACAACACTACAACAAAACCCCAACCAGAGTTAAAAAAAACAAAAAAAACAACCCCCTCCCCGACCAAACCGCACCAAAGAACACACCAACACCAAAAGAAGCCACAGCAGAACCCAGCCAGCAGCTGTGACCCACCTGTCGCAGAACCCAGCCAGCAACTGTGACCCACCTGTCGCAGAACCCAGCCAGCAACTGTGACCCACCTGTCGGAGAACCCAGCCAGCAACTGTGACCCACCTGTCGGAGAACCCAGCCAGCAACTGTGACCCACCTGTCGGAGAACCCAGCCAGCAACTGTGACCCACCTGTCGGAGAACCCAGCCAGCAACTGTGACCCACCTGTCGGAGAACCCAGCCAGCAACTGTGACCCACCTGTCTGAGAACCCAGCCAGCAACTGTGACCCACCTGTCTGAGAACCCAGCCAGCAACTGTGACCCACCTGTCGGAGAAGGCACCCATGAAGAGGGCGGGGAGGATGGCGGGGCAGTTGGTGAGGAAGGTGGCCATCATGCTGTACCACGCCACACGGGCCTGCACCCTGTCCGCCAGCGCAGACCCGTTCCCGGGCCCCGGGTCCTCCGAGCAGCCCTGGGTGACGTTGGCACGCCCAGCTCCTGGGTGACCCTGTCTGTGAGGTAGTACTGCAGCACGGGGTTGACGTTCATGAAGGACAGGAAGAAGAGGAAGGCGGGCAGCTCGATCAGGACGTTTCTGGACGCTGACGTCTTGACGGGGGTGTGGTGCTCGTGTTCCTCCCCCTCCTTGTGCAGAGGGGGGCGGTCACATTCTGCCTGTTCCTGCTGGCTGTCTCTGGCTGTGATGACGTCGTCGTTGTTAGCTGTTGACGTTGTTTGGAGATGACGCCGGGCCTGGATGACGGTACAGTTGTTGATGACGCCATTAGAGGTGGAGGGGGAGGAAGTGGCGGGAGAGGGAATCAGGGGCTCTTTTTCCTCCATGGTGGGCGTGGTGTGTTCTGGTTTCACCCCTGATATCGCGGGGGTAGTGTTTTGTGATTTTCTTTGCTTTTTGTAAGAACTTGGTGATGCTTTATGTAGGTTCTGCAGGCTTACAGTGTCTGTATGCCTGAAAACAAAACAGGGACAAATGAAAGAACCATACAAAAAGAAAACCTCGGCTAGACCTCTGAGTTTTATCAATGGTGACATTTTCTAGGCATGTAATCGTTTCCCCTCCCCCTCTCCCCCCAACCAATGAGGTAGCCGCATTCGCACTTCGGAGATATTGTAAAAAAAAAAGAAAAAAAGATGTGATTCCACCGGTACAGTATGAACAAAAGTTATTGGGAAATCAAAGAAAAAGAAGAAATAAACGAAATAAAAGAAACATAAACAAAAATTATAAACCAGCTAATGAATGTCATTTTATGAAATTTCTTCCGCATTTTTCTTTCAATTTTTGGCATGCGCATGAGAGAGAGAGAGAGAGAGAGAGAGAGAGAGAGAGAGAGAGAGAGAGAGAGAGAGGAGAGAGAGAGATTTATTAATTTATTCTTTTATATCGAGGATAACAGAATAAGCAATCATGTGCTTTTTTCATCCGGTCCCCGTGTGTATGCAGTTTTGTAAATATCGTCATCTGTTCCCAGCGGCACACGATGGCCTACTCTTACGAAAAGCGGAACAGGATTTAACGTGTGCGCAGGATGTTCTGCTGCGTTCGCACACTGGGCCTCGGTTTAAAGTCTCATCCGAAAGACTTTTGGGGAGAGTGGAGTCAGCACTGATGTTAACTCCAGGAGAAAAATTTCCTGCAGAGAGAGAGAGAGAGAGAGAGAGAGAGAGAGAGAGAGAGAGAGGAGAGAGAGGAGAGAGAGAGAGAGAGAGAGAGAGAATCTCCCAGTTCACCCACTTGTAAATGGGTACCTGCCCTCTTTAGGGCCAGGGAAGGTAAAGCAGCGACAGAGAGGAGATGGGCGCCGCCCTCAACATGCTGGCCCCTAGAGAGGCTGAGGTCTCTGATGCCTCGTCCCCCTACGACCACACAGGATATGGGACACCTTGACCTTACAAGTGGTTTATCAGTCACCAGCAGGAACACAATGTCAGGTCTATTTTGGTCCTTATCTCTCGTTATCCTCTAATTACTCATCATCACCCTTCTTTCTGTACAGTCACAGCACAAGGGCTGCTTGGTCGTCTAAACTAGTTTTTTTTGGGATTGAACGGGAGGAGACAATCCGCTAAATAACAGTCTCTCTCTCTCATGTTAATTGGTTTCTTTTACAGAAACCCAGACGAACGAGTTGAATGGTTTCATCCTTTTGAACTCCTGATGGATGACGTATCAAGCCATTCAACAGAACTAATATTACTTGGTGACTTTAATATTGATTTACGTAAACCCCATGACAAATGAAAAAGCCTCTATGAATCATATAGTCTATCACAATAAATCAACACCTCAACAAGAAAAGTGTCATCCTCTGAAACATTGATTGATCACATTTATGCAACTAATTAATCTAATATAATAGAAACATCTGTACCTATATTTGGGCTCAGTGATCATTTTCCGATTTGCTTAACTTGGTCCAAAAAGGGTTATAAAATTCCCATTTGTAGGCACAAATGCATTTCTTTCCGAAGCTACAAATCATTTGATAC
>CM060323.1:65580299-65624318 GCA_030674155.1 Stramonita haemastoma | reverse complement strand
AGAGGAGGGAGAGGAGAGAAAAAAAAAAAGAGGGAGGAGAGGAAAAAGGAGGAAAAGGCAAAAAAAGACAGACAACAAAACAGAGAGGGCGGGGCGGGGGCGGGGGGAAAAACGGTTTTTTAAAAAAAATTTGTTTTTCCCTTTTTTTATTTTTCAAGGCAGGAGCCATGTTCATGCAAGGGAGTGGGTTCCAAATGACGACACGCAGTGCTGATGAAAAGTATTATGTCAAGTCCCTTGAAAATTTTCCAAATGAACACCCGCAAGACTTTTTCCTTTTCTTTTCTTCACATACTATTTTTACGAAAACCCTTTCCGTGGGGTGTGGGGTTTTGGTGTGTGTGGGGTTTTTGTGTGTGTGTGGTGGGGGGGTGTGGTGTGTGTGTGGGTGGTGGGGGGCGCGCGCGCGCGCGGGCTTTTCCGGTGTGTCTGTGGGTGTGATTTTGGGGGAACAAAGGGGAGGAGGGGGGGGGAGGGAAGGTGACAAGGGAGCAAAGAAAAAAACAGCATTTTTCCCCGTCTTTTCTTTTTGTTCTGAAGAGGCTCACTTCAAGTCATACATACATTGGCACACAGTATTTAATGGGAATATAACAATCAGACACTTAAAAGTAAATGAAACAAAAAAAAAGCCCCTACTTCTGACTCTGGGACCCCCCCCGTCCACAACACACACACCCCAACACACGCCGCAACACACACAAACACACAGACACACAAAACCCCCAACCCCCAAACCCAACAACAACACAACACAACCTACCTACACGCAGATCATAGTTCGACGAATAACTTTTCCCAAACTAGCCTACTAGCAGTCATACTACACTACCATGTCACACGGCCATATCATACATCAATAACATCCTTCGCATCATCGCATCTCACATCACAGCCGTTGTATAAATTTGGAGGGCAATGACAACAGCGAACCTGTGACTTTGACGACTAGCTTACAAAGTCACACACACCACACACGCCGCGCCCCCGCGCACGCAGCACTCACGCAACCCAAAACACAAACAACAACCAGCAAAGACAATACATCCATCCCCACATCCCTACCAAAATTTCCAAAACTTTAGGGGAGACCTAAAGAGGGAAACCAGCACCAAGCCTACTACGCTTCACGCCTCAGAAAGCGTATGTATTATAAAAGAGGGATAAATGAGGGGACGTCCCCCTTCGTAGCTTTTTTACTTCCTTTCCTTCTGCCCTTTTACAGTCTTTTTGTCGCCTGCTAAATATCTGCTGTGGACTGCCCCTTCTTTTTAATTTGTGTTTCTTGTGATGATGCAGTGAACCAAAAATGTTTCGTTTTTCCAAGGTCCACAATTACAAATAAAAAAAGATCCCCCTACGCAATCATAAACTTTTTAATACTGTCAATCACAGTCTTTCAAAAAAGTCAATCATAACTTTCCCAATAAAAGCAACTGACTTCCTATGGGGTTCAATCAAAAACTTTGCAATACATGTCTTTTATAGATCTTCCCAATACATGTCAATCAAAATCTTCCTTTTACGTGTCAAACTAACTCCATTACGTGTCAATCATAATCTTCCCAATACAGTCAATCATAGATCTTCCCTTTTTCGTGTCAATCATAAATTTCCCTATTACTGTCAAATCATAGATCTTCCAAATTACGTGTAAATTTCATAGATCTTCCCAATAATGTCAATCATAGATCTTCCTTTTACGTGTCAATCATAGATTTTCCCCAATACATGTCAATCAACCCCTTCCCAGCCTGTGTGTGTGTGTGTGTGTGTGGTGTTGTGTGTGTGGTGTGTGTGTGTGTGTGTGTTTTGTGTTGTGTGTGTGTGTGTGTGTTGTGCGCGCGCGCATACGTGTGTGTATTGTGCACGCGTGTGCATGTGTGTTTGTGCGCGCATATGTGTCTGTGCGCGCAGATGTGCATTTCGGCGCGCATGTATGTGTGTGTTTCCCTTCCTATCTTATCATCAAGGGGAAAAAAAGCATCTCGTTCTTGCATGGCTTTCCACTATTTTGGCACTCACGAGAGACAGGGCCCCCAGCAGCTTTGTGTGTGTGTGTTTTGTGTGTGTGTGTGGGGTGTGTGTGTGTGTGTGTGTGTGTGTGTGTGCGTGTGTGCGTGTTGTGCGTGCGTGCGTGCGTGCGTGCGTGCTTTGCGTGTGTGTGTGTGATAGAGAGAGAGAGAGGAGGGGAGAAAAGGAGAGTGTGGGGTGTGTGTGTGTGTGTGTGTGTGTGTGTGTGTGTGGTGTCGTGTGTGTGTATGTGCGTGCGTGTGTGTGTGTATGAAATGTGTGCATGTGTGTGGGGTGCGTGCGTGTGGCGGTGCGTGCGTGCGTGCGTTTTGCGTATGACCTCCGCCCTCACCCGGCTGGCGGGCATTAGTGACGGCGGACAGCTGGCACAATCAATGTCCTTGTTGTGTACACTATGGGGCGTGTTCACACCCTTCATCTATACATAACACATGTGTTTCCGCCTTTCACATATCCGTTTTCTCTCTGACGCCCCCCCCCCCCCCCCCCCCCCCCCCCCCCCCCCCCCCCCCTCCCTTCCTTGCAGTCGCCCTATTCTAACTACAGCGTTTGTTTGCCCGTTGGTGTAGCAGAGAAAATTAATGAATAGATAAACAAGGGGAAATTAGTACTGAAGAAGGTTTTTCCCTTTAAGGTATGGGATTTAGTATGGTTTATGTCATTTCTCTGTTTTGTAAAAGAAAGCATGCAGTTTATCTATCGTCTTTATCTGATTGGGGGGAAATGCACACGTTTAAAAAGTAAACGGAAAAAAGCAAGATGGAAGAAAAGGTGTTTCTTTTTAAAGGGGAACACACACAACACCACACACACACACACACCACACAACACACACAACACACACACAACACACACAAAACACAAAACACTTCGCCTATCACATATCCAAAGCGCGGGTTTTACTTTTTCGCCATGTTTAATCAGAAGGGAAAACCCGGGAAAGTGAAAAAAGCGAAGTGTGGCGCCGTATTGGCCCAAACAGGCCATTTTTTTTCAGAAAGCAAACAAAAACAATGACGACAGAAGTTTTTTTTCCCAAAGAACTGGACATTTCGTGAATCATTTGCTGACACAGATTGACGGTTCTTCAGGGGAAAAGACGCCACCAAAGTACAAATATTCTTGAAGTTGCTTCGGAAAAAAAACAGACACTACTCCCGAAGTCAGCATGCGGCTACCCTTCATGGTGGGAAAAAAACGCTGCATACGCAAAATTTCACCATTGGTGAACAAACTCGGAGCTCTAGCCAAGGAACGAAAAAATACATACATGATTTGAATCTTTTTAATATGGTTGTTGGATTCTACAGCGGAACTTTAAAAAGAAAAAAAAGCAAACGCTTAGAAGGTGATCTGTTGTATCAAATAAAAATCTTCAAAGCTTTTTTTAAATTTATTTAACAAATCAAAAAACAAAAGCAAAATAACGGGGCAAAAATGACCAAAAAAGGGGGAAAATGAGGAAAAGGAAAAAAAAGGGCAGAATCACAGGGACCATGAAAAGGGGGCCTATTCCCCAGTCACGAAGGAAGATGATGAAATTTGGGGGAATTAATGATATGGGGAATTTCCCTTTTTTTTAAAATTTAAAAAAAAAATTGGAACACCAAAACCCTTTTTCAAGACACAGCGCTTCGCAATTTTTTTAAAAATGCTGCAGCCCAAACAACCCTTTGGGTTTTTTAAATTAATCAAAACGCGCACACCCCCCTTTTTTTTGGAAATAAAAAAAACTTCCAGCAAAAAAAATTGTATGTAACACAGCTCCAAGTCGATGTTTCCACCCGGGCCCAGGTGGGGCGGGATGGGGTGACCCCCAATTAATTTTCCCCTTTTCCCCTTGCACCCGCCCCTCGGGGGCCTTTTAAAATTTGGGGGGTTTTTTCCCCGTCCTTTTATGCGGCCGAAAATTTTAAAATTTCAATCTTTGCGGTCATCAAAACGTAATAATCACGGCGCTGTCCGGGGTTGACGGGGAAACCCCAAAAAAAACCCTGACAAAACAAAGGTTTTTTTAGGGGACAACGGGACGCCATTTAAACCCAGGGTGCAAAGGGCGAAATTTTTTTTGAAGCAAAGACGGGGCAGCGCGTCCCATCCCTTTCAAACCCGCATAATTTTAAAAAAAAAAACAAGGTTTTTTGGCCGCCACTTCCCCAAACTACCAAAAAAAAAAAAAAAAAAACCGAAAAATTTGAGCACACCGTTTTTAAAAAAAAAAAAAAGTATACAGCACAATTTTGCAGAAATTTGCACCAAATAATTAAAAGGGTCAATTCCACATTTATTTGGGTTTTTTTTATTTTTTTTTTTAATAACCTTTTTTTTTCCCCTTTTTAAAAAAAAAACACAAATAAAGATTCGCTGATATTCTAACTCGGCTGAATGGTTTTCATTTTGTAAAACCCACAACGTTTTTGCGCTTTAAAAAAAAAAAACAAAACCAAAAAAGGGGGAAAACCTTTTTTTATTTAATCGTTTTTTAAAAAAAAAAAAAATTACCCTTGACACAATCCAAAAAATGAGAAAAGCTTAGTTTAAAACACCTTTTTTTTGGCGTGTTTAAAAAAAAAGTTAATTCCCTTCTCTTTCGTAAGACTAGACTATGCAAATGAAAACATTCAACTGCTTTAAAAACAATTTAAAGCTACCAAATTCCGTCCCCTTTTTTTAAAAAAAAAATCTCAAAACTCTTCCAAAACCCTTACATACGCCACAACAAAATCACACCGACACAAACCTTACTGAATAAATTTAAAAAACAATACCACAAATAAAATTTTGATACAGAAAAAAAAACAATTTTTCCTAAACCCCCCGACATTATTTTTTTATCAAACCCCCACCCACCACTCTGGAAAACCCGGAAAAAGGGAAAAAACACACACACACACACAAAAACACAACACACACACCCCCCCACCCCCCACACACCCACACAGAGGACGGAAGGAAGGACGGAAGGGGGAAAAAAAAAAGGGAAAGATCGGAAGGAAAGGGGAAAGGGGAAAAGGGAAAGGGAAAGGGAAAGGGAAAAGGAAGAGAGAGAGAGAAAAGAGGGGGAGAGGGGGGGGGGAGAGGGGAGAAGAGGGGGAAAAAGGGGAAGAAGGGGAGAGAGGGGGGAGAGAGAGAGAGGGGGGAGGGGAAAAGGGGTAAGGAAAGGGGGGAAGGGAAGGAAAGGGGGGGGAAAAAAAGGAAGGAAAAAAGGGGAAAGGGAAAAGGGTCAGTAATGGGCACCGAAAAAGGGAATGGCTTTTCCCCCCAAAAGCCCAAAAATAGCCTGGGGGAATTAGAAGCCTTTCTTCCCCTTAAAAAAAGCTCCGCCAACCCCCCCCCCTGGGAAAAAGGGCCGCTGGAACGCCCGGGGGTTCTTTTTTTTTTTCCTTTTTTTCCCCCTTTTTCCCCCCCCCCCCCTTTTTTCCCCAAACCTCTCTCTCCCCTTTTTCCCCCCCTCCTTTCCTTCCCCCTCCCCTTTCCCCCCTTTCCCCCCCCCCCCCCCCTTTTTTTTTCTCCTTCCTTCCCCCCCCCCCCTCTTTCCTTGGGGGTTTTTTTGGGAAAAAGCATTAAAAATTTTTAATTTTTTCCCCAGGGACTCTCAGTCGTTTCCCTTTTAAGAGGGGGGAAAGGGGAAAGAAAAGGGGTTTTGGGGGGACCACTCGGGGGTGTTGTTGGGGTGGTGTGTGTGGGGGGTTTTGTGGGGTGGGGTTGGGGTGTGTGTGTGTGTGTGGGGGTGTGGGTTTTTTGAATTTTTAGGGGTTTTGTGGGGTGTGTTTTTAATTTTTTGTGTGGTGTGTGTTTTGTGGAGAGAGGAAAAAAGGGGAGGGGAGAAGGGGAGGGGAGAAAGGGGGGAGAGGGGAGAGAGGGAAAAAGAGAGAGAGAGAGGAAAAGAGGAGGGGAGGGAGGGAAAGGGGGGAGGAAAGGGGGAAGCAAAAACCCCACACCAAAAACCCAAAACCACCCAGGAACCCCCCACCACAAACACAAAAACACACGCCCGCGCGGGGGTGGGGGGGGGGGGGCGCGGCGTATAGACAAAAATGAAGGAGAGAAAGAAAAGGACACCCCCCCCAAAAAAAAGGACGATTACCACTTTTTAAAAAAAAAAGGCCCTAAAGGGAAATGAAAAAGGGGTAAGGCCCATGAAAACCCTTCTGGGATTTACCTGTTTTGTGCCAAAAAGACAAAAAAAAAAAAGAAAAAAATCAAATTAAATTCAAATCTGGCCAATAAATCCCCCCTTTCCCCCCCCCCAAAAAACCAAAAGCCTAAAATTTGATGCACACGGAAAAAATAAAATGAAAAAAAATTTTAGAAAAAAGGGCCTGAAAACAGGAAATTTAAAACTTTTTCTTTTTCCCCAAAACGAATAACTTGGAAAGCCGTAAAAACTTTCCAAAATTTTTCAAAATTTTCCCCCTATGAAAAAAACCCCAAAACAAACGGGGTTTTCTTTTTTTTGTTTAAATAAAATCCGCTTTGGGAAAAATTTTAAAAGCAGTTAAAACAGCAAAAAAATTTTAAAATTAAAACCCTCGGAAAAAAAACCCCGGGCAAAGTTTCCCCCTTTACGGTACAACAATTATTTGGAAGGGGCAATTTCTCCCTCAATGGGGGGGGGGGGGGGGGGGGGGGAAGAGAGAGAGGGGGGGGGGGTGGTGGTGGGGGGGAGAGGGAGGGTTGGAGGGAGCGGAACCCCCCCCGCGCGCCCCCCCCCCCGCCCCCCACCCCCCCGGGGGGGGAGTAAACCCCAAACCCCCCCCCCCCAAATCCCCCCCAACGTTTAAATGGCCCCCTTTTTCCCCCCCTTTTAAGCCCCCAAAGAGAAAAAAAAAAATACCCCCCCCAAACAAATTTCAACCCTTAACCCCCCCCCCCCCCCCCCAACCCCCGGGGCCCCCCCCCCCCCCCCAAAAAAAAATAAAAAAAATTAAAAAATTAAAATCCCCCAAAAAAAATAAAACAAGACCGGGCCAAAAAGAAAAAAGACACCAACCAACAAAACAAACCCAAAAACCTTGGGTTTAAAACCTTTTATATTCTACCCAAAAATGCGGGACCAAAAGGAAAAAAAGAAAACCCTTTTTTAATTTTTTTAATTTGTTGTCCCCTAAAAACCAAAAATTTTAAACATAAGTTTGGGATAAAAAAAAAAATCAAATCTATATTTTTAAAACCATGTTTGGGTTTCGTTTCCATAGGAATGGGGGAGCTTTTTTTTTAAAAAAAAAATTTGGCAAAAAAGGCCCAAATTTAAACTAAAAAAGGAAAACTTTTTTAAAAAACAACAGGCAAGTTTTTAAACCGAAAAGAAAAGGGTTTTCCCAAAATTTAAAAAAATTTTATAAACAAAATTTTAAAGACTGTGGAAACAAACAAACCCCTAAAAAAAAACAAATAAGGGAGGTGTTTCCTTAAATGTGGAAAAAAATTAAAAAAACACGGAAGGGTAACAAAAAAACCCCAAGGCAAATTCCCCAAACAACAGCCCCAAACGAGGGGAACGTAAGGGGAAAATCAAAAAAAAAAAAGGTCATAACAACCTTTCTTTCAGTTTCCTATTTCTCTTTGATTTTGTTATCCCCCAAAAATTAAAAAAAGAAAAAAAAATTTTTCAAGACTGTTCTTTTTTGGGCGGTTTTCCCAAACCCCAAAAAATAAAAAAACAAACCCAATTGGGCAAAATGTCCCGTTCTTGTTGTGATTAAACCCCCCTTTTTACACCCCAAATTGACCCATAGTCTGTTTTTGTTTATATCCCCCACTTTTACCCGAACCTTTTCTAAATTTCTGTTCTTGTTGGTGGTAACACACTTTACACAACTATTTGTAGGCTAGTCCTTTTTTTTTGTTTTTTTACCGGAGCCGCTTTAAAAAGCGAAACCCCCGCCCCAAGGGTTCCCCCCGGTTTTTTTCTAAAAAGATTTAAAAACTCCCCCCCCTCCCCCCCTCGTTCCTCCCCCCCCCCTCCCAAACCCCCATTCCCCCCCCCCGCGTCTTCCCCCCACTCAAACTCCTCCCCCCCCCCAAGGGAAACGATTTCCCCCCTCCCCCCCCTCTCCCTCTTCCGCCTTTTTCCAAACCCCCAAATCTTCCCCCCCTTCAATCCCCCGGCCCCCCCCATTCCCCCCAATTCCCCCTCACTTTACCCCTTTTCCCGAAAACCCCCCCCCCTCTCCCCCCCTTCCCCCTCCAATCTCCCTTTCCCCCCCCCTCCTTCTCCAACCCCAACCCTCCCAAAAAAACCTCCCACCTTCCCCCCCTCCCCCCAATGTTTTCCTCAACTCTCCCCCTCCCCTCCCGGGTCTTCCCCCCCAAACCTCCCCACTCCATCCCACCCCCCCCCAACCCCCCGAACCCCCGAAAAAAACCCTTCTAAAATCCCCCCAACCCCCCCCCAAAAAGGCATCTGAACCCACTGCCCCGGACCCCCCCTGGGTTTTTTCCTTGCCCCGTTCCCAAACCCCCCCCTGCCAGCCCCCCCCGCCCCCCCCCCCCTGGGCCCTTCCCCCCTTTTGTTCAAGGCCCCCAAATTTTATCCCGTTCCCGAGGAGGGAGAGGGCCCTGAAATGGCCGGGGCCCGGCAAAAATGGGGGCCGGGGCAGGGAGCTGCCCTTCCCCCAAATTCCCCCCAAAGCCCTCCCTCCCCTAAATTTTCCAATAAACCCCCCCTGTTTTATCTGGCCCTGATCACAAAGGCCCCGGAGCGCCGGGCCCCCGCCGGGTAGGGGTCCCCCCATTTGTCGGATGGGCACTTAGAAAACCCCCCCCGACAAACCATTGCCTGTCGCCCTTCCTCATTTCTTCCCCCGTCTTCCGGGCTTGGCCCTGCGAAACGATGATGATGAAGGCCGTGCTTACCTTTTCTTCCTCCCCTGTTTTACACTCCTCTTTCTTTTCTCTTTTTCCCCTTCTTTGGTCTTTCCTTTCTTCTTTGCTTAGACAAAGATTGCGGGGGGGGGCCAACTGATGTGGCCCAATTCCCAAAAAGGGTTTTTTTAATGAAAAGTTACCCAAAATTTTACAAAAAAAAAGTTTCCCCAAAAATTGGGGTTTTAACCTACTATGGGGTTTTTTACGAAATGCTTAAAAGTTTGGGATTTCAGAATCAAATCCCGGGGCAGAATGTGGGGAAATTTTTTGATTAACAAGGAACCCAAAGGTGACGGATTTCCCCTTCCCGAAAAAGCTCGGACTTAAAAGGGGGTGACGTCAGCTCAGGTTTTAAAAGGGGTCTGGGGGAAATGGTTTTCAGCCCTTTAATGAGGGCCGCGTTTTCCCAAAAACCTTTGGGCCCGTGGCCCCAAAATTTGAAATTTAAAAAAAAAAAAAAAAAAACCAAAAAAAACTAAAAAATTGGGGTGGGTGGGATTTTGGTGGTGTTGGGGTGGGGTGTGTGTGGGTGTGGGGTGTGTGTGTGGTGTGTGTGGTTTGTGTGGGGGGTTGGGGGGGGGGTTGGGGGGCGGGGGCCAGGGGCGCCCTAAGTCAGGCACAGAAACCCCAAAATTTACAGGGCTTTAACGAAGTCTTTTTCTTTCCGCCCAAAACTCTCTTTGCTCCCCCGGAAATAAAAACAACATTTGGTCGGTAGTTGTTCTGACTTCTCTGCATCCACCCCCCCAAACTCGTTGTAAAGCCAATTTGGGATCCCAAACCTTTTTTCCCCTTTTCCTTTGTCACAAAACCCCCCCCCCCCCCCCCGCCCCCCCCCCCCCCCCCCCCAAAAAGTTTTTTAAAATACAATGTTTTTGATGTTTTTAAGTGTTTTTTTAAAAAAAATACAAAGGGGGATTAAATTTTCCTGTTTTTTTATGTGAAGGCCCAAAATTGTTTTTAGAAAAATGTTTACCGATTTCCCGACTTTTTATTTGCTTTTGGGACCATGCTTTTGATTGGAAAATGGTGTCACAACAAACTACCACCTACATCAAATTTTCAGGCCGCCCGCGACTCCCCGGGCTCAGAAAAGGTTTTTGGTGTTCGTGTTTAGGATCTTTTTTCTCTTGGAAATGGGGGGGGGGGGGGGGGGGGGGGGGGGGGGGGGGGGGGTTTTTTTTGTAAAAATTGATTTTAAAAAAACTCCTACGGGGAATAAATTTTTAAACCCGGCCCACGCCCCCCCACCCCAAAACCCTCCACGCCCCCCCCCACCCCCCCCCCCACCAACCCCCCCCCCCATTCCCAAACAGGTAAAAAATTAAAGGGGGAGAAAAAAATTCCTTTAAAGCTTTCCACAAGATCAATCAGCAAGGCCCCAACCCCCCCAAAAACTCCAAAAAGAATTTTTTTCACCTATTAATTTTCAAACGAAAACACACAACACCCAAAAATTTTTCCCCCACGTTACCCCAAATTTACTGGGGAGACAAACGGTTTTTTTCAAAAAATGACCCCCCCACTAACAATGTCAAAACTGGTCCAAAAAACATACAACCAAAGTTTATCACAACCCCTCCCCCCCCCCTCCCCCCCTTTTTCCTCCCGCAACAAAATCATCATCATTTTTACCCAAGAAACCCCAAACCCTCCCCCCCTCTCCCCCCCCACCCCCCGCCTTTCCCTTTTAAATTTCCCCTCCCAAAAATTTTCCCAAAAACGGGAAAATTTGCCTTCCCAAAGGGAGGGCCCCAATTTTGATAAAAGTTTTTCAGGTTTTTTTTTTTCCTCAAACCCACTCGACGCCAAGCTGCTTAAACGAGAAAGATCATTAAAAAATACCAAAAATCAACTTTCAAAATGGGAAATGCCCCCAGCAAAAGGCCTCTCTTCCCCCTCCTCTCCTCTGCTCCTGTCCCCCCCACCTTTTCCCCCTTTTTCTCTCCTCTCTTTCCCCCCTCCTTCCCCCCCACCCTCAAAAAAACCCTTTTTTCTTCTTTATCTCCCAAACCACATCTTCCCTCCCCACCCTCATCCTTTTCCCCCCCCCCTTTTCTCCCCTCCTTCAAAAAGTCTCTCCCCCCCCTCCCCCGCTTCCTTTTCTCTCCCCCTCTCCCCCCCTTCCCTCCACCTCTCCCCTCTTTTTCTCCCCTCCAAATCCCCAAAACCCCCCCCCTCTCTCTCTCTCCTTTTCATTTTATTTTATTTTTTTTTTTTTCTGTCTTTTTTTTTTCAGGTTGGGTTCCAAAGTGGATCCAACCCATTTTTGTTTTTTTGGGGGCACGTCGCCTTTTGTCCCCAGGGGAGAGAGAGTGCTGCCCTGTCGCGGCTGGAACGGGGGGGGGGGGGGGGGGTTTTCTTGGGGGGCCCAAAAGGGCCCGGGGCCCCTAATCACCAAAAGCATTTTTTAGGGGGGGCCCCCCAAGGGTTTTTTTTTCTCAACCCCTCGCCAGCCATTCTGCCGCCCGGACCGACTCAAACCGGCCCGGGGTCGCATTCCCGGGGCCCTGTCCCTTCCCTGCGTGTGTTGTGTTTTGTGTGTTTGGGGTGTGGGGTGTGTGTGTGGGTGTGGTTTTGGTGTGTGGGTTTTTGTGTGGGGTGTTTTTTTGTGTGTTTTGTGTGGTTGTTTTGGGGACGATGACGAGGAGGAAAAAGTGGGGGGGAAAATGAGGATTCATTTTGGTTTTTTTTGTGCTTCTTTTTTTTGTGTGAAAACATTTACTACTGTTTTTTGTTTTTCTGACAGTTGAAAGGGTTTTTTTGGGTTTTTGTTGTTTGGGGTTTTTTAAACGGTTTTTGTTTTCATTGGGTTTTCTTTTGTTGTTTGTTGCAAAATAAAAATTGTATGTTTCCCAGTTGGGGTTTTTTGCTGGGGTGGGTTTTCCGGGCCCTTTTTTTTCTGAAGGGAAAATCCCTGTTACTAAAAATTTTTGGCCGTGGTAAAATTTTAAAAAGGGGGAATTTTTTGTAAGGTTGGTTTGAACAAGGGTTGGGGTTTTTTATTCCCTCCCCTACACACATACCATTAACAGCAGGAACCCGCCATAACGCAGAGGAAAAAGGGATCGAGCTTCAGATTTTTTTTAAACCCCCTGGGAAAAAATAATAAAAATAATAAAAAAAATAATTTAAAAAAAAAAAAATAAAAATAAAAAATAATAAAAATAATAAAAATAATAAAAATAAGCCTGAATTTTTGTAAAGCACACAAGCAAAGCGCTTTCATAGAAATGTCACCCCGCATGCAGGGCCCCCTTTAAAAAAAAGTAAAAACCAAACAAATTAAATCTCCGGTTCCTGAATTTGTAGGGGGTTTTTTTTGCCCCCATTAAAAGTTGACCCTTTCCCAAAACATTTGTTTTTTCATTGGGAGTGACTTTTTGGGCTTCTTTTAATTAAAAAGATTTATCCCATGTTTTTAAAACCCCTTTTCCCCTTGAAAAATAAGACAATGTCGGGGTTTTGGGTTTGGGTGGTTTTAAAAACCTTTAGGGAATTTTAAAAACATTTTAAAACCCCCCCCTCCCAGGCCCCCCGACCAAAACCCCCCCCTAAACCCCCCCAACCCCCCACCCCCCCCCCCAACACCACACACACACACACACACACACCCCCACACACCCACACAACACACACAAAACACAACACACGCCTGCAAACCCCCACACACGGGCGCACGGGACGCACAAGCAGAACTAGCATCTCAATTTTTAAAAGGGGGTTTGGTTCCAAAACAAAAACAAAGAAAACACAAAACCCTATCCATATTTCCTTGTACAATATTGGAAATGGTTTTAAAAGGGGCTAAGCAAAAAACAAAACAAAAAAAAAAGGAAAAAAAAAAAAAAAAAGGCTAATGCTTTCACTGTCGGGCATATTTTTAATTTGCCCTTAAAAATTTAAAAGAGAGAGAGAGAGAGAGAGGGAAAAGAGGTAGAGAGAAAGAGGGGAGAAGAAGGAAGAGAGAGAGAGAGAGAGAGAAAAGGAAAAGAAAAAGAAATAAAAAAGGGGGGCACGCGCCCCAAGCAAGGGCCCAAAACAAACCCCACCCCAAATACAAATGGCTGGTTTTGGATGAATTATTTTTTTTCCCCCGTTTTGGGAGAAATTCATGAGGGTTGTACAACCCTTTCAAAAAAAAATAGGGAAAAACCCAAAAACCCAAAATCTGCATTCAAACATAATAAAGCCCACCAAAGGACAACCACGCAAATTTTGCTTTCCTCCCAAAAAGGGGAACAAAAACGACAAATAAACCCAAAAGCAGGGAAACCCAAACCCTCCTCTACTCAAATCTACTCTGCTCTCCACTTCTCCCATTGGGTGATTTGGGCACATTCTGGGCCTTTTTTCTATGCTGACTTTTTAAATAGCACACAGTGCTGGAAAAAATAGCCAGGGTTTGGGAAGCACAAAATTTGTCCCCTTGGGGCCTTTCTGAATCTGGAGTTTGGGGAAATTTCCCAAAAAAAAAAAAAATACACTAAAAAACTAAAATTAATTTGTTTTCTTTTAAAACACAAAACAAAAACCACACCACAACACACACACACACCACACACACCACACACACCCCACACACACACCCCAAACCCAAAAACCCCCCCAAAAAAAAAAAAAACCCCCCCCCCTTATCCCCCCAAAAACCCAAATTACACGGCCAAAAACTCGGGAGGAAGGTAAGCCTGTCCCAAAAAAAAGGGGTGGAATTGATGGAATTTTGCTGACATAAACAAACACAAAAATTAAAAGCCCAAACCCCCAAAAAAGGGTAAAAATGTTTATAAAAACCCTGGCGTGCTTACACCCATCGAGTTCAAACCTTTCAATGTTTCCTGTGTACACCACCCCACGCTCCCGGGTTTTTCCCTTTACTTTCATCACAATGGGGTTCGGGACAAGGGAAACATACGCTCACTTTTCCGCAGAAAAGGGCTACATCTACCTTCTCCCAAAAGGGATTTCTACAAAACCCTTTAAAAGGGTCACCCGGAAAACAAGAGGAACCCAATCTTACAAACTATATCCGTGGGCTTGTTTTTTGTTGTTAGGGTAAAAAGCTTTTTCCCTTTGCATTGACAATTCCTTTCTGCGGAACAGCTGGGAAAAAATTGTAAAACGGGGTTGCGCGCATGCCACACACACAAAAAAACAAAATACAACCATAAAAACACCAAAGGGTACACATACAGGGAAAAACACAGACGCAGAAAAAAGATACACTTTTTTTGGGTACTTTGCAATTTTTCTGCTTCCCAAAATAAAACACAAACATCAAGGGGGGGTTTTACATTTGTTTTTGGGTTTTTATTTTTTGTCGTTTTTTTAATTTTTAATTTTAAATTTTAATTTTTTTTATTATTATTTTTCTGTTTTTTTTGGGGTAGGGGGGGCTATTTTAAAAAAAAAAAACAGTGCACGTGGGAACCCGGGGTTCCCACCAACAAGAAAAAGGGTGGCCCCAGACACACCTGAACCCGGGGGGCGTTTCCCCGGCCTCCCAAACTCCAAAACACAGACAGATTCAAACAAACCCCGTGGACTGGACTTTACTCTGCAACGAAAAGGTTTTACCCACTGACCCCTGTGGCCTGTCCTACAACAGGGGGGGGCCGCTTTCTTTTCCCGCGAATTTTTTTTCCCCTAAAAAAACCCTTGGGCAAAGACCCCCTTTTCCCCCCGCATTTGCCCAATGTAAAAAAGTATTTTTTGGTCACCAGTCCAGGGGGCCAACCCCAAAGCTCAACTAAAACAGGAATTTTTTCTTTTTAAAAAGGCGCAAACGGCCAAATGTTTGGGAAAAAAGAAACACCCCCCCCCCCCCCCCGAAAAAACCCCCCCTGGTTCCGGTGAAACCAGTTCACTAGTCAAACGTCCCAAAAATTTTTAAGCACCTCACTAACAAAGCCACAGTCAAGGGAAGTCAGTCATCATTTATAATCAAAGCCTACCTACAGCCTAGCCTGGGCCCGGACCTTTTGGGAAACTAGAAATGCAACTAAAACCTTTAGCCCCCATGCTCTCTTTTCTCTCTTCCCCACTCCCCTCTCACTCCCAAGACTTTTTCCCTCTCCCCCATTTCTCCCCCCTCCAAACAAATCCCCTCCTCCCCCTCTCTCCCCTCCTTTTAAATACAGATCTGACCCAATTTTTTTGGGCCAAAACCAATTAAAAAGGAAAAAAAGGGGAAAATCCCCCCCCTTTTCCCCCCCGTCCCCCCGTCACCCACTCTTCCGTCCCCAAACCCCCCCCCCCCGATTTCTCTCTCCTCTCCCCCCCCCCCTTCCCCCTCGGGTCCGCCAGCCCCGCAGGCCAGGGGTTTAAAACCCTTTTCCACCCTTTAAAAAGGGGCCCACATTTCATTGGTTTTCACAAAAACCGAAAACAAGCATATCGCCGCAGACCACAACCCAAACCCCCACAAAACCCAAAAACACGGGGAAAAGCAAAAAACACACAGCTGAAGGAAAAAAAGCTAAGTTCCCGCCCCCCGGGGGCAATGTCGGGGGCATGCTTCCGTTTTTTTTTCCCCCCCCAAACCCCCCACTCCCCCCTCTCCCCCCCCCCCCCCCCCCCCCCCCCCCCCAAATGCAACTGTCGGGGTCTGATGAATGGAAAATTTTTTCCTTTCAAGGGCTTTATTGAAAAAGGGGAGTCAAATTGCCCCCCCCCCCCCAAAAAAAAAAACAACAACCCCAAATCCAACAAACAAAAAAACAAAAAAAACCCCACAAAAAAAAAACAAAACTACACCGGCACCAACAGAAAAGTGAGCGGCAAAAAAAAAAAGAAGAACTTGGGAAATAAAAAAAAGGGAATTCTTTTCCCCGCATGGACCAGATAACCCTATAAAATGTGTGTGGTTGGGGTGGTGGTGTTTTTTGGTTTTGTGTGTGTGTGTTGTGTGTGTGGTGGTCGTGCGCCGCGCGCGCTTTTCTTTTGGTTTTTTTTTGCTTTCTCTTTTCTCTGCTCTCTCTTTTTTGGGCTTTTGTTGTCCGTCGTCGCTCTCTCTCTGTTTCAAAATTTTTTTTTTTTTTTTTTTTAAAAATTTTAAAATTAGGGGGGTGGGACATTAACCCCCCCCCCCCCCCCCCAACCTTTTCAAAAAATTTTAAATTTTTCCCTTCCCCTTTTTTTTCCGCCCCCCCCCCCCATCACTCCCCACCCCCCCCCCAACAAGACAAAAAACGCCCCCTTTTTTTTTAAGTGTCTTCTCAACTCACCTACTATTCCAACCAAAACAAAAAACTTGTCTTTTATTTCCCCCCACGACTATAAAAGGGGCCTGAATTCTTTTTTAAAAATTTTAAAAACAGAAAAAAGGGAAACCTTTTTGTTTAACGGAAAAACCCCCAAGGAACGCATAAAACGGCAGTCCCCAACCCCCAAACATATTCAACACCTCAAGAAGAAGAAAAAAAGAAAAAAAGAAAAAAAAGAAAAAAGAAAAAAGAAGAAGGAGAGGGGGAGGAGGAGGGGGGGAAAGAAAAAAGAAGAAAAGAAGAAACAGAAGAAAAAAAAAGAAAAAAGAAGAAAAGAAAAAAGAAGAAAAAAAAAAGAGGACAAAGGGAAGAAAAATTTTAAAAAATTTAAAAAGAACACTAATACACATACAACGACAACACCAACAAAGTGATGGACCATCTGTATACGTTCTGTCCCAGCCTGAGCGAGCAGGCGAAAGGCAAGAGGCTCCCGGGGAAGGGGGTGGGTGCAGTGGGAGCTGGGAGCGCTACATCACGCCGCCCCCCCACACCACCCCACACCCCGGCTAGACCACACCCCCCTTCCACTAACAACCCCCGAATACTGATGACACTAAACCTGTTTGGTGAGGTGGTGGTAGGGGTAGGAAGCGAGAGGTACCCCCCCCCCCCCCCATCATTATCATCCCATCGTAACAAATCCCCTAGTTTCAGAGACGTGGGTATGTATATAGCACTTGAGGAAAATGTCAACTTTGGTACTTTGTGTGTGTGGTGTGGTGTGTGTGTGTGGTGTGTGTGTGTGTGTGTGTGTGGTGTGTGTGACTTATTTTATTTTATTTATTTGCCCGAAATCTTCATGAAGTTTCTCCCAATTTGAAATGAGTTAAGTATCCCGTTCACATTTTTGTATTTTTTTACCATCTTTTTTAAACCTCACAGCAAAATTTATCTAAGTGAAATTCGGGTTCCCTCCTCTCCAGGAAAGGGCGCGTCCCGCAAGAGCAGCGCCAACCCTTTTTTTTTTTTTCATCTCTTCAAGGTTTATTTGTTTCCCTATCACAGTGGTTTTTTTTTTCTACACACCTTTTCCCAGGGACAACTTTTTTGTTGCCATGGTTTTCTTTTAGATGCGCTAAAAATGCATGTTGATATGGGACTTTGGTTTATTGTCTGATCCGAAAGACTAGCATCCAGACCAACACTCAAGGAAAGGGTGGAGGGAAAAAAGTTTCGAGGCACAAACGGAAATCGAACCCAAACTTTTCGCTTTGAAGGGCAGGTGTATACCTCTAGTCTACCTATTCACAAAGTGTTTACCAGTACTGTTGTTGTGTCTGCATCATCTTTTAATATTTCAACAAATCGTTTTTCAAAAAATTTTCAAACATATACACATGCAACAAAATTAAAAAAAAAACAAAAAATAAAAGTTTAATGTGTGCGTTATCCTTTGGCGCGCTAGATAAATCATACATTTATAATTATCCATCTTGAGTTCCGAACATCGGTTATTGGCTTAAGATCCCCTCTCTCTCTCTCGCTCTCTCTCTTCTCCCCTCTCTCTCTCTCTCTCTCTCTCTCCTCTCTCTCTCCCTCTCCCCTCTCTCCTCTCACTCTCTCTCCAAGACACTGTCATGCAGATTACTTAGGTACTTTCATGCTTTCATGCACAAAGATTAATTAAATTGCATCCCGAGTGCATAAGCACACAACACACAAAAAAACTACACATACATCCACGTGCACGCACACACCCCATGTACCTCAAACACAACCCATCTTACCCCTCCCACCCACTTTCCCTACTTTCATGCACACAATAAACAGATGCACCCCAACCGAAGAGATGGCATGCACATCTAGCCAGTCCCCTGCTTTTGATGCATGTCCACAAACAGATATTAGCCAGTCCATCAAACCAAGGGTACATAACAGCGAGTTCAAATTCATCCATCAAAACCCACTCTAAAGACAAAACCTTCACAATGCTACGAAAGAAAGTCGAAATCTTTCCCTTTTTACACAACATGCTCTCCACGATCGCAAGGATTTCATTATCTCACTAAAAGAACAGTGCAAAAATGAAACACATCTGTTTTGTCTACCCCCCCCCCCCCAAAAAGGGAAAAAATTCCACACAAACAAATATTATCTCCCCCACAGACCCGCTTCTCTCAAAGACAAAAAAAAGGTCACAACGACTACTGCAAACGAGTCCTTTTAATTAATCAAAAACTCCAGTCCCCACAATTTCACAAAAATAAATCCCTGGCCGCACTCTCTCTCTCTTCTCTCTCTCTCTCTTCTCTCTCTCCTCTTCTCTACTCTCCTTCCCCCTTCCAACTGTACTATGAGATCCCTTCTTCAAAGAACCCCAAACAAAAAATAACCCAACAAACCCCCCCCCCCCCCCCCCCCCCCCCCCCCCGAAAAAAAACAACCCCCCCCCCCACAAAACCCAGAAAACAACTCCATCAATTCTTAAAAGTCCCCAAAACGTTACCAACATACACTCCACGCCAGAGACAACTTTCTCTCTATCAAAGATTTTTTTGTTTTTAGATTTTCTTCCGGATGCTTCTATATATTATTATATAATATCAACATTTTATGCTCTTGCTTTCCTTTCCTTCCATATGAAGTGATATTATTATCAAGCTGCAGCTTCACCAGTGCTGCTCTTACGCTTACACTTATACTAACAATACTTCAAGTGTCGGTGCTATGTTATTTTCATTATATAACATTCTGTTTAAATCAAGCAGCAACAAGACAACGTGCGCATATTATACCAAAACGATTTAAACACCACAGATCTGAACCACAAACAAGTATCACTGAAAAACTGTTACCATAACTACCAACCACGTTACCATCATCATATACCTTCTTCACAACACACACACACACACACACACACACACACACACACACACACACACACACACACACACACACAGAGGCAATGTTAACTGTAAGTCTACAGGTACCACCAAAAACACAAAGAGAGGGTTGAGTGTTTTATAGACAGAGACAGACAACATAATTATACACACAACTAAGACTTTTTCTTCCTCCGAAGAAGTGAACATGTCTGTCTTTGCCACTCCACGACAGCTTGAGTGTGTTATAGACACTAAGACAGACAGACAACATGTATGATACACAAAACCAGAGCACTAACACACAAGACTCCGCACAACTGACACTGCCTTCACCACGCTACACACTACTACCACCAGGCGGTTAGGACCACTACGGAGAGGGGTCTAGCGGCAGGCAGGGGTGGGGAGGAAGGGAGGGGCAGATCTGCCTTCAAGACCTGTGGCAGAGCTAGTCTACTGCTACTGCTGCTGCTGTCACTGCTAACACCAGGACCAGTCTGGGGGCAGGCAGGGAGACAAAGGGAAGGATGGAGGGGGGGTATGTGTGTATACCTGTGAACTGATCAAGTGTGTCACTGCCTGTGCTGGTACTGGCGAAGGGGGACCCGGGGCTGGAATCTACCGGCTCTGTCTTTATCTCTACATACAGCACGAGAGGAGACAGCACCGTGTGTTAACGAGGATGAGGATGATTGATGATGATTGATGATAATAATGATAATGATGATGGTAATTGATGATGATGATGATAATGATTGATGATAATAATGATAATAATAATGATAATAGTCATTTATAATGATACTATTGATGATGATGATGATGATGATGATGATGATGATGATGATGATGATGATGATGGTGGTGGTGGTGGTGGTGGTGATTGATGATGATAATAATGGTAAAGATCGTGATGGTGACAATGATAATAATGACGACAGTAGAAAAATAATGATCATAGTGATAGCAATAATGATGATGATGAAAAAGAAGAATAATGGTGATGACAAAAGCTGCACGCACACACACACACACACACCACACACACACACACACACACACACACACACACACACAGCTAGTCTAAAGACACAACGTATTTCTGCAGGTGTTTGTCCATTTTTAAATCTTCCAAGCTTTGCTTAATTATAAATTCATGTACGATGTATGTAATAACAATAGCATATTAAGGTCGCGGTTGTCTAGCACACTCACACACACACGTAACGCACACAAGCATGCACATAAACACACAGACATACCCCACAATATCAGACATAGACACAATGGAGTATTCTTGAAGTTAAGCCCACATACATTATATCTTCTTTTTTTTTAATCATTCATTTATTTGTAGTGATTCGAATTTCATATCCTGTGGTTTACCATTTAAAAAGAACCGTTTTCTCTGTTGTTCCCTCATTTATATTTCATTTCTTTCTTACGTTATTCCATTCCATTTTCTTGCTTCTAAAATGTTCCTTTTTTAAGTTCTCTTTTCCCTAATCCCTTTAACACACTGGCAAGATAAAGTTTCTGTAACAGCTTAAAACGAAAATAACTACAAAAAAAACAAGCAATAACCATGCAAACAGTGTGTGTGTGTGTGTGTGGGTGTGGGTGTGGGTGTGGGGGTGTGTGTGTGTGTGTGTGTGAGAGAGAGAGAGAGAGAGAGAGAGAGAGAGAGAGAGAGAGAGAGAGAGAGAGAGAGAGAGAGAGAGAGAGAGAGAGAGAGAGAGAGAGAGAGAGAGAGAGAGAGAGAACCAGAGACAGGCAGAGATTGGCTGAGGGGTCTATTAATTACGGGGCCCGATAAGGTGTTAATGACTCCGACACTACACTCACGTCATCAAGATAACGTCATCGTTTATGACGCGCCCTAACTGACCACATTACCAGTTCTAGTATGAGGATGTTATTATACGGAGGCAGTGGGGGGTGAATGCGTTGATTTATTAATTAAAAAAAAAAAAAAAAAAAGCAACAATGAAAGAAAAAACCTGTTGCATAAGAAAAAAGACACAACACAAAATCGCAATATCACGCAACACACAATATGATGAACAAAAAACCTGGGAAAAAAAGCAAAAAAACCCAAAGAGAAACAAAAAAAGACTACACAAATTTTTCCAAAGCGACTGACGATACATTTTGAACCATAGTTTAAAAAAAAAATCAATATTTTGAATGGGTAATTCTACGCGTCAAAAGCGAAAAAAAAAGAAAAAGAAAAATGAAAACTGTAAATGGTCGATTTGATTTGATGTGATGTAAAAACTATGCTTAAAAAGAGAGGAGAGAGAGAGAGAGAGAGAGAGAGGAGAGAGAGAGAGAGAGAGAGAGAGAGAGAGAGAGAGAGAGAGAGAGAGAGAGAGAGAGAGAGAGAGAGAGAGAAGAAATAAAGGGGGGAAAAGCCAACTCACCTCCCTGGCACATCACCCACATGTCGGAGTTGGGGTAACCAGCAGAGTCCACTGACGACGGTGGTAACACACCTGCACACATCATCAACACATCACATCATCAACCCATTACATCACATCATCAACACATCAACACATGTTTCTGGTCCAGTGATCTGGAACGATCTGCCTCTCTCCCTTCGTAAAAAGCCTACCTATGACACATTCAAATCCAACCTCAAGACACACTTATTTCAAAACTTTCCTATTCTGTTTCATCTTCTGCCCCTGCTCTCAACAGCCGAAATATCCACCACCCTGTCAAAGTGTTTAACCTCTGTGTGTGTGTGTGTGTGTGTGTGTGTGTGTGTGTGTGTGTGTGTGTGTGTGTGTGTGTGTGTGTGTGTGTGTGTGTGTGTGTGTACATTGACTTCGTTAGAAATCTAAATTGTTGTTCGCTGCATGCGCAAGAACTGGTTGAATGCAAGCGCTTTGATTTGTTTTTGCAAGATATAGCGCTATATAAATTCCATTTATTATTATTATTATTATTATTACATCACATCACAACACATCACATCACATCACAACACATTACAACACATCATCCACACATCACATCATCAACACATCACTTCATCAACACATCACATCATTTCACGTGACACAAGAGTTCTAGTCATAAACATACTGCATAAGCCACACTGAAAAATCATACCTGAAAAATGAAATGGAACGAAAATAGCACCAAAAAATAAGGTTATACACAGGCATACAAGACAAGGGTGGTATGAATTGATCCTTCTTAATTTTCTATAACATTTTATATCTATAGAGATGTATTTTTAAAAATCTATTTGTCTCTCCATAGGTTGGAGAGAAAGGCAATAAGGGAAATACTTAAAATAGTCCAGTGCTTCGTACATGTATTCCCTTTTTTGTTGTAGGTTGGTAGGTAAGATAAGCCGATAACAGGGAAAAGATATCATCGATATATAGACTATCTATCATATACCCCACTTTTCACCAAAACGAGATCAGAAAAGCGGGGGAAGAAGGGGCTGAGGAAGTAGTGAACTTAATCATTCTTCCTCTCTTCTATCTATCGATCTATCTATCTATCTATCTATCGATCTATCTATCGATCTATCAATCGATCTATCTATCTATCTATCGATCGATCTATCTATCTATCTATCTATCTACACACTTTTCCTTTTCCTTCATAACTTACCACATATCCCCCCCCCCCCCCAAAACACACAACCTCGATTTTAACCTGAAAAAGAATCAGCTAAAATTGTAGAACAGGCGGGGGTTGGTGGCTGAGAGAGAGCTATACTACCCCCAACAATGTATGCATACTAAACCTGGCAGCAACAAAGGGAAGCAAACAGCAGGCACCACATCACAGACCAGAAAAGTAAGAATCCAAACCTGTCATCCCCTTCCATTTTTAGCCAGCCACTAGGCACGAAAAAGAAAAAGTTTTTGCCGCCTTTCAACCCCATAGCCCACACCGGATATCGGAACCGGAAACTGCACTGTCTTACCACCCCCTACACTCCAAAACTTTCGCCCCTCACGCACAACCCACCACCCGAACCATCAATACAATCCTCCCTGCTTTCTTCATCTACAATACGTTCTATATACTACTACCACTACCACCACCACCGTAACTACAACCACTACTACTACTACTACTACTACTACTACTACTAACACCACCACCACCACTACTGCTGCTACCACTGCTGCTGCTACCACTACTACCACCACCATCACTACTGCTGCTGCTGCTGCTGCTGCTGCTGCTGCTGCTACTACTACTACTACTACTACTACTACTACTACTACTACTACTACTACTACTACTACTACTACTAGTAGTAGTAGTAGTAGTAGTAGTAGTACTACTACTACTACTACTACTACTACTACCACCACTACCACTACTACTACTTCTTCTACTACTACTTAAATGATCAATCGGCTCAATACTATCACGGCCTTGACTATATAGTTATAAAGAATTTCTCTTTCTGCGAGAAAAAAAAGAAGTTTGAATTCGAATTATAGCTTCATTACCTCTATCTTGCTTGTGGAAACTTGCCACAAGTACATTAATTTCTTATTGTCAGGAGATGCAAAAAAGAAATTGAGGAAGTAGAAGGTTGTATATTGAGAGAGAGAGAGAGAACAAATTTTTTTGAACAAATTTTATTTTTCAGAGGGTAATAGATTAAGCACTACATGCTTTTTTAACATCCAGCCCTCGGGAAAAAAAAACAAAAAAAAAAACAAACGAATAAGAAATAGAAATAGAAAAACGAGCATAAAAAAAAAGAGAAAAAAAAGCTTAATAACAAGAGGGAAAAAAATCATGGGAAAAACATGCATAGTTACAAAAATCCAAAGAAAGTAGTACTCATTCTCTCTCCGATCCCCCCTACACACACACACACACACACACCACACACACACACACACACACACACACACACACACACACCGAAAGGCAAGCAAGAAATAGAAAAACATTACAGAGACAGACAGACAGACAGACAGACAGACAGACAGACAGACAGAGACATAGAGACAGAGACAGATTAAATGTATATATGAACAATGAAAAACACACCAAAAAAACCCAAACAAACAAAAAATAAATAATAATAATAATATAATAATAATAATAATAATAATAATAATAATAATAATAATAATAAAATAACAGAAATGCATAACAACAGAAACTAACTGTACTATCCGAGGAAAAAATTCATGTAATTGAGATTTCTAGTGGTATCAAAACATTTGTGGTGAAAGCAGAGTGACATTTTCATGAGTCATCAGAAAATCATACAACAAAAACTTAAATCTTGAAAACTTTGATTCATATTTTAGAAAGGTTGGGAGTCTATTCCAAAACCAGCTCCCAGAATATATTAGACTTGATTTAAACAGAGTAATGGTTGGTAAAGGGAGGTTGATTTTATGTGAATGTCGAGAGTCGTTTATACTGAACATGCTGCTTAAGGAAGATGGGGCATTACCATGAAGGATTTTATGCATTAGTACACCTTTATTTAACAACAATCTTGTTTTGAGAGGCAGAATATTTACATTTTTGTAATCTGAAAATGTCAGTGAAGATGACTTATCTATTACTATTTTGACAGCTCGTTTATGAATACTGATTAATGGTTTGAATAGGTTATTACTGGCTAGGTCCCATAGTGTAGATGCATAATCCACACTAGACTGAATAAATGAATGAAAAAATATTTTTCTTGCATTCAGATTAAGACAGTGTTTAATCTTATTTAACTGATATGTTTTGGAGGCAATTTTCTTTGTTAAGTTACGTATATGTACAGACCAAGACAAATTATTATCAATCGTTACTCCCAAAATTTTGTGATTAGAAACTTCTTCAATTCTGACATTGTTGATATAAATAGGAGGTAGGTTTATGTTAAGATTTTGACGTTTTTGTCTTGTTGATAAGAGCATGAATTTCGTTTTACCTGGATGAAGGGCCAAATGGTTAATTTGTGTCCATTCGACAATAATATTTATGTTCTCTTGTAAACTTTGGCATACTTGGAGAGGGTTTTTGTGGCTAGTATAAAGAGTTGTATCATCTGCAAATAGTTCATTTTGTACTTTAATAGTTAATGGCAGGTCATTTATATATAAAAGAAACAACAAGGGACCAAGCACTGATCCTTGCGGTACACCAAAGTTATTTAGAAGAAAACTTGAAGAAGTGTTGTTTAGATATACTTTTTGCTGTCTCTCAGATAGGAAAGATGAAATCAGTTCGAGGATACTAGGAGATAGTTTGTAGACTGCAAGCTTCCGTAGTAGTAGCTTGTGGTCAATAACATCGAAAGCCTTTGCAAAATCAATAAAGAGTATACCTGTGAATTCTTTTTTATTCATATTAAGCAGCAATTTATCTGTCAGTTTAACAAGAGTGGTGTGGCATGAATGGTTTGCTCTGAAACCAGATTGATTTGGGTGTAATAGATTATGTTTGTTTAAGTGGGCAAGTAAACATTTGTAAATGTGCTGTTCTAATGGTTTTGAAAGAGTGGATAATATTGCTATTGGTCTGTAGTTTGATGGTTCTGAGGTATTGCCAGATTTGTGTAAAGGAATAATTTTTGCCTGTTTTAAGAGTTTAGGGAAGGTGTTTTTGCTTATGCAAAGATTGTAGACATATGTAAGTGTTTCTGCTATAATTGATGCGGATAGTTTAAGAATTTTCCCATCTAGTCCATCGAGCCCACGTGTTGAGGATTGTTTCAGATGATTTAAAGCAGTGAATACTTCATTGACTGTAATAGGTTTTATTTCAATTTTAGATTGAATATTCTTACTGTCGCAGAAAGCTTTCAATTTTTTCAAGTCATTTTCTTTTGATTTGTCCTTAAAGATTAGTTGGTCAACAACAGATGTGAAATGAAGATTTAATTTATCAGCAGATATATCACAGTGAATGTTTGAGTTTTTATTAAAACTTTTTTTGGTGAGCTGGTTAATAGTTTTCCAAATACATCTATTGTCCCTGTTGTTTTTAAGAAGCTCTTCAAAATACTTTTTTTTCTCAGCCCGTAAAAGTGAAGTTACATAATTTCTTTGTTTCTTATAATCATCTCGGAAACCTTTCTTTAATAGATAATCCCTATGATATATATGTTTCTGTATTTTGTCGGTAAGCCAAGGTGGTTTTGTTTTGTATTTAACTCTTTTTGTTTGTAATGGAGCATGTTTATTGTAAATATTATAAAAAATAGAATACCAATATTCAATGGCTAAATTGGGATCAGTAATTTGATAAACATTGCTTAGATGTGAATTAAGAAGATCCTGTAGAAAGACGTTACTGTTAAAGTGTGAGAAATTTCTGTAAGTTATAGTTTTGTGGCTAACTTTTGGAATTTTTACTCCTTTCTTGGACCATGTAATGCATATAGGGAAGTGATCACTGCAGCCAGAAAGTGGAACATTTACCTCTACAATAGTTTCTTTATTTACAACATATATATGGTCAATCAAAGTTTTGGAAATATCTGTAACACGAGTTGGCATAGTTATCAATTGTTTTAAGTTGAAAGATTCGAATGTCTGTATCCAATGGTTATTTGGTTTTAATAAATCAATATTGAAATCACCTAATATAATAATATCATCATAATCTTTATCTATACTATCCAACATTGAAACATAGTGATCAATCCATTCTGCTTTTTCTTTGGGATTTCTATAAAGAAAACATAAAAGAATTGGTCTGGAATTTCTTAGTTTGATTTCAATCCAAATTGTTTCTACATAAAGCTGCTCTAAATTTGTAACTCTTTTGAACTGAATTGATTGATGAACATAAACAGCTATACCAGTTTCTTTGTGAATATGGGAGTCTCTTCGGATTGTATTGTAGCCTGGTATTGAGATGTCATTGTCTGAAATATGAGAGGATAAATGGGTTTCTGTAAAACCAAACACATGGAAATTTTTGCCTGAATTAGATAATATAGAAGATATTTCAGTCATTTTGTGTATTGCATGATTGATGTTGAGATGACCAATTCGAAGACCATCTTTAGTTAACCATATATTGTTTTGATGATCCATAATCAGTATAAATTGCTTATATCATGCACATATGATCACTAATTCATACAATTAGTCCTAATGAGATCAAGCTACAGTCCTATAATGAAAAACAAATGCAGTAATAGGAAAACTGAAACAAGATTAGGTAAACTATATATGAGAAATCACAAAGCACAAAAATATACACACGGGGAAATATGAACCCACTCTCAATGAAATATTAGCTAACCAAAGAACACAATGCCAAAAAATTGCCCCAAAAATCTCTATAAGTAAAAAGGATCAAAATGCAAAAGGAGATCTCAAAATTGCCAAAGCCTTGTTTCCGTTATCAAATTCAGAACAAATAACTCTTCTGGTCAATTACACAGCCATTGGAGCATCTGGAACTACAACATTCAAACACAACCACACATCAAAATTGAGGTAAAAAATTATAGAAAAAAAAGAAGAAAAAAAGTAAACATTTGCAATACAAATTATCCACTTTCTACATGTGCATGGGATAGGGGGCTCTGACTTGATTTGCCATTATTTGAGAGGCCATGGAGAGCAAGTCCAAAGCATATGGATGAATATGTCTGCTGAAAGGAGGGCAGTTACTAGGAAAGTGTTCAGATGTCATAGAAGCATCTTGGTCTGAGGGAAGGTGCAAATTATGTGCTTCTTGGGATGATAGAGGAGGTGGAAAAGAATACAAGGAATTTCTTCCAAGATTCGTGTAGTTTGAATGCAAAGAGGGATGTTGGATAGAAGGTACTGAGAATGGTGTATCAGTTATATTTTCACGTGGCCTTGACCTGAGAGGTGGGTAGTGAAAAAGCGAGGAGGGAGGAGGACATGCTATATTGTCACTGTATGCACGTTGATCTTGATGGCTAGCATGAGATCGAGACAAAGCTTCTGTAAAATTACTTGTCTGAGAAGGGGGAAACCTCTGGTTAGGATAGGTCCTAGGGTTTCTACTTGTCCTGGTTTGCTGTGATCTATAGTTGCTGAAAAAAGTCTTATGATTCCTGGTATCTGTAGATGATCTATTTGGGAGTGAGGAAACATCCTGCCCTGTTTGTCTGTTGTGGTAAGTAGGTGGCCTGTATACTCTGCTTACTGAGGAATAACTGTCCTGAAATCGACCTTGTTGATAATTTCTGCTATTATGTTCATAAGGATGGCCATCAGTTTCAAGCATGTTCTTTGCAGTATTCTCCTCAGAACTATGGTGTTCAATGTTGTTCCAGGTAAACCGAAGATTGTTTGCTATTCTGGATGTGCCTCTTTCACTGGGGTGAGTAAGATTAAAGTAGAGAACTAAACGAGGAGATCCGGAACTAGTGGTAAAAGTGCTTGTGTGGTCAATGAAAGTAATGTTTGAGTGATGACAGACTGTTTGAAGGTTTTTGTTGGAGGGATTTATGATAGTGTTTAGATGGTGTTGGCCTCTAGCTGGAATAATGGAACTCATAATGAATGTGGACTGGGGGAAGGAGGAAAAGCATTGTTTGACCAGGTCAGTCCATTCCTTTTCTGAAATGGTACCAGATTTACAACTGTTGATGCCAACATGGACAACTACACATTTTATTTTGAACATGACAGGAAGGGAAGAGAGCCATGTTGACAGGTCAGATACCTTCATTCCGGACACACAGATCTTGAACATATTCTCACCCCGAGGGGCCAGTCTGTTTGGATTGATATTTCTGATCACAGAATCTCCTATCAATAGCATTGTTGTAGTATCTGGAACAGAAATTTTGGACAGTGTTTCATAGGGTGATGGTTTGGAAGTTTGTAATTTTGTAAGGATTTCAGAGTCCACGGTTTTGTTGTACTGGCCTCTGATGCTTTCTTCTGTGGGACCTAGCTGTTTTTCTTTTTGCTGTGTGGTTGTAAGGCCAGGATCTACATCGGCCAGTGCCTCAAAGGAATTTGTGACAGGTATAGTGTACTGAGATTTGGGTTCAATAATTTCCTGTTCTGTTGCTTTTGGAGAGAGAGAGAGAGAGAGAGAGAGAGAGAGAGAGAGAGAGAGAGAGAGAGAGAGAGAGAGAGAGAGAGAGAGAGAGAGACAGACAGACAGACAGAGACAGAGACAGACAGACAGACAGACAGAGAAAGACAGAGACAGACACTCCCCCCACCCCCAATTTTCTCTCTTCATGTGTCCTTCGTAGAGTGCACAGGGGGTGAAGGGATCGGATGCCAGACTTAACGATCCCTCCACTAGCCAGTGAGGCATGGGCCCTACTCTCTACCCTATCAGGACAGGGGCTGGAAGAGAAATGGCCCACATCACCACTCTAATCCGCTCCCAGGGAACGCTTTACCAACTGCCTGACAGCCCGAGTGACAGCTACAGTAGGAACTAGGAGGGTGTGTGTGTGTGTGTGTGTGTGTGTGTGTGTGTGTGTGTGTGTGTGTGTGTGTGTGTGTGTGTGTGTGTGTGTGTGTGTGGTCTGTGTGTGTCTGTGTCTGTGTCTGTGTGTCTGTGTGTGTGTGTGACTTCAGACTTCAGACTTCAGACTTCAGATGTTTTATTCACGTAAGGCCACAGCCCCTTATGAACAGAGGGGCAACAAATGATAAATTGAACATAAAGGTAAGAAAAGAAAAGAAATATTACGTGTCCTATCAAAATGCAGTATCAAAAAAGTCAAGACGTAGCTTTTTCTCGCAGTTGGAAAGCTTTAAATAAGTACATTGCAAAGTTACGAACAATACTTTCGTTTTCAGATGACATCAATAAACATAGACGAAATAAGCTTGGTTGTGCATAGAATTTTTTCGGGATGAATCTTTCACGGAGATCACAGAGAGTGTCACATTTCAAAACAAAGTGGACCTCATCTTCATCTTGTTCTTTACATAATGGGCACAACATATCAGTGGCACAAGTACGTTTAAAGCGATAGGCATGTTTCATCACTTCTGAAATACCAAACCGAAATTTGGTTGTAATTACTCTTAAATGTCTATCTAAATTTAAGGAAAGATACTTCTTCACAACATGGGTAGAGCTGTAGATCCTGTATATGTCAAATCTGTCGCTTGATTGAATGTGACTTTCCCAGCTTTGCCATCTACAATCAATCAAGCGTTGGCGAAATATCTGTATAAACATTTTTTCTTCTGCTACCCCTTGAAACATCCAAACATATCCGAACCCAAGCTCAAACAGACATATTCGTATGTTTGAAACCCAGTTGACTTTACCCCTTGTGTCTAAATCAAATAACATGTTATATGCTTTCCACGGAAGTCTTTCCCTACTCATCTTTACTAATTTAAGCCAGTAACGGAAACATCTAACAGCAGAATTAATGTAGATAGGATATCTATTACATTCTCCATATACTAAATCATTTGGAGTTCTCATGTCAACACCTAGAAACCTTTTGAGACCAAATAAATGAACAGACTCACATTGTGTAACTGCTTTTTTGTCCATACCCCACAATTCGGAACCATATTGAACTCTAGGTTGTATTTGAGAATCAAAAATTTTAAGAAATAGGTCCAAAGAGTTGTTATTCAGTGCATACAGTTTCCTCATTATACAGAAAAGCACATGCTTTGCTTTACTGCACAGATCCTTACATGCAGCAACAAAACTCAAACGAGTAGAAAAAATAATTCCTAGATACCTATAGGCATTCACAACAGACAATGAAGCACCAGCATATACCCATCTTTCTCTGGCTGCCAAGAACCCACCTTTTCTAAATACAACAATATTACTTTTGGTTAAGTTAACCTTTAATTGTAATTTTTTGGCTGCACTTTGCAAGCTGTTAAGCTGAGTCTGTAAACCAACAACTGTCTCTGAAAACAACACTATATCATCAGCCAATAACAATATGAATAATTCAACAGAATCAACAGTAAAATTTGCACCGTGTCTACCCATTTCAATGATTTCTATTGCTAATTCATTTATAAACAGCGAAAACAAAATAGGGCTACATACATCCCCTTGTTTTACACCTTTGGTACAGTTTATATAGTTAGACAGTTTATCCCCACATCTTACTCTTGTTTTAACTGAGTTATACATACTCTGAACACATCGAAATAATTTACCATTAATTCCGTTCTTAATCAAAATTGGCCATAACAAATTTCTATTGATGGAATCAAAGGCCTTTTCAAAATCAATAAATGCTACATAAAGTTTCCGGTTAAATGAAAACTGTTTCTGAACAAAAGCCAAAAGTGTGAACATATGATCAGTTGTTGAATATCCTCGTTTAAAACCAGCTTGATGTTCACCTGTAATATTGTTTTGCTCTACATATTCCTGAAGCCTACTATTGATTATAGTACTATACACTTTACTACTGATATCAGACAACGAAATGCCTCTATAGTTATTGGTATCATTTACGTTACCTTTTTTATATAACGGAAGAATAATGGACTCACACCAGTTCTCTGGAAAAATACCTTTGTCGAAAAGAGTGTTACACAACTTTACAAAAAAGTCAAGAATTAATTGACAAGGTGCTTTTAATAGTTCTCCAATAATTCCATCAGGGCCTGCTGCTTTTCGATTCTTAATTTTACGAATTGCAGTGAAAACTTCTTCATGAGATATTGGTCGATCCATTATATCCTGATCAGTCTCCTGAAAACTATTGACATTATCATTAGAAAAAGGTACATCTTCTTCAAGTAATGCTTTGAAGTGCTGGAACCAGTCATCGACAGAGATGCTGTTCCTGGGCTGACTCTTTTTCAAAGATACCTTATTCATGTAACTCCAAAACTGTTTCTGATCGTTAATACTAGATACTAAGTCATTTAACAATTTCTCATTGAAAGTCTTCTTCTTCCTAAGTAAAATGTTCTTATATTCCCTACGTGCTCTAACATAAAGATCCTTATCGGTTTTGTCTAGTGTTCTACGAAATGTTCTTAATAATCTGCGTACTCTCCTTCTTTCCATGTTACATTCGCTATCAAACCAGCCTGCCTTATTTCTTTTTTGATCAATCTTAATTTTCTTTTTCATACATTCTGCACATTCTCGAATACAACCGTTGAAGGTTTCCAAAGCATTGTTAACATTTTCATCAATCTGTGCTATTGCTGTTTTCAATTTACAGGACATTTCTTCTTTACATAAATTACTACAAAAATTGTTACTATTTTCCTCACACCAAATGAACTTTTCTACTACAACAAGAGCATCAGTAGCTTTTTCATCTATAGACAAGGCATTTTTTGATAACTTAAATTGACATTCAAGAGGAAAGTGGTCAGATTCCATTCGCTCAGCAATAACTAGTTCACACAACTCAGACAACTCTTCATACAGGTCAGTTGAAAAAATAAAATAGTCATTCACACTGCATCCACTCTCACTTGTGTACGTATAGCGTCCTTCTAGGTCGCCATTACATACTCCGTTTAAGACAACCAAATTTAGAGCAGTGCACATGCTTACTAAGGCTTTACCGTAAGAATTTGTATGAGTGTCTTGGAGTGTCGATCAGAATTTAATGAAGAGCTTTGAAATTGAGATTCAGAGTCACCTGCTACATAGGATGGAGAGATATCTGAAATGCGACTGTTTAAGTCGCCACAGAGAATCACATACACATCATCCAAATCCAACAACAATTCAGTCAGGCAATCCTCAAGCATCAATATACCGTGATCATAATTAAAGTATGTGTAAAATGGAGAACCTTCCGGTGGTACATAGGCACATATGTACAAGACATCTTTCGAACAATGAAACAAATCTTTATTGATAAGAAAAGCACATATATTTTCATACTTGACATCTAGCGCACGCACACACGGACAGAGTTCATTTTTCACTAGACAGACAATACCACCCGATTTTCTCCCCTGTTTGGTTAGTCTGACAGCAGGTTTTTCATACATTTTATAGCCTGAAAAAAAATCAGAATTACAATTTTCTTCAAAGGTTTCAACCAGACATATAAAGTCAAATGACAAAATGTATTTTACAAAGTCCATGAATACATACTTTGAACGCAATCCATTAACGTTCCAACATAAAAAAGAAAACGATAAGGTTTTAAGAGTATTTGCAAAAGTTGGCATGGCATGTAAAGGAGGTGGTGTCATTCTATTTTTAGAGCAAACACTCTGTTGCACATCTTCACGAACAAAAAAAGGGGAAGAAAACTCGCTATTTTCCTTGTTTTCAAAATCAAATGTTGAAGGAAAAGTTTCGAAACTTGCATGCGAACCCAAGCTGTCATCGCCATGCATGCCGCTGTGCAGCGTAGCAGGCTCATGCTCCGAGTTTTCACGTGCCAAGCAGGGTGGATTAAGGGGAGGTACAGGTAAACTTTCAGGTGTCGGTGTACAGTTTGCCACCTTCATGAAATTTTTACCCTTTTCCAGAATGGAGGGCCGGCCAACTCCTCATTTCGCTTCCTGCAGAGAGCCACAGGAGTCCAGAACGAACTTTTTTCCATCTATAAAAAGATGGTCATGGACAAAGCGGGCCTGTTTCCCTTCCCTTCTGGCCTGTTTGAAATGTGGGGTCAGCTGGCGTCGGATCTCTCGGACCCTCTGCGAGAAATCCTCCCCCACAAAGATGTTAGTGCCTTTAAGTTTTTGTTTTGCCTTCAGTATTTTTACACGTTGCTTATAGAAAGCACATCGTACAATGATAGGGGATTCTTTCTTTGAGTTCAGACGGTGTACTCTGTCAAATTCCACCCTGTCTGAGAGTTCCATCTTGTCGGTCAGTATGTCCTGTATCAGTCCCTCACATTCCTCACTTGTCTCTCCCTCATCCCTCCCAACACCATAGAAAATCAAGTTATTTCTCCTTGATCGGTTTTCCAGATCGTCACATTTCTTTTCCAAATTATCAATTTTGTTGATCAAGTCTCTGTTTTGTTTCTGTAACAAATCGTTTTGGTGTCGTAGCTCACTCACCTCCTCTATGAGGTTACTTACGAGGCCGTGCAGAGAGTTGTGCTCTTGTCGAAGCTGTGTCAGTTCTTTCTGCACAGCATCGATCCTGGTGGTCAGGTTGTTGTTGATCTCGTGCAGCAGCGTCACGACGTCATCTTTGGGCGGGTCCTTGCCCTGGCGGGAGGTCTGGGAGCTGGACAGTCTGGTCTGCCGCATACCGCCTGATGACCCAGGAGCAGTGGAGTCGGGGTTGGGACCTGGGTTCGACTCCACGTCGCCACAACGCAGCAACAGATCTCCCATCCCCCGACGCAGGAACAAATTGTCCCCCCAGAAGAAAAACACTAGGGTCAATCCCAGAAGAACACCGGTTGTGCGTGTTCGTGCTGTCAAGATGGTTACCTGCATTGCCTTTCTAAGTTTGTCTCTCTTCCACATAAAGTGCAGAAAAGTGGGCAGAAAGGCACCACAAGTGACTCGGAAGTCTAGGTTGGCCGAAGGCATGGTACCTTAGATAGCCAGTTGCAGATTTACAGTACTGTTGACTACTTCTGTCCGCAGCAATCCTCCATAAACATCGGACGATGTAAACATCGACTTGATGCTCATGCACGTGGTAAACGCCCCCCCTGTGTGTGTGTGAGTGAGTCTGAGAGAGAGGCAAAATCCGGCAGACAGACATGGTGAAAGAGACAGAAACAGACTGACAAGACAGATAGAGCACAAATACAGACTACAACAATTCTCTCTCTCTCTCTCTCTCTCTCTCTCCTCTCTCTCTCTCTCTCTCTCTCTCTCTCTCTCTCTCACTCATTTTTTAAGAGCCCATAACAGCGGGGTACGGGGTCCCTTAGCTAGCTAGCCATAAAGCTGCTAGGTCTGCATCAATAATTTCTGTCGACCTGGCCACAGAGAGAGAGAGAGAGAGAGAGAGAGAGAGAGAGAGAGAGAGAGAGAGAGAGAGAGAGAGAGAGAGAGAGAGAGAGAGAGAGAGAGAGAGAGACAGACAGACAGACAGACAGACAGACAGACAGACAGACAGAGACAGAGAGAGAGAGACAGAGAGAGAGACAGAGAGAGAGATGGAAATGGTCCCCAGCATAGTAGCCCCTGTGCAGATCGGATGACGGTATCGAATGCACAACTTTCACACCGCCCTGGACTGTGAAAGTCCTACCGCAACTACACGGCCACTACTTTCAGATTATTATAGACCCTGTTAATTAAGATGCAAGAGCAACAGCCCAGATCAGGAAAACCATGAGAAAAGTTATAACCCGCAAGAAAGGCAATTTATCGTCAAGCACTCCCCACTGTCTCTGGAATAGACGGTTTTGTGTGTGGGGTTTTGGTGATTTTTTTTTTTGGGGGGGAGGGGGGGGGGTGAGAGGGGGGAGGATAGGAGGGGGGCCGTGGGGGGAGTAGGTACAGAGACCTTGTTATTTCTCTTTACAGCCATTTTATGAAGGTCTGGATTCAAATGTCTTCTGCTCTTACCAACTTTTTTTCCCTCCAAAACATTTTTTGGGTCTGGGGATTCCTGGCTCTTCAGTAAAGACTATCATCCTCTCTACTTCAACAACAAAAGGAGAGAATCAAACCATTAACTCATGAGCAATTCCCCAAAATATCATCATTAATTAATATTATTATTATTATCATCATCATCAAAAATGCTCATTGTTCCTTGTGAAAAAAAATCGCGGCTTTGCCCATTAAAAACAAAATTATCTGAGATAATAAACACTACAGGGATCTTTTGACTGTTTGAAGCTCTTTTCTATCATCTTCGTCACCTCCATGTTTCCCCCTCCCTTCCGCAAAACATACACTTAAAAAAAAAATCAAAACGCCAAACAAATCAGTATGCCCTTGTAAACATAAAAGCCAGCAAGACGCACATGAAAAAAAACAACAACCCAAAAACCCCCCAAACCCCCCAAAGCCCTGAGGTCCTCCCAACACACACATATTGTACATACATACACATGATACAAGCCTGCCTCTTCACTTCATGTATCCAGTTTCTCCATCGCTCTAGCTTCCTCTAGCCCCTTTAATTTCTCCCCCCCCCCCCTCTCTCTCTCTCTCTCTCTCTCTCTCTCTCTCTCTCTCTCTCTCTCTCTCTCTCTCTCTCCTCTCCAACAGCAGCAGCAGCAGCAATCTCCTAACATCTCTGCTCTTATGATGATCACCTCCAGAAAATGACACAGCCTGCTCAAATTTTTCTTTTAGAAAAAAAATCTTCATTTTTGATCTAGTGGGTCAGTCAACAATCGTGTCAATCCAAAACAGAAGTCTTTCCCCCCAGGGCAAAAACCGCAAAAATCAAAGGGGAAAAAAGAAAGAAAAGAAAGTGGCTGAAAGATTTAACAAACAGCAAGAAAGACGTACCATCTTTTTCGCGCGCACGCACGCGCGCGCGTGTGTGTTTTCTTTTATTTCGAGTATAATGGAATAAGCACTCGTGTAATGCTTTTTTTTTAACATCCAGTCCTTATGTGTATGCTGCAGTTTGATACATTTTGTCATCTGTTCCCACTGTCACACAATGGCCCACTCTTCCAAAAAGCGGAACGGGTTTTAACGTGTCCGCAAGATGTTCTGCGAGCGTTGGCACACAGGACCTCGGATTATAGTCTCATCCGAAGGACTTGTGTGTGCGTGCATGTGTGCGTGCGTGCATGTGTGCGTGCGTGCGTGCGTGTGTGTGTGTGTGTGCGCGCGCGCGCACGCGTGTGCGTGTGTGTTGCACTTGCCATATGTAAGTGGGGCTACTCTCTCCCTCTTCAGGTTCCAGAGTGCAAGTTGTCATTTCCCTGTCATCCATGCCAAAAGCCGGCCTATTCCTGTCCTACAAGAAAATGGTCACATTTTTCACATGGATGAGCGCAAGACGCTTGCACAGGGGACTGGGCTTAGTCTCCTATGAAAGATTTGGTGAAGAATCATGACCTTGGATTTTTTGCTTCTTCTTCTTCTCACACAGCAACTCATTGATGTCTGTCACATGGGTGAAAACGAGTTACACTGCCGTTAGGCACCTGGCAAGTCAAGCCCAGCGCAATCCACTTCGGGGTGTCATTAGATCAATAACTGATGACTGACTCAAAAAGAAAAGTCTCATCAAACGGACATCTGTCTCAGAGGAGACTCGAACCCATGTCCTAAGCTATCGTCAAATCATAAATGTCCACTTTAAAAAACCCCAGAAAACCGAAACATTTTCTGGAACCAAGAACTAGCTCAATTTTTCTTCCTCCTCCACAATGCAATTGCTGCAACTACTACTACGACTGTTAAGACTACACCCTACAACTGTTACTACTGCACACTAACGGCTATTACGACTTCAGTCCAAAATTACTCAAATATACTGCTGCAGCTGCTCCGGCCATACTATATAGACTACAGTGTCGTAACATTAGTTTCTGTCAGTACTACATACACTTCAACAGCTCTCTTCAAGATGCCCCCCAAAATACGAGAACGCAAAAAGAATACATCGGAGATGGGTGCAAAGGTGGGGTGGTGTGGGGATGGTGTGTGAAAGTCCCCCCCCCCCCCCTCTCTCTCTCTCTCTCTGCATGGGTACGGTACGGGGGCTGGAGTGGGGATCGGGTGACGGTATCAAATGCAGGGATTTTACGATCCCGCTACCGAGTCCAGCCGGCCTGGTCCTGTGCTTGTCCTGTCAGGGCGCGGAGAAATGGCCCACATGACAGGCATCCCCCCCCCCCCTCCCTACCGGCAGCGGGAATAATCAACTGCCTGACAGACAGACAGACACAAGTGACGGCTGTGGAGACTTCGCCTTTTCTTTTTATGGGCCAACGCTGGCAATTCCCTACCTTACACCCTTTCCGTCCTTCCTTCCCTCAATGAGGATGGGCGGTGGTGTTAACTTTTTTTATGGAAAGGGGGGCGCGGGGGGGAGGGGGGTGCATAGTTGATAATTTATGCAAATTCTTTATTTTACTACCGTTCAGGGGTCTGTCTCATTTACATGTACACAACTAACACCCACAGTCATCCACCCCACCAGAATGGCGCAAGACACACCGCGCCGAAGACACACTACTTGAGAGTACCTTTTGTTTGCTGAGCCGTCTTGTCCTAGTTTTCAAATAACTGCTCCCCCCCCCCCCCCCCCCCCCACCTTCCCGTTTAATCTCGGAAAATGGTGGTTCTTTATTCTGGATTGTCTTGCCCCCTTCGTTGTAAAACGTTCTGCGAACGTAGCACACACCTTCCGTTTCCTGACTAAAGACAAATTTAAAGCACAGAGGGACACAAGAAGCAAAGGTCAGCCCCGACAGTACTGCATCCAGCACAATCCGTAACAGGAAACATATTATTGTCATCTTCTACTCCGAACGTTCAGACGGCAACTATTGTGTTGTTTGTCACAGGAGCGGAACTGCGTTCCACGCACTGCCGTTAAGCGCCTGACAAGGCAGGCCCAGCGGATCCGACTTCAGCATGGGAGATGTTACTGTGTATCTTTTAAATCTTTTTGGAGGGGAGGCAGGAGAATGGAGCAAGAAGGCAGAAAATAGACGAGAAAGTGGTGACAGGAAGAAAAGGAGAGAGAGAGAGAGAGAGAGAGAGAGAGAGAGAGAGAGAGAGAGAGAGAGAGAGAGAGAGAGAGAGAGAGAGAGAGAGAGAGAGAAGAGAGATTTCCTGGTACAGAATTTCCATAAGGTGGGAAGCTATTTTTACTGACAGGGGGAGACACGGAGTTATTATCCTGTGAACATACACAGGACTCTGTATAAAAGTATACCACCATAACATGTCAATAAACTATGCGGAGGTGCACTGTTTTGTGCTATGCCGTGTCCATGTGTTCTTTCCTTACCACATTAATCTAAATTTAACTTCTCCTTTCTTTTCCCTGTAATGTGATTCACTTTGGCTTCAGTACAGTCCCCCAAATCACCCAGCTGTAAATGGTACCTACCCTATTTAGGGTCAGGAAAGGTAAAGCAGCGAGGGAAAGAAGATGGGCGCCGCCCTCAATATGCTGGCCCCTAGAGAAGCTGAGGTGTCCGATGCTTCGCTCCCCTACGACCACATAGATCTAGGTTATGGGACACCTTACTTTTTTTTTCACTTCTCAAAGAGTCCTTAGTATGCAGCCGTCAATTTATCAGGCAAAGCGTCGTGGATAAACTGGACCTGGCGGAGTTTATTTTTCTTTCAAGCTAGCAGGGTGCATGCTGGGCATGTTCATGACATCCATACTAAATAGTTCTCTATGATGGTATTCATTTACTCAAACGCATATATATTGAAGTCCTCGTTACACTCAATAGCAGTTAGTACTTGCAACCAACCAAAGATTAAGAAGGAAAAACAAAAACGGATATATAGATCCAGTAGATGAAAGATTTCCCCACACGTGGGGTATCCAGAGTATGTATGTAGACTTTTCTGAAAACAACACTAGACCACTCAACTCTTCTTTCTTTGAAAACTGAGTTTTATCATTCATATTAATTAATAACTCCTGAAAACTTGCTACAACTTGGGTCAAACGACCTTTGGAAATACCCACCCCCCCCCCCCAAAAAAAAAAAAAAAAAAAAAAAAAAAAAAAAAAAAACCTAACCCAGCAATTTTTCTGCGCCTTTTTTTTTTTTTTTTTTTTGCACTGTCTTGCTCTTTTGCTATCCCCCCCCCCCCCTCCTTATCACCCATTTCTTTACTACCCCCCCCCCCCCCCCCCCCTGGCGGACGAGTTGTGAGGCGTAGGCCCGGCGACTGGAGTGATCAATTTGCGTTCTGACAGGCAGCTAGGGGCAGACAATTTCCGCCTGACAAGGGGGAAGGGCAGGAGAGGAGGGGGTGGGGAGGGGAGGGGAGGGGAGGAAGACAAGCAGAGGAGGGTGGGAGGTAGCGATGGATTTGGGGGGAAAGGGGGGTGAAGGGAGGAATGGAGGTTGTGTGCTCTTTTGGCCACCTCTCCCCCTCCCCCCTACCTTCAACCCTTCCCTCCCCCCCCCCCCCCCCAAGCCTCATCCATCATCGTTTTCATCTACTGCACTGACACCACCATCACCACCACCACCACCGTCCATCCATTCCATCTCTTCAACTCAACTGCCCAGTGCTGTCATAAGCGCAGCAAGGGGGTGGGGGTGGGGATGGCAGGGGAGGCTGAGAGACATGGTGGGAGGGGAGGGGGGCGTAAAGGGGGAGGGGGTGGCATGGGGAGTGGAGTGGGGGCAGTTACAAGATGAGATAGAGGAGGGGTTGCTGAAGTGCTTTTCATTTCGCTTACTGGCAGGGAAAGAGAGAAAGAAGAAAAAAAAAAAACCTAAAAGAGAGAAAAAAGGAGCGAGAGAGAAAAGGTAGTGGATGGTGGAGATTAGTGACAGCAGAATTCTGTGTGTGCGAGAGAGAGAGAGAGAGAGAGAGAGAGAGAGAGAGAGAGAGAGAGAGAGAGAGAGAGAGAGAGAGAGAGAGACAGCTCGTTTCAAGAAGAGACAAGTTGTACAGTGATGCAACAGCAGCACATGAGAACCGAACTAAGAACGGCAGTTTTCAAAGAAAAAAAGGTAAGTGTTCCCCTAACCTATGCCGTCTTTGGGGGAACGAGGTGACAGAGCCCATCTCCTCTGTCTTGCTGCTTTTAACCTTCCCTCTACTGTCCCTAGAGGGCAGGTACCCATAACAGTTTAGAACTTGGGAGGGGGGGGGGGGGCAGGCTGTGCGGAAGCCAAGGTACACGAACTGTCGGTCACCCATCCAGAGGCAACAACGTTGAAGGAATGTTCAGACCACTGAACTACCCTGTCCCAAAGAACCATAAAAGTGAGGGATAACGATATACGGCAGGGCAAGTAAGCGCGCGCATGTGTGATGTGCAAGCGCGCGAAAATAACGTATGCTGGGAATGAGGATCCCCCCCCCCCACACACACCACACACCCCCTTTTTTCCGAAGTTAAAGGGATGTGTTCAGGGAGGGGGAGAGAGAGGAATGCTGAAAAGAAAGGATGGGGGTGGGTCAGTAGTGGAGGTAGTGTGTGTGACCGTGTGACAGGACAGGCCTGTAATTTGGACCCATACATCACCACACACACACACACACACACACACACACACACACACACACACACACACACACACACACACACACACACACACACACACACACACACACACACAACAGCAGGAGCTAGCAGTCAAGGAATAGCATGGGGAGGAAGACAGCCACAGGAAAAACACACTGCTGGTGAACTGGTGCTGCTACAAAGCCAACTAAGCCGTCAGTCTCGGAAGACTATGGAGTTGCGCTCCAGGCTCTAGAGCGCAAAAGCCTGGGTGAGTAAGTATGAAGGGCAAGCTGTTACCCATGCAGCAGACCCCTGCCCCCTCTCCACGTCGCTGGAATGGTCCACAGGAAAGGCAATCGCTGATACGAATGTATACTATTTGACTTGCTTCTTTTCCTTCTGTCTGAAAAGTTCCCGGTGTTGTAGATGGATAGGGTCGGGAACGGAAAGGGGAAGACTCAAGAATACTTCAATGTCTCAACTTGAGAAAGTATGGGAAGGGGATAACCACCACCACCACCACCCCTCAAAAAGAATTACGTATCCTTTTTTTTTTCTTGTTAGCTTTTTATGGCTGTCGGATACGTCATTTGTAAGTAACACCTCTCTAACCAATATTATCAACTACAAACACACACAAAAGTATATATGGGAGGAGGGAGGGAGAGAGAGGGAGGGAGAGAGAGAGAGAGAGAGAGAGAGAGAGAGAGAGAGAGAGAGAGAGAGAGAGAGAGAGAGAGAGAGAGAGAGAGAGAGAGAGACAGACAGACAGACAGACAGACAGACAGACAGACAGACAGACAGACAGAGACAGAGACAGAAAGACAGACTGTCAGAGAGACAGACAGAGAGAGAGGGCTCTTTAAAACCCAACCAGCCAACCAACAGCAGGCAAATCAAAACCACCACATCACCAGCACCACCATCAATAACAACGAGCCCTGTTCCAGTAGCCCACCACCCAACACCACCACTACCAACCACCACCACCACCACCACCATCCTCAACCAACCACCACCACAGACAACAACAACGACAAAAAACTAAAACCCAGTCACCAAGACTTACCGTCTGCGGTTCCATTGTGGGTGAGGGGGAGGGTGGAGGAGGGGTGGGTGAGGGGGGCGACAGGAGGGTGGGAGAGGGGCGACTCTCCGGCACTGTCCAGAGTACTGTCCCCTGGGCTGGACAGCGACTGCAGGTCCACTGCTAACCTGTCCACAGGTCAAAGGTCAAAGGTCACAGTTACTTCACAGTGCAGGCAGGACATTTGAATGGTTGAATGAATGAGTGTAGGAATGAATAAATGAATGAATGAGTGTAGGAATGAATAAATGAATGAATATAAGAATGAATGAATGAATGAATGAATGAATGAATGAATGAATGAATGAATGACTTCAGAGAGGTCCAACAGTAGATGCTCGAACTGTGAATGAATTAATACTTATAATTATATGAGTGCATAACCCCCACCCCCCCCCCCACACACGCACGCACACACATCCCTGAAGTGTGATTCCAGATAGCAATAGATCTCGTGATGTATGCAGCTGACAAATTTCAACAAGTTGGAACAAGGAAAACAAAATACCTTATTTCTAAAAGTATTTTGATTTCGTTTTGATTGATGGAATTATAATCATTTTCAGGAGGGAGAGAGAGAGAGAGAGAGAGAGAGAGAGAGAGAGAGAGAGAGAGAGAGAGAGAGAGAGAGAGAGAGAGAGAGAGAAGCTTTGTGAAACTTTTTTTTTTGTTTGTTTCTGCTAAGGAGAGTTTAACGTTTATGAAAGACTTGGCCATTCTAAGGGAAAAAAATTGGTAAAGGGAAACACCCACGCGCGCACACACACACACCTCGCTCCCTCCCCCCCCCCCCCCCCCCCCCCCCCCCCCCCACCCCTCTCTGTCACTTGAGCATCCCCCCAAAACATAAACCATTCTAGGCACATTTTTCTCTCACAAAAAATCGAGTCGCTCTTCACCCCCCCCCCTCCCCAAACACACACACACACACACACACACACACACACACACACACACACACACCACACACACACACACATATATATATCACTCCAAACTGAAAACAAAATCTGCAATCTGTCATATTTTTCCTTTCTATACTTTTCCTTTCTTCTCTTTTCCCTTTTGACTTTTTTTTTCTTTTTTTTTCTCCCGAACTACTGTCAAACTCTTTTTTCTCTCTCGGATTTGTTGCTTTTCTGTTTTTGTGGTGGCCAATCTTTCTCCCTAAAGCAAAAAAAAAAAAAAAAACCACACACACAAACCCCAAAAAAAACCAAAAAAGAAAAAGGAAAACGGCGAGTAAAAAAAAAAAAAAAAACCACTAATAAAGAGAGAAGAGAGAGAGGAAAAAGAGGAGGAGAGAGAGGAGGAGAGAGGGGGAGGAGAGGGAGAGAGGGGGGGGGGGGGGGGGGGGGGGGGGGGGGGGGGGGGGGGGGGGGGGGGGGGGGGGGGGGGGGGGGGGGGGGAGGGGGAGGGAGGGAGGGAGAGGGGGAAGAGAAAGGGAGAGACGGAAGAGAAGAGAGAAAGATGCAGTTAAAAAAAAAAAGAGGGGCAAAAAGGGCTCATTCAGACTTTTCTTTGTACTCTAGTGCGTTTGTAGTCACAGACTGGGCCATTTTCTTCCGTTCTTGTTTTTTTTTTTCCCCGGAGGTTTTCTCCTTTTTTTTTTTTTCTTCTAAACCATCTAGTGTTAAATAGGTTTAAAAAACGTCGTGTCTCCAGATGGTAAATGTCATCTCTCTCTCTCTTCTCTGTCTCCCCTTTTGTCTGTTGCGTCTGCTGTCTTCCCACACACCACACACACACACCACACACACACCACCACCAAACCACCACCACGCACCCCCCAGCACAAAACCCCCTCCCTTTAGTCTTTCCCTTTACTATTCTTTTCCCTTCAAATATTAATCCACGAAAAATACTAAGTGTTATTATCATAATTTTGTGCTTTTTCAGCCAAAAATCTAGGATGGGTATAGAAATCCCATTTTTT